>OY744539.1:63721810-63781810 GCA_963556195.1 Sepiola atlantica | reverse complement strand
AGCGTGTAACGGATATCTGTTTGAACTTTCCATTTCTGAGCGTAAGTTACATCGCTATTCTTCACGCTTGTCTCTATTAGTTTTGTTGTTTTTATTTATTTATTCACTTCTTCATCACCGAAGATACCAAGCGTCCAACGGATATCTGTTTGAACTTTCCAGCGCTGAGCGTAAGTAAAGATGCAATTCTTAAATCTTGCCTCTATTAGTCTTGCTATTTGTTACCTTATCGGTCAATTGCTCAATCACCGAAGAGACTAAACGTCCAACGGATATCTGTTTGAACTTTCCAGCGCTGAGCGTAAGTAAAGATGCAATTCTTCAATCTTGCCTCTATTAGTCTTGCTATTTGTTACCTTATCGGTCAATTGCTCAATCACGGAAGCGACTAAACGTCCAACGGATATCTGTTTAAACTTTCCAGCGCTGAGCGTAAGTAAAGATGCAATTCTTAAATCTTGCCTCTATTAGTCTTGCTATTTGTTACCTTATCGGTCAATTGCTCAATCACCGAAGCGACTAAACGTCCAACGGATATCTGTTTGAACTTTCCATCGCTGAGCGGAAGTTAAATCGCCAATTGTTTACACTTGTCTTTATCAGCTTTGTTATATTTCTCTTTATTAATTCACTACTCATTACTGAAAAGACCCAGCGTCCAACGGATATCTGTCTGAACATTGGATTGATGAGCGTAAGTGAAATCGCAATTCTTCATTCTTATTTCTATCAGCTTTGTTATTTTTCCCTTACTCAAGCACTGCTAAATCAACAAAAAGACCAAGCGTCTAACAGATATCTATTTAAACTTTCTATCGCTGTACGTAATTGAAATCGTCATTCTTCACGCTCGTCTCTATAAGCTTTGTAATGTGTTTCATTATTCAATCACTGCCCGGTAATCGAAGATACCAAGCGTCTAACAGATATCTGCTTGGGGAACATGAAGGGGGCTTACCTGCGAAACGTCCTCGTGTTTTTCTGTCCTGTGCGCTGAAGATGAAAAAAAAGAATTCAACATGGCGTACATGAACCTTTGTTACGTACGGTTCACGCAGAGTCTCGCGAGGTCACGTTGCATGCATGCAAATTAGTTGTGCCTCAGTATAATAAAAGCGGGTCTCTTACCGTCTTAAAAACGAGTCAGTGCAAAGTAAGTGCACGTGTGACGAACGGTGAGATCTGCTTTAGAAGTTGACAGAGGACGTTATGATCTACGGACAGAGTGATTTGCGTTTCTTTGGACCTTCGTTATTACTACAGCTGAGCGTAAGTTTAATCGCCATTCGTAACGCTTGCCGCTATTAGCTTTGTTTTTTTCCATTGTTTCTTAACTGCTACATCACCGAAGAGACAATGCGTATAACAGATATCTGTTTTTACATTCCATATTCTGAGTGTAAGTTAAATCGCCATTCTCCACGATCCTCCCTATCATCTTGGTAATGTTATTCATTATTGATTCACTGCTCTATTGCCGAAGAGACTAAGCGTTGAACGAATATCTCTTTGAACTTTCCATCGTGTAAGCGAAAACAGAATCGCTATTTTTCACGCACCGCTCTATCAACTTTGTTATTCTTTCTTATTCATTCACTGCTTCATTACCGGAAATCTAAGCGTGCAACGGATATCTGTTTGAACTTTCCATTTCTGAGTGTAAGTTACATCGCTATTCTTCACGCTTGTCTCTATTAGTTTTGTTGTTTTTATTTATTTATTCACTTTTTCATCACCGAAGATACCAAGCGTCCAACGGATATCTGTTTGAACTTTTCACAGCTAAGCGTCAGTAAAATCGCTATTTTCACGCTCGTCTCTATTAGCTTTTTAATTTTTCTTAACTCATTCATTTACTGCTGTATCACTGAAGCAACCAAGCGTCTAACGTATATCTGTTGTAAATTTCCAGCGATTAGCTTAAGTGAACTCGCCAGTCTTCACGATCCTCTTTATCACTTAAATATTTATTTTCCTTATTCATTCACTGCTTCATCACCGAACAGACAACGCGTCCAACGGATATCTGTTGTAACTTTCCATCGCTGAGGCCCAGGTAAATCGATAGTGTCCACGCTCGTCTTTATCAGTTTTGCTATTTTTTCCTTGTTTATTCACTGCTCAATCCCGGAAGAGACCAAACGTTCAACAGATATCTGTCTGAACTTTCCATCGCTGAGCGTAAATTAAATTGTCATTCTTCACGCCCGTCTCTATCGGCTTTGTTATGTATTTTCCTTAATCATTAACTGCTTTTTCACCAAAGAGACCAAACGTCCAACGGATATCTGTTTGGACTTTCCATCGCTGTGCGTAAATGAAATCACCATCATTCACAATCGTCTTTATCAGCTTTGTTATTATTTTTCTTTTGTCATTCACTGCTCCATAACCGAGGACACCAAACGCCCACCGGATATCTGTTTAAACTCTCATTCGCTGAACCTAAGTGAAATCGCTATTCTACACGCTGTTCTTGATCAACTTTGTAATTTCTTTTAATAATTCACAGCCCCATAACCGAAGAGATCAATTGTGCAACGGATATCTGTTTTAACTTACTATCGCTCAGTGTAAGTGAAACTACCCTTCTTCAGGCTCATCTCTACTAGCTTTTTTTCTTATTCATCCACTGCTCCATCACCGAGGAGACCAAGCGTCCAACGGATGTCTGTTTGAATTTTCACCGCTGAGCGTAAGTTTAATCACGATTCTTCACGTGTGTCTCTATAATCAATAATATATGACCCTAATAATAATTATATTTACAAGTATAGTAACAATAATGATGATGACAAATGGCGTGCTATAATAGTTGTAGTAGTAATAATGATAATCATATCAATGTTGATAATGAAGACTATGATGATAATAATTGCAATACTCGAACTGAATATGGCCTCTCAACATGTACTATTCTTGTTATAAAAAGAGGTTAACTTGTCTACTCAGAGAGCATTGAACTTCCAACAACAGATCTGATAAGGAATGTTAGATGGGCTACAAATACTTGGGAATCTTGGAGGCAGGTAAGATTAAACACAAAGAAATTAAACACCAGTACAACAGAAGTATAAGTGTTATTCTTTAATCGCACCCCCAGTCGAAATACAATCTATGCTATCAATGCCAGAGCAGTAGCTATCATTCGATATATTGCTGGTATACTTTACTGGAATATGGATAAATGAAAATTTTTGGATACCAAAACACGGAAAATGCTTATAATTTATAGAGCTTTTTCAAAGAAAAGAGATGCAGCTCGATTGTATCTACCTAGAAAGGAACGTGTTTGATGTTTACTTTGTGTAGAAGATGTCGCGAATATAGAAGATTGTTGTCTATATAAATATATTTCTGAAAGTAATGAGATTCTCCTTCGTGAAGTGAAAAGCGAGAAAATACTAAGAACTCGGGTGAAAAAAATCAAAGGTTACAAGAGAGAGGTTTAAAATTATTTGGAAAGAAACTGCACAATGTATTGTTATAGAATACTGTTTTAGAGATAATGACAGCTGAAATTATATAGCCAGGGTTAATTTCAAAAGATCTGCTGAGAGCACCTTAATGGCAGCCCAGGAACCGGCTACTCGCATTAGGTCCATCAAACGTTACATTTACAAAACTGCAGAATCACCGATGTGGCTATTGTGTAATGAAAAGGCAGAAACATTAGCGCACATTGTATTTGAATGCCTTATACAAGCACAAACCCAATATAAAAAATGGAGACTCGACATGTGGCTCAAGTACTTCCCTGGAATATATGCAAACATTATGAATTGGACCACAATGAGAAGTGGTATCAGCATAAGCTAGAAGTGGTACAGGAGAAGGAACATGTCAAACTCTTCGGGACATGCGCATACAAACTGATATTGTTAGTAAACATTCCAAACTCGACTTTATCGTTCTAAACAAAAACAAAAGTACTTGCTTTATTATTGATATAGCCTGTTCCTTCGATACTAGCGTGCAAAAGAAAGGACACGAAAACATTAATAAATATCAACATCTAAAATGGGCATAAGTTAGACTATGTATTACATAATAGATGCAAATATGTGAAGAACTATTACATCAGTATGGCTTTAGTATCTAGGTGGAAGAGTGCAAGTTTACTTGCCACGAAAAATTAGAAAATCAGATCCGCTCTCCGGACTAAAATGTAACACGCCAACGACTGTTGGTTGGATTCAAGTTGGGAGTTTAAGGAGAGGTCGGACATAAATGCGCTATGTCAAATTAAGTGTTCACTTAGAATAGTGACGTTACGACACCGTGTGAAAGAAAGACATACGTTTTTTTAGTGAGTCAGTTTTTGGAAACGGTGACGAGCAGGCTAGAATTCAAGATGTAATTAAAAGAAGGAAACTTGGAATTTAATTCCTACAAAACGTTAATAGCCCCACTTGTATGCCCACCCTTTATCCTTCACTGATACTAAGTAGTTAAGTTAAGAATTACATTTTTGGTCTCCCTCCATTTAATATTAATGTGTGCCTTTTATTCGTATGACGAGAATTTCTCTCTCAAAATAACGACCCATTTGAACTCTCCGTCGTCTCGCCATTTAATTTTTGTGCATAGCAAGTTTTAGATTACAGACACGACTACGATGATGATGACGGCGAAATGCAGCCCGCTAGACGATGCTCATTACAACGTCGGCGCATCAATAAAAATCAGATATGAGATTATTTAACATATTTGAAGTAAGTAACATTTATTTAGAGAAATATTTTAATAAACAAAGAAATGTAAAGAAGTAAAGGTGAGTCCTGTTTTAATTGGAACGCTTGGAACCATAACGAAAAACCACAATAAATATCTTACACCGATTGAGGAGACAATTTACTTTCCGATTCTGAAAAAGGCTTGCCTGCTAGGAACGGCGAAAGTGTTAAGGTACAGCTTGAATGTCTAGATTCAAGGGAATAGACTTGCTGTTCAAAAAGTAACAACTCAACTAAAAACATCCAGAAAGTGAGACTGTAGAATAATAAACTGTAACAAATATGTAAATAAAAGAATTTAATTATTGTTTAATTGTTAAGTTTTAATTGTTTTCATTCGTAATAAGAAAAGAAAATTAATAAATTTAATGGCCAACATTTTTAATTTCTAAAACAGTAAAATTAATTTTTAAAACTCATAATAACTGATGAGCAAAAGCATCTAATCGAAATGAGAAAAATAAATGACAGAAAATCTGTAAGTAAATTCATTTCATTTATATAAGTGTTGATTGTTTCGATTTTGTAATAATCAAACAAAGTTATTAATTAAGTCGTAAAAAATGTTTTTTTTCTCTTCAGTTACTGAAAACTTTCATACTTACATGCTTAAATTACTGAAGACTTTCATACTTATATGCTTAAATTACTGTAAACTTTAATACTTACATGCTTAAATTACTGAAAACTTTTATACTTACATGCTTAAATTACTGAAAACTGTAGTACGTACAGGCTCAAATTACGGAAAACTATCATACTTACATACTTAAATTACTGAAAACTTTCATACTTACAGGCTTACATTACGGAAAACCTTCATACTTACAGGCTTAAATTATTGCAAACTGTCATACTTACAGGCTTAAATTACTGCAAACTTTCATACTTACAGGCTAAAATTACTGAACACTTGTATACTTACATGCTTAGATTTCTGAAAAATGTCATACTTACATGCCTAACTACTGCAAACTTACATACTTACATTGTTAAATTACTGAAAACGTGCATACTTACAGGCTTAAATTACTGAGAACATTCATACTTACATGCTTAAATTACTGAAAACTTTCATACTTACATGCTTAAATTACTGAAAACTGTAATACGTACAGGCTTAAATTACGGAAAACTTTTATACTTACATGATTAACTTACTGAAAACTGTAATACTTATATGATTCAATTACTGAAAACTGTAATACTTACATGCTTAAAAACTATCATACTTACATTACTTATTTATAATAATTTAGTAACATTTTATAAACACCCTTTAAGATCTTAAACTGTTAATTTCTGTAAGTAAGAAAGAAAATTGGAAAAATAATTAAAAAAATTATCTACTTTTTTACTGTCTGTTCGTCTGAAGGTTTTCCTGCTATTGCATGGCCATTATTTCGCCATTTAAGACGTTATCATAGTCTCTCATTTCTTGTCAATGCTTGGTGGGCACATTGGTACGCGCTCCGACTACTGAGTTAAATATTACTTTATGATTAGGGAATGTCTCCTCTTGTATTGATGAGTGCAGGCTTGGCATAAAACAATGTGTATATGGGTATATTCGAAAAACATTATTCTAAATAATTATATATATATATATATATATGATTATTTATAGTAAATGTGTTTCAATATAAACATATAAATATATTTTATTTAAACCAAGAATCATCAGAAGAATTGTACGAGCGATTGCAGAAATCAAACGTCAGACAGAAGTCACCTTTTACTTCTATCCAACCTCTTTGCCGCCATTACCAATGAAACAGCTATACGGTGAAGAAGGAAAATATTCCAATATTCATTAAATAAACATAACTTCCGTACAGTGTTAAACTAACCAAGAGGAGATAACTTAGGAACGTTGCTATAATTATAAGCTTTTCATAGTTACCTTACAGAGTGCTCTTCCTTGAAGCAATAATTATGTATAATAAATATGTTTCAATGGTCACATACATAAACGTTTCATCATAACTATTGATCATAAGTGTGACAAGATATAACTGCACCATCGGCGAACCCCGGATGGAAGTGATCTTGGACTTCTATCCTACGTCGTTGCGCCCACGACAAGTGAGACAGCTATACTACGAGAAAATGAAATATTCCTATATTCATTAAATGAACATTTGTAGTCGTGTGTAACTTCAAACCATCCATAATAAGAGACCAGTGTAATGCATCTACCACTAAGAAAAATAATGAAATAAAAACATACCAGACTAATTAAATGTTCAAATATCATTTATTAGATATATTAAGAAAGTAAAACATATGGTTTTGTTATACAATTTTTATTAAAATCGTTGCTAAGGGAATGTCTCTGAGATTTGGTTTGACATAAAAACGCCGCAGCTGTGTAGTAATGAAGTTTTTTGGTGATCATTATTGATTAAGACGTCGCTTTCAGTAAATATAGCCTCAAATAAGTGAAAGTAATTTTGATTATTAAGACGTATTTCTTTGTGCTAATAAATTAACATATTTTTACATACATAGAAGTATTAACACTACTACTAAATCCTTCATTATGGTGTTACATTTACATTAGATAAATTTGTTTTGTTTACATATATGACAAGGATAATACCCCTATTTTAGGAGCTGGAATTCCACACACTGAAAGTTTTGTACCTGACTGTCTTTTCCTCGCAGGGAAACTAGTAAAATAAAAACAATTGCGTTGTCGGTTCACAATGTCACCACAGCAGCCAGAAGAAAAAGTGTGTCATCAATCAAATCTGATCCTAGCTAAGTTTGGCAGAGGTTTATGGAATCGAGGACTAGAAGTTACTGCCGGAAAATTACACTTGTGAATTAAGAACGTCAGTGACTGTAATCTTTCTCTCTATCTCTGTTTCTTTTGATACGTATTCTTACTTTTTTCTTTTATCCTATGGGACAACAACCAACTCTCTTTCTCTTTTTCTTTCTCTCTCGTTCTCTCTCTCTCTCTCTCTCTCTCTCTCTCGCTCTATCTCTCTCTTTATCACCGCGAGGGAGAAGAATTCGTTGTTGCTTTATTTTCAAACGAGACGCATGTGTCTGAAACAAACTTTTCGAGTTTTACGAATGTGAAAATAAATGGTATATATATTTTTATATAAGATGATTACTTGCTCCTTTTATACAAGCGTTCAATTTTCAGCCGATGGTCCCAGCTTATCTAATTAATTCTCTGGGGAGAATTAATGACGTTAAAGAGCCGTCATACTATAAGGGCACTTCCAGGGACGCGCTAACAGTGCGGACACACCCAGATGCACCCCCTATCTAACGATAATGTTACACATATATCATGTCTATTTATTAATTTTTTTGGTATAATTTAGTTTCACATTTTTTAACTAGTCAAGAAAGAAGACTAAACACAAATTTATAAAATACAAATATTCCATTCTTCCCAAGACTACTGAAGTTATTAACAAAGGTTGACTTTTTTTAGAAATTCAACATAGTCATTCATAAAATTAATAGAATTTAAAAAAACTAAAAAAAATCAATAAGTTTTGGATATTTATAGAATGAAGGTAACTTTTTTCATTAGTTTTCTTATTTTATATTTTGTTCATTTAATCTTAGTAATTAAAAAGCTACACTTGTATGGTAATACATTATGCAAATAGGAAAATAAAGGAAAAGGGTGTGCAGTCATTTAGACGACACGGGCTCATCACGACTACGATTATTACTACTACCAATAAAAATAATGATATACGACATAATAATGTAGACACACAGGTTCTCGTTAGAATATCGAAGTTAAGTGACGTTGAGCGTGACTAGGACACAATGGGTGACCATTTTGAAATGCCATGCGCTATATGTGGAAGAAAAGCGAAACTTCTCTGAAAAAGAAATACAGCTCTGAAGATGCCTTTTATGGAAGAGTTAAGTATAACCTGCTAATCCACACATCCGTTGACACAAAAAATAAACGTTCCTTAGGTGGAACTTATGTTCTCAATAATGTGGCGAATCTCTTCACTATTACTGCTACTACTACTACTACTACTACTACTACTACTACTACTACTACTAATACTAATACTACTACTACTACTACTAATAATAATAAAAATAATAATAATAATAATAATAATAATAATAATAATAAGAAGAAGAAGAAGAAGAAGAAGAAGAAGAAGAAGAAGAAGAAGAAGAAGAAGAAGAAGAAGAAGAAGAAGAAGAAGAAGAAGAATTGTTATGGCGCTTTAAAGGGTCGGAATGAAAACACGAATTCAGGAATTTTAAGAAAAAAGTATATTGAAAAAAGTAATAAAACAACAGAGAAACAAGAGTGAGTGTACGTCAGTCTTGACTGCCAGTAAAGATTGAGGTGCATGAAACACTGAAAGCATGCGCTCCCACTATTCATGGTGAGTGGAAGAGTTCAAGTAGTCCGTTATAGGTAAGGTACCATAACACCCCGTTCCAAGCCTTACCTCCCCAAGAGTCACAGTATCGTTTCCATTTTGGATTGCCGTTATTCTGAGACTGCTTGGAGTAGATATATGCCGAAAGTCTCGTATCTGGTAACAAATTCATCTTTCTGTGGAGTGCTAATTTGAAGTAGGTGTATCTTATGAGAAAACTAGAGGCCTCTATCAAATTTAGATTTGATATCGTCCAGCTTTTAAATTCTAGACTTATGATTTTTTTAGCACATTATTAAACTTTGAAAAAATATATTCGTTGCTTCGACATTTAACTACAAGCCATATCACATCATCTTTCATAATCTTTAGCTTTTCAAAAACATCTTTAAGTTGCAACTCTAGGGATTCCAGCTCTGGAACCATAAGTTTACGCTCTTTAACCTTCAACTGGTTATCCAAAGAATTTCAATTCATTTATTTCAGATAAGTGTTAGCTATTGTCAGTGTGAAGTGTGTGTCTTTATGTGCTTTAATTTCTGCAGACCATTTATTTTGAGTCATTTCATACGATTTTTAATGGTTGAAAAATGTTTCTCTCTTTTTGTGACTAGGTCGCCCGATTTGTTATTTTCTGACCAAAAATGTTGGTTGGTAACTCCCATAAGTTTTACAGCTGCAATAGGTCTAAGCCAAATCAATTGTTGGTATAGTTTAATATGAACATTTTTACTTTTTTGGTAGTTCTGTTTAAAGTAATGTCAGTATTAATTTCACCTTCAAATTTAATTTTTTTCACCAGTCACCGTTCTGGCTGTTTTGTTTGTTCTTAGCATGGTCGATTTTCCCAACCTTCTATATGTATGCATGTTTATAATCGACACGTTTGAACTAGAATCCAATTGTAATTTTAAATTGTTATTAAGGATATTTACTTGTAAATATTTTCGTATAATTGTGCCGTACTGTTTGTTTGTTTTTTGGGATTTAACGTGTATTTCACTTCCTCTATTTGTTCTGAAATGTGAACCCTTGTGGCCGACTTTATTACAAGTTAGACAGGTTTTAAAACGGTATGGGCAATCAGTAAACCAATGCGAGATCCACAACGGAAACAGGGGCTCGGCGGTAGGTTTTTATTGAGCTGGCTTGTTTTTGTAGCGTGAAAATGATCTCGATTTTTGTTTTAAATTGTTTTTGAATAGAGTTCAATTGTGATTTCTGACGTACATCTCTTATGTGTGCAATGCCCGACTCTTCAATGTGTTTAGAATCTTGTTTAACACTTATATTTATTTAGCAGTCTTCGGCTAGTTTCTGTAATTTAAATTTGGTACACTTTCAAACTTGTTCAGAACCCTACGCCTCATGTTTCCGTCTCGTTCTGATACAAGTCCTTGCACGAAAATTAAAGTTATCCAAGCTAAGTTCACCAAATTTAAAATCGTCACGGTGTTTATTGACGATTGACTCGAATGTTCCGTACCCTTCGCTATCTTTTATAATTAAATTCAAACACTTCCACAGCTTGTCGAACAGAGAAGTCTTAGGGCTGAAGAGGTTTGTTTAAAGCTTAACAGCTTCAGAAAAAGTAAAATCGCTAGTATTTCGGGGTAAAATAAAGTCCACTAATGTATGTTTGGTAGTGCCATATTGCAGAGCAGAAAACGAACTTATTTAGAGTCTGTTAAACATTAACAATCTATTTTGTATATATACTCCTACCTATTTTGTATATATATATATATACTCCTACATATATGAAATATGAAGAAACATTGTTTATCTTCGTCTGGAGAAAAGTAAAATTGTCAATGGCACTCCAAACGGCATTCTGAGAAAATACATTCTCGTGTTCGTTACTTTGACACCTGTTAAGACATTGTTTTGAGTAATCCTTCGATTTTTCATCTTGCTCCAGCAGTTTTTGTTGCCTTTTTTGTTCCAGTAGGTTTTGAATTTGTTCTAGTAGAAGCTTTTTTAATTATTTTTTAGTTCTCTGTTACTTTTATCGCTGTTTTTCTGTCAGCTTTATATTGCTGTTCTTGTTGTCTTTCTTCAACTTTTCATAGTCTTTCATCGACCCTTTTTGTCTTAGTAGTTGTTGCATTTTAAATTTGACGAATGGTTGCTTTAAAATCTTCTATGTCTAAAATGTATCTTTATAGAACACGGCTTTTTAGAAGTTATTTCTGTTATATTATGCTGCTAAACAGAATCTGTGTTGTAAAAAGAGAAAAAAGTATAAAACTTTTTCTTCTCGACCAACAAAAAAAATCACTTTTTTTAGCACGCTTTTCGCATAACTGCAGCATTAACGCCAGCAATTTTGTCAACAACAAAAAATTCAGTTTGATTTTTTTTTGTTCAGAAGTAGGAATTTCTCTTTTAGAGAGAAAAATATATCATGTATTCCTTTCTTCTTAAAAATTAACACAGTACCAGTATAGCAATATATAATCACTGATCTTTCTTCTTTGAGTGAAATTAAGTTGGTCTTTTACGTGTTTTTTTCTCTTTTGGGACCGCCGTTAATAAGAGTGTTGTCAGGTTAATTTGCCTCCATGTCTGTCCTTTTTAAAGGGTCCGAAAAAATTAATATACTTCGTCGCCAGTTGTGGCGTCCTTTTCAAGGTTCTCAAGAATCTCTGACTGTACCTTCTCGCCAATTGTTGTGAGGCCCTTTTTAAGGTTCTCGAGTATCTCCTACTGCAGTTGTTGTGTCCGGTGCATGTTCGAAATACGTCGTCGACAGTTGTTGCCACCCTGTAAAAGAAGCCGGAAGGAAAACACGAATTCGAGTTTAAGAGAAAAAAGTTTGTAGATTAACATATAATACAAAAGAGAACAAGCGTGGTCGTACATCAGTCTTGATTGCCAGTATAGACTAGGGTGGATCTAGGTATTTAATTATTTTCAACTGCAGGAAGGAGGGGAAGAGTCATGACAGCGCCCCTAAAGAAGGAGCACCTTGGCCTATAAAAATTGCCTGCGCAGTCCCGTCGGCATTCCCCGGTCGGGGCGCCTCATACAGTTAGCAATAAACTTACTCCACCCCAAAGAGAGGGGGTAAGTCCTGAGTGGGCGCACCTCCTAGGACAACCCAGGACAGTTTACTTCAGCCTGACGGATAAAAGGCCACCGAAATGGCCCAGTTCCTGTTGGACTGACTGTCGAGACCGAATCCTCGACTAGTATTGACAAGTCCGAAGTCTCTCAGACTGTACGGGCTGGTGTAGACCGAACACTGAGAAGCATGCACTCTCAGTATTTATGGAGAGTGGAAGAGTTCATGTAGTCCGTTATAGGTAAGGTACCATAACACTAATACCAATGCTAAGAATACTAATCCCTATACTAATACTTGTATAACTACTACTATTACTATTACAAATATAAGCAATGACAATAATCATTATCATCAATTTCTTTTGTTAAACAACACAAACTAACTTCTCAACAGTTCCCTCGATTAGTTAGCCTAAAATGCTATTAAAAGGCGACTTGTTGACACGTTTGGCACAAAGAAAAAATCGGGTGTTTAACTGGTAGTAGTTAAGAGAGAAAAATGAAATTGAAAATGACAAACAAACGAAAAAAATTCTAACTAGTTTTTCTTGTCTTTTCGAATGCCATAGAGATTGCAATTTTGATTGATGAGTTGTCAAATGAACCTTTGCTCTAGTGTTGGTGAAAAAGCTTTGTTTAAGAGAGCGTCGATTTAAAAAAAAAAGAATCAGACATTTTGTCGCGTACTCTGTAAAATTCACCATTTCAGACAACATCCAATCTCCATTATTAAACGCGTTTAAATGGAACGCACGATCGATTTCTTGTGAGATGTGTCCACTTTTACGGTTCCTTTCTCGTGATAATAAAAACTATGTCTTTTAATAGGTATTAGCTGGAATTATATACCGGAGAGGACAGACTATTTAATTTATAGTGCATCACTTTAGGACCGATCTCTCTTTTAAAAGAACTAGTTTATAGACAGAATTTATATAGATATGAAGATAAATAACGGAAGAGGGATGAAGATGTGCGAATGACAAATATATTACATATTCGATTGTTTAATGTAAAGAGTACTCGATAAAAAACATGTTTATTTTTCTTTCCTTAAGCCATGCTTTTCAAAGATTAAAATCGAAAATGAAATATATTTGTCATTCGCACATATTTATCTCTCTTCCTTCATTTATCTTTGTAATTGCTCTATCTCGTATACTGAGCTTAAATCATTTCACTTTTAGTCTCATATATATATATATATATATATATATATATATATATATATATATATATATATATATATATATATATAGTTCACTTGAAAAATACATTTATCCGCTCGGCTTGAGAATAACTGTCGTCTATTTGACACTGGAATCGTGCATGTCCACCCCCTCCTATTTTTATTTTCTATTTCCTATCTCTTATCTCTCGGTCTGAATCAACAGACCTTTTCTTTTCCTTTTTCTTCTCCTTCTCTTCCTTTATGTGTCTACCTTCCTATCACTTTTCCCTTCATTATATTCCTCTCTTTCCACCTTATTTTTTATTTATTTATTTGCCCTGCTTGTTTCAGATTTTAGATTTTTTAGATTTTTTGTTTTTTGTTTTTTGTTTTTAGATTTTTTAGATTTTTAATTTTTAACGGTCCCAATTTTTGAAATGTTACATTTCTTTTCTTCTGCTCTTTCTTTATCTCTCCATTTCATTCTCTCCAAATATGATCTGAGGTTAAGATCGGATTCTAACTCTGCTTGATGAGATCTCAGTTCATAGTAACTGTGGATCGATAACATCGACATGCCAGTGTCGCAGATTTTGTACATGTCTGTGTAAATAAAATTATCATATATATATATATATATATATATATATATATATATATATATATATATATATATATATATATATATATATATATATATATATATATAATGTTAGATATGCGTATATGTTTATATATTTCCATGTATAGGATTCAGTCTTAAATAACTTCACTAATTATCATGAATTTGGGAAGT
Source organism: Sepiola atlantica (assembly GCA_963556195.1). Classification (NCBI taxonomy): domain Eukaryota; kingdom Metazoa; phylum Mollusca; class Cephalopoda; order Sepiida; family Sepiolidae; genus Sepiola; species Sepiola atlantica. Next base: position 63,767,650 of record OY744539.1, on the reverse strand, counting down.
CAGCTAGTAAGTTAAGGTCATAATGCGGGCTATATTATGTTTAATTTAGTTTATGTAAATTAGGCAAAGAAGGAATGCAAGCCCCTCATTAAAATCCAGATACCTCTGAGTTTTGTGAATTATTAACAATAGGTATTAGACATGAAGTAATAAATGCTCCCTAAATTTCAGTTTCTTTAATTTAAAGAGTTTTATGAGGAATAATGTAGGCACAACCACCCATTTTGAAAATTCAAATATCTCATATTTGCATTGGATTTCCATATTGAACCAATTAAACAAGTATCCGTTAATTTAAATCATTTCTCAAGATCACGTGAGATTAAGACTTAGATTGTAGACACTTTCCTGAATCAAAATCATGTAATTGATTTGAATTACAATTGAAATAAAGATTCTATACATAATTTTTGTATTATTACATCTTATTTGAATATTCGTATAATAATATCTCTATATATAAAACTCAATGCCTGTGTCTGTGATCTTTATGTGTTCTCTACAGAAAGAAAGGTATAGAATCTACATACAATCTAAAAGTGTATTTCTATGCAGAATTTACAGGAGAAGACAATGGAAGTGTCCTGGAATCTCTACGTGCACCCTTAAGAAGGCTATGAAGGAATAACCTCATTAAAACTTCAAATATATCCAAATGTTATGAAATCTATACTATAAGTATAAACTTTTCCGGTGAAGACAATGCAAGTTATCCCAGTCTCTACGTGCCGATTATCTACGTACCCACACTTCTAAGTAACTCATGGAAGCAGAACTCTTTTAAAACTTCAAATACGTATATCTAATTTTAATTAGATTCAGACCATATGTATAAGACACAAATTCAGAGAGTTTTCAACATTTAACTTTCTTCTGACTATAATATAGGGCGGCACAGGAGGGGCAGAGCAGTAAAAACAAAGAAAGTAATATGGTATTACAAGCATAAAAGTGAAAAAAGAACATTCAATCTCTTCCTGCTAAATATATAATGATACACTAATTCAGGGACGTGGAACATTAACTCTTTTAAGATAAATAACATATTTCTCATATAATTTTTAATACGTTTTCCCAGCTTATTATTAACAGTAATTCAATTCGATATATGAACATCGAAAATAATACGTTAGACATATGTGGGTTTTAATGTGATATCTTCTCAAGTTTAACCATATCTTGTGACAACATTTTTTTTTTTCAAAGATAGTATTCATTAGTGAACACACTTTTGCAAAACTGCTTTAGTAAATGTAATATTTTGTTGTAGCACATTTTCAATTTAACATTTTTTTTATTTAGTTTTACTTACGAAGTGATTAAATCACGATAATTCGACGCTGATACAGATGCTTGAACTTTAATTTGTCATGATTTGATAGATATTTTTTTTACTAATCTACAAAGTGTCTGAGAAAAATCTGAATTTTTTTATATTCTTTCATTTCAAAACAATTTGAAATATTTAATAGCGGTAAAGTGCAACGGCTAGTGTTTCGGTGTAATTATGGTGGGGTTGAGAGTTGGAGGCCATGGACGACTCAAAAGACAGGACATCTTTGCTGCATCCCAGTGCTCTTTAAATACGTTGAAGGCTGTGAGATGTGAACTGGAGAATTGCGACGATGATATAGAAGTAGTGGCTAGCAAGGGGTTCATAGCAGGCGTCCTGACTGTCCGTAAAAGAAAATTCGTCGAAGAGATGCAAAGATGATGCGGTAAGAACCAGGCGATGAAATGTGAGTTTTGACGAAAATAATGATCATCGGAGTTGCGACTATAAAGAAAGCGCTGAACGTCGCTATTCGCTAATCCTCATACAGTATTCGCAAAGGGCTATTCATCGTAAAAGCCAATAGAACCGCCTTGCGAAAACCACGAAATTCCTCAACAATGTCAAACACCCAGTCTAGCCGGGGGTTCTTTGGTTCTTCTCAAAACTAGGCGCACAACGAATAGATAAACATATGATTAGCCTACAGACCGCATGAAGACCAATTTTCCTAAAATCGTAATTGTTTTGGGATGGGATACGCAGGCCACGTCATATCGTTCAACTCATTCGGAAAGGGACTCAGACTCAATGTAAATGGCTATATTGCGTTGCTGCTCACTGTTGTTAAGCGCTGATTGAATGGGTTGCTGCAGGACTCAGCTCCGTATACGATTTTCGGCAAAACCCATAAATGGCCGTCTAAGAAGTTCCATGACCAGTCCTAACATCTGCCTCCAACTCCCCATATTTCAGCCCCTTTGATTATTATGTGTGGGGCTCAGTTGTGACAAAAACGTAACCGTGCGGCTCACAACAATAAGGACGCGCTGATTGCCAGGAGTACACTTGTGTTCAGGTGTTTCTCCATGGTCAACATAAAGGTTACGTATTGCAGGTTCAGATCCAGCCTGTGGTGGAGGCTCAAAATGGTTTCTACAACTACACTGTATGTGTCAAACGTTCTTCTAAAAAGATGGACTTGAATTTAAAGAATGCATCAATTATTGGCCAAGCTGTGATGTTTTTTTTCTGTTCTTTTCCAAAATGTGTCAGATGTGTCTCGAACTTTCTGTACACTTAAGAATATTTCATGAATGTATTTTCAGGTTAACGAATAACGTACACCCCCTTCTTTCTCAATCATTCTCATAAAATTTCGCTGCCATGCCGGACGATGAATTCATTGTCTCCAAACTTGTTTTCGCTGTATGGAATAAAGAAAAGTGTAATAGACGGCAGCAATAATGTTGTGACCCTGTAAAAGGGCCGGAATGAAAACACGAACTCGGAGTTTAGAGAAACAAGTATATTTAAGAAATGTATAATGCAACAGAGAAACAACAGTGGCTGTACGTTAATCGTGACTGCCAGTATAGACTGGGGTTATTCAGGTATTTAATTCCCTCCCACTGCAGGAATATGTGACACAATGTCGGAAAGTGGGGGAAAATCAAGCCAGCGCCCCTAAAGAAGGAGCACTCTGGTTTAGCAAAAAAAAAAGCCTGGGCAGCCCCGTCGGTATTTCCCAGTCAGGGCACCTCAGGCAGTAAGTGATAATTTTACTCCTGCTCAAAGAGGGGAGAAAAGGCCTGAGAGAGTGCACCTTCTAGGACAACCCAGGTGAGTAGACCTCAACCCAGCAGATAAAAGGTCACCGAAATGGCCCAGTTCCTGCCGGACTGATTGTCGAGAACGAATCCTCGACTGGTATTACCCAATCCCGACGTCTTCACTCAACCGAAGTACGCTTTTCACATACCCGTAGATTTTGCTGTCGGCACTTTAGTCAACAGAAAAAAAATCCAAATACGGTTTTAATTTTTTTTTCTGTCGACAGTATGTCTCCTCTTTTACAGAGAGTAAAAATCATTTATTCACTTCTTGTTAAAAATAAACAACAGTGTCGGAATAGCAATAAAAAGAAATTACTAACCTCTCTTCAATGAGAAAAAAAGTTGGTCTTTCATGTGTTTTTTTGTTTTCTTGTCACCAGTAAAGTCAGAACGTTGTCGTGTAAATTTGCCATTGATTACTCTACGTTTGTCCTTTTTTAAGTTCGCAAAAAATCTTCATATACTTTGTCGCCAGTTGCGGCGTCTATTATATGGTTCTCAAGAATCCTTTGTAGTAACCACGTCGCCACTGGTTATTGTGGTGTAGGTTCGAAATCTTACGTTGCCAGTTGTAGTAGGGTCATTTTTAAGGTGCTCAGAAAACTCTTAATATTGTTATTGTGTCCCGTGTAAGTTTGAAAACTCGTCACCGGAATGAAAACACGAACTTAGAGTTTAGAGAAAAAAAGTATATTGAAGAAAAGTATAATACAACAGAGAAACAAGAATGGTTGTACTTCAGTCTTGACTGCCAGTATAGAAAGTGAGATTTAGTAAGTTAGCACCATAGAGGAAGAGCACGTATGACATTTAAAAATGGTATGGGTCGCCCCGTCGACATTTCCCGGTAGGGGCGCCTCAGGCGATTAGAAATAAACTAACCCTTTCTCAAAGGGAGAGAAGCAAAGCCTGGGAGGGTGGACCTCTTAGAAACCCACAGACCAGCGGAATCAAGGCCCGAAGGCCAAGACGGTACAAGTCCATAGGGTGTAGTATTCATCGGAACAGATACTATACTGTGATCCCAGCTAAAAAGCTGAGAAGTTCGACTGGGGTTTATTTAACACTGAGAACCAGGTGCTTCTAGTATTTACGGTGAATGGAAGAATCCAAAGACCATTATAGGTAAGGTATTTCAACAATAAATCCATCAGTTTAAAGAGGGTGATATTTCTGACACCGACGGCAGCAATGTACAAACCGTACACCATTAAAGATTGAAGGAATGTTACGCTGTTTTGTCACGCATTTCTAATCGCATCACTCATATTGCTTTCTCCAGATGCCGTGGCAACGATCAAATCTTGATTCATCACTAAAGATGATATCGGTCCGTTGGTCAATATCTTGTAAATATTGAACGCGTGTCTTTTTGTGTCGATATGAAAAGACCCCAGGATGTAGTGGATCAGGATACAGCATTATATCCGGGTTTTGGAAACTTCACCACAATTGAGAAATACTGAACATATGCAGCTGACTTTTATCACTAGCTGTTGTCTTAAACTTCGACACGTATTTGTACCGTTTTGAACATTTTTGCCATCATACTAAATACTCTCACCTACAACATATGAAATGAATGACATTTTGGTACCTCAGACATATCCTAAACTCATTCATGATAATAATGTAATATGTCAAACATTGAAAATGTCTTTATTTTTAAACAACTTTGCCACTGAGAATGTTGATCAAATGACTTCATATGTAAACCATTAAATAAATTTAAATTATCAAGGAAGAAAAGGTCATATTATATATATATATATATATATATATCGACTTTTAAGATTAAATAGTCTGATTATGATAAATTTGAAAATACGCAAGAATATTCTATTTTACTGGATTGGTTTATTATGCACAAATATAAAAAGAACTTAAATATTTATGCTTTAAAAAGTGTTGATTACCAAAAGTCACGTAATGTTCACATTTTCAACAAACAAAAATAACCGCACGCGTTGACGTCATTTCATAAACTTTGGAAAATGGAAAAGTTTAGTGTTAGAATAAGATTTTCTTGGATAATTTTGATTTGTATTCAGATATAGAAAAACGTTTAAGAATATATTAAAAAACTTGCGATATTTGGATGAACCATGAAAGCGCAGTAATATAAGCCACATTTATTATTATTACTTATTTTTATAATAAATCTATCTACAAAAATATTTAGTCTTTTACATTTACAATATCTGTTGTCTTTATTTAGATCCATTTTATTCTCATATTTATGTATATTTATGTATATATATATACATATATATATATATATACATATATATATACATATATATATACATATATATAAATATTTATATATATATATATACATATATACTTATATATACATATATATATATGTGTACATATATATACATATATATATGTACATATATATATATTTATGTATATATACATATATATACATACATATATATGTACATATATACATATATATATTATATATACATATATATATACATATATATATATACATACATATATATATATATTTATATATAAATATATATACGAATATATATATATATACATATATATATATGTATATATATATATATATATATATATATATATATATATATATATATATATATACATATATACATATATATATATAGTCTCGGAGGTTTCTCAACCATTAAAACTATATACGGAAAAAAAAATTTATTCCTAAGTTGTTCAGTAGAAAATCATTCATGTAAGTCAATTTATTTTTTGTAGTTACTATATTAGTTTGCTTCCAAGAATTTACACAAGTCTTAACATTATTTGATATTTATATATATAAGCGTTTAGAAAATTAAAATGGTATTTACATACGTTTCAGGAGTAAAACTTCGTTTACGCTGTTGCTTTACGCACGTTTCGAAATATTTGTATTGTTATTATATAGAATGGCATGAGGTTAAACGGAATGAAAATGTTAAGCATTGATTATACCCTTAGAGATTTAAAGACGGCTTCTTTCAAGAAATAGATCTCAAACATCTAACCTCAAGCAATGAATGTCAATTGAGAAACAAAAGTCACCAGCATTTTAAAAGGAATCCCAGTAAAATACAATCGTTCTTAAAAGAAAATTACCGTAAAAATGAGCATGTTGAAATCCAGATCCGGTCGCTTCTGTCATGAAATATTCGAATTAAATTGTGGTTTTAAGGGGGTATTGCGTTGCTTATAATTTCATTCTATGCTTAGCCTTATGGCAGTCTATTTTATAATAAACAAGAATGTTTGACATGTGCGTAAAAACGACATATAGAAGTATTTTCTTCTGAAACTTTTTTAATATCTATAACACTTATATGTTTAGCTCTATTTATTCGTATAAACAGATATTGAGATTTTCCAATCCCTTGCCATTTAGATATGTTTCGTACATATCAGTAACATTTGTCTAAAAATGTTTTTAATAAACTGTATATTTTAAAAACATTATCTGTACCTCTCTCTATATACATTTACACACACACATATATAATATATATATATATATATATATATATATATATATATAGTCATCCACATACGGACTATTTCTCTGTATCACAGCTCTTCAGTGCGAATTAGAACTCATTATATATATATATATATATATATATATATATAGTAAATTATATGAAAAATATATTTATGGCAATTAAGCTACACAGAGGCTCCAATGCCATAAATATATTTTTATAACTTAATACCTAGCTCTACTTACGTATCGAGCACTGTGGAAGTAAATACTGAAAATTGATACATAAAAAATATATCTCCTAATAAAATTTTAGGTGGATACATGAAATAGTAATATATATATATATATATATATATATATATATATATATATATATATATATATATATATGTGTGTGTTTATATATATATATAAATATATATATATATATATATATATATATATATATATATATATATATATATATATATATATATATATATACAGGGTGGGCCAAAATAAGTGTCCTATCTTTAAATTTGAATAACTTGAATTTGAATAACTTCCACAAAATAAAAGTTAAACTCACCAAACTTTATGTGTGTGTAGACTGACCCTTCCGAGATTTTTTGAAATAAACAAAACAAATTTTAGCCGAAAAACACTTCTTTAAACTTACAAAAACTAAAGTATTGTTTTTTACACTGTTTTGAGTTTTTTAAGCAAAAATAATGTTTTCTAAATGAGGGTACGTACCTTAGAGCTAATACGGCTCATGCTTGCTTCGGAAGGGATCCTTTACTTATTCTAAAAAAAAAAAAATCAATAAATAAAAAAGTTATGAATTTTAAAAAATAGGACCCTTATTTTTGCCCACCCTGTATATAGTATAAGATAATATCTTAAAAATAATGCTCGTATACTTTTAATCTCATCTCATACTTGGAGAAACTCCCCACCCCCGCGTATTTATAAGTTTTTGGTAGGTTAGTCAGTGTTTAAGCAGTTTAAATCAAACAAACTCCATAAATGCTTGGAAAACGAATAATCTCACTATATTTACGAAGTCACTGCCTAGCTGCTAAAATCGATAATACTAAATATAGATATGTTGCCGTTTTATGATAAAAAGAGGAAAATATACACTGGCATTTCATCAAGTTGTGATATTAGTTAAAGTATATTTTTCCAACTTCCAGCGAGTTCTTTCTAAAAATGTCTTTTATAGCTGTTTTTTGGACCATTTGAAATGCTCATTTTCCTTTTTCGTTACAAAATCCAGTTTTAATGCCTGCGAAACAACGACTAGCGTAACACAATTTCTACAGTTTTAACGAGAAAAGATAAATTTGCTGACGGATGTATTGAATATTTCCTAGTCAAACCAATAATGCAAATTAGATTTTTAAAATAAATTTTCGTTAGAAAATAATATGCAAATAAAGAAGTATACGAAGAATATTTGATGTGGTTTTCTAAAGACTATGGCGTCGTCGCTCATTTCTCGCAAGAGAACGAGAAGAGACGGCGAGAAGTTAACTCATGAAATTTCGCGTGATCAAGAAATAAAAAAAAAAGTTGTGGAGTTTGTAGTTAGAATTTACCATAGCGTTCAAAACGATAAAGAAAGAGAGAAAAGAGAGAAAAAAACAGAGAAGAGTTGTAAGTGGAATGTGCCAGTGTTCCACTACAGATACAAAACCCACCGGTGTGAAAAAATATAAATACAGAAAATAAAATTGAACGAAAAAATATGTTTAAAAAATACAAAAACATATTATTATATTTATTATGGACATAATCAAGTTAAATATAAAAAATACAAAGCCTGACTAGATTAAATGATACAATCGCAATATAAAAAAAGCATACATATAATAAAAGAAAAAAAACTAGAAAATTATTTTAAGAAATTGGAAACCGGTAATAACAACTTAATGTAAATAAAAAATATATATATAAATTCATATATTATATTTAATTTATATTTGGAAGAAAAAAAATGAAACTATTGTATGTGGAATAATATTCGTCCCGGATTCATTTTCTCTATGGAAATCGCTCTTGAAAAGGCATAAAGCCACTTCATGTAAGGAGCTACAAAATACTAATTCAAGGTCAACACCTAGCACACAATAAGGGTTAGATGGATAGATTCCAACCCAGAAAACAGCAATTCTTCCCACTTTGTCAGAAACAAAATAAGGGAAGCGAGAGTTTCGAGGCTGTTGAAAGTAAACGGAAGGTCCACTTTCTACTCTAATGATATATTGACACCATCGGAAAGGGTGCTTATGTGACTGAGAGTATATAATAAAGCAAGAGTTTCACAATCCCTTACCGCATTTCTCCTGACAAACAATTACTGACATCTAGTGGGCGGGAGTAATCCAAGACGACTGAAAGCAACACTGCGGTCAGAGTTTTCCTTCTTATGGACTAGTTGTCATACAAAAGCTTGACAGAGAAGTTTACTCTACCATTTAACTCACAGCTGGTGGGGTAGGTATAGGGTCATACCTTACATGATGATGATTATGATCATGATGACGCCTAGTATCGCCTATTTGCATTTTTCCATAAGATGCAAAGATCGCCATCTCCTAATCTATTTCCTATTATGAATACCGTAGGCAAAATAGTATTTCGAAATGAACTAGTAAAGCCCGACTAGATTAAATGATACAATCGCAGTATAAAAATAGCATACATATAATAAAAGAAAAAAAACTAGAAAATTATATCAGGAAATTGGAAACGGGTAAAAATCAAAACTGTGAAGGGAAAGACGCATTTCTTCTGATAACTAGACATTTCGAACAAACATATGCAAAAATAAACCAATTGTTGTAATAACAACTTAATTATTGATAACGATAACATAAATAATGTTTTTCTTTTTCATATAAATTTGATCAAAAACTTTGTTGAAATTGACGGAAATGTCTTTTGGGAAATGATATCTTCTGTTTACTCTCTCATACCATCACAAGCGCGCACAGACACGTATAGTGACAGAATAATCGATTTTCATAGCTTATATAAATATAATAGAAATAATTCCCAACGTTGCCGTGGATTAAATAGAGTATACAAAGCCATCCTTCTCACAGCTGGTATTTGTTTCCTTATTCTTACTTTTTACACTTGATAATATTCAATTTGTGGGTGGTGCCAATCGTTTACAATGATTTTATTGGGTAGTAGATGCTGTAAGTAAAATAACATTTATTGAAATGAGTTTAGGTAAGACATTAACTCTGTAGAGGAACATCCGTCATTTACCCGGAATAAAAAAGGAAAACTGAAAACTTTTGCTTCAAGTTCTGAACATTTCTCTTCTGAGTTTAAATTTCTATACTTTTAAAATTATAGATAAAAAACGTCGCCGTCGTATTTATGTGTTATAGATGTCAAACACCCACCATAATGTCAGATCCAACTATAATGGTGTGCCACTACTGATCAAAAGTAAATACATTTATCCAAGTATTTTAGGTTATGGAGTTTTAGAGTATATGTAGTTAAGAGGCGTCTACCTCAGTTTTGAATCATAAATGCAATAAAATAGATTGTCCGGTGCAAACCCAGACCATATTATACAAACATTATAATCAATTAGAAAGTACCTTTCAGTTTCAGAATACATATGGTTATGGGGTCTATCCTAATTTTAATGTTATAAATAAAATAAAATAAACTTATCCGGTGCGACGCAGGTAACACCATAATATTATTCCCCTTTGATCAAAATTAAATATATTTATTAATGTATATTGGGTACTGTTGTTTCAGTGCTTATAGTGGTCTATCTCATCATCGAGTTATAAATACATTAACTAAAATTATCCGGCATGAATGAATACACCGCGATATTATTGTAGGCAATTTGTCGAAAATGAAATATACTTATCGAAGTGAAATATTTTGAAAATCAACAATTATTTTATTTAAATAAATGATTTTTTTCATTTAAATTGCACGATTGTTGATTTTCAAAATATTTCACTTAAATACATTCTCATGCGTGCTTCAAAGAGGTTGTCAATTTTCTTACTTAAAAGCGCCAATCTGCGCATAACATCACCAGGGCTACACTTATCCCAACGTCTTTTAGAACTTGACGTTTCTTTCTGCTCATATAGTGGTTCGAGCCATCGGGGTTAATACCATCAAAATGAAAAGAAGAAAACAAACTATAAGACAGTCTCGTCTGACAAAGTTGTTCTACAATGGAAGCTTGCAAAACAAAAAAAATAAATAAATACATTTTTCATTTAAGTTGCCCGATTGTTGATTTTCAAAATATTTCACTTAATTACATTCTCATGCGTGCTTCAAAGATGTTCTCAATTTCCATACTTATCGAAGTACTTTTGCAGTTTGGGAAAATATATGCTAATTGGGCTTAATATCAATTTTCAAGTTATAAATACAAAATAATAAATTTGTCAAGCACGAAAACAGACTCCACAGCATTATTGGTCCCCTTTTTTATAAAAAGTTCTTTTTCAAAAATATATCGGATTATGGGAGTCGATCTTGAAAACACTATGGGAAGTATATAAACCAAAAAACACACCTCAATGGTAAAGTTTACAAAAAAAGAACAATAATGTGCCCATATACACTCACCCTGCTGCCTAGATTACATATTCCATAATTCAAAATGAGGAGGAAGAAAAGAAGAAAAAAACCTATACGACAGTTTCGCCTGACAAAGTTGTTCTACAACGAAAGCTTGCAAAACAAAACTAAAATAAATAAATAATTTTTTTATTTTTATAAAAAATTGTTTCTCTCTAAAATATACCGGATCATGGGAGTCGATCTTGAAAACACTATGGGAAATATATAAAAAAAAAGAACTAGGACTACAACTTTCCAAAACAGATAAGTTTGAACCACTTCTATGATCTCTTATGAAGATTAAAATCAAGATATAGTCGTACTAATCCTTATGCCTAGAATCCTTCTTATAACATTGATTCTAGTAAATGTCTCAAATTTAAAGCTTAAGCTTAAAAAGTCTTCAGAAAAAATAAAAATTCAGGGAATCTTGCTTAATTGGTATTTGATGACTATGGATCAAATTTAATGCAAATCTGAAATATTTGAATTTTAAAATGGAAGGCTGTGCCCATATTATTCCCTACAAACACCCTTTAGAATGCTCCAAATTTACTGAAGTTTATAGAATATGTATCATCTCTCTCATTATTACCCATTTTGTATAGAACAACATTAAACTAAATGTAGCCCATATTTGGATACCTTACGTCAAAACTCTATGTTTCTAAAATGTATAATAAGCGGTTAACTAAAGTTGGAGTGAATTATGTACTTGAATATATATGAACATTTTAACGTACCTAACTTTATAAAAATATATATTTAACATCGATATAACCAATTCTAATAATCTTCATCATCATCATTGTTATTATTATTATTATTATTATTATTATTATTATTATTATTATTATTATTATTATTATTATTATTATTATTATTACTATTATTATTTATAAAAAAAACTTGGTTGGATTTAATCTCTTATCGAATAATGGAAATTGAAGAATTATCTCGCTTTCAATGATAACATTCTGAGAGGTTATCTTTAATTCGCGCGCGACTGGCAACTAAAACGCAGAACTGAATTCGGTGTTTTACTTTGGCCTTTATGACATGGGTTTTTATCGATGCATTTCATAGAAAGTGCTAGAGGTTGAACAATTGTTTTCTTTACTAATTCTGACGAGGGGACATATCCGGATTGATAATACTTGGGAAAAACTATAAAAGTGATAACTTTTTTAAAAAATCATTTTCGTTTTTTTTTTCGTTCACCACTCTATTACAATCACTAGTTGGTCACTATGCTCCCGTGTACCATATTTCTGAATTAAAATAATTTTGTATTGTATTGTGTTTTTGGTGTGAATGGTTAGATTCGCTTACTGTCAACTAGACGGTCGAGTGTTCGATTCAGGCTTGAAACAGTTGTTTGTCAAACCACACTGAAGATACAACGAAGAAGTTTGTCTGTGTATGGCTATATAGATGTCTCCTTTCTTGGGTTGAGCACTGTAGTAAGTAACATCGCAAACTACCGTTAGTGATAACGAAATGCTAATTCTAAATACATATGGAATACTCTCCGGTAGTTGTGAATGTTTGTATAATCATTTCGAGTTTACTTGTTAACAGCGCATGGCTGAAGAGCAAATGGTTGGAATCGCCAACAGTCAAAAATGTGTATTTTTAAAGTTTACACCGTAAATGATTGTTTATTATTATTATCAGACTGTAGTGTAATTTAACCATAAGTATAATTATATTAAATAAAAAGATAAAACTAAAAATCAATAGGGATTCTTATGGTATCTCACGGACTCATTCACGGGAATATAGATGCGCACTCACGACATTCCTACTATATTCCAAGTTGCTATGTTTGATAGTCTAAAAGTACTTTGTGAACTCACAAATAGACATATGTCGTAGGCGCGATTTAGTCACACTGAAAAATTGTGAATTCACAAAGTACTTTTAGACTATCAGAAATAGTAACTTGAAATATGGTAAGAATGTCATAAGTGCGCATCTATGTTTTCATGAATGAGACCGTAAGATACCATACGAATTCTCATTGATTTTCAGTTTTATATTTTCATTTAATGTAATTATAGTCATGGTTAAATTACACTAAAGTATGATAATGTGAACATATTACGATTATTTAAAGCCTTTACTTTTAAAATAAACATTTTTGCAAAATCCACGAAAAATATATCAGCCCCAATTTATGCATAGTTTTTACGATGGTAGTATGTTTTCGATTGTTTTGAAGTATTTTGGGGTCCAACTTTGTCACGGTATTAAACAGACTACAGATCTCACAATATTATGAACCAGGTGCGTGAGGGGTATTCGAGCTCATGCCACACAGAGAGAGACATACAAAGAGAGAGAGAGAGATATATAGATAGATAGGTAGATAGATAGATAGATAGATAGATACTAGTAGAATACCCGTGTGACGATGGGCATAAGCAATAAATATAGTATATGTTTTTACTTTTAATATTTTTCTTTCTTTATAAGTGTATAGTACAGTTTCGGTGACACACACCTCAATGGTAAAGTTTACAAAAAAAGAACAATAATGTGTGCATGTTACTCACCCTGCTGCCTAGAATACATATTCTATAATTAATAATGATAAGTTCGATAGTTTATGATTTTACTAAGCACATACATATTATGACGCTCATAGCGATCCTTTGAAAATGTATTACTTAATATATGACTCAAAATTTGATGTAGACCAAATATTTTCTATATTAAATTCTTTGTATCGAACTTATTTTAAAAGTTTGTTCGGGATGCTGTGAGTTTTGATAGGCATCCCTCCTCCCTAAATTGAGAAGATTACAAATAAAAATAACGTACACAAGTAACTCACCGGTTTGCCGAGAATATATATCCAATGTGTAGCTGATGTGATTTTCGCTAGTTGATGATGATAAATCATTACACGCTTAAAATTTGCTCGCCCCCCCCCCCCGGTAGCTATAAACTAAGGAAGACATTCATTTTAACTATTTATATTTCTTTCGGACAGGTAAATATTTATTCGATAGTTATCCCTGGTTAAGTACGCCAGCACAGAAACGTGAGTTTATTAGAGTAGGCTGCTTTAATTTTTATAACAGTTTATTCATCACGTTCTACTTTCCATTGACCATATTTAAAAAAAAAAAAAAGTTTTAAGTTCATTCTATCAGTATATTTGAACTTAATTAATTTGTTTACCCACACACACACACACATATATATATATATATATATATATATATATATATATATATATATATATATATATATTATTTCATGTATTCACATAAAATGCTATTATGAGATATAATCTTTTATGTATTACTTTTCAGTACTTACTTCAACAGTGCTCAATACGTCAGTAGAGCTATATAGTAAGTTATGAAAATATATTTATGGCAAAAAAACTACACAGAGGCGTCCGCGTTTCATGGCTACTAGAATAAAAAAGAATAGGATTGGTTAACTAGCTAGACGAAATACCACATGTATATATAAAAACACCCGACAACACAAACTCCATGCATTTAAGCCTGACGATTCCCTGTGTAGCTTAATTGGCATAAATATATTTTCATAACTTACTATATATATATATATATATATATATATATATATATTAGGGGAGGTCGATTTTGAAACTGTGAATTATCGCACTCGAAGAAAGTTGCCAAATAATGTCAAAAGTTACCACAAGAAATATTTTTCTTCAAAACTTTGTATTTATTTGAGCATTGCAACTTTAAGATCAAATAAATCGAGATTTTTTCTCACAGCCTAGATTTCACCGGTAAAAGTGTCGCCTTAAATTAAACCCGGGTTTTAACAAAAAAAAGTAATACATTACTTAATAATAAATATGTTAAAGTTTATTATTCCTTTTCTTAAGAAATTAAATGTACATATTCAAATTAAAAAGGAATAAAACACTATAATATTTTATTTTATATATAAATAATTATTTATTTACATAGGCGTTTTATTTATTGGATATTTTTTATGGTATTCACCGGTTGAAAATTCAACGAACGAATTTGAATTCACGTGTTGTTTGTGTTTACAAATTTAATTATCACAAATATATATTGAATTGTCGAGCGCTGGCTTATCTAATCCCACTTTCCCGAGCTTTTGTCACACCTTACCTTGTGGGAGTTAGATAAATAAAAACTAGTTCAGCCAGGGGTTTTTACCCCACTAAATAAACCGGTATCGTCCGGGTCTTTGGGTCTGGATTCACGCCCGTCTATTGGGGCTTGTCCGTCCTGTACAGTTCTAGGAGGTGCACCTCTCAGGTTTTGCCTTCCCTCTTTGGGGAGGAGTAAGTTTATTGCTTACTGTCTGAGGCGGCCCTACCGGGGAATGCCGACGGAGCTGCCCAGGCAATTTTTAAATTGCCAGAGTGCTCACCTCTCGAGCACTGGCTTTCTCATCCCACTTTCCTGGCCTTGTGTCAATCTTACCTTGTTGGAGATAGATAAATAAAATCTAGTTCAGCCAGGGGTTTTTACCCCACCAAATAAATCGGTATCGTCCGGGCCTTAGGGTCTGCATTTACGCCCGTCTATTGGGGTTTGTCCGTCCTGTGCAATTCTAGGAGGTGCACCCTCCCAGGTTTTGCCTTCTCTCTTTGGGGAGGAGTAAGTTTATTGCTAACCGTCTGAGACGCCCCTACAGGGGAATGCCGACGGGGCTGCCCAGTCAATTTTTTTAATGGCCAGAGTGCTCACCTCTATAGCGCAGGCTTATCTAATCCCACTTTCATGACCTTGTGTCACATCTTACCTTGTTGGAGGTAGACAAATAAAACTATTTCAGCCAGGGGTTTTTACCCCACCTAAAATATTATATGTATTGGAGTTGATGGGAGAATGGATAAGGACACATTGATGTATAAGGAAATTGTGGATGAAAATAGACAGAGAATTATGAAAAAAACTAAGGGACCAGAACACCATTTAACTTTTACAAAAGAAACACCATGTGAAAGTAAATATCTGACACAGAGTTCTTCCTAATAGTGGTGCAACAGGTGCTGTTCATGCAGATCAAGTGGTGGATGTTTTGCATGAATTCCACGGTGAGAACAGTATCAAGGCTATACTTGTTGATAACACTAATACCAACACAGGTTGCGAAGGTGGAATGGTTGCAATTTTAGAAAAAAAACTTTTTAAAAATCTTCACACAATTGGTTGCTCTTTGCATCATAATGAACTACCTTTCAGAGCCCTTTTTAAAAACATAGATGGTTGCGCAAAGAGCCCTACAACATTCAGTGGCCCTCTGGGGAAATTATGCTCAAATGATTGCCATGATTTACCCCAAATATCATTTTCCACTATTAGCAATCCTCTAGAGTCAATTTTTAAAATTGATGAAATATATGATCTTAGTTCTGACCAAAGACTCCTTTATGAATACACAGTAGATATTTCTAGAGGTAAGGTTGACTCTAGATATACCTCCTGGAAAATTGGTCCTTTAAACCAAGCAAGATGGTTAACTTTGGCCATCAGACTCATGTGTTTATGGACTCGTGGTGCATACCCACAAAGGCACACAACAAAACTACACTATGTAGTAAATTTTATTGTAAATGTGTATGCCACTTCTTGGTTTGAAATTAAAAGAAATAGTAAATTCCACAATCAGCAAGTGCACATTTTTAATATGACCCAGAGGATTAAGGAGCAGCCTCAGGAAATCCAAGATATCACATTTAGAAATATACAAGGTAATACATTTTGTTTACTGCCTGAAAACTTTCTATATTCTATGGTTAAATCTGAAGAGATTGAAGTAAGAGAAGCTTTAAAAAGAATTTTGGCCATTAGGTAAGTAATATTTATTCATATATTTCTGACTCAATTATTCATTCCAATTTATAGAATGATTTTTAAAGATTTTATCTAATTTCACCATAATTATTAAAGCAGTACAGATTGGAATTTTTTAATAATTCAATTAATTAATTTGTTCTTTCAGGAGTGAGGAGTCAACCAGAAAAAGATTAAAAAGAATACCACCTATTAATTTTAATGCCACACATTGGACACAATTAATAGATTTAAAATTATGCTGCATTTTTGGCATTCTCAGGGCGTGGAACGGGCAGTTAAGTTAATAACAGAAGCTTCACAAACTGTATATGGTTTTGAAGCAAGGCATCAACACATTACAGCCAAAGTTTTGAGTCAGAAATTGAGACCAGCATTTTTGTCTAAGGGGTCTTATATGGAGCAATTTGACTCTCAATATTAAGCTCCATTAAAATAGTGTTAGGTTTTTCCTTATTTTTTGCTTGTTATATTTTCACTTATAACAGAAAAAAAATCATTTTTTTAGGTATTCAAATATTACTGTTTAATTCATAACGTTAAAAGGTAGTTAAAAAAAGCAGATACTGAAAATGAGGGGGGGGGGCAAATTTTCAATTTGAAGATTTCTTTAATTAATATCATTTTTATAAAATAAAAGGACATTCGCTGATTTTAAATGCACAAATTATTTGGTTTTCACACCAGTATTCAAGCAAATCTTGCAAAAACGAGGAATTTTCAGTATATTCTTGTCTACGATCTTTGATACCAAACGCTCAAAAAACCGCTGAAGTTTTTGATCTAATTTTTTGCATGAGTATTTAATAGGTCTATATACAACTTTCGGTACGTGCCTTTTTTTAATATTTAAAAAAAAGTGTAAAATCGACCTACCCTAATATATATATATATATAGAGAGAGAGAGAGAGGGAGAGAGGGGGAGGAGATTTCAATCGAGTTCGATTACTTATATTAATATTAGTTGTATGATGAGGGCGAACAGGTTATATTTTGCAATCAATCGAAGTGAATGTTTTGAATTCTTATTTTTGATCATCTTTCTATGAGATTGTTTCTTACAAATCTTTAGCATTTTTCACTTGTTTGGGAATTGTATTTGAAGAAAATTAAATGAAATTTTACAGAAGAAAATTCAGTCGCCATATAAAAAAATCCAGGTGAAAAATAGAAAAAAATACGATAGAAATGAGGAAAATTTTAGCGTCTTTGTTGTTTATTCAAAATAATTGCGTTCAGATAAATCTGGCAATCAGAAGATCTGAAATGACACAAAAATAGAAGAAAGAAGAAAAATTGGAGAAACGTAATTCGTTTTTATTTCCAACGAAAAAGCAACCAAAATATTATTTTTCAATTGATAAGTAAAAAGTTTGGCTTTATTTGTAGAAAGAAAAAGTTAAAAACGAATTAAAGAAGAAGGTAAGAGCATAGGAATTGACGAAAATAATAACATTATTGAAAAGAACGATAGGAAATATTTAATTTTGAAAAAAATAATTTTAATGAAGCAAAACAGATTTCGTTTCGTTGCTTTTGACTCTTTGACTGCTTATCAATTCTGTAGAGATTATGAAGAACGTAACACACGATTTCAGTTATAATCGATTAAATGTAAACTATTCATTGCACATACGTTGCTACTTTATCTATATCTCTTTAAATCAGCTTAGTCAATTACGTAGTCCACGTGTGTATCAATTTGGCCATTCTGAACGTAAACGAAGTAATTGTAATCTGGATAGAAACAAGCCTACATTGGAACATTTATACGCGCAAAACAGAAAAAATTGGCAGAAAAAAAAAATGAAAAAGTGAATTTGGAGAAAGATAAACATATGAGTTTATTTTCAAATGACAGAAGAAAAACTAGAAGAAAGAGAAATAAAGGATAGTAATATTAAAATGAATGAACAAAGAAAAGAGTTACATTGACCCTATATGTGGGTTATTGGTGGAAGTGGGTTCTCGCGACATGAAGGCTAGACTTAATGCTGCAATGTTCGTACCTTAATCTCGGCCTGTAGCTGGACCACTTATGGAAGACGACGAAGATAATGAATTTAACTGAAGAATACTTCAGTATTATTAACTACTTCGAATGTGTCCTCCTCAACTATGTGTTGCTTTCAGCTACATACTCTATTGTTAATCAGCGCGATTTTACAACCTTACGTTATTAAATGTATCCTCTCTGAATTCTAAACAGCAATTTACTTTGTTTCTATTTAATTTCAGGTCTTATATGGCCAACTCGACTAATCAAGCACTACTTCGCACACGGAACTATAACCCAACTAAATATCAAAGCTTGACAATCATACTTACTGAGAATGTGTATCTACCAACTACCTTTAATTCAAAAGAAGATATTACCGATAATACTTAAATGTTATGATAAGACATTTTATGTATAAAATACGGATATGAAAAGAAAGAGGGGGAATGAAAGAAGAGTGTATTTTAGAGTGAAAGCAGTGAAAAATGGCAGAATGAAACATGTTCAAAAAGAGAAAGAAAAAAAAGTATGAAAGAAAGAAAGAAGAAAATGAATGACGAATCAAAAGAACGATAGGCATAAAATAATGAATTAAAAACTTAAGCGAAAATAGAACGGATAAAAAAGGAGATACAAATGAAGGCAATGAAATGCTTTTAAATTAAATACGAAATAAAATAAGAAAGTAGAAATAGAAAAGGAAAAGAAAGGGTTAATTAAAAGATAATTAAATAAAATAAGCTATTAAAAGTCAAGCATTTTAAAATGACATCAACAACGACAACGTAAAACTATTTTAAACTTCTGGAAATTTCCTTATCAATAAAGAATACGTTTAATAAACAGTTACCGGTTAAATTACGTATGTGTCATCAGTTATCAAGTTCAGAACACACTTGAGCAAAAAGATTAATGAGATTGACAGATTGAAGATTGTTACACCGGCCGTTCTTACACAGGAGAAACTACACCGGTTGTCACTATAAATAGTGCGAGTCACCAGAAGACAAAGCACAGTCTTGTAACTGTCGTTCAGTCGCTTTCTTGGCCTTTTGGCCAAAATCAAAGTGTAGTATCTGTTCCGATGGATACTGCACGAGACTGGTCCTGTGCAGTTCTAGGAGGTCCACCCTCCCAGGCTTTGCCTCCCCTCTTTGGGGAGGAGTAAGTTTATTGCTTACTGTCTGAGGCGCCCCTACCGGGGAATGCCGACGGGGCTGCCCAGGCAATTTTTAAATGGTCAGATGGCTCACCTCTCGAGCGCTGGCTTATCTAATCCCACTTTCCGACCTTGTGTCACATTTTACCTTGTGGGAGGTAGATAAATACCCAGTCTTGTAACTGTCGTTCAGTCGCTTTCTTGGCCTTTTGGCCAAAATCAAAGTGTAGTATCTGTTCCGATGGATACTGCACGAGACTGGTCCTGTGCAGTTCTAGGAGGTCCACCCTCCCAGGCTTTTCCTCCCCTCTTTGGGGAGGAGTAAGTTTATTGCTTGCTGTCTGAGGCGCCCCTACCGGGGAATGCCGACGGGGCTGGCCAGGCAATTTTTAAAGGTAATAGGTGCTCTTCCTCTAGAGTGCTGACTTATCAAAACCCCACTTTCCGACCTTGTGTACATTTTACTCTGTGGGGAGTAGATAAATACCCAGTCTTGTAAGTGTCGTCTCAGTAAGCAACAAAGCCCGACTGTAACTACGTTATTTATTCACTGTTGTAAGTTCGTTGTTAGTTATTGTTACTTACTGTTATTATCGTTATTTGTTAAAGTGGTTGCTTATTTTTTGTTACTCCTAATTTTTTTATTTGGAGTTTGTTATTTTTTTT
This sequence comes from Sepiola atlantica, assembly GCA_963556195.1. NCBI lineage: Eukaryota > Metazoa > Mollusca > Cephalopoda > Sepiida > Sepiolidae > Sepiola > Sepiola atlantica. Next base: position 63,746,785 of record OY744539.1, on the reverse strand, counting down.
TCACCGTTCTCCGGCCATGGCGACTGCCAGCTGTGTGCCTGCGGAGACCACTGCAATCGTTGAGAAGCCATCTCAGCCGTCCGAAAAGTCTGAATGGAGTAGGCCTCCTGCTCTACATATCGACGTTTGTCGCTAAAGCCAAAGACTGTACTGAATTTGTTACAGAGACTGGTATTATTATCCAATTACCAAGATTGGAAGAGTTTGCAAAAAAAAAACATTCTAATGTTTGTGGTAGACCGAAAATCTAAAAAGTTGATAAGATCGACCAAGGATACTGTTGCAAAACTAATTGCAACGACTGGATTACGTGCCGAGAGAATTGTAAAGTGCAAGGGCTATAATACATGGAATAGTCTTTTCAAGACCGAGGAGGAATGTATTGAACTCTCCAAAAAAGAAATTATCACGAAAGACTATATACTCCGTATGGAGTATATGGGACGTAGAAGAACAACCATTTCCGTTTTTGAAGTACCGGCGGTGGTATCTGGTGAATATTTAGGCGCCTTTTTGCTGAAGTTTGGTGATATAACTGCGATTTCGGTTGATAAATTTAATGGAACGTGGTCGTTTGACGTTTGGCTGAATGTTTCGGCTTTTAAAAAAGTACTGTATTGAGGCAAACGGGGAGAAATTGCCAGTGGTGGTGGCTGGAAGGCGTCCAGCTTGCTGGATATGTAACGAGGTGGGGCACTTAACACTTACTTGCCCCACGAGGATGAAACCGGCCCAGCCTAACCCCAAAAACAGAGTTCTCGAACACTTGACCCCCAAAGTTTCTTCAGATAAGACGACCCCCCCCCCAAATCCAACTGCTGCTACGATTACTCCGGAAGAATTTGAAGACTTGTGCAACACTTTGAACGAATCTCCAAACAAAAAAGTCGTTTGGAATATTGTCACTGGCAAAAAAGCACCAAAATCGTACGCACAAGTTATGATTGAGGAAGAACAGCTGGAAATCGAAACTAGCAATGATCCTGGTGGTGAACAATATAAGAAAATTCTAAACCTTAAAAAGACTCTCGACGAAGAGCGTAAAATAGAGGAAAAAAAAGAAAAAAAAAACGAAGAAAAAGAAAATGGTCTCCGAAACTACAGTTAATTCGGTTAAAACAACTTCCCCGGCCAAAGAACGTCGCTCCCCAGTCAAAGGTGCACCCCCCTTAAAGTCGTCCCCACCAGTAAGGGAATCTAACTTGACCCCTTTATCCAAAGAGAAGTCCGTTTCCCCCAAACCATCTCCTTTCTGCTCCCCCAGCAACACCCCTAAAAATACACCGCCTCCCTCTCCAATGAAGATGTATATGCCCCCTCCTGCCACAACCCAGAAACGTCAACGAAGCCCCTCTATAGAGGCTCCACAAAAAAAGAAGCCCTCTTTCTTCACCGGCAAAGATGTTTGTAAGGTAACTTCAGAGACTGAAAACCTCATGATGAACCACCACAAAAAGGATTATTGACACCTAGCTACGCTGAAGACGGTTCATAAAAAAGATATTTCTAACCCAGAAAACTTTTTAGAAGCCAAAAGACTTCTATCTGTAGTAAGATCCAGAAACAAGGCGAAGGGGGTATGGAGCATGATGGAGGAGGCGAATAACTCATTTAAGATGTCGCCTCCTCTCGCTTTCTTTAATGACGACGAATTAAAACTACTTCAAAAGTCTTATGTTGGGAGGGTCCCTGTACGTATCCATCCAACTCTCTATAGGGCGATAAAATTAACTTTCCCCTTGGACATTGGCGGTTTGTCCCCGGACGGTCTAATTACTACTGAAATGGGACAAGGTTCTCTGGGGTCATCTGTCGGTGTCTTAAAATCGTCTATGTTCGTTTCGGGTTCCCAACTCTAAGAGCACTAGAATGGCACTCAGATTAACAAGCCTAAATGGGACACCGCTCGTAAACTTCGAGTAGTACGTGACCTTCAGCGACTCGGCGTGGATGTATGTTGTTTGCAGGAGACCCACTTTATTCCCAGTGATTATCAGGGTGCGCTGACTAGAGACTTTCAGCTCTATTCAGCGAACTTTGAAACTCACTCAAGAGGGGTTTCCTGGCTAGTTAAGCGCACACTGAATGCGACGTGTGACCCAATCTATGCGGACCCTGAAGGAAGGCTGTGCGTTCTTGATGTTACCGTAAAGGATGTGGCTTTTCGGCTTATTGGGGTTTATGCGCCCAACGCCTATTCTGAGCGGGTTCTTTTTTTTCGGCGGATCGAGCTTTTTATGGATACGTCGCGTCGGATAATTCTAGCGGGAGACTGGAACGCGGTCTTGGATCCCGATTTAGATCGCTTGGGAAAGCCTAGGGGAACTAACAGCAACGGGGATGTTAAGGCATTTCGTGACTTTATCGATAAGTTCGATCTTGTCGATAAATTTCGAAATGATAAACTCCGTGAAGTAGTATGGACTTGGACTGCTAGTCGCGGCTCCGATTTAGGGCAACTTTCGAGTTACCTTGATCGGTTCTTAATTAGGAGAGTCGATTTAAGGCTTTTAGATTGTCCAAGTTTTCATAACATAGTTTACTCGGATCATAGGCTTGTCCGGGTTCGGGTAAACTTAGATAGTCCTAAGCCTAGATTGGCTGGGTACTGGAAGTTCAACACATCGTTGTTCGATTTGAAGGACTTCCAGGAACAGCTTTTACTAACATTACAGAGGGAATTGACGGGTGCTATCATTGGGAATAAGTGGTGGGGCCATCTTAAGAACGTTATTAGGTCTTTCGTTGCTGATTATAGTCGTCGACTCAACCTTAGATCTAGGGCCACGAAAGTGGCACTAGAAGCTAGATTAAGTCGGGCTAAAACGGAACTGAACTCCTTGGACAACAACGCAGATCAGGGAGTGTTAGTTAGGGCTAGGTTAAAAAGAGTGCCGCACGAGGCGACAAACATGGCCGCGTCACTGCGTGTGGAGGAACGTCGACGGTCTACTGATCGACACATCGCCAGTGTCACATTATCGGATGGGCGTCTCGTGACTACAAACGACGGGATTTTAGAGGGTGTTCGCTCTTATTTTCAGGATCTTTTTACCAAGGAGCCCGGTCTGACAATGGCTCAGTTCGACGCCTATTTAGCTGACTTTTCTCGTTTCGAGGAGACCGAAGCAGCTAGGTGCGAAGGGTGTATAAATGAGGATGAAGTCCTGGGGGCCCTAAGGCAGGTTGGCCTTGATAAGTCTCCGGGTATCGATGGTCTGCCTTACGAACTGTATTTGAGGTTGTCGCCCATTTTTGTCCCTTTGCTGGCTGTGTTGTTTAACTCCTGGTTTAGGAACGGGTCTATCCCCCAGTACTTTACCAGGGGTATCATCAAATTGCTTCGCAAGGACAAAAGTGGTGGGGATGGTATAGGTAATTTCCGGCCCTTAACAATGTTAAATACAGAGTTAAAGATTTGGGCCAAGATCTTAGCTAATCGTCTGCAGGTTGTCTTGTTTCGTCTAATAAGTCCCGAACATACTTGTTCTGTTAAGGGCCGGACTATTCAGGATAATTTGCACATGATACGCTTGATCATAGAGAAAGTCGACACGGAAGCCGCGCTGATCAATTTAGATCAGTCCAAAGCATTCGATAGGGTCGATCATCGTTACTTGGAGCCTGTCTTGTCTTCGGCTGGATTTGGTCCCCATTTCCGCTCCTGGATTCGCGTCTTTTATGCAAACCCCGGTGCGTTGGTTGAAGTGAATGGAATGAGGTCGAAGCTTTTCGATTTGTCCAGATCTATTCGTCAGGGATGTCTGCTTTCACCGATGCTTTATGTGCTTGCGTTGGAGCCTTTCCTTCGCAGGCTTAGGGTGAATCCGGTCCTTCGTTGGATTACTTTGTCTGGTGCTTGCCCCATGATTAAGTACTCCGCCTATGCCAACGACGTCACTGTGCTTCTAACGAGCAGTGCTGAGATTAGGGTCGTCGACATGGAAATAAGACGGTATGAACAAGTGACAGGGGCCAAAATCAACTGCGATTAGTCTGTTGGCTTACGCATTGGTGCCTGGAGGGGTGTCCCCCTTCAGGGACCCTTTGGCTGGACGGATGGGCCTTGCAAGATACTCGGCGTCTGGTCTGGTCCTGAACTCCAGTTGGAGAAAAATTGGTCGGAAGTGTTGAAAGCGGTTAAGGCTGCAGCCCGTCTGTGGTCTTTGAGAAATCTTACTTTAAAAGGTAGAGCGGAGGTGTGTAATTCTCACATTTATCCTCTCATCCTCTACCGTCTTTCTGTGCTCCCTCTGCCGGCGGACACACTAATTGAATTAGTGAAGGCTCTTTTCGTGTTTTTTGTGGCGCGGAAAGCAGCCCATGGTTCGCCGGGAGATCTGCTACTTGCATCCGTCTGAAGGCGGTCTGGGTATGCCAAGCGTTGAGATTCGTCAATATACGCTTCGCTTACACTACCTAGACCGAATGTGTACACCTTGTGAGGGAAACGGTGAATTCTGGAAGGAAGACACCAAGAAAGCCTTTCCGGCTTTGAAAAGTGTGCACTTGCATGGGAGTGAGGCATTTCGTTTACCTCGACGCGAGTGCTCCTTTTATCGCGAGTGTCGACAGTCCTTGAAGTACCTTCTAAGGGTGTCAGAAAGCCTCTCTGACACCCGAGTGTTGTATCGTAAAGCACTATATCGGGTTATGGTGAGGGGATCTGTTCGTGACAGTATTACTGAGGAGCTCGGTCTTACGAAGGAATAACTTCGCTTGATCTGGCCTTGGGCGCCTGGGTTGATAATTACGAGGCATAACTCACCTGGCTGATAATAAGAAATGCACTCTGGGTCGGCTAAAAGCTTTACGCAGCGGGATTAAGAGAGACACCGAGTTGTGTTCGATGCGGTGACTGGGAGGAAACGACCAGTCATGTTTTCTTTCGCCCGCTGTGTGAGTTAGTTGACGGCTACACGGTTCGCATGTTGAACGGACAGTTCTTCGTTTTGGAGTCTTTTTCGACATGCTGCAATTGGGCACCAATCATGAATTGGGAGGAGCATTATGTGTTTCTTTGCTTACTAGCTGTTATGAGAGGAGTGATTTGGTCGACACGACAGAAGGAAGTCTACGGGGAAGAGACCTTCACTGCTCCCCAGCTTGTCCTCATTTTCCAGTCTCGCCTGAAAATGCGTATCAGCCTGGAGAAGGTGAAACTCCCTCCGGCAGATTTCAACGAAAGGTGGGTGAAAGTTGCGCGTTTGTGTCGTGTGAATGGAGCTAATTTTGAGTGGTACTTGGACGTGCCTTAGACAGAATATTGGGTAGTCGAACCGAACACTGACCCTTTTATTTGACCCAGTTAGGCAAGATTAGTTATGTTTTGTTTTCTTCCCCATTTTTAGCTTAGCTAGAGGTATGTAAGTTGTCATAGGTCCTACTTTTTTTCGTCCTCTCCCCCCCCCCTTTTTATTTTTACCTCGACTTTTATTTTATAATTCTCATTCCCGACCCTAATTAGGTGACTGATCTGTTGTTGTGTCAGAGATGCAGGTCTGCTTTCGTAATTTCGAAAGAGGTGTCTAAATAAAGCTTTCGTGACCTGCATCGCCTTTTTTCGACCGGCAAAACTACTTATCGGTCACATTCTTTAGTGGGAGGTTCTTATACTAACATTAAATTTTATTTATTTTGTCATTGTATATATATATATAATTTTTATTCCCACACTTTCCATTTCATGTATATATTGTCATTTTTCGGTTTTGAGTAGGTAAATCATGGAGTAAATTTGTTTTGGTGATTGTGACTAGTTAAGTTAAGAATGTTAGTTAGGTCAACATTGTAGGCCTCGTGCCACATTTTGAAATTTTTTCAAATAAATATCCAGTCTTGTAACTGTCTAGCCAAGAGCTAGTCAGTTTCTTACTTTGTTTATACACTTGTTAAACCAACCCTCGACTTGACTTCCTTTATTTATTATTTACTGTGGGACAACTTCACAACAGATTGGCGACGAGGCCTCGAAACGATTTCACTGCAAAAAAAAATCACCCAAAGTGATTCGCAAGATCTTCACGGGGGGAAAAAACAAACACGAACGAAAAAAACAACAAAAACGTTCTTAATCCCCAGAGGGGATATTTTCAAAGGGGGGTGTTACACCGGCCGTTCTTACACAGGAGAAACTACACCGGTTGTCACTATAAATAGTGCGAGTCACCAGAAGACAAAGCGCAGTCTTGTAACTGTCTAGCCAAGAGCTAGTCAGTTTCTTACTTTGTTAATACACTTGTTAAACCAACCCTCGACTTGACTTCCTTTATTTATTATTTACTGTGGGACAACTTCACAACAAAGATGAAGATGAATACTATAAGAGGATTTAAAATCTCCACGTACGACTAACTCAAAACAACAATCTACTCAGAAAACAGCAATATTTTTCCCTTTGTCAGCAACATGGAGTGTGAGAACTAAATGATAAAATGGGAGTGAAAGTTATGAGACTGCCGAAAGTAAATCTAAGATATTTTTAAAAACTTTCTACACAGTATCGGTAGCCGTTGGAACCGTGGAGCACATCTGCTCTTTGATGACCTTTATTCGTAGTGTTTCCGGTTGTCTGCACGCCTACCACATCGGACAAGCCAAGCCATGCTTTATATAGGTTCCAGTTTAGTCGCCAACAGCTCAGCCATGCGGCAAGTAGTGCTTGTTTAAATGGGGCATGTGGCAAGTAAGAATGCATATCAGACCAAACTGTAGTTGACCAAACTTGTCTACATCAACCTGTTTCACCGAGGTTTTTTTCACATGTAATTTTACGCATGGTTAAATTACACACAAGAATTCTAACCCTAATAGTAAATATCTTCTATGATCTCTTATGAAGATTAAAATCAAGATATAGTCGTACTAATCCTTATGCTTAGAGGCGGTCTTTTCGAATCGGTCAACATGGGAGTCAGACGTTTGTTCCGCTTGTGATAGACGTTGGCTCTGGGGCAAGTAGCTTGGCAAAAATAGAGGTAAGCAACGCATAGTTCTCTAAACCTATTTGAATCTTTACTCTTTTATAATTTGCTTTGTTTTGTCTTAGAACATGTTTGTAAGACTTGTTTATTTTCATGTATTTCCAGTTTTACGGTGAAAGGATGTCATAGTTCAGCGTTGCCCACGTGCGCGCAAATAAATACATATTCATCAGTGTAATTAGTGTCCGAGATCTTTGCTCCAGTTTGCTTGCTGTTACAAACATGTTTAAGAGATGCTATTGATAAAACATGTTATAGTTAACGTGATAAAGTCGTGTCAATAATGATGGAACGTTAAAAATGTGTAAGGACAGTGAAAGTCAAAAGGAATTTTGTCTACGTAATAATGAAACACGAAAGGTTTAATCTGTTTAATTAGTGGCATATCAACCTATTTGTAACCGATCCGTAGATAAAATTGAGAATTAAAACAAATAATAGTATGTACATGCTTTTTTTCAAAATAATTCAATGCTCTCCAAACATTGGCTGTATTTAAAGGTTACGAGGTCTTTTTTTAATGGCGGGGTTATTTAAAAGAATTACCTCATAAATAAAAAATCGAGAATTGAGTGAAGTTATAAAGAAACGGATATTTTAGTGAGATAAAGGATGAAAAGGAAAAGAAAATCGTTTTAAGTACCTCAAAAATAAATAACAAGACACTTAAGATGTAAGTGCGAATAGAAGTAACAAAAATGAAATTAATTGTGAATTGTTTTCGAAATCACATTTAATAAGGAAATACAGCCTTCACAAGAAAGAACAGAGAAAAAGGAACTCGTCATCGATTTTAAGTCGCGAATAAGTTTTGAATACGAATCACAGACTCCGAAGAACACGGTGTTTACAGAATCCATCAAAAGCAGAATAATTCTTTATTTCCTAATATTAAATGTTGTTCTTCAGTTTTTATTGAAATCAATTATCCTGACAAGTTTACTTTGCGGAAAGAACACAACGGAGTTCGATTCCTATTCGAACACGGGCTTCATTTTCACAGTTTAAATTGTCCTACTTGTTCAGAATGTAATATCTCTCCTATATAAAACAAAGTTATCTGTGTGTGTGCATGTGTATCGTGGATTCACAGTTAGCCAATTTCTCCCTTTTCAACCCCCTTTAAGCGCGTCTGGACTCACCTATATTTTGAGCACTTTCTCCACACTGCTCCCACGCAAAGTGTTTACTTCACATTCTACAATTCATTTGACTTCTTTTCAACGGAAATTTACAACCCGGACAATCTGCATATATTTTTCACGGAATTTTTCTTTTCATTCACTGCGTTTTTTAACAAAAATTCCTTTAATAATAATTTTCATATTTTTCGAATATTTGAACTTTGTTTTTTTCGAAAGCCAACTTATCCATCTATATTTCTCCTCTGATGATAAGATTTCGATCTTTGAAAAGCCTTGGCTTAAGGAAAGAATAATAAACACTAGTTTATAACTGAATACACCTTGCATTGAACAATTGAAATTTGAAATAAATTTGGACAATCGTCGCATATTTATCACTCTTTTTTCTTCTATCTCTACAATTGCTCTATCTCGTATATTGAGCTAATCCTCTTCACAATAGGTTCCATCTACTAAAAGTTGTTACTTTGGTTTATATTTGATCCTATATATATATATATATATATATATATATATATATATATATATATATATATATATAAAAGCTATGAAAATATATTTATGGTAATTAGCTACACAGAGGCTCCTGCGTTTCATCCCCGGGGGAATCTTCAGGCTAAAATGTGTAACTTAATTGCCACCTAGCTCTACTTACGTATCTAGCACTGTTGAAGTAAATACTCAATATTGATACATAAAAAATTATATATCCTTAAAAAATGTTATGTGGGTACATGAAATAGTATTATATAGATACATGAAATAGTAATATGTATATATATATATATATATATATATATATATATATATATATATATAAATAAAGAGAGAGAGAGAGAAAGTAAGTGATCGTCTTGATTCTTCCTATATGTTAATCCAATGAAACCCCGGTGTATATACAATAGTGTTAAATACAAGTAAAGCTGCGTTACAGAATAAATTATTTCATTTATACAAACATTATTGGCTGTCATTGCTTTCAGAATACAGCTTGTTCAGACTAAGTATATTTGAAAATGCTGAAAGAGATAAGACAGCTTAGCTATTCTTTTTGGTGTTTTGAGTGCTGTAGGAGGGAGAGAAGAAAAATATTAAATCGGTTAATCATTTATCTACTTTAAACCAAACATATATTTTGATTGCACTGCTTTTTCTCTTTCATTCCAGAAGATGACTTACAATACCACTTTATGATACGGTACTAAAACCCCGAACTCCAGTTAATATGATTCACCTCGGGGCAATATGTCCTACATATCTTGGCCAAGTAATACGACATAAACTACTAACCTAAATATAAATAGACACACACATACACATATATACATACACACATATATATATATATATATATATACATATCTCTCTCTCACACTATATATATATACATATCTTCTCTCTCAAACTCTTATTATTTTCATCATTTTATAATCATACATATCAACATATATATACACAGACACACACACACACACACACACACACATATATATATATATATATATATATATATACATACATACATACATATATACATATTTACATACATAATGCATAAATACCATTATCACCGTCTAACTTAACTTATATATCCGTGCAAATATAACTTTAATCTTAGAGAAATATATTATTAGGGGTGGGAGGTAATAGGTTAAAATTTCAGATTAATGCGAGTTTTTGTGTTCATTTATACATAAATAACACTAAACAATCAAACATTTTGAACATTTTGCCAAATTCAGAAGGTGCAGGCCGAAAATAGCCGTTAGGGATCCACGGGACTCAACATCCATCATTTTTCGGTGAAAAAGTGGTTGCATGCGACATTGCAGGTCCTAAAACCTCCTCAAAAGCTATTAATGGATATAGATGGTTAGATCTGATATAGTATTGTAATTTAGGACCATTTTCAGGCTGTAAAAGGGTTTTCATGAATTTAGAATAGCCAAAAACTAGTGAAAAATAGCCCAAATTAGCCAAAATTTCCCAAAATCCTCTGTTAAGCTACCTAATTGGTTCCCAAGCCTCTACAATGGTTATGCATGGCTGTAGATAGTTGAAACTGACAAGACCCTAAGGTTTAACACCAGTTGTGGGGTTTTAGGAGCCTCCAAGGTAGAAATGAGGGTCAAATTTCAGCCAAAATGGTTAAAAATGAACCACAAACTACGTATCCAAATGACACCGCTTGAATCATATAAATATTCGTTCTTTGGGATGCCATACTTTATAAGACATTGGTATATGGAGCTTTGAAGGGAGGTGAGGTGGCAAGAAAAAACGGATCAAAAGCTGAATAAGCAGAGGTTGGCACTCCTGTTTGATCAAACATGCATAAAAGAAAGAATACTGCCCAATTATACATATATATATATATATATATATATATATATATATGTATGTATATATATATATACACACTAGAAAATATGTTGCTCGTTGGGTCGCCTATTGAACTTGAGTTAGATTGTTTTCAAAACTATTTTAAATTGAAAAATAAAATAACAAAACAAAAAATAGTCTTTATGTTTTTCATATATCTCAGTCCCCCTCTCTCTCTCTCTTTGTCTCTCTCTCTTTTTATGTCTGTTTCCCTCCAACTATAGCTTATAGAGTATTTATATTTGTGGTGATAATCCCTTTTGTTTATGATAGACTATTCCAATAATGTGTTTTATAGTTAATTCTGTTACTTGTACATATGGAAAGAGATATAGAGGCGAGAGTGGATAGGCAAAACGACATAAAGTGAGAGAGGGTGAAAGTGATAAACAACAACTTGGTAAAAGATGGGTGATTATTACAGATAACTAGAATAATAAACTGATTAGAGAAACATAACTCTATCCCCAACAAGGAATATTTTAACATTTATTTTGTCGAATGAAATTATTTAAGAAAATCGTCTTAAGGGGATGAATGTTAGTAAACACAGATTTAGTACTCCCCACTCTATAAATAAAAAAAACGTGTATTCATTTTTATATATAAATAAATATATGTACTTCCATTTCGTCATGAAAAAGTATGCGAGTAAAATACACACCTTCTTCTAACCCTCAGACAAAACTATTTTATGTAGTAAGAAGAAAATGAAAGTAAATAGCAAGTAGACGAGCAGTTGAAACTTAAATAGCAAGTAAGGCAACCACTTGAAACTTAAATAGCAAGTTAAACAAGCACTTCAAACTGTAATAGCAAGTAAGACAACCACTTGAAACTTAAATAGCAAGTAAGACAAGGACTTGAAACTTAAATAGCAAGTAAGACAACCACTTGAAACTGAAATAGCAAGTAAGCAACCACTTGAAACTTTAATAGCAAGAAAGACCAGCACTTGAAACTTAAATAGCAAGATAGGCAACCACTTGAAACTTCAATAGCAAGTAAAACAACCACTTGAAACTTAAATAGCAAGTAAGACAACCACTTGAAACTTTAATAGCAAGTAAGCACCCACTTGAAACTTAAATAGCAAGTAAGACTAGCACTTGAAACTTAAATAGCAAGATAGGCAACCACTTGAAACTTTAATCGCAAGTTAGTCAACTAGTTGAAACTTAAATAGCAAGTAAGACAAACATTTGAAACTTAAATAGCAAGTAAGACAACCAGTTGAAACTTAAATAGCAAGTTAGACAACCACTCGAAACTTAAATAGCAAGTAAGACGACTACTTGAAACCTAAATAGCAAGTAAGACAACCACTTGAAACTTAAATAGCAAGTAAGACAACCAGTTGAAACTTAAATAGCTAGTAAGACAAGCACTTGAAACTTAAATAGCAAGTAAGACAACCACTTGAAACTTAAATAGTAAGTGAGACAACCAGTTGAAACTGAAATAGCAAGTTATACAACCACTTGAAACTTTAATAGCAAGTAAAACAACCAGTTGAAACTTAAATAGCAAGTTAGAAAACCACTTGAAACTTAACTAGCAAGTTAGACAACCAGTTGAAACTTTAATACCTAGTAAGACAAGCAGTTGAAACTAAAATAGCAAGAAACACAACCACTTAAAACTAAAATAGCCAGTAAGACAACCACTTGAAACTTAAATAGTCAGTAAGACAACCAGTTGAACCTTAAATAGCAAGTAAGACAACCAGTTGAAACGGAAATTGCAAGTAATGGAACCACTTGTAACTTAAATAGCAAGTAAGACAACCACTTGAAACTTAAATAGCAAGTAAGACAACCAGATGAAACTTAAATAGCTGGTAAGACAACCACTTGAAACTTAAATAGCAGGTGAGACAACCACGTGAAACTAAAATAGCAAGTAAGACAACCAGTTGAAACTTAAATAGCAAATTAGACAACCACTTGAAACTTAAAAAGCAAGTAAAACAAGCAGTTGAAACTTAAATAGCAAGTTAGATAACCACTTGAAACTTAACTAGTAAGCAAGACAAAAAGTGTAAACTTAAATACCTAGTAAGACAAACACTTGAAACTTAAATAGAAAGTAAGACAACAACTTAAAACTTAAATAGCAAGTAAGACAACCAGTTTAAACTTAAATAGCAAGTTAGACAACCACTCGAAACTTAAATAGCAAGTAAAACTACCAGTTGAAACTTAAATAGCAAGTTAGACAACCACATGTAACTTAAATAGCAAGTAAGACAACTAGTTGAAACTTTAATAGCTAGTAAGATAAGCACTTGAAACTTAAATAGCATTCTAGACAACAACTTGAAACTTAACTAGCAAGTAAGACAACTAGTTGAAACTTAAATAGCAAGTTAGACAACCACATGAAACTTAAATAGCAAGTAAGACAAGCACTTGAAACTTAAATAGCAAGTAAGACAACGACTTGAAACTTTAATAGTAAGTGAGACAACCAGTTGAAACTTAAATAGCTAGTAAGAAAATCACTTGAAACTTAAATAGCAAGAAAGGCAACAAGTTGAAACTTAAATAGCAAGTAAGACAACCACTTGAAACTTAAATAGCAAGTAAGACAACCAGTTGAAACTTAAATAGCAAGTTAGACAACCACATTAAACTTAAATAGCAAGTAAGAGAAGCACTTGAAACTTTAATAGCAAGTAAGACAACCAGTTGAAACTTCCATAGCAAGTTAGACAACCACATGAAACTTAAATAGCAAGTAAGACAACTAGTTGAAACTTAAGTAGCTAGTAAGACAAGCACTTGAAACTTAAATAGCAAGTAAGACAACCACTTGAAACTTTAATAGTCAGTAAGACAACCAGTTGAAACTTAAATAGCTAGTAAGAAAATCACTTGAAACTTTAATAGCAAGTAAGACAACCAGTTGAAACTTCCATAGCAAGTTAGACAACCACATTAAACTTAAATAGCAAGTAAGACAACTAGTTGAAACTTAAGTAGCTAGTAAGACAAGCACTTGAAACTTAAATAGCAAGTAAGACAACCACTTGAAACTTAACTAGCAAGTAAAACAACCAGTTGAAACTTCCATAGCAAGTTAGACAACCACATGAAACTTAAATAGCAAGTAAGACAACTAGTTGAAACTTAAGTAGCTAGTAAGACAAACACTTGAAACTTAAATAGCAAGTAAGACAACCACTTGAAACTTAAATAGCAAGTAAGACAACCAGTTGAAACTTAAATCGCAAGTTAGACAACCACATGAAACTTACATAGCAAGTAAGACAACGACTTGAAACTTTAATAGCCAGTAAGACAACCAGTTGAAACTTAAATAGCAAGTAAGAAAATCACTTGAAACTTAAATAGCAAGTAAGGCAACCAGTTGAAACTTTAATAGCTAGTAAGACAACCAGTTGAAACTTACACCGCTGCCTAAAATGATTTTTGAGATAAATTTTTTACTTCATAATAAAAAGTTGATTATGAGTGCTTTTTGTTTAGGTCATTTGAAATGATAATAATTATTTATATATAATAAATTAAATTGCTGACGTAGTTATTATTCGTTATGAATAATTTAGTAATATATATAGATATATTTCGGGTTCGAACACTGACGAAGCATAATTTGTTCAACTCGTTTTATACTAAGCGTATACAATAGCAATGTACATATATATATATATATATATATATATATATATATATGTATATATAGGTATATATATATGTATATATATATATACATATATATATATATATATGTATATATATATATATATGTATATATATATCAATATAAAGAGAGAGATGGAAAGAAGGAGTAAAATATATATTTGTTCTAATAAAGGGTTGGGGTTAGTGGTAGGGTGATATATATAAAGAGAGAGAGGAAGAGTTAGGATTAGGGTTAGGATTAGTGTTAGGGTTAGGTGTATATATATAAAGAGAGAGAGACGTAGAGTAAGGGTTAGGGGTTATATATATAAAGACATAGAGGAGGGGTTAGGGTTATGGTTAGGCTTATATATATAAAGAGAGGAAAGAGGGGAGTAAAACATATATTTGTCTAATAAAAATTAGCACAACATTCTAACCGTCGGTTTCAAGCACAGAATGATTTACCTCCCGGCTGGCTTCAGCTGATGATGTCACCTGTTTCGGAAATGTGAAGTCACGCGTTACTCTCGTTTGGACGCGTTATTTGCTTAGTGTTATGTAAGTTTGTTTAAATTTAGTGTAAGGAAGGTTTAATAAGCTTTGAAAAAAGGGTGGGGGTAATAAGTAACAGTTGAGATTTAAAACTGGAGAAGATTTAAAGAGATATAAAATAAATAATAAAAAATATATATATTTCTATATAAATCCCGTGAGTCAATGTTTACGAGTAGCGTATATTTGGCCGTTACTGTTTTGAGGTTTAATAATGTGTCCTCTAAAAAAATAGGGATTGAAACTGGGTTTGTGCATTTTACCTGTGAAGAGATAAAAAGGTTATAAAAACACAACATTAAATTCAATATATATATATATATATATATATATATATATACATAAATATATATATATAAATATATAAATATATATGTATATATAAATATATATATATACAGTATCTACAATAAGTGAGTACACCCAACGAATTTTTTACTTTTTACTTGCTACAACTTTTATTTTTCGTAGGATTTAAATGAAACTCGATGTGAACATAGCCATGTAGTGGTTTAATAGCTTTATAAACTATGAAGGAACAAATATCTTTTCAATGCAAAAAAAATGAACAAAAACATTTGGAGCAAGTAACAAAAAGTGAGTACACATGAGCATTTTAAACAAATAATCTTATTTTTAATACTTTGTATGGCCTCCATTGTTATCAATAACAGCAGACAACCTCCTAGGCATTGATTCGACTAGTTTATGACATGTGTCCGCCGGAATTGCGTTCCATTCACACTTGATGACCTCCTTCAGTTCGTTATTATTTCTCGGATTTTTCCCTTCAATTTTCCGTTTCAGATGCTCCCACAAATGCTCTATTGGGTTCAAATCAGGTGACATACTCAGCCATGGTAAGGTATTCACCCATTTACTGTCTAAGAACGCCTTCGTAGCCCGAGACGTGTGCTTAGGGTCGTTATCTTGCTGGAAAACTCCACGTCTGCCAACACTTGTTAGACTTGGTAACATTTTTCCTCCAATATCTGGCAGTAGAGTTTGGAATCCATTTTTCCTTCGATGAAAGCAAGTCGTCCAACTTCTTTGGCACTCATACACCCCCAAATCATTAAGCTCCCACCCCTATGCTTTACAGTTGGCATGACACATTTATCCTTGTAAGCTTCCCCTTTTCGTCGCCACACACGCTTAACGCCATCTGATCCGAATAGATTTATTTTTGTCTCATCAGACCAAAGGATTTTGTCCCAAAACTGCATGTCTTTGTCTTTATGTTCATTAGCAAATTCATAGCGCTTCTTTTTGTGAGAAGTTTTAAGCAGAGGCTTCCTCCAGGGCATGCAGCCTTTAAATCCATCTTCATGGAGAATGTTGCGCACTGTCTGAGCACTCACAGTTACGTTTAAACTGTGTGAAATTTCTTCTGCGATGCTAGCAGCACTCCGACGTCTGTTTCCCTCTATTAGTTGTTTGATGTGCCTCTTAGTTCGATCAGAAAACTTATTTGGTCGACCGGGACGGCGGCCATTTTTGACGGTTCCAGCTTTTTTGTACCGTTTAACAACTTTGCTACCGTATTTCGGCTAATATTTACATGATCACTAATTTTCTTTATATGAATGACCACTCTTGAATAAATTAACAATAGTTTCACGAGTTTTTTCATCTAATTCATTGTCATGAGGAGCCATTTCCAAGAATAATATGAAAAAAAACTTTGGTAGCAATAGATCCAAGCAATAGCAGCGGAATGTAAGCAAAAAGCCGGTAAAATGCTTTAGGTTATCTATTAGGGTACAATAAAAAGGTGTCAACAGAAAGTTCTACTATTTATAGCTAATTGAGTACATATTTATTCATGATAAGTGACTTTCATAACTGTGTACTCATTTATTTTACTGTGACTTTATTTTACTGTAACTGTTTTTGATCATTTTTTTTGCATTGAAAAGATATTTGTTCCTTCATAGTTTATAAAGCTATTAAACCACTACATGGCTATGTTCACATCGAGTTTCATTTAAATCCTACGAAAAATTAAACTTCTATGAAGTAAAAAGTAAAAAATTCGTTGGGTGTACTCACTTATTGTAGATACTGTATATATATATATATATATAATGATACGATATGTGTGTGAGAATTTTCGTATTCTTGTATTAGATTCATTTCTAATTCTACAAATATGTATAGATGCCAATTGATACATATTTAGATGGATGGATATATGGGTATCTGCCAATTCAATGTAACGGTACCGTCGGTAAGTTATCCCCGTTTTTCAAAATGTTGTAGACTCATGCTCCATAGAGACATCGCCAATTATACCATGAATACGAAGCAAGCCAAATGGGTGGCAGCCTGGATAGTCGGATATGTTTCATGCGAACACAAATATTCAATTACATTCAAATTTCCCTTACCCAATCTCTGTAAAAAGACGCTTGCGTGTATCAGTTTTTATGCTCTTTTTTATATGACGTCTATACATTGTTCGAAATTACTTTTCTCTTTCTTCGTTCGGGAAAGAAATATTCGTTGTAAGGCTCTTTGGTGGTACATTGAATCGAAATATATCAGATAATAAATGTATGTTTAGATTCGCAAATAGCACATGATATTATATAGCTTATCATCTCTATCATCGCACATGCATTCCAGTCAAATTAATCTAAGTTTATCGTGCATTCTAAAAAATATGACACACTCTCTGAATCAGACAAGTGATGACTGTACATGTATATTATAAGTAAAATAATCATATGTGTTGACCCTGAGTTTTACTGTTCTACAGACAAGTAGTAGTACCCTATTGTTTCAGCCTTAGTGGGAGGGGCGGAAATAAATTAATACCGTTGTAAAGAATACTGGTGAATATTGATTTACTCCTCTCCAGGAGTTAGGCACAAGGCCAGTTTTATCTTACTCCCACAAGTAAGATGTGACCCAAGGTCGGGTCAGGAAAGTGGGGCAATAAGCAATAAACTTACTCCTCCCCAAAGAGGGGAGGCGAAGCCTGGGATGGTGGACCTCCTAGAACTGCACAGGACTGACACATAGACTGGCCTAAAATCAAGCCCCGAAGGCCAAGACAATACCAGTCTACGGGGTGCAGATACTACACTTTGATCTTAGCCAAAAGGACTAGTGAATAGTCTCGATGTTTATTGAACTCGTTATATCGAAATATTAAATAACACTTATTTGTAGTACTGGCAAAGACACACAATTATGGCTGCGCGTAAAAGCCAGTTTCCCTGGTAAAACAAGCTCGTTAGCTCGTAAGCAGTTGTTGTAGTTGGAGGACACAACTGTGATCACAAATGAAAACCGGAGAGCAGATAGGCACCGCCGTGTTTCCTATGCTTCATGAAACACCAATGATAACTATAACAATAGTGTCCAACAGACAGCAATTGTCTACGGGGGACACCATGAGCAATGAGCATCGCCAAAGGCGAGCTCAGAGTTAGTTCCGTGGAACGATTACATAACTTCCACTACAGTAATACATATGAAGCAACACACCTACACACAAAAATGTAGAAGCTCTCTCACTTGTGTAAATACGAACACAATTATTATAAAAGTCATCGGCGGGCGGATTGGCGGAGAAATTGAACAAATAAACCAGATGGCGTATGTAGTTTTAATGCGTAACTAGCATGGGGCCAAGAGTACACGGACTTTTATTTCAACAATGCTTGGCCAATTTATATTGACTAAATTTTTCAACCGTCTATTTCTACTGGACTATATATATATATATATATATATATATATATATATATATATATATAGATATATATATATATATATATATATATATATGTATGTATATGTAATATATATATATATGTAATATATATATATATATCTGTAATATATATATATATGTAATATATATATGTAATATATATATATATGTAATATATATATATGTAATATATATATATATGTAATATATATATATGTAATATATATATGTAATATATATATATGTAATATATATATATGTAATATATATATATGTAATATATATATATGTAATATATATATGTAATATATATATGTAATATATATATATATATGTAATATATATATATGTAATATATATATATATGTAATATATATATATGTAATATATATATATGTAATATATATATATGTAATATACATATATGTTATATATATATGTAATATATATATATATGTAATATATATACATATAATATATATATATATATATATATATATATATACGTTACCTAATTGCGTTTATATGTTAATACATTTATTCAGCTAAACAGCATCATAGGTTGTGTGTATGCTGCGTCCTACTTTCTGATACGTAACTTTCTGATACGTAACTTGTTTATTATTGGTTATAAAAATCTAAAATAACTTATTGAAGCGAACGCTTTTTGAAAGTAGATACGAATTTAATGAGCAGAGATTATCACACACGAATCTCTTCTTGAAACATCGTAGTCTAGATTTACTTGTCTCCCTAAAAGGGCAAAATTAGATGGAGTTTTAATGTAAGGTAAATTCAGCTCACCAAAAAAGGGACCATTTGGATGGGGATGATGATAAAAATTGCCTCAGTCTAGAAGGATTTCTCCATCACCGACGAATGGCAGAAAAGATGAAATCTAGTATGAGAAGAGATACTACACTTTACTCCAAACCAAAGACGAAGTAGTTTCTCAGCTTTAATCTATCCACTTTCACGGTTGGTCAAATAGCGGCTTCGCTATTAGTGACGCAGATTCGAGTCTTGTCGAAGTTTAGCCATTTTTTCCCTGATATCAATTGTCTTCTTTTTCGCAGGTCGTATGCGTTCTTAAATATTCGTGTATATAAGCAGGACTATTGAATTCCATGCATCTACTTAAAAAAAAATATATTCCATTAAATTATTCCTGCCATATGCCCCATATGACTATTTTATTATTATTTTCTTTTACTAAATTTATTTATTTACAATTTTGGATTCATATATATAATGAAATAAAACGTGACTGGTTATGGGTGTCGATGCGAATAAAAACATCACGGTACTATTAATGTAAAACAGCCTGATACAACATTAATACTACTTTTGGATTGAATCCATTGAAAGAGAGACGGGACGAACATCTAAAAGCAAGCAATTACAATCAGGGAACATTATTCAAAGATGTAGAATTACCACATTATTAAATTATTTTCTTAAGTACTAGTGGTTTTACCGGCGTTGCCCGAGGCCATTAAAAAAATAAAGGTTAAACATTGTGTGTAACATCACTATGTTAACGTTCCTATCTCCCTACCCCTTTTAATCCGTCTCTCTCTCTTTCTCTCTTCCCTCCTTCCCCGTTTTTCACACTCTTCTCTCCCGCTTCTCTTTAGCCTCTGCATAGCGGATTCTTCTCTCTTGTTTTAATGTATTCAAAATAATAATAATAATGTAAGTCATTCACTTGAGCTTTCAGTTTTAAAGTTATTGCTCCCAGGAAACATCGAGTTTCTTTTCCCACTTACTTTCTCAAAAATATTTCCAGGCAACGCCGAGTTTCTTATCTTCTTCGTCCCCTTTATAATATAATGAAACCTATATTTATTTTGTGTATTCTCTGGCAACGCCGAGTTACTTATCTTCTTCGTCCCCTTTATGATATAATGAAACCTATATTTATTTTGTGTATTCTCTGGCAACGCCGAGTTACTTATCTTCTTTGTCCCCTTTATAATATAATGAAACCTATATTTATTTTGTGTATTCTCTGGCAACGCTGTGTTTCTCACCTTCACCTTCCCCATCAAGCATATACCATATTGAAATACAATAGAATTAAAAGGTATCACACAATACAGTGAAAATATTTCTCCCGGGAAACGCGACGGTTGAAAAAACTGCTCTATGTAGGATTGCGATATTTAAGATATTGATGACTCCCATACAACGCTAAGTAAACACATCTGCTATATCTATGATATTTGTATTAACTTATACCATTTACCAAATATAATACAGTATTATTACTATTATGGCTCCCGGTCACAACCGAGTTTCCAAAAGACAGAGAAGTTCTTTCTTTCGAGCAACGCTGCGTTCAAACACACATGCTCTATCTACGACGTGTAATATTTTTGAATTACTATAAACGACTAAGCAAATGTAAAACTGTAATCTTACATTTATTGCTCCTGTTTAGAGCGCTAGTGAAACCATCCAAATAAAATTAAAGCTGCCCCAAAACACAACTAAAACCACCCTTTTCGAGTGTTATGCAAACCCTGTCCCTAGTTTGGAGCAGCAGCTTATAAAAAGTTAAATAATTTTAGAAAGAAAATGCCGAGCGGAAAGAATACATTCAAATTACAGTCTTTATTCTCCTAATTATGGCTGAAAAACTCGACCCTCCCTTACGAAATCTGCTCCATACCCCCTTAGAAGTACACTTAGAAATTCGGAAATACATCCATTATCTTTTCCGGATAATTTTAAATAAGAATACACTATTAGATTTTATTAAGCCTTTTAATATTTTTTTCATTTTTTATATGCTTTAATAACATGTTATATTCCTTTAGCTTCCATTTACGTGTGTATTACTAGTGATTCTACGTTACTTGAATAGAAACATCTTATAAAGATACCTAATTTTAGTCGAAGCGTAGACAGATCTTTTCTTACTGGACGGACAGTATCATCGTGTGTTGAGCTATCAACAATCGACAAAATAATTGGTTTAGACCCGCGGGCTAAGTTCACAGTGATTTCGCGAAACCGAAGATATCAGAAGAAATTCAAATTAATGTATAGTGTGAATTGAAATAAAAAAAATGCATGCTCTTGCACAAGAAATTGAGCACTTTGATTATATTTCACAAATTAAACTATCTATATATATATATATATATATATATAATACATCATGATAGAACAGTGCGTATTCTCGCCTGATGACCCGACATTGTATGGAGGCTGACATGAAGTATTCTACCAGGAAAACAGCAGAGGATATATACCAGCCCACAAGGTAAGCTGTTTCTTCCAAACAACAATATATTCTGTTATCAGCTCGCTTCATAGCGGGTTTCTGCTACTGTTCAAGTAGCTAGTTTCATATATATATATATATATATATATATACATATATATATATATATATATATTGATACAGAAAAATTAGCACGACACTAGTTCCGTCGGTTTCAAGCTCAGAAGAACTTAACCATCCGGCTCTTTATCTCACTATATATATATATATATATATATATATATATATATATATATATATATATATATATATATATATATATATATATATTTATGTCGAGGTCTGTTAATATGGGTTAATCCAGTAAATCCTGGCTGCATTTATATAAAAATGATACATTACACGTAGAGCCGTTTATTAAGTACACATTTTCACATTTTATTCATACAACTATTATTCGCTATACATGTTCAGTCATGTTCCAGCTACCGCCGTAAATAAGCCGAGTATCTTTCACGCTAAACTGTTACCATGAAGTAAAGATCGTCCTTTGTAAATAATAATAATAATAATAATAATAATAATAATAATAATAATAATAATAATAATAATAATAATAATAATAATAATAATAATAATAATAATAATAAGCAACTTTTTTACTAACAATGTGGAAAATTTTAACGGTATAACTGAGAGAACAAATCTACCGATCCCTAAACAATCGTGAAACAAAAAAGATGCCGGAAAGAGAAAGAAGTGCACATGATCTGCTATACATAGTAAAAAAGACCTTAAACAAGGTAAAAAGTAGAAAAAAAGAACATATGTATAGCATGGATTGACTACAAGAAAGCTTACGACAGAATCCCACAAACATGGATAATTGAATACTTAGAAATACACAAAAACCCGACAGAATAATTAATCTTATTAAGAAAGCAATCGAAACCTGGAATCTAGAACTGACAGCTGGAGGACAACACCTGACTGAGATAAAAATAAATAGAGCTATTTTCTTAGGAGACTCTCTATCAGCACTACTGTTTATAATAGCCATGATGCCACTCAACTACATACTCAGAAACTGTGATGCTGGATACGAGTTTACAGACACAGAACAAATAATAAACCATCTAGTGTACACGGACGACCTGAAACTGTTTGCAAAAAGAAAATAAACTAGAAAAGCTGATAAATACTACCAGAATCTGGAATGTAAAAGTGTGCACTGCTAGCGATGAAAAAAGAAGAAAACTGGAGACAACTGAGGACATGAAATTGCTTAACCAAGAGGAGATGAGGGTGCTAGGCGAACAAGATAGCTATAAATATTTGAGAGTTCTAGAAGCAGACACTATTCAATCTTTAAAAATGAAAGAGAAAATTAGAAAATAATATTTGCGAAGAACAAGAAAACGAAATTATATAGCAGAAATCTAGTAAAAGGAAAAAACCCCTAGGCAGTATCACTAATAAGATACTCTGGACCATTCATAAGTTGGGTTAAAGAACAACTCAGGAACCTTGACCAGATGACTAGAAAATGAATGACCATGCACAAGGCACTACGCTGAAAAGACGATACAGACATACTCTACATGAATAGAAACGAAGGCGGAACAGGACTGGAAAGTATAGTAGACTGTGTGGAGGGCACAAAAAGAGCTAGAGAAATACATAACCCAGAACACGGAAAGGCTATTCACCGAAACAAAAGACACCGCCCCAACGAACCACACAGAAAGCATACAAACCAGAAACAAAAAGACAAGAATAGAAAAGTGGAAAGAAAATCAACTATATGAACGTTTCAGAAGACTGACATTAAGAGAAACACACGAAAATAGCTGGGTATGGCTAAAAATGGCACATGAAAAGAGAAATGGAATCTTTACTGACGGCCGCACAGAATCATGCGATTAGGACAAAAAAGCTAAAATAGATAAACCCCAGGAAAAACGTAATGCAGACTGTGTGGACAAAAAGACGAAACAGTAAAGCATATAATAAGTTATTGCAGCAAACTATCCCAAAAAAAATACAAGAACAGACACGACTTCGTGGGGAAAGCAGTACACTGGTAACCGTGCAAACGATTGAATTGCAAACACGCAGACAATTTATACAAACATAAACCAGAAACAGTACTGGAAAACGAAAAACACAAAAGTTTCTGGGATATGGATGTACAAACAGGTACACTTATACAAGCAATGACACTTGATGTTATACTAATCGATTAGAGGGAAAAATCCTGCCAAATTGTAGACTTCGTCGTTTCAGCAGACCACAGGGTGACGACTAAGGAGACGGAAAAAGAAGCAAATACACGGACCTTCCAGAGAACTGAAAGGAATATGAATGATGAAGAAAGGAAATATAATACCAATAATCGTATGAATCACTAGGAATAGTCCCCCAAACCTGGAGAAATTGGACTCAAAGGGATCGCCGTGACTATACAAAGGACGACAATAATAAAAACAGCTGCAATTGTGAGGAAAATTCTCGAAAGCGGAAACCAACTCGCATAAGCTACGAATGGTAACCAGTTACATGGAATTTACAACATGGAGAAAATAAAACCACATAAAAAACAGCACGTCACTAACCATGAAGCGGACTCTGCAATAAACATCATAAGCTGCCCCACCCCACACGCAAGAAAAATGCACTGCCATCGGCTGACACAACATAAATCTTCGTTGAGGGTCCTGGAGGATGGGAAGACCGTGGAGGAACAGCGCAAACCAGACCTCCACTGGAAGAGTGTGGAAACTGCTGGGACATTGGGGCGGTTTATTTCCACCCAAATCCAAGAGGATACCAATGGTTGTTGCCAGTGAGAAATCAATTGTAGGGGGCTATTGCGATACTGCTATGTCTATTGCGGTGGTAATTGAAAAGATGTGTAGAATACTGGAACCGTGAAGAGGCTTGTTGTCACTTAGACTCCGGAAAACACCGTGCATCGCGGGCCTGGCGTAGCTGAGTGGGGCTATGAGGAAGGTAGTATGTCTGCTTAATGGCATTACCCCGTATTTTATAAGGTAATAGAAATACAATTTTCTCCTATGAATAAGTTTCGAGGGAAGAGGACTTCCCCCCCACTGAGGTAACAGTGGGAGATCGAAACAGATCTAGAAGAAAATAGGGGCAGGATAAAAATACGATTAGCCATTCCAGAATAAGAAGAGCGGAATAGAAATGCTAAATGTGACAAGAAAATAATAATGAGAACATATATTTTTAATTACTGAATTCATTCTATTGAGAGAGAGGCGGAGTCATGCTCGTCTAATTC
>OY744539.1:63524310-63716810 GCA_963556195.1 Sepiola atlantica | reverse complement strand
ATATAAATATTAGAATAGCCTTTATGCTACAATTGACACTTTTTCCTTCTTCACACTCCGCTCTCTCTCTCCTTCTCATATATCAGTTCTTTTTTCTCTTTTATAAGTTAACTAGCAAATCCTATACGCCCTCTGGGTAGACAATAAATCAGACGTGGGCGGTGTTTGGGGTAGAGGTTAGGTAACCCTAACCCCTAACTCTTACCCTTAACACGATGCGTACAGTTAAAAAAATGTTTTTACTCAGAAAATTCCTAAATGTTATTACTAACCTTAGGTCCGACTTGCATTGTCGAAAATCTACACGTAATCGCATAAAATATGAAAAATAACGTGTAGATTTATCTATCATAGCAAAAAAACAACAGAAAATGGTTAACTGTCCTTAAACGCTTAAATGACACTATAATAGTGGATCATTTCATGTAACATTTATATGCGAAACTGATTCTCCGACCCAATTAAATTGTGAAATGATTTATTTTTTATGTTGTTTTTTTTTTCGCCATGTTTTTTCTTCTGATCATCGCTTAAGAAGATTCTATTTTTGGAGGAGGAGGGGTAAACTAATAATAATAATTAATATTAATAACTTTTAATATTTTTAGTTATGCCGTCAAAATAAGATATTCGATTAGCTAATTTTAAAGAAATAATTTGTTTATTTTCACGTGAACGGTAAACAGGTAAACAATTCAATTGGTTAAAGAAAAAAGGGACGCATCAGTCAAAAGATATAAGGATTAAAAAAAATGAAATATGGGTAAATAAACAAGTGAAGAGTTCGAACGCAAAACGCGATAAATCCAATTCGTTTAAATTGAGACCTTAAGCAATAAAAACACGAATATATAAAATCTAGACTTCGAATTAAAGCTGATTTTAATTGAAATCAGTAATGAATTATTTCGGTATCATATGGTATCATATTATGCAACACATAGTTTTTGGGTGTCGTCGAGTGTTGAAATGCAACACTTTTTGTAGGGACAGTTTTATGATTTTGAAAATGGCGTTTATCGCGTTTTGCATTCGAACTCTTCAAGTTAACATCCCTCGCACCCCCACCCCTATGAACAAGCTTCTGTTTTATATACGTGTGCACACCCTGGAAAACGGAAAGAAGAAAAAAACAAACAATTATTTTTAAATTTTAATTGCCGAATTAGTTTCATATGATCTCCAACTTTTCAGAGCGGTCAACCAAATATTTATAATTACTAACCCTAAATCCTAGTGGCGTGGTAAAAAAAAACACATATAATCGTCTATCTCCACCAAACTAAAAAAACGCAGCGAATTTATCTACAATAGAAAATAATTAATACTTTTATTTATACTTTAGTACTTTAAATATATATGGAAAATGAAATAAACGAGATCCTTCAAAATAAGATATTTAATTAACTAAATTTAAAGAAGTTATTTATTCATTTTTCACGCCAACTAAACAATTCAATTGCTTAAAGAAAAAGGGAAAACACGACGTATTAGTTAAAAGACATGAGATTAAAAAAATAAAATATGGGTAAATTAATGGGTTAACATACTTGTCTACTCACCTCACTTGGCCTTTTGGCTAAGATCAAAGTGTAGTATCTGTTCCGATGTATACTGCACCCCATAGACTGGTATTGTCTAGGTCTTCGGGCTTTGATTTACGCCGGTCTATGGGTCTGTCCTGTGCAGTTCTAGGACGTCCACCCTCCCAGGCTTCGCCTCCCCTCTTTGGGGAAGAGTAAGTTTATTGCTTACTGCCTGACGCGCCTCTACCGGGGAATGCCGACGGGGCTGCCCAGGCAATTTTTAAACCCCACTTTCCCGACCCTATCTTGGGTCACATCTTACTTGTTGGAGTAAGATAACAACTGACCTTGTGCCTAACTCCGGGAGAGGAGTAAATCAATATTCACCAGTATTCTTGACAACGGTATTAATTTATTTCCGCCCCTCCCACTAAGGCTGAAACAATAGGGTACTACTACTTGTCTGTAGAACTGTTAAACTCAGGTTCAACACATATGATTTTTTTTATTTATAATATGCCTAACTCCTGAAGAGGAGTAAATCAATACTCACCTACCCCTAATGAGATGCTGTTTTTTTACGCGTGAACACCTTGAATAACTGAAAGAAGGAATGCAAAAAACTATTCCGCATATATACATAAATAGGAAAATCAAATTATGACCAATTAACCGACAACATTAATTTCTAGAACAATGTTTAAAAATAATGCAATTTAGATTACAAAGGGCTGTGTGTGGAGCTGTTGCGTTATAGCATATGACGACTATGTCAAATATCAATACTGTTTTGTTGTAATAAATAAATAAAAATACTTCGCTTTTATTAATTTGATATTTTAAGTTTTAAATATATTTAACCTTTTTGTCAGTACTTCTGTAGTTTACGGACCGCGTTAAAACAGACATTTCGTCAACATATTCAGGCAGCTTACGTTAAAATGCTAGCAAACTTCAAAAATAAAGATAAAGAAACATTTACATAGAGAGGAACACAGTCATCGTATGAAAGACTTTTTATTTTTGTAATTACGCAGTTTACAAACTATTCTGAAACAATAACGTTATTATTTAAAAACATTAGTTAAACACAGTCAAAACGCCAAAAAGTGTCCCATTTCTCCTTGGTTTACCCTCTGAATAAGTTGTTTGAGATTAACATGGGGTAGGGGGCTTTTTTCACTAATCTGTACTTTCTACCTAACACAACACAAAAGATACCGTTAAGATTAAAACAGTCATAGTACGGCAAGTTTTATGAACATTTTTTTCTTGAAGTGAGATCGTATAAGTATAATTGCAAATCTTTTTAAACATTTTTTATTGGAGCAATATTTTTCTTAGAATTAAGTAATCGGGGTGAAATGGGTCACCATGCATTTTTACATATTTATTAAATCCAGGTAGAGAGTCGCATATGATTCCCATTAATACGGAGTTTTGGTTGTTGTTTTGCAGTATTACTGTGTGACTTTGTCTAAACATTGTTATTTTTTAAAACTCATCAGTATTAGTGTTTTCCTATTTTAAATATAAATGTAGTACTTCATTTTATATTTGTATCACATTTGTAATCTTAGCATATCGGTTGGTTGATATATGACATCTGTGACGAGTATGTGTGCCCTGTGTGGTACCAAGTGATACACTGGAGGCAACAGTAAATTATCTTCATCTAATAGACATATGTTGATGAAAAATACTTAACAATCTTATTCATGGCGATTTTTAAACTCTATAGATAGGTGGGCATATTCACCCCGGTATTTCTTTTTTTAACATACGCAAAGCTTTTTACAAAAATTGAGAAAGATATTGTTTTAAGTAAATATTATTATTATTATTAGTAGTAGTAGTAGTAATATTATTATTATAATTATTATTATTATTATTATTATTATTATTATTATTATTATTATTATTATTATTATTATTATTATTATTATTATTATTATTATTAATAATATTATAGTGTGTGCAGAGTTGAGTGATTTCGGTGGAAATCTGAGTAAGAGATCTCAATGTGCTTTTTAACAGTGCACAAATAATTTTGTTTAGCTTCCTTTAACATTAGTCGGCTGTTTACCAATGTATCATTGGAAGAACCCATTGGTATATGTACAGATTATCTTTACCATGACCCCTTAATATCCCCACAGTTTCCTTAACGAATTTTTGTTGAACTGATGGAACTTGCTACTAAATCAGTTTCTTTCAGTTTCAACAGTATAATGTATCGTTAAATTGATGGTATATCCATGGATAACCCTCTTGGTCCATCGTTAGCCAACATTTTCGTTGGACTTTTGGAAAAACAATTATTTTCCAAAATGACCAAGCCGGCTTTTTACACACGTTACGTTGATGACACTTTTGCTTGCTTTCCTTCAATGAGTGAAGCTTAATAGTTTATTCGTCTTCTTTGTGACTTGCATCCATCGTGGCAATTCAACATGGTGGTCGAGGATTATGGTTCCCTGCCATTCCTTGATGTTTTAGTGCCTAAAACTGGTTTATACTTTGAAACCTCTGTGCATAGAAAACAAACGTTTACAGGTCTTTATCTGAATTGGTTTTTGATTCACCCCGAAATCAAGAAAAATAAATCTTATTGGTACTCTCACTCATCGAGCACTTATGATTTGTTCACCAACATACTGGATGCAGAAGTTGGTGAAATTAGTAATTTTTTTTTTTTTGCTAATAGATATTCCATCAATATCATAAAAAGCACCATTGCACGCAAAGTTGCTATATTTAATGGTGGTAAATTTATTGGCCCGTCACGAAGCTCTATTTATTTGAAACTTCTATGGTTAGGTTCTGACTGCTTGACATTGTCAAAAGGATTTCTGCTACTCAACGTTGTTTTCCAGCAACAATGCTGAGAGTAGTTTAGACAACTCGAACCTTTTTCTCTTCTTTTCGTAAGGATGTTTTGCCAGCTATTCAAAAGAATTATGTTGTTTATAAATTCATGTGTCAGTGTGGAGCTGACTACGTTGGCAAGACATCCCAAAGATGAGAAATTAGAATATCCGAACACATACTACGTGATTTTTGTTTACACAAAGTTTCGAGATCGCCCGGGAACTTTCAAGCACAGGAATCAGCCATCGGTAATCACCTGGTTGGTACAAATAGTTGTTCTGACAAGTATTTCTATGGGTGGTCTGTTTTACACAGTGCCAGGTCGAACTACTATCTCAATATTATTGAGGCATTAGTTGTTAACAATTCTCGACCAAGCCAACATATTTTGAAGCATCAGTTGAAGATCTTTAATGATTCAAATCCACCATAACGTTGAAAGATTTACGTTTTTTTTTCTCAATCGTTTTCTCCAACTGAAACAATTTTCTCCTCATATCTCATTCAATTTTTTTAGTTTTTACTTTATCATTCTGACGTTTCCTTTTAAAGGGTCAGACGATAAGGTCTTATGGAAAATTTTAGCTATTTTCCTTTCTTTCACCCGCACGTTTTATTGATTAAAAAATGCTTCCTCCAAAATTTATCCCACGATTTTGTTGTACGCGAAATTTATATATATATATATATATATATATATATATATATATATATATATATATATATATATATATATATATATATATATGAATATTTGAGATGAGGATTGATTACTTGTTTATTTTGTATTATGTGGACTACTGTTATCATCTTACGTGTTATTCTCACATCGTTTCGGCCGCTGTAATTGCCGGCCATCTTTATGTGTATATTTTCGAACTCGGTAATATTTCTGTCGAACTCGGGAATCTTGACGGAATTTCAAACGGAACCCTTGATTTAATCCACTGGGTTTAATGCCTTCGTTTCGTCAGCCATGACAGTGAGAAGTCTTCAGTAATTCTCAATTCTTCGTATTGTTTAGAACTTGATTTTACTTTGTACTATATCCAATGCGTCAGACAATCCTACTTATCAATATATATTACAACTTTTATTACTACATATCACTGTTGATGTACATATATATATTTATATATATATATATATATATATATATATATATATATATATATATATATATATATATACCTTTATTTATTATATATAATTAATGGTTCCCATATTGTATTAAATTCTATACTAGGTCTGCTTAGTAAGTCATCATATGCGCTGCTTCTTTGAGTCGTCTTACTCTCCACCGTTCTTCTCTATCTATAACTTTTACTTCGTTCTATAAGAGTAGATGGTTTCCATTTTCCCTCTACATGTTGTCAGCAATACCCGATTTTTCGATATCACTACATATTACGGCTTTCCGGTGTGCGTCTCGCCTTACTTTTAATGGGTGACATGTCTCATTTTGATATATTTTCCTGCACTTACATAGGATCTCAAACACACAGTTCATAGTCATACATTTTTCCGAATGGGGTTTTTACTCTCACAAAATGATTTTAGAGAGTTGAGTCGCTCCTGATTACTATCCGGATGTAATATGGATTAAATATTCTTTGGATTTTTTCCGCCTGTTGTCAATATATAGTAACAGCAATACATTGCATTTTAACGATTTCACCGATCACCAGAAGTGTGTTATTTCTATCAAACACAATGATGAGACTGGTAGATATAAGAGATATCTACCCATTTTTATTGATGTTTTTTTAATTATTAATAGTTTTGATTTCACTTAATGTTGTCTTTAATTATCACTAATTATACGATTTTCTTTATTTACTGTTGTTTTGTATGTATTAATTATTCATTAATGGGCATTTATTTCGTTTTATTATATACTAGCGGGGCTACCCGGCGTTGCTCGGGGTCATTAAAACATATAATTGAAGAAAAATCGTGTGTGTAACATCTTTATATACAAACTTCTATTTCTCCCCCCCCCTTCTCTATAGCCGTCTCTTTATCTTTCTACCTTTCTCTTCCCTGGTCGCCGCATTTCACCGCTACTTTCTAATTTTGCATTTTGCGAAAGCTGTTCTTTCCCCACAATTTCTCCTACGTTGCCCAGGGCAATAGTATGATATATTTCTATAAAAAGTAACACCTCTATCTGCGCCTTCTATATAGGTACTTATCTCCCCCCCCGGTGTTCATGCTATATACGTATCTATCATCACCCCGGTGCGCATACTATATACGTACCTATCGCCGCCCCAGTGCACATACTATATACGTACCTATCGCCGCCCCAGTTCAGATACTATTTAAGTACCTATCGCCGCCCCGGTGCGAATGCTAAATAGTACCTATCGCCGCCCCGGTGTGCATGCTACATAAGTACCTATCGCTGCCCTAGTGGGAATAATTAATATGTACATATTGCCGCATTGGTGCGAATTTCTAAATACGTACCTATCACCACTTTGGTGCGAATGCTAAATACGTACCTATCGCCGGCCCGATGCGAATGCTAAATACGTACCTATAGCCGCCCTGGTGTGAATGCTAAATACGTACCTATAGCCGCCCCGGTGCGAATGCTAAATACGTACCTATCACCACCCTGGTGCGAATGCGAAATACATACCTTTCGCCGTTCTGGTGCACGTGCTATATACGTACCTATTGCCGCCCCGGTGCACGTGCTATATATGTACTGATCGCAGCCCCGGTGCGCATGCTATGTACGTACTTATTGCTGCCCATGTGTACATGCTATATACGTAGCTATCGCCACCCCTGAATTCTGAATACGTACCTATCGCCGCCCCGGTGTGGAAGCTAAATACGTACATATCGCCGCCCCGGTACGAATGCTAAATACATACATATTGCCGCCCTAGTGTGATTTCTAAATACGTACCTATCGCCGCTCCTGTGTGAATTCTAAATACGTACCTATTGCCGCCCCGGTGCGGAAGCTAAATACGTACATATCGCCGCCCCGGTGCGAATGCTAAATACATACCTATCGCCGCCCCGGTGCGAATGCTAAATACATACCTATCGCCGCCCCGGTGCGAATGCTAAATACATACCTATCGCCGCCCCGGTGCG
This sequence comes from Sepiola atlantica, assembly GCA_963556195.1. Taxonomy (NCBI): domain Eukaryota; kingdom Metazoa; phylum Mollusca; class Cephalopoda; order Sepiida; family Sepiolidae; genus Sepiola; species Sepiola atlantica. The sequence goes on along the minus strand of OY744539.1, from coordinate 63,709,296 downwards.
AATGCTAAATACATACCTATCGCCGCCCCGGTGTGAATTCTAAATACATATCTATCGCCGCCCCGGTGTGAATGCTAAATACATACCTATCGCCGCCCCGGTGTGAATGCTAAATACGTACCTTTCGCCGGCCCGGTGCGCGTGCTATATACGTACCTATCGCTGCCCCGGTGCGCGTGCTATATATGAACCGATCGCTGCCCCAGTGCGCATGCATAATACATACCTATCACGTACTTATTGCCGCCCATGTGCACGTACCTATCGCCACCGCTGAATGCTAAATAAGTACCTATCTCCGCCCAGGGATGAATGCTAAATACGTACATATTGCCGCCCAGGTGTTCATACACCATATGTACCTATCACTGCCCCAGTGCGAATACTAAATATGTACATATCGCCACCCCGGTGCGATTGCTGAATACATACCTATCGCAACCCCGGTGCGAATGCTAAATACGTAGCTATAGCCACCCCTATGCACTACTATATAGTACCTATTGCCACCCCGGTACACATACTATATATAAACCTATCGCCGACCCGGTGTGCATACTATATTCGTACCTATCGCGGCTCTGGTGCGCATACTACATACTTACCTATCACTGCAAGGGTACACATACTATATATGTACCAATCTCCAGCCCAGTTCGCATACGTAAGAACTTATATTTAATCGGCCCTGTCGTGTTAGAAAAACAAAATAGTGTTCATTTATGTATTGTCACTATCATAAATATAAATATTTTTAGTTACAAACAGAAAAAAATACATTTTTTTGCCTCCCCACAAGAAAATTTTTTTTCTATCCTCCCACATACTTAGAAATATTTTTAATTTAAAGGAAAAAAAAAAGAAAAATTTTTGACCCCCTTACACCCCAAAAATTTTATGTTCCCCCCATACATAGAAATATTTTTATTTTAAAAAAGAAAAAAAAATAAATTTTTTAGCCCCCTCCCCCGAAAATTGTTTTTCTTCATTCTCCCCCATACACATAAATATTTTCAATGAAAAAGATAAAAGACAAAATAAATGTTTTGCCTCCCCCCCCAATTTTTTTTATACTCCCGATGCGCATGCTATATACGTATTTATTGCCGCCCATGTGCACATGCTATATACTTCCTATCGCCACCGCTGAATGCTAAATACGTACCTATTGCTGTCGCGGTGCGAATGCTAAATAGGTTTTCAGCGTAGATGCTCTTAAAATATTATCCAAACCTATCATTACAGTAGCTCTATCTAGGACATTGAACAATTTTCTCCCGGACAACGCCGAGTACTTTAAAAATAAAAGAGGCCTCATGAGCACTACTGAAATAACTTAGGTATCCTCTCTCCTTCTGATCTGCCAAATAGTCCAAAGGGAAACGAAGATGGCATTAAAATATTTTCCAAACCTATCACTACAGTAGCTCTATCTAGGATATTGAGCACTTTTCTGCTGGACAACGCCGAGTACTTTGAAAATCAAGGAAGCCTCCTGAGCACTACTGAAATCACTCTTATCGATTCCCCCATCCTTTTCAGCGTAGATGCTGTTAAAATATTATCCAAACCTATCACTACAGTAGCTCGATCAAGGACATTGAACACTTTTCTCCCGGACAACGCCCAATACTTTGAAAATCAAGGAGGCCTCCTGAGCATTACTGAAATCACTTATGTATCCCTCCTTTTGATCTGATAAATAGTCCAAAGGGGAACGAAGATGGCGTTAAAATATTTTCAAAACCTATCACTACAGTAGCTCTATCTAGGATATTGAGCACTTTTCTCCCGGACAACACCGAGTAATTTTTAAATCAAGGAGGCCTCATGAGCACTCCTTAAATAACTCTTATCGATTCCCCCATCCTTTTCAGCGTAGATGCTGTTAAAATATTATCCTAACCTATCACTACAGTAGCTCTATCTAGGACATTCAGCAATTTTCTCCCGGACAACGCCGAGTACTTTGAAAATCAAGGAGGCCTCCTGAGCACTACTGAAATCACTTAGGTATCCTCTCTCCTTCTGATCTGCGAAATAGTCCAAAGGGGAACGAAGATGGCGTTAAAATATTTTCCAAACCTATCACTACAGTAGCTCTATCTAGGACATTGAGCACTTTTCTCCCGGACAACGCCGAGTACTTTGATAATCAAGGAGGCGTCCTGAGGACTACTGAAATCACTTAGGTATCCTCTCTCCTTCTGATCTGCGAAATAGTCCAAAGGGGAACGAAGATAGCGTTAAAATATTTTCCAAACCTATCACTACAGTAGCTCTATCTAGGATATTGAGCACTTTTTATCCCGGACAACGCCGAGTACTTTGATAATCAAGGAGGCCTCCTGAGCACTACTGAAATCACTTAGGTATCCTCTCTCCTTCTGATCTGCCAAATAGTCCAAAGGGGAACGAAGATGGCGTTAAAATATTTTCCAAACCTATCACTACAGTAGCTCTATCTAGGATATTTTAAGTAGGGATCAACCCACAGAGTGAATGCGGTATTTTGGTGCAAGAATCTAGTTTAGAGTCAGCAAATGTTCTTTTTTATGTTGTTTGTAAAATTTTGTGAAATAAAAAACATTGAACAGCTTGTCTCACTTACATAACGGGCACTATGCCTAAGGTCTGGTGAGTTCCCAAGGTTTGTAAAATCTTCATCTGTAGATAAAGATGAGGGTTGTCCAAAGGAACTCACCTGCCTAAATAAATCGGCCTTTTGGCTAAGATCAAAGTGTAGTATCTGTTCTCGGCATTATTGCCTTGAGATCAAGTGTATATCTAGTCCTATCCGATAGGTGTCGATCTTACACTGTCGAATCAAAAATCAGATTATCATTTTATTTTTTAATCCCTTTTCCTTTAGCTCACTTCCTCTCCCCTAAAGTACCGGTTGATATACACCCAAGGTCGGGATCTGTCTCACCGACGACTCCCCCCAAATTTCGCCTGAGGCGCTGACACCGGCGAATACCGACACTCCCCCTCCCCCAAATTTCGCCTGCCTCACCGGCGTATGCCAATACGCCCCATCCCCAAATTTCGCCTGAGGCGCCCCACAGGCGATCGCTCATACCGCCGAATGCCGACATTTCCCTCCTCCCCTCCCCAGATTGGCCTGAGCCGCCGAATGCCGACACTCCCCCTCCCCCAAATTTCACCTGAAGCGCTCACACCGGCGAATGCCGACACCCCCCCGAAAGGAGGAGGGAATGCCTATCATGATAACAGAACGGCCATAGGGAGGGGGGAATATTAGCGTCTATTAATAATTAAGAAAGAAAGTGTGGGAGTGAGCGGGAAAAAAGAAAGAAAGAAAAAAATGGTTGTAGTGTGAGTGAATTTCTTCCTGCCACTCTCTGACGTCAGGGTACCCACACATACTTCGTGCGGTCGCAGGGTACCCACACATACTTCGTGCGGTCGCAGGGTACCCACACATACTTCGTCCGGTCGCAGGGTCCCACACATACTTCGTACGGTCGCAGGGTACCCACACATATTCGTGCGGTCGCAGGGTACCCACAAATATTTCATGCGGTCGCAGGGTACCCACAAATATTTCGTGCGGTCGCAGGGTACCCACACATACTTCGTGCGGTCGCAGGGTACCCACACATACTTCGTGCGGTCGCAGGGTACCCACACATACTTCGTGCAGTCGCAAGGTACCCACACATACTTCGTGCGATCGCAGGGTACCCACACATATTTCGTTCGGTCGCAGGTTACCCACACATATTTCGGTCGGTCGCAGGATACCCACACATACTTCGTGCGATCGCAGGGTACCCACACATACTTCCTGCGGTCGCAGGGTACCAACACATACTTCCTGCGGTCGCAGGGTACCCACACATACTTCGTGCGGTCGCAGGGTACCCACATATACTTCGTGCGGTCGCAGGGTACCAACACATACTTCGTCCTGTCGCAGGGTACCAACACATACTTCGTCCGGTCGCAGAGTACCCACAGATACTTCGTCCGGACGCAGGGTACCCACAAATACTTCGTGCGGTCGCAGGGTACCCACACATACTTCGTGCGGTCGCAGGGTACCCACACATACTTCGTGCGATCGCAGGGTACCCACACATATTTCGTCAGGCAGCAGGGTACCCACACATACTTCGTCAGGCAGCAGGGTACCCACACATACTTCGTGCGGTCGCAGGGTACCTATACATACTTCGTCCGGTCGCAGGGTACCCACACATACTTCGTGCGGTCGCAGGGTACCCACACATACTTCGTCAGGCAGCAGGGTACCCACACATACTTCGTCCGGTCGCAGGGTACTCACAAATACTTCGTGCGGTCGCAGGGTACCTATACATACTTCGTCAGGCAGCAGGGTACCCACACATACTTCGTGCGGTCGCAGGGTACCGACACATACTTCGTCAGGCAGCAGGGTACCTATACATACTTCGTGCGGTCGCAGGGTACCCACACATATTCGTCCTGTCGCAGGGTACTCACACATACTTCGTGCGGTCGCAGGGTACCTATACATACTTCGTCAGGCAGCAGGGTACCCACACATACTTCGTGCGGTCGCAGGGTACCCACACATACTTCGTGCGGTCGCAGGGTACCCACACATACTTCGTCAGGCAGCAGGGTACCCACACATACTTCGTCCGGTCGCAGGGTACCTATACATACTTCGTCCGGTCGCAGGGTACCCACACATACTTCGTCCAGTCGCAGGGTACCTATACATACTTCGTCCGGTCGCAGGGTACCCACACATACTTCGTCCGGTCGCAGGGTACCCACACATACTTCGTCCGGTCGCAGGGTACCCACACATACTTCGTGCGGTCGCAGGGTACCCACACATACTTCGTGCGATCGCAGGGTACCCACACATATTTCGTCAGGCAGCAGGGTACCCACACATACTTCGTCAGGCAGCAGGGTACCCACACATACTTCGTGCGGTCGCAGGGTACCTATACATACTTCGTCCGGTCGCAGGGTACCCACACATACTTCGTGCGGTCGCAGGGTACCCACACATACTTCGTCAGGCAGCAGGGTACCCACACATACTTCGTCCGGTCGCAGGGTACCTATACATACTTCGTGCGGTCGCAGGGTACCCACACATTCTTCGTGCAGTCGCAGGGTACCTATACATACTTCGTCCGGTCGCAGGGTACCCACACATACTTCGTCCGGTCGCAGGGTACCCACACATACTTCGTCCGGTCGCAGGGTACCCACACATACTTCGTGCGGTCGCAGGGTACCCACACATACTTCGTGCGATCGCAGGGTACCCACACATATTTCGTCAGGCAGCAGGGTACCCACACATACTTCGTCAGGCAGCAGGGTACCCACACATACTTCGTGCGGTCGCAGGGTACCTATACATACTTCGTCCGGTCGCAGGGTACCCACACATACTTCGTGCGGTCGCAGGGTACCCACACATACTTCGTCAGGCAGCAGGGTACCCACACATACTTCGTCCGGTCGCAGGGTACTCACAAATACTTCGTGCGGTCGCAGGGTACCTATACATACTTCGTCAGGCAGCAGGGTACCCACACATACTTCGTGCGGTCGCAGGGTACCGACACATACTTCGTCAGGCAGCAGGGTACCTATACATACTTCGTGCGGTCGCAGGGTACCCACACATATTCGTCCGGTCGCAGGGTACCTACACATACTTCGTGCGGTCGCAGGGTACCTATACATACTTCGTCAGGCAGCAGGGTACCCACACATACTTCGTGCGGTCGCAGGGTACCCACACATACTTCGTCCGGTCGCAGGGTACCTATACATACTTCGTCCGGTCGCAGGGTACCCACACATACTTCGTCCGGTCGCAGGGTACTCACAAATACTTCGTGCGGTCGCAGGGTACCTATACATACTTCGTCAGGCAGCAGGGTACCCACACATACTTCGTGCGGTCGCAGGGTACCGACACATACTTCGTCAGGCAGCAGGGTACCTATACATACTTCGTGCGGTCGCAGGGTACCCACACATACTTCGTGCGGTCGCAGGGTACCTATACATACTTCGTCAGGCAGCAGGGTACCCACACATACTTCGTGCGGTCGCAGGGTACCCACACATACTTCGTCCGGTCGCAGGGTACCTATACATACTTCGTCTCTTCGCAGGGTACCCACACATACTTCGTGCGGTCGCAGGGTACCCACACATACTTCGTCAGGCAGCAGGGTACCCACACATACTTCGTCCGGTCGCAGGGTACTCACAAATACTTCGTGCGGTCGCAGGGTACCTATACATACTTCGTCAGGCAGCAGGGTACCCACACATACTTCGTGCGGTCGCAGGGTACCGACACATACTTCGTCAGGCAGCAGGGTACCTATACATACTTCGTGCGGTCGCAGGGTACCCACACATATTCGTCCTGTCGCAGGGTACTCACACATACTTCGTGCGGTCGCAGGGTACCTATACATACTTCGTCAGGCAGCAGGGTACCCACACATACTTCGTGCGGTCGCAGGGTACCCAGACATACTTCGTGCGGTCGCAGGGACCCCACACATACTTCGTCAGGCAGCAGGGTACCCACACATACTTCGTCCGGTCGCAGGGTACCTATACATACTTCGTGCGGTCGCAGGGTACCCACACATACTTCGTGCAGTCGCAGGGTACCTATACATACTTCGTCCGGTCGCAGGGTACCCACACATACTTCGTCCGGTCGCAGGGTACCCACACATACTTCGTCCGGTCGCAGGGTACCCACACATACTTCGTGCGGTCGCAGGGTACCCACACATACTTCGTGCGATCGCAGGGTACCCACACATATTTCGTCAGGCAGCAGGGTACCCACACATACTTCGTCAGGCAGCAGGGTACCCACACATACTTCGTGCGGTCGCAGGGTACCTATACATACTTCGTCCGGTCGCAGGGTACCCACACATACTTCGTGCGGTCGCAGGGTACCCACACATACTTCGTCAGGCAGCAGGGTACCCACACATACTTCGTCCGGTCGCAGGGTACTCACAAACACTTCGTGCGTTCGCAGGGTACCTATACATACTTCGTCAGGCAGCAGGGTACCCACACATACTTCGTGCGGTCGCAGGGTACCGACACATACTTCGTCAGGCAGCAGGGTACCTATACATACTTCGTCCGGTCGCAGGGTACCCACAAATACTTCGTGCGGTCGCAGGGTACCCACACATACTTCGTCAGGCAGCAGGGTTCCCACACATACTTCGTGCAGTCGCAGGGTACCCACACATACTTCGTCCGGTCGCAGGGTACTCACACATACTTCGTGCGGTCGCAGGGTACCCACACATACTTCGTCCGGCAGCAGGGTACCCACACATACTTCGTCCGGTCGCAGGGTACCTATACATACTTCGTCCGGCAGCAGGGTACTCACACATACTTCGTCCGGTCGCAGGGTACCCACACATACTTCGTCCGGTCGCAGGGTACCTATACATACTTCGTCCGGTCGCAGGGTTCCCACACATACTTCGTCCGGTCGCAGGGTACCCACACATACTTCGTCCGGTCGCAGGGTACCCACACATACTTCGTCCGGTCGAAGGGTACCCACACATACTTCGTGCGGTCGCAGGGTACCCACAAATACTTCGTGCGGTCGCAGGGTACTCACACATACTTCGTCCAGTCGCAGGGTACCCACACATACTTCGTGCAGTCGCAGGGTACCTATACATACTTCGTCAGGCAGCAGGGTACCCACACATACTTCGTGCGACGCAGGGTACCCACACATACTTCGTCAGGCAGCAGGGTACCCACACATATTTCGTCAGGCAGCAGGGTACCCACACATACTTCGTCCGGTCGCAGGGTACCCACACATACACTGTCCGGTCGCAGGGTACTCACAAATACATCGTCCGGTCGCAGGGTACCCACAAATACTTCGTCCGGTCGCAGGGTACCCACAAATACTTCGTCCGGTCGCAGGGTACCCACACATACTTCGTGCGGCTGCAGGGTACCTATACATACTTCGTCAGGCAGCAGGGTACCCACACATACTTCGTCCGGTCGCAGGGTACCCACACATACATCGTCCGGTCGCAGGGTACCCACAAATACATCGTCCGGTCGCAGGGTACCCACAAATACTTCGTGCGGTCGCAGGGTACCGACACATACTTTGTCCGGTCGCAGGGTACCCACACATACTTCGTGCGGTCGCAGGGTACCTATACATACTTCGTCAGGCAGCAGGGTACTCACACATACTTTGTGCGGTCGCAGGGTACCCACACATACTTCGTCAGGCAGCAGGGTACCAACACATACTTCGTGCGGTCGCAGGGTACCTATACATACTTCGTCCGGTCGCAGGGTACTCACACATACTTCGTGCGGTCGCAAGGTACCCAAAAATACTTCGTGCGGTCGCAGGGTACCCACACATACTTCGTGCGGTCGCAGGGTACCCACAAATACTTCGTGCGGTCGCAGGGTACCCACAAATACTTCGTCAGGCAGCAGGGTACCCACACATATTTCGTGCGGTCGCAGGGTACCCACAAATACTTCGTGCGGTCGCAGGGTACTCACACACACTTCGTGCGGTCGCAGGGTACCCACACATACTTCGTCCGGTCGCAGGGTACCCACACATACTTCGTCCGGTCGCAGGGTACCTATACATATTTCGTTCGGTCACAGGGTACCCACACATACTTCGTCCGGTCGCAGGGTACCCACACATACTTCGTTCGGTCGCAGGGTACCCACACATACTTCGTCCGGTCGCAGGGTACCTATACAAACTTCGTCCGGTCGCAGGGTACCCACACATACTTCGTGCGGTAGCAGTGTACCCACACATACTTCGTCAGGTAGCAGGGTACCCACACATACTTCGTCAGGTAGCAGGGTACCCACACAAACTTCGTGCGGTCGCAGGGTACCCACAAATACTTCGTGCGGTCGCAGGGTACCTATACATACTTCGTCCGGTCGCAGGGTACCCACACATACTTCGTGCGGTCGCAGGGTACCTATACATACTTCGTCCGGTCGCAGGGTACCCACACATACTTCGTCCGGTCGCAGGGTACCCACACATACTTCGTCCGGTCGCAGGGTACCCACACATACTTCGTCCGGTCGCAGGGTACTCACACATACTTCGTCCGGTCGCAGGGTACCCACACATACTTCGTCCGGTTGCAGGGTACCCACACATATTCGTGCGGTCGCAGGGTACCCGCAAATTCTTCGTGCGGTCGCAGGGTACCCACACATACTTCGTGCAGTCGCAGGGTACCTATACATACTTCGTCCGATCGCAGGGTACCCACAAATTCTTCGTGCGGTCGCAGGGTACCCACACATACTTCGTGCAGTCGCAGGGTACCTATACATACTTCGTCCGGTCGCAGGGTACCCACACATACTTCGTGCGGTCACAGGGTACCCACACATAGTTCGTGCGGTCGCAGGGTACCCACACATACTTTGTGCGGTCGCAGGGTACCTACACATACTTCGTGCGGTCGCAGGGTACGTACACATACTTCGTGCGGTCGCAGGGTACCCACACATACCCTACCTCTACACTGCCTAAAAAAGGAGCAGGTAATGCATGGGATGAGGGCATCATGACAACGGAACCGATACGACCCTACCTCAACACTTCTAAAAAAAGGAGGAGATAATGCATGGGATGAGGGCATCATGACAACGGAACCGATACGACCCTACCTCAATACTTCTCAAAAAAGGAGGAGATAATGCATGGGATGAGGGCATCATGACAACGGAACCGATACGACCCTACCTCAACACTTCTCAAAAAAGGAGGAGATAATGCATGGGATGAGGGCATCATGACAACGGAACCGATACGACCCTACCTCAACACTTCTCAAAAAAGGAGGAGATAATGCATGGGATGAGGGCATCATGACAACGGAACCGATACGACCCTACCTCAACACTTCTCAAAAAAGGAGGAGATAATGCATGGGATGAGGGCATCATGACAACGGAACCGATACGACCCTACCTCAACACTTCTCAAAAAAGGAGGAGGTAATTCATGGGATGAGCACACCATGACAACGGAGCAGATACTATTCTACATCTACACTTCTCAAAAAAGGAGGAGGTAATGCATGGGATCAGTGCATCATGACAACGGAACCGATACTACTCAAAAAAGGAGGAGGTAATGCTCACACCGGCGAATACTGTACCCCCCCCCCCCCAATTTGGCCTGAAAGGAGGAGGTAATTCCTATCATGATTACAGAACGGCCACAGGGAGGGAGGGGGGGGAATATTATCGTCTATTAATAATGCAAATAAATGCATATAGGCGCTCACACCGGCGAATGCCGTCCCCCCCCCCCCTCCAATTTGGCATGAAAGGAGGAGGTAATGCCTATCATGATAACGGAAGGGAGTGGGAGGAATATTAGCGTCTATTAAAAGGTTGTAGTGTGAGTGAATTTATTCCCGCCACTTTGCATTATTTTTCAAATTATCTGCCACTCTCTGACGTCATGATGACCTGATATAACCGGACACAATTTAGAGCAAGACCGGGTACATCCGGCAAGGGATTATGGGACAGGTGCGGATGTGATTGAGCAACCCTTGTTTCACTACACACTCTTAACGTAGGATTCCTATGTTGTTATTGATGCAACCGGACAGAAGTTATTGGATGATCTGATACAACCGGACACAATTTAGGGCAAGACCGGGTACATCCGGCAAGGGATTATGGGATGTTTACAATGACTCGGCATTTTTATCGGATTAGTACATAAATACATTAGATAATTTCGAATTTACTACATATTAACGTTGAAATTTCGTGAAAAATACGAAAAAAACTGCTACCTTTTGTCGGAAAGTGGTCCGGTTGAGTGTCAGCGAGTGAATCGATTTTCGCGATTTTTAGATATTTTACATCCGGGATTTGTGCGGTCCTGTAGATGTCAACTTTTTGACATGTCGTCGCGTAGTTTTTGAGGAGATACTGGACATACAAACAAACATACAAACAGACAACTGCCCTTTATATAAGAGACTAGCGGGGCTACCCGGCGTTGCTCGGGGTCATAAAAACATATATTTGAAGAAAGATCGTGTGTGTAACATCTTTATATTCAAACTTCTATGTCCGCCCCCTCTCTCTATAGCCGTCTCATTATCTGCTACCTTTCTCTTTCCTGGTCGCCCCATTTCGCAGCTACTTTCTAATTTTGCCTTTTGCAAAAGCTGTTTCTTCCCCACCATTTCTCCTATTGCCCAGGGTAATAGTATGACATATTTCTATAAAAAGTAACACCTCTATCTGCACCTTCTATATAGGTACTTATCTCCACCCCGGTGTTAATACTATATACGTATCTATCATCAACCCGGTGCGCATACTATATACGTACCTATCGCCGCCCTAGTGCACATACTATATACGTACCTATCGCCGCCCCTGTGCAGATACTATTTAAGTACCTATCGCCGCCCCGTTGCGAATGCTAAATAGTACCTATCGTTGCCCCGGTGTGAATGCTAAATACATACCTATTGCGCCCCGGTGTGCATGCTACATAAGTACCTATCGCTCCCCTAGTGCGAATACTAAAGACATACCAATTGCGCCCCGGTGTGCATGCTACATAAGTACCTATCGCTGACCTAGTGCGAATAATTAATATGTACATATTGCCGCTTTGGTGTGAATGCTAAATACGTACCTATCGCCGACCCAGTGCGAATGCTAAATACGTACCTATAGCCGCCCTGGTGCGAATGCTAAATACGTACCTATAGCCGCCCCAGTGCGAATGCTAAATACGTACCTATCACCACTACGGTGCGAATGCGAAACACATACCTTTCACCGCCCCGGTGCGCGTGCAATATATGTACTGATCGCCGCCGCAGAGCGCATGCTATGTACGTACTTATTGCTGCTCATGTGTACATGCTATATACGTAGCTATCGCCACCCCTGAATTCTGAATACGTACCTATCGCCGCCCTGGTGTGGAAGCTAAATACGTACATAGCGCCGCCCCGGTGCGAATGCTAAATACATACCTATCGCCGCCCCGGTGTGAATTATAAATACGTACCTATTGCCGCCCCGGTGTGAATTCTAAATACGTACCTATCGCCGCCCCGGTGCGGAAGCTAAATACGTACATATCGCTGCCCCGGTGCGAATGCTAAATACATACCTATCGCTGCCCCGGTGTGAATGCTAAATACATACCTATCGCCGCCCCGGCGTGAATGCTAAATACGTACCTATCGCCGCCCCGGTGTGAATTCTAATATGTACCTTTCGCCGCCCAGTGTGAATTATAAATATGTACCTTTCGCCGCCCCTGTGCGCGTGCTATATACGTACCTATCGCCGCCCCGGTGTGTGTGCTACATATGAACCGATCGCTGCCTCAGTGCGCATGCTAAATACATACCTATCACTGCCCCGGTGTGCATACTATATACATACTTATTACCGCCCATGTGCACATGCTATATAAGTACCTATCACCACCGCTGAATGCTAAATAAGTACCTATCGCCGCCCCGGTGTGGAAGCTAAATACGTACATATCGCCGCCCCTAAATTTGGGCAGACCCTAAAAAGTTCGTCCTGACCCCTAAAATTTTCCCCGACCCCTAAATCTCTCCAGCCCCCTAATTTTTCACTCTCCCCCAACCATGAGAAGTATTTTGACTTCAAAACAAAAAAAAACAAAAAAATTTGGCCTGACCCCTAAAAAGTTCGTCCTGAAGCCCTAAAATTTTCCCCGACCACTAAATCTCTCCAGCCCCCTAATTTTTCACTCTCCTCTAACCCTGAGAAATATTTTGACTTCAAAACAAAAAAACCAAAAAAATTTGGCCTGACCCCTAAAAAGTTCGTCCTGACCCCTAAAATGTTCCCCGACCCCTAAATCTCTCCAGCCCCCTAATGTTTCACTCTCCCCCAACCATGAGAAATATTTTGACTTCAAAACAAAAAAAAACAAAAAAATTTGGCCTGACCCCTAAAAAGTTCCGCCTGACCCCTAAAACTTTCCCCGACCCCTAAATCTCTCCAGCCCTCTAATTGTTCACTCTCTCCCAACCCTGAGAAATATTTTCAGTTCAAAACCAAAAAAAAGAAAAAAATTTTGCCTGACCCCTAAAAAGTTCATCCTGACCCCTTAAATTTTCCCCGACCCCTAAATCTCTCCAGCCCCCTAATTTTTCACTCTCCCCCAACCATGAGATATATTTTGACTTCAAAACCAAAAAAAACAAAAAAATTTGGCCTGACCCCTAAAAAGTACCGCCTGACCCCTAAAATTTTCCCCGACCCCTAAATCTCTCCAGCCCCCTAATTTTTAACTCTCCTCCAACCATGAGAAATATTTTGACTTCAAAACAAAAAAAAGCAAAAAAATTTGGCCTGACCCCTAAAAAGTTCCGCCTGACCCCTAAAATTTTCCCCGACCCCTAAATCCTTCTAGCCCCCTAATTTTTCACTCTCCCCCAACTATGAGAAATATTTTGACTTCAAAACAAAAAAAAACAAAAAAAAAACAAAAAAAATTTGGCCTGACCCCTAAAAAGTTCGTCCTGACCCCTAAAATTGTCCCCGACCCCTAAATCTCTCCAGCCAGCATAATTTTTCACTCTCCCCCAACCATGAGATATATTTTGACTTCAAAACAAAAAAAAACAAAAATTTGGCCTGACCCCTAAAAAGTGCGTCCTGACCCCTAAAATTTTCCCGACCCCTTAATCTCTCCAGCCCCCTAATTTTTCACTCTCCTCCAACCCTGAGAAATATTTTGACTTTAAAACAAAAAAAAACAAAAAATTTGGCCTGACCCCTAAAAAGGTCGTCCTGACCCCTAAAATTTTCACCGACCCCTAAATCTCTCCAGCCCCCTAATTTTTCACTCTCCCCCAACCCTGAGAAATATTTTAACTTCAAAACAAAAAAAACAAAAAAAAACAAAAAAATTTGGCCTGACCCCTAAAAAGTTCGTCCTGACCCCTAAAATGTTCCCCGACCCCTAAATCTCTCCAGCCCCCTAATGTTTCACTCTCCCCCAACCATGAGAAATATTTTGACTTCAAAACAAAAAAAAACAAAAAAATTTGGCCTGACCCCTAAAAAGTTCCGCCTGACCCCTAAAATTTTCCCCGACCCCTAAATCTCTCAAGCCCCCTAATTGTTCACTCTCTCCCAACCCTGAGAAATATTTTGAGTTCAAAACCAAAAAAAAGAAAAAAATTTTGCCTGACCCCTAAAAAGTTCCGCCTGACCCCTAAAATTTTCCCCGACCCCTAAATCTCTCCAGCCCCCTAATTTTTCACTCTCCCCCAACCCTGAGAAATATTTTGACTTCAAAACAAAAAAAAAACAAAGAAAAACAAAAAAATTTGGCCGGACCCCTAAAAAGTTCGTCCTGACCCCTAAAATTTTCCCCGACCCCTAAATCTCTCCAGCCCCCTAATTTTTCACTCTCCCCCAACCCTGAGAAATATTTTGACTTCAAAACAAGAAAAAAAAAAAAAAAAAAAAAAAAATTTGGCCGGACCCCTAAAAAGTTCGTCCTGACCCCTAAAATTTTCCCCGACCCCTAAATCTCTCCAGCCCCCTAATTTTTCACTCTCCCCCAACCCTGAGAAATATTTTGACTTCAAAACAAAAAAAAACAAAAAAAAACAAAAAAATTTGGCCTGACCCCTAAAAAGTTCGTCCTGACCCCTAAAATTTTTCTCCGACCCCATAATCTCTCCAGCCCCCTAATTTTTCACTCTCCCCCAACCATGAGATATATTTTGACTTCAAAACAAAAAAAAACAAAAATTTGGCCTGACCCCTAAAAAGTGCGTCCTGACCCCTAAAATTTTCCCGACCCCTTAATCTCTCCAGCCCCCTAATTTTTCACTCTCCTCCAACCCTGAGAAATATTTTGACTTTAAAACAAAAAAAAACAAAAAATTTGGCCTGACCCCTAAAAAGGTCGTCCTGACCCCTAAAATTTTCACCGACCCCTAAATCTCTCCAGCCCCCTAATTTTTCACTCTCCCCCAACCCTGAGAAATATTTTAACTTCAAAACAAAAAAAACAAAAAAAAACAAAAAAATTTGGCCTGACCCCTAAAAAGTTCGTCCTGACCCCTAAAATGTTCCCCGACCCCTAAATCTCTCCAGCCCCCTAATGTTTCACTCTCCCCCAACCATGAGAAATATTTTGACTTCAAAACAAAAAAAAACAAAAAAATTTGGCCTGACCCCTAAAAAGTTCCGCCTGACCCCTAAAATTTTCCCCGACCCCTAAATCTCTCAAGCCCCCTAATTGTTCACTCTCTCCCAACCCTGAGAAATATTTTGAGTTCAAAACCAAAAAAAAGAAAAAAATTTTGCCTGACCCCTAAAAAGTTCCGCCTGACCCCTAAAATTTTCCCCGACCCCTAAATCTCTCCAGCCCCCTAATTTTTCACTCTCCCCCAACCCTGAGAAATATTTTGACTTCAAAACAAAAAAAAAACAAAGAAAAACAAAAAAATTTGGCCGGACCCCTAAAAAGTTCGTCCTGACCCCTAAAATTTTCCCCGACCCCTAAATCTCTCCAGCCCCCTAATTTTTCACTCTCCCCCAACCCTGAGAAATATTTTGACTTCAAAACAAGAAAAAAAAAAAAAAAAAAAAAAAAATTTGGCCGGACCCCTAAAAAGTTCGTCCTGACCCCTAAAATTTTCCCCGACCCCTAAATCTCTCCAGCCCCCTAATTTTTCACTCTCCCCCAACCCTGAGAAATATTTTGACTTCAAAACAAAAAAAAACAAAAAAAAACAAAAAAATTTGGCCTGACCCCTAAAAAGTTCGTCCTGACCCCTAAAATTTTTCTCCGACCCCATAATCTCTCCAGCCCCCTAATTTTTCACTCTCCCCCAACCATGAGATATATTTTGACTTCAAAACAAAAAAAACAAAAAAATTTGGCCTGACCCCTAAAAAGTTCGTCCTGACCCCTAAAATTTTTCTCCGACCCCATAATCTCTCCAGCCCCCTAATTTTTCACTCTCCCCCAACCATGAGATATATTTTGACTTCAAAACAAAAAAAAACAAAAATTTGGCCTGACCCCTAAAAAGTTCGTCCTGACCCCTAAAATTTTCCCCGACCCCTAAATCTCTCCAGCCCCCTAATTTTTCACTCTCCCCCAACCCTGAGAAATATTTTGACTTCAAAACAAAAAAAAAACAAAAAAAAACAAAAAAATTTGGCCGGACCCCTAAAAAGTTCGTCCTGACCCCTAAAATTTTCCCCGACCCCTAAATCTCTCCAGCCCCCTAATTTTTCACTCTCCCCCAACCCTGAGAAATATTTTGACTTCAAAACAAAAAAAAACAAAAAAAAACAAAAAAATTTGGCCGGACCCCTAAAAAGTTCGTCCTGACCCCTAAAATTTTCCCCGACCCCTAAATCTCTCCAGCCCCCTAATTTTTCACTCTCCCCCAACCCTGAGAAATATTTTGACTTCAAAACAAAAAAAAACAGAAGAAAACAAAAAAATTTGGTCTGACCCCTAAAAAGTTCGTCCTGACCCCTAAAATTTTTCTCCGACCCCATAATCTCTCCAGCCCCCTAATTTTTCACTCTCCCCCAACCATGAGATATATTTTGACTTCAAAACAAAAAAAACAAAAAAATTTGGCCTGACCCCTAAAAAGTTCGTCCTGACCCCTAAAATTTTTCTCCGACCCCATAATCTCTCCAGCCCCCTAATTTTTCACTCTCCCCCAACCATGAGATATATTTTGACTTCAAAACAAAAAAAAACAAAAATTTGGCCTGACCCCTAAAAAGTTCGTCCTGACCCCTAAAATTTTCCCCGACCCCTAAATCTCTCCAGCCCCCTAATTTTTCACTCTCCCCCAACCCTGAGAAATATTTTGACTTCAAAACAAAAAAAAAACAAAAAAAAACAAAAAAATTTGGCCGGACCCCTAAAAAGTTCGTCCTGACCCCTAAAATTTTCCCCGACCCCTAAATCTCTCCAGCCCCCTAATTTTTCACTCTCCCCCAACCCTGAGAAATATTTTGACTTCAAAACAAAAAAAAACAAAAAAATTTGGCCGGACCCCTAAAAAGTGCGTCCTGACCCCTAAAATTTTCCCGACCCCTAAATCTCTCCAGCCCCCTAATTTTTCACTCTCCTCCAACCCTGAGAAATATTTTGACTTTAAAACAAAAAAAACAAAAAAATTTGGCCTGACCCCTAAAAAGTTCGTCCTGACCCCTAAAATTTTCCCCGACCCCTAAATCTCTCCAGCCCCCTAATTTTTCACTCTCCCCCAACCCTGAGAAATATTTTGACTTCAAAACAAAAAAAACAAAAGAAAACAAAAAAATTTGGCCTGACCCCTAAAAAGTTCGTCCTGACCCCTAAAATGTTCCCCGACCCCTAAATCTCTCCAGCCTCTAATTTTTCACTCTCCCCCAAACATGAGAAATATTTTGACTTCAAAACAAAATAAAAAAAAAAAAAATTTGGCCTGACCCCTAAAAAGTTCCGCCTGACCCCTAAAATTTTCCCGACCCTAAATGTCTCCAGCCCCCTAATTGTTCACTCTCCCCCATCCCTGAGAAATATTTTGAGTTCAAAACCAAAAAAAACAAAAAAATTTGGCCTGACCCCATAAAAGTTCCGCCTGACCCCTAAAATTTTCCCCGACCCCTAAATCTCTCCAGCCCCCTAATATTTCACTCTTCCCCAACCCTGAGAAATATTTTGACTTCAAAACAAAAAAAAAACAAAAAAAAAAAAAAATTGGCCTGACCCCTAAAAAGTTCGTCCTGACCCCTAAAATTTTCCCCGACCCCTAAATCTCTCCAGCCCCCTAATTTTTCACTCTCTTACAACCATTAGATATATTTTGACTTCAAAACAAAAAAAAAAAAAAAATTTGGCCTGACCCCTAAAAAGTTCGTCCTGACCCCTAAAATTTTCCCCGACCCCTAAATCTCTCCAGCCCCCTTATTTTTCACTCTCTTCCAACCATTAGAAATACTTTGACTTCAAAACAAAAAAAAACAAAAAAATTTGGCCCGACCCCTAAAAAGTTCGTCCTGACCCCTAAAATTTTCCCCGACCCCTAAATCTCTCCAGCCCCCTAATTTTTCACTCTCCCCCAACCCTGAGATATATTTTGACTTCAAAACAAAAAAAACAAAAAAAAAAGAAAAAAATTTGGCCTGACCCCTAAAAAGTTCGTCCTGACCCCTAAAATTTTCCCCGACCCCTAAATCTCTCCAGCCCCCTAATTTTTCACTCTCCCCCAACCATGAGAAATATTTTGACTTCAAAACAAAAACAAATAAAAAGATTTGGCCTGACCCCTAAAAAGTTCGGCCTGACCCCTCAATCTCTCCAGCCCCTAATTTTTCACTCTCCCCCAACCCTGAGAAATATTTTGAGTTCAAAACAAAAGCATAATGGAGCATAATTATTTTTCTTCTTACTTTACTTATTGAGACGTTATTTAACATGTATACAAATATTAGTGAAAACAATGGCAGAGCATAATTATTTTTCTTCTTACTTTACTTATTGACACGTTATTTAATATGTATACAAATATTAGTGAAAACAGTGGTGGAGCATAATTATTTTTCTTTTTACTTTACTTATTGACACGTTATTTAACATGTATACAAATATTAGTGAACACAATGGTGGAGCATAATTATTTTTCTTTTTACTTTACTTATTGACACGTTATTTAACATGTATACAAATATAAGTGAAAACAATGGTGGAGCATAATTATTTTTCTTTTTACTTTACTTATTGACACGTTATTTAACATGTATACAAATATTAGTGAACACAATGGTGGAGCATAATTATTTCTCTACTTACTTTACTTATTGACACGTTATTTAACATGTATACAAATATAAGTGAAAACAATGGTGGAGCATAATTATTTTTCTTTTTACTTTACTTATTGACACGTTATTTAACATGTATACAAATATTAGTGAAAACAATGGCAGAGCATAATTATTTCTCTTCTTACTTTACTTATTGACACGTTATTTAACATGTATACAAATATAAGTGAAAACAATGGTGGAGCATAATTATTTTTCTTTTTACTTTACTTATTGACACGTTATTTAACATGTATACAAATATTAGTGAAAACAATGGCAGAGCATAATTATTTCTCTTCTTACTTTACTTATTGACACGTTATTTAACATGTATACAAATATTAGTGAAAACAGTGGTGGAGCATAATTATTTCTCTTCTTACTTTACTTATTGACACGTTATTTAACATGTATACAAATATTAGTGAAAACAGTGGTGGAGCATAATTATTTCTCTGCTTACTTTACTTATTGACACGTTATTTAACATGTATACAAATATTAGTGAAAACAGTGGTGGAGCATAATTATTTCTCTTCTTACTTTACTTATTGACACGTTATTTAACATGTATACAAATATTAGTGAAAACAGTGTTGGAGCATAATTATTTCTCTTCTTACTTTACTTATTGACACGTTATTTAACATGTATACAAATATAAGTGAAAACAGTGGTGGAGCATAATTATTTCTCTTCTTTCTTTACTTATTGACACGTTATTTAACATGTATACAAATATTAGTGAAAACAATGGCGGAGCATAATTTTTCTGTTCTTACTTTACTTATTGACACGTTATTTAACATGTATACAAATATTAGTGAACACAATGGTGGAGCATAATTTTTCTCTTCTTACTTTACTTATTGACACGTTATTTAACATGTATACAAATATTAGTGAAAACAATGGCGGAGCATAATTTTTCTGTTTTTACTTACTTATTGACACGTTATTTAACATGTATACAAATATTAGTGAAAACAATGGCGGAGCATAATTTTTCTCTTCTTATTTTACTGATTTAGACGTTATTTAATATGTATACAAATATTAGTGAAAACAATGGTGGTGCATAATTATGTATTACTTTGATTTCACTGATAATACACTAACTTCACACCTCTCAAAAAGGAGGAGGTAATACTTGGGAGGATGGTATCATGTCAACAGAAGAAATGCGGTTAGTATAAGCAACTCTTGCTTCACTATAAACTCATGTTCAAAAAAGTGCCGTTATTGATTAAACAACACTTGCGTCACTATAAACGCATGTTTCAAAAAATGCCGTTAGTAGTTAAGCAACCCTTGCTTCACTATAAACCAATGTTCAAAAAAGTGCCGTTAGGGATTTCCTCTGACGTCATTTCCTGTTAAAAGCGTGACGATGATAGCATTGTTTATTTCTCAAATTAGTACTAAACAAGTGATGGAACCCCCCCCCCCCCCCGAAGAGTCAATTTTTATTTTCCGACACTCCCCCCTCCCATAATTTCGCCTGACGCGCCACTCCCCCAAATTAAGCGAATGCCGACACCCCCCCCCCTAATTTGCCCTGAAGCAGTCACATCGCCGCACTATCTCCACAACTCTCAAAAAGGAGGAGGTAATGCCTAGGAGGGTGGTATCATAACAACAGAACGGGCGTAGGGGAGGAAGGGAAGGTAAAAAGGGTGGGAGTGAGAGGGAAAGAAGAGTTTTAGTGTGAGGGATTTTCTTCCCTACACTCTTTTCCTCTGACGTCATTTCCTGTTAAATAAAAGCGTGACTTTGCATATTTCTAAAATTATACATGATAGCATTGTTTTTTCTCAAATTAGTACTAAACAACGTTGAAAATCGAGGAAAAAAGCACACCCCCATTGGAGAAAAGTGCTCAGTCGACCCCCAAAGAGTCAATTTCTATTTCCGGTTCTGAGATATTACACGCCCCGGGGCTGGCCGGTCATGATGATGTCAACCGTGTGACTGTTTGTTGGGTCCTCTCGGAGGAGTATCTGGACATACAGACAGACAGACAGACAGACAGACAGACAGACATACAGACAACTGGCCTTTATATAATAGAATACTACTAAAACGACCATTGACATGTAGTAGCCCAAAATGTTAATAGGCTAGAAAGAGAATGTGTAACACTGCAAAAGTGTACACTCGGCAACAGTGTCTCAAAATCGCGATTCAACGACTGAAGAGGTAATTATTGAAATTTAGAATGTTATTTATTTAAATTACAATTTGTAAAATGTAGTGTAAGTTGCTCTTATTTTATTTTTTCGATTTCAATAAATAGCCTAGTAATATAATATATAATATGAAGTAAGAATCCCATGAAGCGATTGCAACAATTTCGACATCACAGAAATCCAACGCGTACTTAGAAAAAGAATCTATGAATATCATAGATTAGTTAAATTTCGTGATACAAAAAACGCTTTTGTTTCGAATATGCTCAATTTTAATCATGAATTAAACGTTTCTAAGTTCTCAATTATAATATTCCCCCGCGGCATTCGCCCGCGGGCCTCAACGAAGAAACTTTAATTACACACTCTAAAGAAAACAGCAAGGAATACTTCGGCGTTTTCCAAATCGATTCTGTAGTAACACAAACTTCTCTTCACATCCATCCCACGCTTCAACATTCTCCCACTCTCTTACTACCAAGGCTCTCTCAACTACCTAGGAACCTACCTTCTACTCTCACGGCTGTTTTCTTTCTGATGCGGAGATCGCTCCATGGCATGCTTGCTTAATGGGGAATACTGTCTCGCTCAAATTCATTCCTCTTTACTATATTATAGTTTAATAAACACACACACAGACACACAGACACATACACACACACACACACACACACACATATATATATATATATATATATATATATATGTGTGTATATATATATATATATATATATATATATATATATATATATATATATATATCGGCGAGGAATGCAGACGTTTGGGACATTTTTTCGGTGGTAGAATGAAATTGAACAAGTATAAAAACGAGAATAAATTTAAATTTTCTCTCGCCGTTATTACATTTTGTACAACAAAAAAATGTATTTAAATATATATATATATATTGATATGCAATAAAATCTCCCACGCTGCTATCGAGTTTTCGTATCCTGGTGGTAAATGTTCTGAACTTCATCACTGGGTTCCGATTTAAAATCTCGCTAGATTCAGTCACGTTGATGAGCCGTAAACGACGAAACACGTGTCCGGGTGCAGTTATAGTTTATAAAACTATACACTTCTTATATGGGAGCATCCAATTGTTGAAAAGGGAACAATGTTATCTCCTTAGCATTAAGATAATGTTTACCTGTAAAAAATATTTGAATATGTTCAAGCGTCAATATCGCCAAACAAAAATAAAAGAATATATATAAGCCCCACTCTACTCAATGATTAACTTCGGAATGTGCAGCTGCCATTTCTGAGAGGCAACAAGCATTCCGTAAATTCGGCCGCCATAAGTCAGCTACTAATAGGCATACATTTATAAAGTCAAGAAATAATTGCAATGCCGTGATAGGCGAAGCGAAGAGATAGTATAATGAGTTAACAAAAAAACGCATCCAGTCACAGAAACTAGGTACTCGCGATTTCTGGAAAATCTACAATAGTGTAGTGTATAATGGTCAATCTACGATTCCCCCACTTTCAAACCACAATGATGTCGTTTGCACGGCCACTGATAAGGCTGAACTACTTGCACAGCGTTTTGCTTCTAACTCTACTTTAGACTCAGATAACCACCCTCTCCCTGAATTCCCTTTGCGGACCGAAGCCACGCTTGATAACCTGGTCATCACCCCATCCCAGGTCAGAGACATCATAAAAAACCTTGACACCTCTAAAGCTTGTAGGCCTGATCTTATACCTGTAATAGTAATAAAGAAATGCTCTGCTAAACTGGCCCCTGTCCTCTCCAAACTCTACAATAAATGCCTATCCGAATCTTGCTTCCCCGATAGCTGGGAAATTGCCTCTGTGGTACCAGTCTACAAGAGTTCTGGGGATAGAACCGACCCTCAGAAATACCGCTCAATCAGTCTACTTCCGATCTTTGCCAAAATCTTTGAATCCTTAATCAATCTAGCGATAGTACGGCACTTAGTTAATGCTAAACTTCTATCTGACCGCCAGTATGGATTTAGACAAGCACGATCTACTGCAGACATCCTAACGGTCATCTCTGAACGCATGTATCATACACTCGACAAGGCAGGTGAAGCTAGGGCAGTAGCGCTTGATATATCCAAGGCCTTTGACAAGGTCATACGGTATTACTGGGCAACTACTTAATATAATTAGATCCTACCTAAACAAAAGAAAAATCCAGGTTGTCCTCGATGGCCGTTCATCTAAGAAACATGACATAAATGCTGGTGTACCCCAGGGATCTATTATTGGACCTTTGTTGTTCCTGATCTATATAAACGATCTCCCTGATGACATAGAGTCTGAGATTGGTTTATTTGCTGACGACACCACGTTTTACTCTCGCCATGTTGGCAAAACAGACGCGTTCATATCCGAGGCAATGGCTGAATCTTTAGAAAATGACCTCCAGGCTGTAGTGGATGGGGGTCATAAATGGTTGGTAACTTTTAATGCCGCAAAGACAAAGCTCCTTTCCTTCAATAACTACAAGAAGCCTCTCCAACCACCGATTGTCATGGCAAATAACACCCTACCTGAGAGTTCATCATTCAAACTCTTCGTAACATGAATTGGAACAAATACATTGAAGACATTGCCAAGGCTGCCGCAAAGAAGGTTGACTCCCTCTACTGTGCTAGTAAACTCCTTACACCTGGCATTATCCTGTATCTCTACAAAGCCACCATTCGCCCATGCATGGAGTATTGTTGCCACATCTGGACTGGTGCATCATATACTAGTCTCTCCCTCCTTGACAAGGTCCAAAAAAAAGAGTCGCCAACCTAATAGGTCCCTCACTGTCAGCTAAGCTCCAGTCCCTGTCCCATCGCCGCAATGTAGCATCCTTATGTTTGTTTTACAAATACTTCAATGGATTATGCTCCGATGAGTTGGCTACTCTGATGTCCCCTCGACGTAAATACACTAGACTAACTCGACAATCTACTAAATCTCATTCATTCACTGTGGAGGTCCACAGATGCCGGAGAGCCTTCTTTCCTCGTGCTGTTGGCCTCTGGAACTCCCTCCCTGTCCCATGTTTCCCCGACAGTACTGACATGCAGAAATTTAAACTAATGTAAACAGATATCTCGCTGCTCAGATCCCAATTTAGGCTGACCCCCCAAACCTTCTCCTCTTTTCTTTTTTCTCAGTAGCCCCTTACGTCTACAGTGGCGGCTTGCCTTGTTTGGGGTGAATCATGTAAAATGCAGTTTAAATTCCCAGAGAAACTAACTAAATCGAAGATATTGCAGACTTAATATTCGTTGGAAAATTAATAAATAAATAAATAAGTAAATAAAATAATAAAAAGGGGGGGGGTTAATTATCTAAGAGTGAAACAAAAACAGGAGACCTTAAGCGTCTAATATTAACACGGGATCATCAGCTGTTCACCATGTACGTGTTTCGGTGATTTACACACAGGACAGTTATAATATTCATGGCTCTCCAATGATACTGATAAACTACCATTTCCCCAATAATCCAGTGTCGAAATAATTCAGCTTAAAATTGCACTAATAAATAAATAAATAAATAAATAAGTAATAATAATAATAATAATAATAATGATAATAATAATTAAATAATAATAATATATTACCCTTAAGACTACCGTATGATATGATAATTTGCATATCAAATAACATTAATTATAACAATAATAATGATAAAAATAATTATAATAATACTATCTAAACACTACACCCAAGAACCATTCTGCAATATGGTAGCTAGCAATAACATTATATAGGAATTAAAGTTGCATTGAATAATACATAAATAAAAAATAAAGCTTAAGTACCTTAGGTACCAGAAAGGTAATTAGATAAGAGGAAGGAAACCTTGCCATACAGATCTAAATACCCAATATATAGTCTAAAGAAGCTTTGAGTCATTTTAAACAAAAGGTATCAATTTTATATTAATGGATATTATGTTCCTGTCTGTAATCAAAATTACGGCATAATACCCATAAGTTTCTAATGTATTATTTTCGTCATCAATATATAATGTCATATTATTTACACCGTTTAGATAATCCACTGTTTTGTAATAACCAATTCGAAGAAAATAGTGGTAAACGTAGTAAATGGATAATAATCATTAATTCGATTATTTGCTTACATATTATCTGCTTTAAAATAGTTGAAGCACAATTTAAAAAAAAATTTTTTTTTGATTTATACTAATATGTTTTTTTAATATTTACTGAAAAAATAACATTTTTTAAGTCCTGAAGAAATAGATAACTATTAACTTTTTTATTATAGTAGTCAAGTTTTATACCAGGCGGATGTAGATGCAGGGATTTATTCAAAATTAAATGAACATTATATTTAGTGTTTATGTGTTTTTTTCGCTTTTAATTAATGTTTACCATTATCAACAACACACGCGTATATATATATATATATATATATATATATATAAATGTAAGAAAATTGTTTGAAGCCTAAGAATGCATTTTTTTTTAAATGAATAGTAATTTATTTAAAAGTAGTCCCAAATTTTCGACGTAATACATCCTCGTCAGGGGTACAAGACATTTTTTTATACCGAGATGTTTATCGCTAGTAGAAGGTAGAATCCGTAAGATGTTGATTCGGTAATAGTTCAAATGTCGAAGTCTTTTAAGGAAAGATGCGCGGACACGCATTAAAGATAAGATATGTTGGGCTCCCATTAGAAAGCATTCAATATTTAAATGTAAGAAAATTGTTTGAAGCCTAAGAATGCATTTTTTTTTTAATAAATAGTAATTTATTTAAAAGTGGTCCCAAATTTTCGACGTAATACGTCCAACGTCAGGGGTACAAGACATTTTTTTTCATAGCGAGATGTTTATCGCTAGTAGAAGGTAGAATCCGTAAGATGTTGATTCGGTAATAGTTCAAATGTCGAATATATATATATATATATATATATATATATATATATATATATATATATATATATATATATACATACGCTTCACATATCGTGAGCGTCATACGATGTATGGGAAATTACACTCCCTCCAACATTGACGCAAAATGCTTCACCGCAAGATAGCCGAATACGTTCAGTTGTATTTATATAAAAAAAACAAGCCCACATAAAAGATATATTTATGTGCGATAAAGTATTGTTTTTTCATAAGAGTCTTCGAAGCCTAAAAGTAAAGCTCTAGATTTAAGTTGGCTGCATTCAATAATGCTGATGGCGATGATACACGTTTACCTGTATAATGATATATATATATATATATATATATATATATATATATATATATATATATATATATTTTAATTAAGAGTAGTTCGAGGAATAGAATAAATGTTGTATTTCTTTCGCGCAAAAGCATGATATTTATTCAATGTACGCTAAACATTATTTTGATCATCCACTGGTAACATCTGTTCCACGGTAAACACTGGAAACTCAACCCGCAGGGCAAAAGACACCAATTGTAACCGGTAAATCAGCCGATATGAGTACAGTCACCCTCTAATTAGATCGGCTGATGGACCAAAAATGTGATGCCTGCCACACCGACAAGTTGAGCCTCCAGTATTTTCCCGAAACCAAAAGTGATGATAGGTGATCAAAATAAGGTGTAATATATATCTATCTATATATATATATATATATATATATATATGATAATTTTATTTACACAGACATGTACAAAATCTGCGACACTGGCATGTCGATGTTATCGATCAACAGTTACTATAAACTGAGATCTCATCAGGCAGAGTTAGATTCCGATCTTAACCTCAAATCATATTTGGAGAGAACCCAATATATATATATATATATATGTATATATAAGTGTGTGTTGTTGATAATGGTAAACATTAATTAAACGCAACAAAAACACATTAACACTTAATATAATGTTCATCTGATTTTGAACAAATCACTGCATCTACATCCACCTGGTATAAAACTTGACTAAGATATATATATATATATATATATATATATATATATATATATATATATATATATATATATATATATATATATATATATATGAACATTTTTGAGAAACCAGTAAACTGGTTTCTCAAAGATGTTCATACATATGTATACGGGTTTTCGAAGTAAATATGTCAAAATAACAACAGTATTAGCTACTCTTTCTTTCAGCGCATAATGTTTGATGACTGTTTAAAATAATAATCCCGATATTTTATCCATTGAATTTACTTTTACATAATTTTCAAGAACATTAGACGTGATGTAATGAAGGTGTTTAATGTTTTCTTAGTTAAATATTTAGTTTAAAAAATGAAATCGCTATTTTATAGAAGGTAAATTCATAAAAAGAAAAGCAACACAAACATATAAAAATATTAAATATGTTACAAAGACAAACATTTATTTGGCAGACATCATTTTTGTGAATTTTATTTGTTTAAGTTTTCTTTTTCATTCAGTCCCTCCCAGTGTATCTTGTGTGTTTGTTATGCAAATCATTTTCAAATATACTCTTCTATCAAGTGATTAATTTCACGTTTTTATTCTGAGACAGGAATGAACTTTTGGCAATCTTATATGACGCATTTTCATCCAACATTTACTCAAATTTATTCAATGAATAACAAAAGATTTTTTTACACACATTTCGATTATCTAAAAAAGAATACTGGTTCAATTTTAGCATGGATATTAATTTTTCTATGTAAGTTTAGCGTGAAACTGGCATCTCTTCTAAATTTTCCGACCATACTTTGTTGTGTGTTTAGATCACGTCGGGGTAACCATTTGTTTTATGGGCCGACACTGTTGATCGCTCTTACAACTAAGAAAAGGGAACACATACATAAATACAGCAATGGCAAAAGAAGGAAAAGTAAAACTCGTGTGTTTACCAAAATATAAATGTGCTATCTATTTAAAAGAAATGAACATGTGACCGTTTAAGAGAGTTGACAGGAAAAATGATGTTACACATTCTAAGATATTCAGAGATTAAACAGACGATTTGTTTTAGGAATGCTGAGTCGTTATTGGGGTCGGCACAACAAGCCTCGTTTGTAAATCTGCTTTTTCCGAAAGTTGGGGAAAACGCTACGTTTACATATATATCAAACTGAACCCATTTTAAAAATTAAACTGGTAAGTCTTTCACAATAATTACGTAACCTGAGATGTTTGTGATCAATCGATATAGTGTTTTGAATATCTGTTTTCCACAAAACTGATTAAACATTTGTTTAGAGTTCGTGAACAAGTTGTCGGGAAAAGTGAACGTTAATAGTATACTGAACACCCCAAATATATCTAACAATTATTAATTATCAAAATATATTTTTACATATTCCTTTGTTCGGAGAGAGTAGTATAGTCATGATACTATCTTCCCAGGCATTACTTCCTTCTTTCTTATTGGCAGAAATGGTAGTGTAGTATCTCATATGTTGTCATGAGACCACCCTCCTATGCATTAGCTCATTCTGTGAGGGTAGTTAAGTATCTGTTCTCTTGTACGACCATCTTGCCAGACATTACCTACGTCTTGTTTTTTAGGGGGGGAGGGGATAACGTACGTCATCAGGAAATTGTCACAATCGGTTATTCATCAGAAAACTAACACATACATTGTATATACAAAAAGCAAAAATATGCGACTGGAAGAAGCATACTATTTTTAGTTTAGCTAACACATTTCTTTGCTTCATCAAAAAGAATTAAAAGTATGTGTTTCATTTAACACTTTCACTGTGATAAAAATTAAGTTAAAATCCCAATTCACTCGGTAATTTTATGTAATACTAGACCACCCGTGACCCGTTGGGTCAGTTTGTTATATTAGCTATGGAATTCATGTATGAGCGTGACACTTGTGGCATAAAGAAAATAGGTTTTTTTTACATAACAGAAGCATTTCTATGAAAGTATATTAAAATGAAAAAAGAATATAGATAGATTTCTATGAGTCGTTCTGTTTATTATAATTGTTTTTTTTTTAAATTACAGTTACTGAATTATAAGTGGTTGGTTAGGGCGATTTGAGAAAGGAAGGGGGTACAGCAGGCTTTCTCGCGTACGTAACGAAAACATTGGGAGTAGGAGTGGTGAAATCTATGAGAGGGAAAGTGGGAGGTGGTTTCGTTCACCGACCGCTAGTATGGCTGATATTAATAATGAGTGTTGTTTTTTTGTTTGTTTGTTTTTGTTTTTTAAAAGGGAGGAGTTTTTTTTGAAACTGCGACAGACTTTACGAAGTCCTCCCGTTGAATGTTTTTAGCCGTGAAGAAAACAAAAAAACTATTTGATGAAATTAAATGAAATTGTTTTAAAATTTCCAGAATGAAAAATTTCATGCGTTCGTTAATCATAATAGAGAATAACGGAATTGGAATAACAGATTGAAGACGATGCTATTTACGCATGCGCAACCGGATGTTGAAAACCTGAAAGCTGAAAGCTGATTGCAAACATACAAGAACAATAGACTTTTAGTATTATATAGATGTGTCTTGACAACTAGCACTAATATGCGAGTAGAGTTAGGAAATATTTGCTAGACTATATTTGCTAGTATATATAATGATTTGAACTTCACCAAGTGACACATTTATTGAAATCTTATATTTGATAAAGATTATTCTTTTCATTCGCAATTGATTTATCTGGTTAATACAAACGGAATGGAAATACTAAATAAACTCTATTTTCTTCGATCCTCAAAAGGAGAATCATGTAAAGTCTACGAATGAAAAATTTGGCAGAACTTTAAATTTTATTATAAAATAGTGTCTATTGGTTTATCGCTTCTGAAAAGAAAAGTGTATATTTAATTTTGTCCGTCAACAGTTTCGCTTCCCCACTCTTTGCTTATCTCCCTCACTGAATACGTAGATACACACACGCACTCATGTAGACATGCATTGGTTTAGACATTATAGCGAAACAATCTTGCAGACATACGTATTCATGTATGTATGTTTATATAAAGAAATATAATATTATGTTAATATAATACAGTATCAGGTGCGTATTTATTAGTATTTATTAGTATTTATGATCAAATAGCATTCTCAATACAAGCTGTGAAGAGCTAATATATATTTCAGGAAACATGAGATTCAAGGGCGAAAAGGTTTATGATCGAAACGCGAATGCAGTTGTGTAGATATTTAATTTCTATTTGTATAACAATTTTTAATTACTATTTTTGATTATTTTAGTATATATATATGTATATATACAGGGTGTTTCAAAAGTCTTGGGAACATTACAAATGCGTATATCTCATGAACTATTCCAGATAGAAAAATGAAACTGGTGCCATTTTAAAGCTTGCTTAATCAAGTTTTTGGTCATACTAATGATTTTCGTGTTATCTTTCCAGGTGCAGTAATGGCGTTCTCTAAACAAGACAAGGCATTTTGCGTCCTCCAATTTGCAAAGACTGAATCGTGGACATGTGTTCAGCGTGCATTTCGCAGGAAATTTAAAAAAGAAGCCCCTGAAAGGAAATCCATTGTCAGATGGCATGCTAAATTTGTGAAAGATGGGTGTTTGTGCCCAAGTAAGCGAACAGGTCGCCCTTCAACTTCAGAAGATGCAGTTGAGCAAGTTCGGACAGCCTTTCAGCGGAGCCCCCGTAAATCAGTGAGAAGAGCCAGCAGGGAACTTCAGCTTGCTCCAGCAACTGTCTGGCGTGTCTTAAGGAAACGACTGCAAATGGTACCTTACAAGCTCAAGTTGGTCCAAAAGTTGAAGGACACTGATAAGCCACTTCGCCGTGACTTTTGCATTGCAATGCAAGAGAAGTTGGAAGATAACGGCTTTGATGACCGGCTTGTTTTTAGCGATGAGGCGACCTTCCATCTGAATGGCAAAGTTAACAAGCATAACACTCGCATATGGGATACTAAGAATCCTCATGAACTTCTTGAGCACGAGCGAGATTCACCAAAAGTGAACGTGTTTTGTGCAATTTCCAAGAAAGGTGTCTATGGACCGTTCTTCTTTGTAAGAGGCAACTATCACTGGTGAATCCTATCTCAACATGCTGGAAGACTGGTTAATGGCTCAGTTGGAACAAGCAGAATCTGATGACTTCATTTTTCAACAAGATGGTGCACCACCACACTGGAGTCTTAGAGTAAGGCAGTTTCTTAACACAAGGCTGCCTGGTAGATGGATTGGGAGATCTGGGCGAGGTGATGACGTTCTCATGCCCTGGCCTCCTAGGTCTCCAGATCTTACCCCGTGTGACTTTTTCCTTTGGGGCTTTGTCAAGCAACAAGTCTATGTGCCGCCCCTTCCAAGAGATATTGACGAACTAAAGGCTCGAGTAACGGCAGTTGTGGGAACCATTGACGTCAAGATGCTGGAACGCGTTTGGCAGGAAATGGACTATCGACTAGATGTCTGCCGTGTGACGAATGGTGCTCATATTGAGCAACTTTGAAGATTCCCCACAAAACTTGACACTTTAACCTTTCCAACGGTACCAATTTCATTTTTCAACTCCTAATAGTTTTTTAGTTATTAAAAATCGTTATGTTCCCAAGACATTTGAAACACCTTGTATATATATATATATATATATATATATATATATATATATATATATATATATATATATGTAGACCTTTGCTGGCCCTATATATCTCGAGAGGTTTGCTTCCCTATATATACTAGTAGAAAGATTCAGCGTTGCCTGGGATTGAATAAGTATATATATATATATATGCATATATATGTATATGTATATATATATATGCATATATATATATGCATATATATATATATGTGTATATATATATGCATATATATATATATGCATATATATATATATATATATATATATATATAGGAGCATCTTCTCTTGAAGGCAAGTATTGTTGAATATAAAAGACAATTCATGTCTAGATATCATTTGGTAGATCTTTTCAATAGTTCGAATTAGGATCTCAGTTTCGGAGGGGAATTGGCTGATGAGTTTGCCATAATTTGGATTTGTCTCCCAAGTACTTATATATATATATATATATATATATATATATATATATATATATATAAGAGACAGAAAGAAAGCGAGAGAGAAGGAAGAGAGAGGTAGATAGGGTATAGAGAATAGAGAGGATGAGAATAAAGAGAGATAGGGTGATTTGAGAAAGAGAGAGCAAATCCTTTAGAATATGTTACATGTTTAAAATCTTTGATTCTATAGGCCATGACCCTGGGCAACGTCTGGAAGCCATGCTAGTATAATATTAAATATATAAAATATTTTTATACAACAGTGTTCAGCCTTGATTCATCATCGACGAATTTTATCCTCATAGACGAAGACAATTCTTAACAATTCTACCAAAATCAACACAAGACGTCACACACAGAATCAAAATCATCGTAGAAAAGCACACATTACAATGGAAATATTGATTTAAGCAGCTATGGTCTAACATTTAATAAAATATTTTTGGCTAAATTATGGAATGTATGCTGAATAATTATAATTATGTTTAATGCTTAAATTTAGAGTATTTATCTAATTTTTCAAAGATTTTCAAAAAGTATTTGCTTCATTCAGTGTGCACGATGACAAATCTCCAGATCATTTTTCTCATATAGTTGATGTGGCCCAGCTATTGATTTGAATCATTGTGTATTCCTGAGCTTCAGTCATTTTCTTTTTTAAATCCAATAGAATTGTACAAAGTAAATGAGCTTCAGTCATTTATTTAAAATTCAATAGAATTAAACCAAGTAAAAGGTGATCTTTATTGTTTATGGGTGTCCGGAACGAACGCAGGTGACATGATATTATTGTAAATAACCCTAACACAAAAAGTAATACTATAATTTTTGTCGTCATACAATGTCTTTCGAATTGTTAAAACTTAGTATAGGGATTTGTTTTCAATTGCATCTTCGGACAGACAGACATATTAACCAACCATATAGTATAGTTGTTCGCCATTTCGGTAAGGTGAAAGAATGTAGTTTAAGAAGATATCTAATCAAATAGATCTCACATCAAAATTCTTCCAATCTGTCTTCTTAATGGTGGCTTTTATGATAGAATTTACGATTTATTTAAGTTTTTATTATTTCTTTTATTGCATATCGTATTTCCTACCAAATTAAAATATCATATTAATAATGAAAGTTCAAATGATCTCATCACGTTTTATGCTAGACTGAGTTCGTTGTTGTTTTAATGTGTTCTGTTTACAGCAGGAGATTATGTTTTACAACATTTGAAGAAAGCCTAGCATGATCGTATAGCATACGTTGTAAAGCAAATGTCTTTGATTGTGAGCATACGCATCAACTTTCATCTTTCTCGCTATATAATAATCGGCTTAGTCACGTCTTGACGTACGTTATCACCTACCACACCCATTTAAAACTATGAGATCGTCCGATCGATAGAAATGCTATTAATTGAAAATTAACCGTTATCGCTGAGGTAAACTCATTTCGTCTTTACCCGTGTTAAAATAAATCGTATTAAAATAAAATTATGCCGCCATGTCGACTTAATTAGTTTTAAAAAACATACTTAGTGGCCATCTCCATCAGTTCAATGAAAAAAACATTTTCAGGAAATGCAGGGACTTTTATAGGACCATGATACAAGAAGTCAGCACAAATGTCGATCGTTTCGTCCAGTGGGACATTTGTGTACAAACAAGATACATAAAAAGACACGAAGCACTCCGTATCGGTTGACGGGCATAATCGACGCAAACTGAAAGGAGTCAGGAATGTAATATATTGAATAAAATTCAAAAACAGGATTAAGGACATCGACTAGCCATCTGGCTAATCTGTATTGGACAGACCCGACCATGGACAGTATGGGTCTGAGGAGCGAATTTAGTTTATGAACTTTGAGTAACCTATACATCCTTGGGCGTTGGGGACCTACAGGAAGAAATCATAGTATATATTTCCTTAGACAATAAATTATTTTTGTGAAATTGCAAAAGCTTTTTTCCGAAAAAATAGTACATAAATATTTTTTTAAAACTCATGTTTTTCCTAAATTTAAATGATTATATCATGTTGTGGCAGCCACACATCTCTTTATATTCTTTTTATTTCCATGCAGATTTAATGCACATCTTATTATTACAATTTAAAATAAATAATTTAATAAGCGAAATAAGTTTTATTGGCTGACAGTTATTTTTAATGTTAGAAGAAAAAGACTGTTTAAAGGAAACGATTTAAATTATTACCATGAATAAATTGAAAGGTTAAAGAATTCGTTTCATCTATTTTAACAATATTTATTTTGTGGTAAGAAAAAAAGTATGTTTCAAAAAGATTACAATGTTTAATCAATAAATAAGAAGAGACATATTAATTTGATTTATTTAAATAATAGTTAAATGATAATTACAATTATGTTATGAAAGACAAAATGGCCACTTTCTCTTAATGTAAGATAATGAAGAGTGGAAAAAATGAATCGTGGACGAGTCCATTGTAGATGGGACGTCAAGAAAGAAAGCGACTTGATAACTGTTAAAAAGGAGAAGGTTCCGTAGTGCAAGCGAGACTTGAAAGGCGGCGGTTTCAGAAACGCGAAGAACCGGAGCGCTTGGTGATTGGAGTATCGAAGTACCGGAAGAATGGGAGTTTGCCTATGTTTATAGCACCGATGAAGCTTTATTGGCTATGCTACCCAAGCCCGTCTTGCTGTTAGGCTTTCGTGTCCGCTGACTAAAAATGCGACTGATAAGCAAGTTGGTACAGTGAAGGAATCCCCTGATTTGTATTTCATCAAACAGACAATTGGAAGTACTTGTGGAACAATTGCTTCAGTTCACGCTCGGATAGACAATGCAGAGCAAATTGCTTTCCAATCGGACGTATATATGAAGGAGTTTTTAGCGGAAACCAAGTCTGTGACCTCAGCAAAAGAAAGACTTTCATGAGATAAAAGTATGTCAAAAGATTTTTGTTATGTGTGTGCGTGGCCGGCGTATACCATCCGGTGATCGGAAATAAAGAAAACCAAATTTTTTTCCATATACATTTTGTTTCTTTGTCATTCTTGTTGGATATTACCGGGTACCCTGAAAGAACGTGTAATGCAACATTAATAGTAGTAACTCTTATATACAAAGAATATTTCAAGAGGAATATTATCCTTAACAGTAAATGATACAGAAAGTAACCGTGTAATTTTCACAGGTTCTTCTATTCAAAATAAATGTGGGTTTGTTTGTGTGTTTAATTCTGCCACGACTCTGGTTAATGATGCAATTGCTTATCGGTTCTTAGGGTTCTTCATATTCCAAAAGAAATGATTGTCATAAATAAATAAGTGTGTGTCTATAGTTAGAAGCATAATTTCATTATTTAAACAATGGTAGAATAAACTAAAAACAGCATTGATTGTTTACCCATAAGTATCAGTATTTATATGAACTGAGGTATACGTATCTATTTATATAAGTATATGAACAGTATGCATTCATATACTAATTAACTGATCATTACACATTTTGGAACACATCTACTAGGAAAAAAGGTGCGTAATGTTTTCTATATTTATTAAATTTAGTTCTATGCAAAGAGATATTTGTTTGGGTGTTTGTTGGTGGTTAACGACCATTCAACGATTATAAGGTCATCTCAGGTCAAACTTTCTTTTGTAACCCCCTTGTGACAGGTTTTGCAATGTTTCTTCTTTAATGAGTTGTTTTCTTTTTGTGTTAATAGCATGTAGTATGATAATTTTGTTTGATTTTCAGATTTCGGCATGCTTTTTGAGGAGTGGGAGGGAAGGTATTATTTGGGGCATTCTTTTGAAAATAATTTTTCAAATTGTCTGTTTGGTAATAAGATAATTAACTTTCCTATTCAAGTTAATGGATATTTTTCTTGTCTGATCTTATTTTGTTAATACTGGATTTTGAATTTTTTTGTGGGTGCTGTGTTAAAGTTAGATTTTTTTTTTTTTAAATGTTATTTATATGTAAGATGTCTTTCTCTGTTTCAATATTTTCCAGGGTCTCAAATCTGTTCATCGTTGGAGTATTTTTTTTTAATCTTGAGGTTGATCTTGGTGTTCTGTAACCCTGCCCCTTAGTTCAGTTTTCTTTTCCGGTTTCCTCACTAGGAGATTTTTGTGGTCTCCTAGCTATTGAGGACATTTCATGAGAGGGGAGTGCTTCGAGTTCTCCTTGTTCGGTTTTGTTAGTGTTTTTGTGTTTTTTTGGTTGTTTGTTTAAGATTCGAATTTTCTTTGAGTACTTGTTTGTTTTCATGACTGTTTTAATGATAGTTTTCATTTCTTGTATTAGTGTTCTCATCTTGTTTATAAGTTGTGTAATTACATCAGGTAATATTTCAGTTTGGTTGTTTATTTGGTGTCTTTGTTGGTTTGTATTTGGTATCTTTCGGTTATTTCCGAGTATTTTGTTTTTTCATTTAATTTTCTTGTTTCCAGGAAAGGGATGTTCTTGGTATATTTCAACCTAGATATATCTTTTTCCTTTTTCTACACTTCACATTCTCTGGAGTATTCGGGGTGATTTTCTTTGCAGTTAGAGCAGTTTGCCTCTTTTTGGCAGTCTGTTTCTTTTATGTTGTTTTCACCGCATCTTCCGCGTGCTGGACCTCTATTGCATCTGTCTTGATGGTGACCAAACCTTTGGCAGTTAAAACATCTCAGTGGGTTTGGTATGTAAGTTTCAACTTTTATTTTCATATATCCTACTTCAATTTCACTTGGTGGTTTTGGTATATTAAAATTTAATATGTACATATTTGTCTTTATGGTTTCTCCATTTTTTTACAAACTTATTCTTTTAACGTCCGTTACATTTTGTTTAT
The DNA here is from genome assembly GCA_963556195.1 of Sepiola atlantica. Lineage (NCBI taxonomy): Eukaryota > Metazoa > Mollusca > Cephalopoda > Sepiida > Sepiolidae > Sepiola > Sepiola atlantica. The sequence continues at coordinate 63,672,340 of OY744539.1, read as the reverse complement.
TTAGATTAGTCTTTATTTCGTCCATTGTGCATAATGAGAGTTGGGAGCTTTTAACGACACCTTTTGAGTAGTTAAGAGATTGGTGGAGATAAACCTTGATTTTTATATCAACGAAACTTTCATACTTTAATATTACTTCAACTTGAGTTTTTTTAACTTTATGGAAACTTTATGAAAATTCAGACACTTGCGATTTTTGTGAACTATTTTACTATTGTAAAAAATATTCTATAGAAACTGAAATTTGGGGAATATTTATTAATTAATGTATTATACCTATTCTAAAAGATTTCACAAAAATCGCAGGTGTCTGAATTTTCATGAAGTTTTACCTCTTTGCATAGAAGTAAATTAACTAAATATAGCCAACATTACAAACATTTTCTCCTAGTAGATGTGTTTCTAAAATTGGTAATGATCAGTTAATTAGTATAGAAATGAATCCTGTACATATAATTATATGAATAGATACGCATACCTCAGTTTTTATAAATAGTGATACTAATGGGAAAAAGAATCAATGTTGTTTTTAGTTTATTCTATAATTGTTTAAAGAAGAAAATACGCCCATAACTATAGACATCCATTAATAAATATTCCCCTAAATTTCAGTTTCTTTAGAATATTTTAAATGGGTTTAGGTGGGATTTGAAAATTAAAATATTTCAGATTTACATTGAATTTTATCCATAAGTATAAGACAGTAATTAGTAAGATTCACTGAATTGCAATCTCTTCAATTTTTGACATTTTCTAGAATAAAAATCATATAATGGATTTTGATCGAAATTGGAATAAGGATTCTAAACATAAGGTTTAGTATTATTATACTTCGATTGTAATCATCGTAAAGGGGCATGAAAGTAATGCAAAACTGTCCTGTTTGTGGAATTAATTTTTACCTATCCTGGGACGGGTATTCTTCTAGTTCAATATAAGTGTGAAAAGTACATTCTCTATATATGTTTTATCGTAAAAGAAGGTCATACAATTATATTAACACAGATGCTTGTTAATCGTCAAAAGCAAGGCCATTTTGTTGACGTGTGCTCCCGGATTTATTATCGTTGTAGCTTTAATAATGTGACTATATGAATAGTAATTGCAAAGCGTGTTATTTCTATTGTGGTGAAATAGTTTTCGGGTTCCCCATAGGGCGCGTGTAACAATAAACGAATTACTTTAAGGAGGGTCACCGGTTGGCGGGGAAGTCGTGGCGTGTGGGGAGCAATAGCTGGTTAGGGTTTTCTTTCTTCGTTTTTTATAGAAAGCCAAGGAATTTCAAAATGGGGACGAGTGGTTTAAAAGACGCAACTCGAGTAAGAAAATGTTTGTCATGGGTTGACACTTGTAGTTAATTAATGAACGCAAAGGGGCGTGAAAATGAATCAATTAGTTTATTATATTTTTATGCTTTTAGTGGGAAGGTGAAGTTTGATTTGCGAAGAGCAACGCAAGAAACAATTGGAAAAATGACAGAAAAAAATAAATTAGAGACGGTGCGGGGAGGGTGGGGGGGGAATAAAACCGAAACAAGAAAGAAGGAAAGGGCGCGGAACGAGAAGTAATAGAATTACGAAGACGAGAAAAGAAAATAGAAGAATAGAATGAATGAAAGGCAGGGGGGAAAGAGAAAATGAAAAGAAAAATATTAACGAAGAAGAAGTAGAGAAAGAGAAAAAAAAGAGGGGTCACTTAGAAAGGAGAAAGTAAAACAAAACAGAGAATAAAGGAAATTAAACCAAAGAAAAAATGAAAACGAAAAAGATAAAGTGTCTGATTATATATTTACAATTCTAATAAGAGATGATAAGTTGAGGTAGTTGAAAGGCGCAAAAGAAAATAAAAATAAAGAAAGTATAAGAAAACTATGGGACTGTTTCAAACGTTTTTATTTACTTTACAGACTGAAGAAAGTTAGTTTTGGGATAGGGGTTTGAACGGAATCACGAATGGAATGTATATTATTTTTAAAGAATTAGCACAGAGTGTATAGCATACTTACTGAACTATTCCTGAATTATCAAATGCTGCATAACTACGCACTTACATATACATACAGCGTTTGAATTATCTACTGGGGAGTTTGAATTACCTACTGGAGAGTTTGAATTACCTATTAGACACGATCCTTAAGTGTCTTCTATCTCTCTGTGCAAGGGTTTGTCAGGACAACCTGACATGCAGATACTTCACCGTACAAATAAAATCTGACCAAACATTCAAAAGAAAATAGTATTCGAAACCCAAATAAGATCCCATCGACACAGCTATAGACTGGCTCATACGAGGAATGGTACACCTTCTCCTAGTAACGTTACCCTAAGTAACAGCACTTAGCTGGATACTCCAACATACTTGATGACTTATTGTCCTGTAATCCGGGAACACCAAGAGACCACAAGAAAAATATACTATAACATAGTGAACTGGTCAATTGGAAGAAACAAATTATTAATGTTCTTCATTTCTTTACTAAGTCACTGTTTGATAGGTAAAGAGAACTTTAATAAATATTCGAATATATATGTATCTCATATAGAGACCAAGTATTAGCCCGAGTAAGGGCCCCCTTGATTTTTGAGACCTTCGACTGAAGTAAAATAAAACAAAACACACACACACACACACACACACACATATATATATATATATATATATATATATATATATATATATATATAATTTATTTCATGGAAATCGCTCCAGACAAGGCATGAAACCACTTGATGTAAGGAGCTAAAAAATTCTACTTCAAGCTAAAAAACTAGCCAACGATAAGTGTTAGATTGATATGCTCCAACCCAGAATACAGCAGTTCTTCTCCCTTTGTCAGAAAAATTGCTCATGGAATGTAAGGACTAAAGGACAACATAAACGAAGCGAGAATTAAAAAGCTGCCGAAAGTAAGCCAACAGTCACTTTCTACTCTATATATATATAATTTTAATTTCTACTGGAGACAATTTGAATTCCTGCTAGACACTGTACTCGAGTGTCTAAGGTCTCTGTACAGGGATTCATAAGAACAGCCTTACCCTAACCCTAACCCTGACCAAATATTTAAAATAACATAGCATTCGGAGCCCAAATAAGATTCCCTCTGTATGGCTTCTCCATACTGGCTTAAACAAGAAATGGTGCACCTGTTCCAAGTGATGTTGCCTATAGTAACAGCACTTAGACGGATGTTCCACAAAACTAGATGAATTCTTGTCTTTAGATCCGGTAAGAATAAAGGACTTCAAGAAAGACATACTATAACATATTAAACTGGTCGATTGAGAAGAGGAAAATTAATGTCATTAACCTTGTTACCAAATCAACGTTTGACAGATAAAGGAGGACTTTAATAGAACACTCGGATATCCATGTAGCTCATATAAAGATCTACTATTAACCCCAGGAAGGAGCCCATTGATTTCTTCGAACTTACACTGAAATAAAATAGAAAAAAATGTATATGCTGATTTTTATGCTAATATTTTCGCGGTTATTATGACTAAATAAAGGATTTATTTAGAATACCAGTAGACTAAGTAAATCATTTGTTTAGTAGTATTACCCGCGAAAACATCAGCACTTAAAGCAGCATGATACATGCCCTATTGTTGGAAATAAGTTCCAATAATATATATATATATATTTATATATATATATATATATATATATATATATATATATATATATTAGCCTGAAGATTCCCCCGGGCATGAAACACGGGAGCCTCTGTGTAGCTTATATTGCCATAAATATATTTTCATAGCTTACTATGTATATATATATATATATATATATATATATATATATATATATATATATATATATATATATATATATATATATACGTGTGTGTGTTTCTATGAGTGGGGGAAAAAAGGAAAATTGTTAAAAATTACCTAAAGGCCTTATCGTCTGACCCTCTGAGAGGAAACGTCAGAATGGTACATTAAAAACTAAAAGTCGAATGAGATATGAGGGGAAACACTTATTTCAGTTGGAGGAAACGATTGAGATAAGAAAAAAAAAGGTAAATCTCTCAACGTTATGGTATATATATATATATATATATATATATATATATATATATATACGTATGTGTGTTTCTCTGTGTGTATAGATATAGATAGAAACAATTTAAAAACAGAAAAATGATTTAACACAGAAGCATGATTGTTTAGATTTAATACTTTCATCAGTTATGTAACTCTGTGAACAATAGCATTTATAGAACAGATGCCGCTGAAATATTGATAAAAAAATGGTAGCAGTAAAAGAAAATTTCAAAGGGCAGAATGGATGAAGTAAAATAATGTATTAAAGTTGTAAAGAAGTGAGTTTGGTAGTAGGTGGAATTTTAGATGTGTTATAAAGAATAGCTGTCAGAAATGATTATGTGGTGAGTTAGTATGTGGCAAAAGAGGATATGTATAGGCGTGTGGATGTAAAAATTAAGGAGGTATGTTATGGTCGTTGGTGTAGTTTGGGGAGTGCAGGCTGGTGAGAGGATATTCTAGGACATATAAGAGGAGAGTTAAATGCGGGGTTATGGCAGGAGGTAAAAAAGAACAATAGGAAAAAGGGGAAAAAATTTAAAAGGTGAAGTAGAATTTGAAAGGAAAAGGCAATAGTTGTGTGAAGCGGGAATTAAAAAGTGTAAGGATAAGATGAAAGGATGTTTATATGAAAGTAAAAATGTGTAAAAATTAGTAGAGTGTGAAATGTTATCCACTGTCAAAGTTGCTATTGTATTCAGTCATAATATTTTTAGGTATGGATGCTGATGTTTGAAAGAACCCTGATGGGATTTTAGAGAGGGGGGTGCATAATATAGGCACAACAACAAATTCAAATGAGTTTGTTTTAAATCTGATCAATTTAAGCAAGATTCCATTAATTTCAATTTATTCTTAAGACTCCTCATGCTTAAGACCAAACTTTCCGAAATTTTATAAAATGAAAATCATTTAATGGATTTTGATCAAAGTTTTAACAAGGATTCTAGGCATAACGTTTTGTAGAATTATATCTTGATTTTAATCTTTGTAGGGGACATAAAAGTGGTTCTGTTCAGAAACAAATGTTACCCATGCTAAAACGGGTATTATTAATATATATATATATATATATATATATATATATATATATATATATATATATATATATATGTGTACACGGACATACACACACACACACACACACATATATATATATATATATATATATATATATATATATATATATATATATATATATATATATATATATATAAGGCTAAAAGAATAAATTTTGAAGGAAAACGCAAAACAAATGCATGTTATTTATTTAAGAATTTCCAGCAGCGTATGATAGAATCTTTATGGTTTTACGAAAATATTATAAAAAATTATACAATAAATTATAAAATGGCTTGTTGTTAGAATATATATATATATATATATATATATATGGAGACGCAGCTTCCTCAATAACCCTGCAACCTGAACATGTAAACGTATTTATTTTAGACAATAAATATTTATTATTGAATTAAAAACCATTCTTTTTCTAAGCATGTAATGTCGTGGGAATCCTAATCTTATATCTCATGACGCTAACTTTTATTTATAAACTAAAATTTCCCGGAAAACATTTTTCCCTGTTCAAAATATGAAGTCGCCAGATAAACAATGATAAACGATGATTGATCGTAAGCAGTTCATCACTATATTTTGGTCTGTGGTGAGCTTTACAACGATTGTTTTCCCTGGATGGTTTCGTGAACGAATTTGGCTATCGATAATCGTATTATTTTTACTTGCTCATTAACTCACAAATCAATTTATTAATAAACAATACTTAATGTTACAAATAAAGTTATCCATTAAGTTTCATCTTGAGATTGACATACGAATAGTGTGGACCACCTCCTTGCGTTTGGTTTACCGGCAATTATTAAAAATGGATAACAGACTATAAATAAAAGATAGCCGAGAAAAGGGGATTATTTCTTTTAAAATTATCAACGATCGTATTGCACATCCCCTTCACAATGCTTATTCTTGTGCTCAGTTACCTCATCTGCGAGGGGTTAGACACAAGATAAGGTTGAATTTGAAAAAAAAAACAGCGCACTATGTGGAGTGAACTTCGGCGTACAAAAATACCTGAGCAGCTCCGTTGGCATTCCTTGGTCGGGGCGCCTCATACAATTAGCAATTAATTAACCGCTTCCCTGAGAGAAGGTAAGACTTGGGAGGGAGGGCTTTCATAGGAATGAACAGATCCATACATCAGCCCGACAGCAACAAAGCCACTGCCGGAGTGATTGTCAAAGACGTATCTCCGGTGAGTACGAACACCTCCTGTAGCAGTCATAAATGAGCTTTACTTTGTAAGGCGTATCAGTGTCACTCTGAGGTGGTTTGACAAAATGTTGGCGAATCAGCTCGCAAGGCGAATTGATATCATTAATTCTCTAAGGGGCTACCTCAGCTCCGTTACGAGATTGCAGACGATCGACAGACGGTTCCCTGGCATCAGCCAAGACGGATCGGCCCTAGCAAATGGGAAGCATATCCTGCCTCCTTGTCCACTGGACACTCACTCTACCTACTATCTTACGCCTGAAGATAGTTTCTGACAGACCTCCGGTAGCTCTAAGAACTTGCTACTTTGATCTTCCTCTCTTGGACACTGTCCAACTTTCTTCTACTAATACCAAACGGTATAGGTAATCTTTTCTGAATAAACCATTTTCGTTTTTGTTGTAAGCATAGTTTTTTTGTTATTTTATTTCGTGACTGAAACATAGATAAAAAGACAACATCTTACCTTTTATACACCTACTTAAGCCGCTTGTGTGATGTATTCCTTTTGTGATATAGACAATATATATATATATATATATATATATATATATATATACAAAAGCTGAAAAGAGCCAAATGGCTAAGTCTTTCTGTGCTTGAAACCGACGCTACGAATGTTGTACTAATTTTTCTGTACCGATATATATATATATATATATATATATATATATATATATATATATATATATACACACCGGTTTACAGGTAAAGAAACATTTCATGGACATTTGCTAGTATATAAATACCTCCTCCCCCCCCCCCAAAAAAAGGAAAGGTAATCCCTGGGGGATGGTATTATGACTTAGAACAAGTATTACACTATCCCCTCCAGAAAAAAGAAAGAGATCATGCCTAGGTGATAGCATCACGAACGAACATATGCTACCCGATCACACTCACAAAGGAGGAGATAATTCCTGGGAGGATGGTCTCATCACAGCATAACAGATACTACAGTACCCTTTGAATTGAGCATTAAAAAACATTACTATAGTATATCACATGAAGTAATATTATAGTTTCGGTTTCAGATAAACAGATACCAAACCTCTATTGGTAATAGATTGGTGTCCGAAAATTAACAAGTGAATTGGTGCTGTTACATTTGAAGACCTAAGCGTTGCACGTCTTATGTATGTGGATAACATCAGCTTAACGATCGTAGCAAATAGGCATCAAGCTGTTACAGCTTCTTTTGTTGCTGCTGCTAGTACTACTACCACAATTACTACTACTAATACTAATACTACTAATGCTACTACTACCAATAATAGTAATAATAATAATAATAATTACTCATATAAGATCATGTGTTTTGTCTCTATTTCAAATGTGTGTAAATAGATTCCTCTCGCTACTTCTCTTATTATACCTGCTTTATTTATGGCATTCATCTTTTGTGACGTCATTCAATATGAACGGTAACTACATTTCTAACAATTCGTCATTTATTCACGTGATTTGCCTCATCTAGTTCGCACAATTAAAAGCAATGAAGATCTATAGACAATTAGTAGTATATAGATACTACACACGGATACTCGGTTTTGAAAACCTTTATAAGTAATATAATGTGTTTACGCGTCATTTGAAACATTAACGATAATCTGTAAACACTTCTCATCATGTGTAGATGGTGTTTCAACGAACATTGTTCTACATTTCAATAAACTATAAGTTGTAAGAACTAGTAATGTGTGTCAAGAAAATGAGTCCACTTCAGTTGAGAGGATATAACGTCAACTTGAGCGTCTGAAGTCGTGAGGTGATCAAAAGATAAGATATTTTGTCTCGGCCCGCCATTTCCTTCTTTCTTTTCTTTTCTCCTATTACGGTTAAAACCCGCTGAGAGGTCCAACTGGTTTTGTGCTTTAACCGTCGGAAGTAGCCATTTTGAAGGCGCCAAACGCGAGGAGAAGATCCTTTGATTGATGTGAACCGTGCGGCAATTTCATTCGCGAGGTGCTGTACGTGGAGCGTGGGGGTCATCCATTTGAGAGGAAAAAGCGTTAAATACTATTCGCGGCGGGAAGCGGAAATGTGTGCTCTTAAATTTGTCTGTGCTTTTACCGAAGAATATTCTATATCGTTCTTACCTGAAAAAAAAATACGACGGAGTAAAAATAATTTTAAAAAACTGGAAGACATGACGTCAAAACCGGCATAACTGTTATTCTCATAACATTCTTAACAATGACCGTAGTAGTAGTAGTAGTAGTAGTAGTAGTAGTAGTAGTAGTAATAATAATCATAATTATAATAACAATAAAAATAATGATAATAATAATAATAACAATAACAATAACAATAAAAATAATAATAATAATAATTATAATAATAATAATAATAACAATAACAATAACAATAATAATAATAATAAAAATAACAATAACAATAATAATAACAATAACAATAACAATAATAATAACAACAACAATAACAATAACAATAATAATAATAATAATAATAATAATAATAACAATAACAATAACAATAATAATAATAATAATAATAATAACAATAATAATAATTATAATAATAATAATAACAATAACAATAACAATAATAATAATAATAATAATAATAACAATAACAATAACAATAACAATAAAATAATAATAATAACAATAACAATAACAATAACAATAATAATAACAATAACAATAATAATAACAATAACAATAACAATAATAATAATAATAACAATAACAATAACAATAACAATAACAATAACAATAATAATAATAATACTAACAATAACAATAATAATAATAACAATAATAATAATAATAATAATAATTATAATAATAACAATAACAATAACAATAATAATAATAACAATAACAATAATAATAATAATAATAATAATAATAATAACAATAATAATAATAATAATAATAATAATAATAATAACAATAATAATAATAATAATTAATAACAATAATAATGTTTTGGATACGATTCAAAACCTTCACATCTCAAAAGCATGTGGGGCTGATGTGATCCCTACTATTATGATAAAAAATACTAAGCTAACTCCTGTCCTCTCCAAACTCTATAACAAATTCCTTGCCGAATGTTGTTTCCCTAATAGCTCGAAAATTGTTTTTATGGTGCCAGTGTCCAAGAATTCTGGTGAAAGAACTAAGCTACAAAATCATCGCCCAATCCGTCTCCTTCTGTTCTCCGCTAAACTCTTTGAATCATTAATCAATATAGCGATAGTCTATAACCTCGTAAATGCTAAACTTCTTTCTGTCTTCCAGCATTGATTAAGCAAGCCCTAATTATCATCTCCGAATGCATATACCATTCACTGGATGAAGCAGGTGAAGCGTAGAAAGTATAGCTTGGCATGTCTAAGTTATCCAAAACCTTTAACTGTGATTGCCATAACGGTCTTATCCTGAACATGTATTTGTACGGACGAATATTTGATACAATCAGATCCTTCTTAGAGAAAAGAAAGATCCAGTTCTTCCTCGATAGCCGTGCATCTAACCAACCTGACATTAATGCAGGTGTGCCCCAGGGGTCGACCCTTGTTCCTTTATAATTCTTGACTTTCATAAACGACCACTCTGATGCAATTGCGCCTGAGATAGGTATATTTGCCGATAATACCACGCTCTATTCTCGACATATCAAAAGCAATGGCTGAATTCTTAAAAACTGACCTCCAATATGTGGTATGGGGTCCCCAATAGATGGTTACATTTAATGCTACTAAGACAAAATTCCTTTCCTTTAACAATTATAAAAAAACATTCCACCTACCGATTACCATGGCTAATAGCACCCTACATGAGAGTCCAACAGTCAAACTCCTCATCCTTACATTAACAAAGAATATGAATTCGAACAAATACATAAGATATACTATCAAGTCTGCTGCAAATAAGGTGGACTTCCTCTACTTGGCTAGAACATTTCTATCATCTGTCAGTACAATATATCTCTACAAAGCCATCATTCGCCCATGAATAGAAGACTGTATCTGCATCTCGGCTGGTGAACCAAACATTAGTCTCCTGCTAATTAGACGAGGTTAAAACAAAACCTCTAATCTAATAGGTCACTCACTGTCTATCAATCTCCACTCCTATCCCATCGCCTCAATGTTGTGTTCCTGTGCTTGTTCTACAAATACTTCAATGGAATGTGCTCCGAAGAACTTGCTGTACCTCTGCCCCCTCAGCGTTAATACTCCCGAGAATCAACAAAAATCAAATCCCTGTACTGTGGAGGTCCACTGGTGCCGGAAATATTTCTACTGTAATAGCTTATTTTCTTGAACCGCTTGCCTGGTAATACTCTGCCTGCTCCATGTTTTTTGGCATGCAGAAACTAAAATGTAATGTGAACAAACAATTCGCTTATGATGCCTCTATTTATCTGGCAACAGCCCATACGCCCCAGTGTTAATTTGCTTTGTTTGGGATGAATAATCATTTTATTTTCGACAATCAGTTGTTCCTTATTTCTTCCGGTCAGGTTTTTTCGAATCTATAAACAATTGTTTTATTTTCAAAAATCAATCTTGCCTTGTTTCTTCCGGGTAGTTTCCCGTTAATCTCAAGTATATCTCACTCCTGCCAGATGACACACTCGGTACACCGGGATCGGATAGTCAACATGAGTAATTTATTTTATGGAGGGGTTAACATGTCCTAGAAACCTCATTTGTGCATGTGCTATAGATAAATAAACAGCTTGTAAAATTAAAATGAGAGGATTTCAACTTTGAACATGTAAGTCGTCCTGGAAGATCTTTTGGTTGGATAATCATCTTTTAAGGTTAACATTGAAGACATACTTAAAATAATTAGTGGGGAGTTTTTAGGGAGCTAAAGTTGACTAACGCTTCTTCAGAACCACTTAATAAAAATGATTACCAAATTCAAATATTTTTAATTTATTTCTAACTTACAAAAATACTCAGAAATTTATGAACAAGCAAATAGAAAATCGAAGATGAAATGCGACATTATTTTGTGCAGGTTTAATAAATGCGCCATACCTTTTAAAATTGTATGTGCTAAAATGAATAACGTTTAGGCAAACATCAACACAAAGTCGCACACAAATAAACATAGACACGCAGATTAAACAATGAAAACTCTTTTCTATTGTTTGTTGATTTTATAAGTTTCGCTACGTTTTTAAGAAGAAACTAATGATGGAACGTTGAAGCTCAACTTTATTGTCGACATGTTAAATATACTTTTCCTGTTTTATGTAACAACCGTTTCTGCCAAAATATACAATCACCTATTTTTGAGCCGAATACTACCTTAAATTTAGAAAATCCTTTAACGAGATGAAAATGGCTTTCGCAAAAATCGATCATCGTTCAGAGAGTTATACGTGCGAGAAAGTAATCTAAAGGCCATCTTATTGTTCGTCGATTTCTTCGAGATTTTTGATTCGATACACAGAGGGAAAACGAAGAACATTCTTTTGGCATATGGTATTCAAGATGTTGATGCAATAATGATCTCGTACAGCAAAACCCAGTCAATGGTGCGATGATCTGACAGAGACATCGAATTTCTTTTAAGGTACTGTCGATGTTATTCACGGTGATACTCTAGTCCCCTATATGTTTATAATCTCTCTTGACTACATTCTCATTATGTCGACAAATAGAAAGAAAATGGCTTGTCATTGGTACTTGCAAGAAGTAGCAAATATCCTGCAGAGAAAATTACTGACGCAGGCGGGCTATGCTGATGATATTGTTATTTCTACTAACACAACTAAACAAGCAGACGCCTACTGTCTCGAAGTAATGGCAAATTGCATTGGACTTTTTGTGAACCCAGAAATAAAAACGAAGCACTTTCTGCTGATATGAAAATATCCCTTCCCTAAGTGAAATTTGTCTAAAAATGTCGACGAGTTTTCCTATCTGAGTATTGATTTACTCCATTCCAGGAGTTAGGCACAAGGCCAGTTTTATCTTACTCCCACAAGTAAGATGTGACCCAAGGTCGGGTCGAGAAAGTGGGGTTTAAAAATTGACTGGGCAGCCCCGTCGGCATTCCTCAGGCAGTAAGCAATAAACCTACTCCTCCCCAAAGAGGGGAAGCGAAGCCTGGGAGGACAGACCCATAGACCGGCGTAAATCAAGCCCCGAAGGCCAAGACAATACCAGTCTATGGGGTGCAGTATCGATTTACTCCTCTTCAGGAGTTAGGCACAAGGCCAGTTTTTATCCTACTCCCACAAGTAAGATGTGACCCAAGGTCGAGTCGGGAAAGTGGGGTTTGAAAAGCCAGCGCCCGAGAGGTGAGCACTCTGGCCATTTAAAAATTCCCTGGGCAGCCCCGTCGGCATTCCCCGAAATATATAACATGCGCATCAGACAGTAAGCAATAAACTTACTCCTCCCCAAAGAGGGGAGGCAAAGCCTGGGAGGGTGGATCTCCTAGAACTGCACAGGACAGACCCATTGACCGGCGTAAGTCAAGCCCCGAAGGCCAAGACAATACCAGTATGGGGTGCAGTATCCATCGGAACAGATACTACACTTTGATCTTAGCCAAAAGACCAAGAACAGCTGAGTAGTAAAGTTGGAAAGCAAAAGTCTACAGAGAGTGAACTAACGGTGCGAATCAGTAAGGCCTGGGCTGAAAAAGATCAAAGCGACCTGGAAATCAAATCTTCTTACCAAGATGTAACGTGACTTCTTTGAAGTCATTCTTATATCAATCTTGTATATAAAAGTACACCTGGACTTTCACCAAAGGTTTCGAGAAGAAAATTGATGCCGTGTACACCAGAATTCTAAGAGCCACTCTTGTCTCCTGGAGATTGCGCCCCACGAAGGAGGAACTCTACGGACGCCTTCCTCAGATCTGAACCCTGATCAGATGGACGAGAACGAGATTTGCTTGATACTGCTAGGGGTCTACGGATAAAATCATCAGCGATGTCTTTTTGTGGATGCCAAACAGAGGTGTTGCTCAGTAGGGAGATAGCATAGAATCTACATCAAGCAACGAGCAAAAGACTCACAATGCACGTATGAAGACCTACCAGGTGTAATGGAGGATAGAAATCCGTAACGCTGACGCTACTACGACTAGATGATGATGATGATGATGATGATGATGATGATGATGATGATGATGATGATGATGATGATTATGTAAACTTATTTTTCTTTATAAATGCATGTATATTCATCAAATTGATTAATATTTTATCAAAGTAATTCTACATTCTGCGAATAATTTGTGTGGGAAATATATTACATGTGCAGTTTCTTGCAAAGTACTTGCAATCCCCTTTGTTGCATTTCAATCAACGACAACAGCACGATAGACAGATTACTAAAATAGAGCATTTGGATTGGAAACGTGAAAAACATTTCCATAAATTATTTTGACGAAGAATAAAAACCGGATTAAAAAGCTGGTAATGCAATAGACTACATGAACATGTCGACGATGATTTTGCGAATTTTTGCGAATATTGAATAGTAATATCATTGATTGGAAAGATAAATAAAAACTATAAAATATAACTAGCGTATTGTGTATTATATATATATATATATATATATATATATATATATATATATTTATAAATAAATAGTAATGATTTATTACCTACAGACATCGATGTTTCATGCTTACGCAATCTTCAGTGCGGGAAGCTAATTCACGACGGTCGCGAACTACGATCGCAAATCGCCACTGATTCGCATTCAAGAGAGTTACCAGTTGGCCACCAGAAATTAGCTTGGAATTTTAGGAGGAATTTAACTTTGTAAATACCAAGTCGGTGGGTATTCACAAAAAGCGGCGAAGAGTTATCAACAACAACAAATCGTGTTGGATCTCGCAATGAAGCTAGTAGTACTGCTTGTTACTAAATTCACTCAGAGTGCCCAGCCTTAGAAAAGGGGGCTATATGATAATATTTATAAATAAATATTAATTATTTATTACTTACAGACATTGATGTTCCATGCTGACGCAATCTTCAGTGCAGGAAGCTAATTCCCGACGGTCGACGGGCGCGAACATCGTCACAAATTGCCACTGACTCGCAGTCAAGAGAGTTACCAGTTGGCCACCAGATATTAGCTTGGAATTTTAGGATGAATTTAACTTTGTAAATACCAAGTCGACGTGTATTCACAGCAAGCGGTGAAGAGTGATCAACATCAACAAATAGTCGTGTTGGTGGCTGTCTATTCGATTTCAGAAAACGACTACTTTTAGTGTATCGTTGTGATATTAGTGTGACGGTTTCCAGTGAGAATCGCGGATGTGGCTCTTAAAGCCTTCTAGACTTTTGCAGACGTTAACACAGATGGGGTAGGTGTTGTAATCTGAAGAGATGGCATAAATTAAGCCACCTTTTGTCCGTGCTTGATTTTGCGAAACATGCACTCATTGGTGATTTATCCAACCTGCATGTCACATAGTTACCAAGTTGCACGCTTGCCATCTTAGATGTTGTATGTTTCCCCCATGTGCTGGGGGTTTCACGTCATGCGTCATCTTCGCTGCTCCTTTCTGCTGCTGGTGTTTCATCCTATTCTTTTCAAAAAGCTTGCTGCCTGAAAAAAGTGTTTTTCGTCACTTTGACATATCTACATCAATCTCTTCCCATCCTATATATATATATATATATATATATATATATATATATATATATATATATATGCAGGGTGTTTGAAAATCGACCGCATTACTTCGGGATTATGTTCTGTATGTGTAAATATTTAAAAAAATCCTATAAACATAAGCCTAGAACGTTGTGTTACAAAGTCACAGGTTATTGAAACAAATACTTATTAACAATCTGTAATGAAAATCTAACGCATACAACGTGTAATATAGCAATGTGTTATTTCTATATATGGAATAGATAAGCACTATCCTTGTCAGAGGATCACAGGTAAAATAAGCCTGGGACTGGTGTTGCCACATACATCGACAAAATGATAAAAGAAATAACAGAAAACACATATAAAATTGTAGGGCGCACAAAAAATTGATAGTGAACAATGTGACCCCGTAAGCATTCTGCAAATATTAACCTTTCTTATTTCAGATTACGGCATATAACACAGTCAATGCAGGTTAATAAATATGATCAGCCAAAACCAAAGACGATGCAGATGAAAAAATACACCACAAATGAAATTATTTTTTATGGACTTCTATTACAAAGGCAAGCCCATATACAAAGAGCTCCTTTACACATATACAACATAATCTAGAAGCTATTCCGTCGATTTTCAAAACGCCTATATATATATATATATATTCATATATACATATATATATATATATTTATTCGTATATATATATATATATATATATATATATATATATATATATATATATATATATATATATTTATTCATATATATATATACATGTATATATATATTCATATATATATAAATATATATATATGTATATGTATATATATATCTATATATATGTATATGTATATATATATGTATATATAAGTATATATATATATGGGGATATATATGTATATATATATGTATATATGTGTATATATACACATATATATGTATATGTATATATATATATGTATATATATATGTTTATATATATATATGCATATATATGTTTATATATATATGTATATATGCATATATATATGCATATATATATGTATATATATTAGTATACATGTCTATATATGTATATGTATATGTATATATATGTATATGTATATATATATATATATATATGTATGCATATATTTGCATGTATATGTATATGTGTATATGCATCACTTACTCAATATTAAATGTGAAATAAATTGATTCTCATCCAATAAGAAATAATTCTTTTATTTAATAGGGATCTATATCACCTTCGTTACATCAGACAACATCGATTGACATGATTAAGCAAATCAACTCAATGGAGACATTAGAATAGATATTTCATACGTAGTTGTCGCACTTTAAAGAATTAGAGTAATTAATATGCATCGAAAATAATCGCCCTACACTTGCTTCTGTATTATATGCAAAAATCTAACAAAACATGAATTAGTAACTATTGTACACTAATTCTGAAATAGTGTTATTTACATTATTCGCATGCTCCTAACAGTTAAGTTATCCTCATCGTTGTAGCAATATGCACGCCGCCACAGTCACTGACCTTTCAGCTTCCTTTTTTTCCGAATCTGAAAGGGTCAACGGAGTGTGACTCCCGTATTTTATAAACCCACCTTCTCTCGTATTACTATGTACATTTAAGCATATTGCTTATGTGGCGATTATTTATCTTTACTCATATTTAAAAAGGCAACAAAAGATAGCCGGGAACTACTGCGACATGTTAGTAATGTAACAAGCAAAGTGAGGTTACCCGTCTGAAAGAGTGTACCAACATTTTTACCCTAATAATAATTGTAATTTGTGTAGGCAGAGGTTATAAAAATTGAGCGGATTTGATTTAGGTTAAATTTGGAATTTAGTTATAAATGCGCTGTTCGAATTCCAATCCGTTTGATATATTGTATATGTACGTTGATCAGAAAAGTAAACAAGTGCATTTCGTGGTTTTGTTAAGGACTGTGAGAAAACAAGCCATTTGATGGGCGCTACTTGTGGAATCGAAAATATTAGAGCAGAGATTGTCAAGGGGTCGCAACGACTTACTGATAACTTACCCCGTGGTAAGGTCCGGCGACACCATTCATACTACATCAAATAAACATGATACCATCAAATAAAAAGTAAGCGATGAAAATGGCTTCTTTGTGCTTCATAGTCTTCATTTCTAAACCGGCCTGCAGGGAAGAAGATGCTTCAGATAAAGATGCTAGGGAAATTCCTCAACGCAATAAAGACACGTAAGCGTTACTTTTTAATCTTATATAATGTGGGATGCTCAACGATGACACATAATTATATGAAGCAACTTCACGCCAACCAGTTGATGAACATTACAGATATATGCCCCTAGGTAAGCAATTAAGGGTCAAACATGTTGCAAAACGATACACATGCGAATAATAAACAGGTTCATATTTAAATATTTAATTTAATTAAATTCGAACAAATATTGGATATTACTTTTTTGGCATTGTGATGAATTAATGATTACGAACGGCGCATTAACTTAATTAATCACAAGCTCGATTCTGATTTTCTTCATAGCTTTTAGGACATTTCCCTGTTCATTTTTAGGTGTCCATGAGTAAGAATGTACTATCGGACCGTACGCATATTTGCTTCGTATCCCTATTTACTTCACTCTGCACCAGGACAGTCAGACACATGGTCAGTTTGTTAAATATTGGGCGAGTAGACCCGCTAGTATTTAATTAGGCAAGTTGAAAATAACAGGAAATGAAAGTTCAGTCGGGGTCAACTTGTCCATTTGTCAACATAGAGGTTAGCTCGATTCGACAGTGGGAATTGATAGAAACGCATGGGATGCCACATGGCTCAAAAAGAGAGTAAGTGAGAGATATCAACAGTTCCATTGGAAGCATAAAAGTGCAAACAGTTCAGTTTAACATATCCTGATATGATTAGACGGTAATTATTAATCTCCCTGTTTGACCAACTCAAAACTCCAGCATAATAAACATGTTTTCAACAGTTTTCTTTTGACTTATTCTTTTGTTTCGACGTATAAAATAACTCATT
This sequence comes from Sepiola atlantica, assembly GCA_963556195.1. NCBI lineage: Eukaryota > Metazoa > Mollusca > Cephalopoda > Sepiida > Sepiolidae > Sepiola > Sepiola atlantica. The sequence goes on along the minus strand of OY744539.1, from coordinate 63,654,322 downwards.
TGCAGACGATTCTCCGCAGTCTGGCAAGATCAGATAAAAGGCAGGTACAAGATCAAGCAGCTCATCATAAGATTATGAACTCTCATTTATAATAAAAAATGATTGAAGAACAACAGTTTTTTAACGTGGAGAAAATCTAGCAAAAGAGAAACCTAAATTGGGACAACAAATTTTAATTGCCTCAGTATAGAAGAATTTCGCCGGCGACATAGGATTGAACACATAAAGTGTAAGATCAGAACGGATACAATACTTTGCTCTTAGCAAAAAAGACAAATAAAGTAGACTTATATTTGCTGCTTAACTGGCGACTATTTTAAACATTTTTTCATCCACTGTCCTTAACGAGCTTATCGTTGATATTCGGCACAATATGGCACCGTAATTTCCTGTACCTCCTTTCATTTTACTCGCAAACTCAAAGAACAAGAGTTGAACAAATGAAGTGTAGTACTTGGTATCTTCATCCACTATAGGAAGAAGAAGCAGAAATACTAAATTCTTATTTATGTATACGTTCAGTAGATAATTGAATACGAAGAATCTAAACAGCCATATATTTTGATTATGAAAACCTGGTCAGTCTCAAATAATGTGATTGATTTCATCTTTGCTTATTGAATATTGACTGTCTGCAGATTAGTCTCTCCATCTCTCTTAATCGGTTGAACACTTTCTAACCTTAAATTCATAAACACATTTGCATTGAAGTTAGCAGATATGATTTTGTAATTGAATAAAGATATTTCCGGATGAAGAGAACACTTTTCCGAAAGAAATTATTCTAATAAAAACAAATTACATTTGATAATGTCATCAATTTATAAATGTAAGAAATCCGACAAAATGTAGAAGAGAAATGTTAAAAAGATTTAGACACAATACAATCAAATTAACTGGTGCGAAGATTTTAATATTTCATCTCAAATATAGTCACGTTACTATTCAGACACACCTATGCTCTTTCTTACTCTCTTACTTTCTCTTATATATATATATATATATATATATATATATATATATATATATATAATACAAGAGAAATATATATAAAAGAGAAATATATATATATATATACATATATATAGTATTATATTATATATATATATATATTATTATATTATATATATAATATATTATTATATTATTATATATAATATTATATTATTATATATATATATTATTATATTATATATATATACATATATATAATATATATATATATATATAAGAGAAATATATATATATATATATATATATATATATATATATATATATATATATATATATATCCAAGTAAGCGTTGTTGAACGTCACGGAACCTTTTTGTTTGTAATTCTTCTTCGTGAGGGTTTCAAACCGTCGAGCTATCCTTCTGGTTTCAGGTGGCAGTTCGCAGAGTATTTCATCGATTGTTCTTAATTTGGCCTTTTGTTTCGAGCGCTTTCGACTTTCTAGTCGTCTTCAGGAGTAGGTTAAGAACAATAAAAAAATAATTCGATGTTTTTCGATTATTTGAATAGTGTTATGCATGTATCTATGGATGGTCCAAATTGAAACAATGTACGTATGTTTATGTGAATGATTAGTGTTAGTGTTGTTAAGCAAATGGCATTACGGGCTTCCATGAAACATTTATTAGCAAGTAGATCTTTTTGACCGAAATCTGCTGTGCGTGTTAAGCTGTTAATATTTCGAAAAGCATTTTCAAGTCTTAATATTGTAATGTACGAAAATGTGTATATGTTAAGGACTTAAATATATGAGATGAATAAAGGAATTATAGCTTAATCAATGGAAGGATTGGTAATTGAAATGAAATCATTCGATGCGATAAGGATATTGGATACGCTATTTTGAATCAATGTACAATGGTAGTGATTCATTTTGGTTTTTGTAATCCATTAATTCCGGAATGGGATTAAGTCTATGCGTAATAGTTATAATAAGTGAATGAATCCGATATTCTCAAAATTTAAATGTGTAATATGTATACACTTAGTAATAAAATGAATTAAAACAATTACGGTTACGTTTTTCTTAAGTATTCGTTGCCTATTTTCCGGTGTTTATTAGGACCGTGTAGTAGGGAACAAATTTCCTAGCCTCCGTTTTGATGACGTACTTGGGAGAGTAAGTCATAGCGGTCTAATAATAGTATTTAATGTTTGAATATGAAATTAGGTAAAAATATCTGGAAACAAGTTCGAGTGAATTATGTGATTGAAGAAGTGTGTTTTGTAGCTTGTGATGCGGTGAGTTATTTTTTCTAGTGCAGTCAAAGTACAGGAAAAACGAGTTAACTTTATACATATATATATATATATATATATATATATATATATATATATATATATATATATATATATATATATATATATATATATGGGAAATGAAAAAAGAAACAAAACAAAAGATAGTTGTTTATGTATTCATCAGGGTTTCGTCTTTATTGTAAGACTTCCCCAGGATGATAGTTGGAAGAAAAATGTCATGCAAGTACAGAGAAGTTTGGCGTTGACATAGTGCTGAGATAAAGGAATATAGCAACCGTAGCTACTACGAATCCCCAGAGAGTCCAGGATGTGAGAGTCAATGATCGAGAATGATTTAAATAAATATGAACATTTTTAAGTGGGCAAGATTGAGACAGCTATGAAATGGCATTAGGGTGTGGTATGGATTTTGAGAAGCTAGAGAAAGAGGAGAGAGGGGAACTGTGTGTTCAAAATGTGGGTAGTATTATGGTTGATGAGAAAAAATGCGAAAAGGTAAAGCCAACTTTTAAAATAGTGAAGGGGGAATATATTTGAAATGGCCAAAGGGTGGGAGAGGTAAAGCGGGGGTGATATTTTTGTTATGGTTAGGTGTGAAACTTTTTAGGACCGAGAAAGGTAGGGGGACTGACTATCTGGCTACATCAGAAATGTGTGCGCATATATGTGTTTGAAAGAATGTGTAGAAGTCTGCTAGAGACAAGTGGGTAAGTTGAGAGGAACGAAAACTAATTTTAATTTCAGGGGAGAGATAAGTGAAATGTGGTTTCGTTCAGAATTGTGTTGATGATTTGAGGGTAAATTAGAAGAAAACGGGGTTAAAATATCTATATTTTGTATGGATGTGTAAATTATGTTTAAGATTCATACTTTCAGAGCTGTAATCTATATATATATGTAAAATTCATTATATCAATATTTTCTATTACTTGTGTCTAACCTTTGCATTTTAAAAATATTCCATGTTTGTTTTATTATTATTATTAGTCCGCCGTGGGACGTGTACAAATGAGAGAGACAGACAGACAGACATATTTTGCAATAAAAACAATAGTCATTTCTTTTATCATCTGAGTAGAAATGATATTTGAACTCTTTTCGCCCGTTTCTTTGTTAATTCCGCCAAATTGTAGCCAAAATACAAATACAGAATAGGGGTGAGTGCATGCCTTCTCCTAATCGAAAATAATGATCATCGCCGAGTTAGAATTCGAATGTGTTTCCATTATAAACATGGCATAAGCCGTTTCGCTGTCTATTTTGTGCATTCATATGTATAAACATCATTATACTGATACTGAACATATATGTGTGTATCTAATAGTGGTTTGATTTTGACAATTCGCCATCTTGCCACCGGATTTTCTACACGCATATTGTCATATAGAAACAATTCTGCGGTTTGTTTTGAGAGATAGCATTGCAAACAGGGCAAGGAAAACAAATCGAAACGAAACGCAAGATTTATGAAAACTTTGGCAGATTTACATTCGAAGTTCATGAAAGCAAACCCGAAAGCATTGGCAAACGTATGACATCCGGCGGCCGTTAAATGATGTATCCATGGTGTTATTCAGTGGTCGAAAGAAATAATATAATAATAACAACACACAACTGCAATAATATTTTAACGAGAATAACTTTTCTGTAAACGTATATGTCTATAATTACGTCATAAATCACGCGGGCGAAAATTCGAGCTCATAATCCATCTATATACTATCAAATACTAAGTAGCATATTTTTTTATGATTTTGCCAAATAAAACAATAAAAGCAACACATTCATCGTAGTTACTTACTCTCTCATGCAAATACTAAGTAGCATAGTTTTTACGATTTTGCAAATAAAACAATAAAAGCAATACATTCATCGTAGTTACTTAAACTTTCATGCAAATACTAAGTAGCATATTGTTTATGATTTTGCTAAATAAAACAATAAAAGCAACGCATTCATCGTAGTTACTTACTTTCTCATGCAAATACTAAGTAGCATATTTTTCATGATTAGTCCAAATAAAACAATAAAAGCAATACATTCATCGTAGTTACTTACTCTCTCATGCAAATACTAAGTAGCATAGTTTTTACGATTTTGCCAAATAAAACAATAAAAGCAATACATTCATCGTAGTTACTTAAACTTTCATGCAAATACTAAGTAGCATATTTTCATGATTTTGCTAAATAAAACAATAAAAGCAACGCATTCATCGTAGTTACTTACTCTCTCATGCAAATACTAAGTAGCATATTTTTTATGATTTTGCCAATTAAAACAATAAAAGCAATACATTCATCGTAGTTACTTACTCTCTCATGCAAATACTAAGTAGCATATTTTTTATGATTTTGCCAATTAAAACAATAAAAGCAATACATTCATCGTAGTTACTTACTCTCTCATGCAAATACTAAGTAGCCTGTTTTTTATGATTTTGCCAAATAAAACAATAAAAGAAATACATTCATCGTAATTACTTACTCTCTCATGCAAATACTAAGTAGCATAGTTTTTATGATTTTGCCAAATAAAACTATAAAAGCAACACAATCAGTGTAGTTTCTTACTCTCTCAGGCAAATACTAAGTAGCGTATTTTAACACAAAATTTCACAAATATGGTTCTTCGTACTAGCTCTTAAGTGGTAGAAGCTATGTAAAGATTGAAATTGACATACCAAGGTACTATACGAACCCGGCTCAATGACGCGTTTGTATAGACTAGTTTGTATAATAATAATAATACACTCGTACTATTGGTTGTCCGTACGTTATACCATGCCACAATAATTCTAAAAATTGAGCTAGTCCGATTGCCAAAGTAATGGCGAATAACTGGTGTATCTGTGTGTTAAAAAATGAATTATATTAACTAAAAAAATTGCATTAACAGAATTAGGTCGTCACTTTAGACTTAGAAGTGACATTCGTTTTAATTATTTAAAAAGTATTTAGCTGACAATTATTAAAAAAGAAACTATTTTTTTTTTAAAAGATTTCAATTTTTTCAATAAAAAATTCATAACTCTCGTTTTATTTATTTCAAATGTGCACCTTACAAATATTTTTACGGTAAAAAGCAAGAGACGATAACAAGCAAGCGCATGCGAGATTTCCAGAGTCATGCTAGTTGAAATTATTTAGGTTTACAAGCGATACAGTATTAAAAATATGACGTCATCTCACTACAGTAAGCAGGTTTCAGGAATAAACGGACTTTGAAATGTTATAAATGTATAAAACGTTAATTGTTTCTCGAACTTATATCGAAGATATAGCAGACATCATTCAAAGAAAATGTTATGAAGAGATTATGATTGCAATGGAAAATTTAAATGTATTATTATATTAAAAAATCTGCTTAAAGAAATTTATTAAATCTTATCTGTGTAGCATTATTTTATTAGATTTACGTAACACAAGGAGGGCTACGTTAAACTGTATTAACAGCAAAAGATAATTCACTTAAATGTAACAAAATCGATATCTAAAGGCAGATATATTAAGTTAGCTATTTTATTATGTTCTACAATATTATATTATATTTCATATAATAAAATACAGACAGTCGATTTCACAGGTTTCGTCATTGAGATAACGCTCGGATAAAAAAGGTTAGACAAAAAGCGATATTGAGTTCTGTTATGACATTCGTTGAAGGGTCAAAGGGCTCTGACGTCACAGATCCCTGGTTAGAAATTAGCTTTCTAGACAGTTCACCATGGAGGTGCCCGATGAACAGACATCGATTAACGAGCTCTATAATGCGTAGAGTCTGTGTGACATCGCGAGATATGGGCTAAGACATAGAGTAAGATCCCAACAGCGGGACAAGAAAATAGCCGATTGCATCCGTCACATTTCCACAAAGCAGTATGAAAGAAAGACAGAGTTTGAGTGAACGAACCGACGAATGGAAATCTCTCCGATTGAAGTGTGGAATAAAAAGATAAAATCTCTCTCAAAAAGTCTTGTCTCTGAGCGTTTTTGTGCATAATGACAGAATTTGCCCACAAAACAGATACATCACTGCGATCACGAGCCAGCAACAGCGATGAGCGTGCAAGCAAACCCACGACCAACAGTGAGAAAGAAAATGTAAGGTAACTTTTTGCGAGGAGGGACAGCACAAACCAGACCTCCACTGGAAATGTGCGGTGAATGCTGGGACCTTGAGGAGGTTTATTGCCACCCAAATCTTAGAGAAGACCAATTGTCCTTACCAGCGAGAAATCAATGGTAAGACGCTGTTGCGATACCGCATCGTTATCGAAAAGAGCTGAAGAATACTGGAAATCTGGGGAGGCTTGTTGTAACTCAGACTCCCGGAAATACTACTGGTTGTCGGTGAGCAATCACTGACGATGACCTGTGTGAGAAATCCTAGTGAGTACAAATAATAATAATAATAATAATAATAATAATAATAATAATAATAATAATAATAATAATAATAATAATAACAAAGAATAACTATAGTGTTAAAGTTAATTAAACTAATAACAAAGAATGCACGTTTTGTATAGAATTCATATTTTATTTCCAGCAGTCAATCTTTACAAAAATACACACTGCTATTATGTATCTACCAATAAATATTAATAGTAGTAGTAGTAGTAGTAGTAGTAGTGGTATTATTATTTATTAAAACTAATTGGATAATTCACTTTACTCACTTAGTACATCGTAGCCGAAAATAATAATAATACTAATAATAATAATAATAATAATAATAATAATAATAATAATAATAATAATAATAATAATAATATCTCCTGGCATGACAAACAATAACTATAATGTTAAAGTTAATTAAACTAATAACAAAGAACGCATGCTATGTATAGAGTTTATATTTTGTTCCATTAGTCAATCTTTACACACTGCTATTATATATCTACCAATAAATAGTAATAGTAGTAGTCGTAGTGATAGTAGTATTTTTACAAAACTAACTGGATAATTCATTTTATTCACGTAGTACATCGTAGCCGAAAATACTGCTAACACTACTAAAGACTAAGAACAATAGAGGAAAGAGAAATACATCAATACGAAACACATGTCCTGGATTAATTTTATTCGTATAAAGACGAGTAATGCAATAAAGAAAATTAGGACAATATCTCCTATTGTATTTTTTTTAATCATAGTTCACCCCAAACAAGTCAGGTCGCTTCTGTAGACGTAAGGGGCTACTGAGAATTAGGGTGAGAGTCTTGGGGGTCATCCTAAATTGGGAGATGTACAGCGAGATGCTTCACATTAGGTTTAAAGTTCTGCATGCCAGTACAGTCCGGGAAACAGGGAGCAGGGAGCAAAAAGCAGAGAGAAGGGAGGGATTTCAAGAGGCCGACAACACGAGGAAAATAGCTATTGCGGTAGAAGGCTATTCGGCATCTGGGGACCTCCACAGTGAATGGGTGGGATTTAGCTAATTGTTGGGTTTGTCTAGTAAATTTATATCGAGAGGGGCACTAGTGCAGCAAGTTCATCACAGCACAATCCATTCAAATACTTGAAAAACAAAAACACGGATACAACATTGTGGAGATGGGGAAAGGGCTGGAGTTTGGTGGATAGTGAGGGACCTATAAAATAAGCGACTCTTTTTTTAACCTTGTCTAAGAGGGAATGACTAGTAGATGGTGCACCAGCTCAGATGTGGCAATAATACTCCATGCATGGGCGGATGATTGCTTTGTAAAGATATAAGATTATATCAGGTGTGAGGAGTGTACTAGCACTGTAGAGGAGCCCACCTTCTTTGTAGCAGCTTTGGCAATGTCGTCAGTGTATTTGTTCTAATTCATGTTACTTGTGAATTTTAGGCCGAGGAGTTTGAACGTTGGCCTCTCAATTAGAGTGTCATTTGCAATGGCAATCGGTGGTGAAGGAGTTTCTTGTAGTTATTGAAAGAAAGGAGCTTTGTCTTAGCAGCATTAAATATTACGATCTATTCAACTACAGACTGCAGGTTACTTTCTAAGGATTCAGCCATTGCTTCGGATATGTGCGTGCCCGTTTTACCTACATGACAGGAGTAGAGCGTGGTGTTGTCAGCAAATATACCCATCTCAGACACAATGTTCAGGGATGCTGTTTATAAAAATCAGGAACAATAAAGGGCAAAGGATCGATCTCTGGTGGTATCCCAGCATTTATGTCATGTTGTTTGGATGAACGGCCATCGAGGGTAACTGGATCTTTTTTTATAAGGAAGGGTCTAATTATATTAAATATTCGTCCAGTAATGCCATATAAGTGAATACTTATGAGAAGGCCTTTATGCTAGACTGTGTCAAAGGCTCCGGATATATCAAGCCCTACTGCCCTAGCTTTATCTGCCTTGTCAAGTGTATGGTATATGCGTTCAGATATGACCGTTAAGATATACGCAAAAGATCGTGCTTGCCTAAATCCATGCTGACGGCCAGGAAGAAGTTCAGCATTGGCGAGGTGACCGACTATCGCTAGATTGATTAAAGATTCAGAGAGTGTTGCATAGATCGGAAGTAGACTGATTGGGCGATAATTGTGAGGATCAGTTCTATCTCCAGAGTTTTTGAAGACTGGTAACACAGAGGTAATTGTCCAGCTATCAGGGAAGCAAGATTCCGAGAGGCATTTGTTGTAGAGTTTGGAGAGGACAAGGGTTAGTTAAGCAGAGCATGTCTTTATTACTATTACTGGTATAAGATCAGACTTATATATTTCAGAGATGTGAAGGTTTTTTTATAATGTCCATGACCTGAGATGATGTGATGACTAAGTTATCAAGTGTAGTTTAAGTCCGAAATTGGGATTTAGGGAGTTTCTTTTATTTCTGAGTCCAAAGTAGAGTTTAAGGCGAAATGCTGGGTAAGTAGTTCAGCCTTATTAGTTGCCGTGCAAACGACATCATAGTGATTTGATAGCGAGGGAATTGCTGATTATCAACGCACTTTTGTAGATTTTTCAGAAATCGCAAGTACTGAGTTTTTTGCGAATAAATGCGATTTCAAGTCATCTCTTTATGCCTTGTATTTGCTTCACCTATCACTGCCTTACAATTATTTCTTGACGCTATGAATTTCTGTCCATTCGCAGTTGACTTATGGCGACCGAATTGTATGAATGCTTGCTGCCTTTGTGCAATAGCAACTGCACATTCTGATATATATATACCATGTATCCACATAACATTTTATGAGGAGATATAATTTTTTATGTATAAATTTTCAGTATTTACTTCAACAGTGCTCGATACGTAAGTAGAGCTAAATAGTAAGCTATGAAAATATAGTTATGGTAATTAATCTTTGAAAAGCCTGGCTTAAGGAAAGAAAAATAAACATGTTTTATCGAGTACACCTTGCATTGAACAATCGAAGATGAAATAAATTTGTCATCCGAACATCTTTATCTCTTTTCCTTCATTCATCTTTATGATTGCTGTATCTCGTATATTGAGCGTAAACCATTTCACTATAGGTTCAATTCTCTAAAAGTATACTTTTAGTCTCATATTATATATATATATATAGAGAGAGAGAGAGAAAGAGCGAGAGAGAGAGAAAGAGAGAGAGAAAGAGAGATAGATAGATATAAAAATAAACATAGTTTGAGTATTCGACAATTGTTTCAGGCAATTTGTCTGTTTGTTTTTTGTCTTTTGTGTTTGTATTTTTTACGATTGTGTATTGGCGGATCGATTCTTTGCTCATCAGTATATCCCTGAGGAGGTGCCGAAGAGGTTGTGAAACAATTGTGGGATATTCAAACTATGTTTATTCTAATATAAAAAGCTCTAATATATTTTGAGCACTTTTGAAAAGTATTGGTTTTGTTCATTTTCTTAATATTTGAAGTTAATAATATATATATATATATATATATATATATGTATATATATATATATATATATATATATATATATTAAACCCCTCACTCAATCAACGTCACGAGCTCTACTCACCTTTCATTCTATAATATCTACCCCCATCCACCAACCAACCCCCATATCTAACACTTAACAGAGTCCGTTTCCACCACTTCACTCATTACTCACCTCCTATAATAAACTCACCACACACCCAAACAATCAAACAGGCCCCTCCCCATATGAACTTCCATCCTTACACACTTTCAACCACAAACCAAAAACCATATTCAGCATACTCTTCTAACCCACCAAAATAAGTCACTCCATAACCTAGCATTATTAATTAATAAATCCAAACACATATAGAATGTATACAAATAACATGCAAATATTAAATAAATAATTCATAAAATAAATTAAACAAGTAAATAATAATAATAAAAAAAAAAAATAAATAAATAAAAAACAAAACAAAAAAAAAACAAAAGCAAAAAAAAACACAAATATGTAAAGAAATTGATGAATATATATAGATAAACAATTAAACAAACAATAATACATAGATATGTATATATATATATGTATATATGCATTATGTGTATATATGTTGTATATATATACTAATATTGTTATACAGATCTCCACCAAAAAAAAATAAATAATAAATAAATAAATAAATAAAAATTAATTATAAAAAAAATATTTAAAAAAAAATCCAGAGTTACTCCCCTTTATCTTATAGTAAATATATCAAGTTAATAAGTTAATTCGTTAATCTAATTTGACGAAACTCACAATTAGTAATTAATAACACTTCTTTAATAGATGATAATCGAAATCGATAAGTAGATAGATCTAGAATATTTAAAATATGAGACTAATTACTTTACTTTATATTAACATTCTTAAATTACGATAGAAAGATAAACAAAATAAAAATACGAAGATAAAACAAAGTAAATATTAAAATATAAAAATAAAAAAAAATAAAATAAAAAATGATATATATATATTATCAAAACTAACAGTTTATCGAACACCATACACCTAACCAACATTACACTAATATTCTAAACACCAATCATATATTTAACATATTATTAAAATAAAACTTAACTTAATTTATATTCCCTGTGAAACTGCTTTTTTGCTGCGGTCTATATCTGGCAGCCATTTTGTTTTGTATTATTCTCTACACAGTCGGAGAAGAATAAAATATTATTCTTCTTCTGGTCTAATTATTTTTGAAAAAGGGATGTCTTTTCCCGAAATATCAAATAGTGATTTTTAATCACCCGGACATCACACGAACAGCTAAAACACTCTTGCTGTTATGTAAGAAAAAAAAAAAGGAAAAAAAAGGAAAAATAAATAGTAAGTCTTATATCGTATTCGATTTATTGTTATTGTTTTTGTTCCTTTCCTTTCAACTTGCATCTTACCCGGAATTGCATTGCCCACAGCCTTTCAAAAACTTACTACTAATATATATATATATATATATATATATATATATATATATATATATATATATGAAATATGTAATATACAGTATCTAAATAAATTACATATATATATATATATATATATATATATATATATATATATATATACAGGGTGGGCAAAAATAAGGGTCCTATTTTTAAAAATTCATAACTTTTTTATTTATTGATTTTTTTAAAATTTTCTTTTTAGAATAAGTAAAGGACCCCTTCCGAAGCAAGCATGATCCGTATTAGCCCTAAGGAACGTACCCTCATTTAGAAAACATTATTTTTGCTTAAAAAACTCAAAACAGTGTAAAAAACAATACTTTAGTTTTTGTAAGTTTTAAGAAGTGTTTTTCAGCTAAAATTTGTTTTGTTTATTTCAAAAAATCTCGGAAGGGTCAGTCTACACACACATAAAGTTTGGTGAGTTTAACTTTTATTTTGTGGAAGTTATTCAAATTCAAGTTATTCAAATTTAAAGATAGGACCCTTATTTTGGCCCACTCTGTATATGTGTGTGTGTGTGTGCGTATGTATTGATATTTAAAGTTTTATATTTTAAATATATTTTTTTACAATAAATAATTGTAGTAGTGTGAGTCTAGAGCTGTGGTATACAATATTTTAATTCAATTTAAACCACGTCAAAAGATTCACACAGTTTAATAAAAACACTGTTTTTTATTTCAAGCATACAATTGTTTCAGCTTGCAACCAAGATATCTATAAAATTCTCCTGTTTCCTATCCGTTTATTTCCTGGGGTGGCAATCTTCGGTGCTCGTATATGAAGACAAGGAAAAACAAAGAAAACCAAAAGAAAGAGGCAAACAGATTAAGGTAAGTCAAGCCTGTCTGATTTTATATTTAATATTTAAAAGTATTTTTATATTTAATCACAAATACTTTTCTATATAATTAGTATAATTGGCTATTTCATTGAATAGTTATACCGTTCTGACGTATTCTTCCTGTCCGGGTTGATAAACAGAAAAAAGCACCCACGTGAATTTCCCTACACGCGTTGTTTTAAATGAATCAAAATGTCTAATTCATTTTATATAAACTAATTTCGCAATCTGTTTATCCTATAACGAAATGGAGGTTTTCCGTATCTTAAAACGTTCTGTCCAAGAGGCTAAGACATTTTCGTTGATATCATAGCACAATGAATGTATCTGTCCTTAATGAAAAAAGTATATAATAATGTGATATGCAGATTCTATTTGTCTTTTATATCATTTATATATATATATATATATATATATATATATATATATATTGTCTTGATTGAAAAGAGACGAAACGTATACGTCCATAGATAAATAAACAATAACAAATATTTATATTTGAAGCTCCTCGTTAAAAAGTAGAGCACTGTAAATGGTAGTAATAACACAGCGTGACGTCACTTGCTTTATAGCATCATTCCTTCACTTATAGAAGTTGAATGCCTGTACGTTTCGCCGCCTCTAAAAGTGTTAAAATTATCGTTGTTTATAAGTTATTCAGAACTGCCCTATCGGTTGGCGACGTTGGATTGGGGTTGAAAAATACTTGTAATCCAGGGTTTCGAATCGTGTGACCGGTGGTGAATAGTCCAACTTCTATGCTGATGAGTCTTGATTGAAAAGAGACGAAACGTATACGTCCATAGATAAATAAACAATAACAAATGTATATATATATATATATATATATATATATATATATATATATATATATATATATATATAATTGTAAAATATTTGTTTTTATCTAAATAGAGTTGGTTGTTTGGTTTGGTTGTTTTGTTTTACGGCATATCCACCTGTTTCTAGTTATTTGATGGCAAATCGAATCATTTCTGTAAAAGTGTTTTGCTTCAAGTTCGTTATGTCTTCAAATATGTATTTATCGTTTTTTGTTTGGTTGTTTTGTAGAAGAACAATTTTTTTCTGTGTACAATCGTTTCTGAGGCAGGGTGTCATCAGCACAATATATATATATATATATATATATATATATATATATATATATATATATATATATATATATATATATATATATATACAGCAACACTACGAAATAATACTAAGAAAAACAAAAATATAACCACTACAAATAGTTATAACACAAACCTTCATAGCAACCACCTAAAGAGAAATAAAAAAGTTAATAATGTTGAGATAAGCTGTTTTATTATACATAGCACATTACCAAAATTTATCATCTGACGAGAAGAGTTGTATCTTTGAAAATCCATAGTTTAAGGATTAATGTAACTCCCTGCATCTGAACTTTCGATGTAATAAAATTTGTATTAATTTTATGTAACTTTATGTAATTTTATGTAATTTAATGCAATTTTTTATCTTCATCTTTTGATCTTTAAAATATATATTATATTTATATATATATATATATATATGTATTGTCATGACCCGTATTCGTGACTAAATGTATTTATAGTTTTGTCTCTTTTTATAACTCAGTCAGTCTAACCAAGGATGTTTTATGGCTAGAGGGTCGTCTGTCGGACGAGACCTGATAAGCAAAAAATACAGAACACAATACATGGTGAAAGAAGCACAAAGATATATAAAACTGAAGAAAGTTTTATTTCTATAAATGTGGTACTCGAAGTATAGGAGGTAGACGTATTATTGTTTAAACAACATTTTATGCAATGTGTGTGTCAACAGGAAAATGTAAACGAATTTCGTTGGCCATTGTGCAAATGTTTGTGGAGAGAGATCAAAGAGGTTTCTATATTTAGCTCGGGGATTCGTCGATATCCCATTTGTTCATGTTAAATCCTACGTTAGTAGATAGAAAAGTATGATTTCGTCTTACTTTCCGGTTAGCAAACGAGTCCGAGTTTTTCGTGAGAAAGGCTATTTCGACCGAGCGAACACTTCGAAATATTTTCGCATACTGACTTCTTATTAAAATCCTTTAAGTTTCCGACGTCATGTTTGGCTCTGTAATTAGCATACTGTGCGCTATGACCACCCGTATTCTTCTCTATTTTTTTAGTATACCTCTTTTCCGAGCCGCTTTTTTAAAAACTACATCAAGTATCAACTGTGCGAGAGATGAAAAGTGAAGGAAAGGGGCAATCACGCCGTGGTCACTGTTGTTCGCTCTCTCTTAATAGTTCTGTCGTGGAGAAGGGGCGAGGCTGGTTTGTTTACGTCACCCTCTCTCTCTTTCTCTCAGCAGTCGGCTAACGGCAAGGCTCGCTCGAACACTCTTTACTCTCTCTCTCCAAGTGGTCGGCAAGGGAATAATACGACTCGATCGTAACAATATATATATATATATATATATATATATATATATATATATATATATATATATGTACATAAATATACCAGATTTGTAGCCGTATGTAAACAAATCGACAGTATGAAGCAATGTATTGTTATCTCACGGAGGAACATATTCATGTCAATGTCAATAGGAAAACAACACCGTTGAGAATACAACTCACAAAATCTGTGTTGTTATTGTCTGTTAAATTGTCTCTTGACTTGTCGCTAGAATACAATCATAGTCACTTGGAGAGTTGTACTTGTTGGCTTATATTAATCCTCTGATGTATGCATGTTTATAATCTACTCTTAGGATCGGGATATTTCTCTTGTGTCTGTGTTTGATTGGTTTTTCATTATTTAGTTCATAATTTCTCTCTCTCTCTATCTCTCTCTCTCTCTCTCTCTCTATATATATATATATATATATATGTGTGTGTGTGTGTGTGTATATATTTATATATAGTGTGTGTAATTCAGTGTTATAAGATAAATAACACGAGTTCTCAATTACTTGTGCACGAGCATATATATTTTTATACAATTGACATTTTATTCAATCTTAATTCTCAGTCTAGTAACCCTCACCGGACGAGGAATTACCATTGTAAGTAACACTTTCATAACATCAGCTGATGAATCGGTCACATTTGGTACCTTTATATATGCAGGTTGATTTCAAGTGTTTTGGTGAAATCGAATATACCGATGGATAATAAAAATAATGTATAGTTTCAATTGAATATATATATATATATATATATATTCATATATATATATATATATATATATATATATATATATATATATATATATATATATATATATATTTAAGTGTAGAATTATAACGATAATGTAATCATCGTTTAATAATAATAATCTATCATGTAAAGCTCAATATATTTAATAGAGCAATTTATTTTAGAGGTGAAACATGAGAATAAAACATTGTAAAGATACAATATTTAATAAAAACATCAAAAGTTCAAAGCAAGGAGCCTCATATCCTTAATCCATGGATTTTCAAAGAAAATATTTCTTCTCATCAGAGGATGGGGAAGCCGACAATGTGATTATAAATATTGTCGGCAAACAATTAACTTTGAACATTTTATATAAAGTAAAACAAAGTAGAAGTAAAGAAACAAAATTAGGGCCAGGGGTGAAAAGTCTTATTTTGAGGTGTGAGCGTAGAGTCAAAGTGGGTGAAATAAAAAATAAAAACAAAAATAAAGGCATCCGTTATTTAGGGATGAATGCTTGAAAAAGAAAGCGATACTTAAATTGTTCAGGAGTCCAAAAAGTGTTTGCAAGATGTTGGTGGTCTTTGGTAATTGGTAAATTCCAATTTATCCTGTGTAGTATTTGTATCCGTTTGTTGCTGGGAATTTATTATTTTGTTATGGTTCGGTGTATATAAAAAATTGAGGATTTCGAACAACCATCGCTTCCTGGTTGAAAACGAATATCGGTAGGTTATATATATATATACATCCATATATAGAGATTCGGTAGTTTAGGTCAGAGCCGAGTTTTAGCGTTGTTAAATATTGAGGCGTTGGATAAAGAAAGTGCCTCTTCTGTTGAGCTGGGTGGGAATTTTGGCTGTTAATGATGGTTGTGGGAAGGGTTACTGGGTTCAGTCGAAGCGTAGGGATTTAAGGAAGGGTTGAAGTGTTAAGTATACATATCCACGCTTACACATACACGCATAATAGACATATATAGGATGTACACTAAACTTGATTCACAGATACTAAGATAACACAGATATATACATACGCAAAACATAAAACTGTGTTCGTATATATTATTGTTGAAAAGGATCTTCTTACATTTATTTTTTTTATATTATTTATCTATCAGAGTGAGTGTCAGATTTCGCTTGGGTTTTTTAAGCTTAATGATGTTTATGGCTCGGGACAGGTAGGGTTTGTTTATATTTCGTTTGGTTGAATGATTTTGTTTAAGGGTGCTGCTAAAATTGTAATTCATTTCTTGGCTTTGAAAAGGCTAGGGAAGTTAGGGTTATTATTTTAAGGCTATTTTTATAGAGAGATTATTGTTAGGACATTCTCTTAATGGAATATTTATGTTTAAACACGATATTTTCTTAGGGCAGTTATTTATCAATTTTTTTGAAAAATGAAAACTCAAATTCGCATATAGAGATTTTAAATTTAGAAAGGTGGATGGTATTAGTTTTACGTATTATATACGTACATAAAACAGATTCGCATACAGATAAAGATGCAAATACATACACATAATATACATGCATACAAAATATAGAATGAGGTAAATTCAATGCAAGAAAATATACACACATGCATACATTCACATATATATATATATACGCATGCCGCATAATACATTCATACATATTATACCCATAATTGGATATCTGAGTTATAAATTCTACTAATTTATTTATTATTATTATTATTATTATTATTATTATTATTATTATCATTATCATTATTATTATTATTATTATTATTATTATTATTATTATTATTATTATCTATATATTAATACGATAGCGTGTGTGTTCGTGTGTCACGCTTCCGGCAAAAGCTCTGCGCATGCGTGCCGCACCTAGATTTAAAAAACAGTCAAGTTGCTTTATTTTCAAACGATTATGAAGTTTTTCCCTCTGGCGTAACGGTTAGCGACGTAGTATATTTTGACTTCGGCCCTACTGGTTTATAGTTCGATCCCAACCAACCTCGAAGATTTTTTTTCTACATTTTAAGAGGAAGGGGAAGAGAGGTAGGGAGGGGAAGACACGTATTAATACAATAGCGTGTGTGATTTTGTGTGTCATGCTTACATCGAAAGCAACGACCTTCCGAATCTTTGCATGCTACTCACCTGGTTAAAAATTACTTTTTTGTGTTGCTTTAAACTTAAAACTATTTTTTGTTTTTTATTGTGGCGTTTTTAAGGGCATTGTCTATTTAATTACGTTTTCTTTTGGTTGTAGAGAGGGCCAGTATTATTTGTTTTATTTTTATTTTTTTGAACGGATTGCATATCAATTTTTTTTAGTAGATTGTACACGAGTTACCATTTTTAAAAAAATATTTCACTCTTATCTAGAAGGGGGGCTCATAATAAAGGAAGTGTAACTAACAAATAGAGGGGTCTTTGTTACATTAGGACCCGCGCTAACTTTGACCCCGTCGTTAGAGTTACGGTCAGTGTGGCAGACGATAACTTCGTCACTTTTTTCAGTTTTATTTTCAAGAAATGATTTTAAAAAAAAACATACACAACACGGTGTAAGTAAAAATTAAAAATTAAAAAATTCCGTGTAATTTACACGGGTCCCGCTAGTTATTATTATTATTATTATATCGGTGTATGGTTTACATATACAGTAGATATAATATATCCCGATCTACATACACGTATATATATACAATACATAGACATACATACACATATACATACATACATATACGTATATAATCCAACATATATATATACATAGATACATAGATAGACATACATACAAATACACATAAATACATACAAATGCACATATTCTGATTAGAAGAAATATATTCTTTTAAAATCCATGGATTAAGGATATGAGGCTCCTTACTCTGAACTTTTGATGTTTTTAATAAATATTGTATCTTTACAATGCTTTATTCTCATCTTTCCCCTCTAATATATATATATATATATATATATATATATATATATATATATA
Organism: Sepiola atlantica; assembly: GCA_963556195.1. NCBI lineage: Eukaryota > Metazoa > Mollusca > Cephalopoda > Sepiida > Sepiolidae > Sepiola > Sepiola atlantica. The sequence goes on along the minus strand of OY744539.1, from coordinate 63,635,671 downwards.
TATATAAATATATATATATATATACATATACTTGAAAATGTTACCCGTCAACTCAACTACTGTGTTCATGCTTAATTGTTTGAAACAGGAAGCCAGTATAAAAAATAGTCTCTATCTGTTTCCCCTCTCTCATTCACCTTAATTTCACGACTACGTATTAAATAGTATTACTTCTGGGGTGATTTTTTTTTTTGTTCATGATGAACTATTTTTTCCTTTCTTTCGACCGTTTATACACCATCATAGGGAGTGTCGGATACGAAACTGACAGATACCATATAAAATAGATTGTAATATAGTAAAATATAGATCAATTGCTTAATTTATTGCAAATTAAGGCAAATTAGAACAATTAAAATGGAAGTTTCTTAAACATAACTCAATCCCTCAAATGAGGCATAGTTTATAATATATTCAGTGTGATTAACATATATAGGGAAATGCTTTGGAAAGCAATCCTTGAATAATTAAGCTTTCATATAAAAATTATAAGATAATATATATATATATATATATATATATATATATATATATATATATATATATATATATATATATGTGTGTCTGTGTGTGTGTATAAATTAATTAAATAAGTTTAAATATATTTATAAAATGAAGTTAAAACCAATGTAATAAGTGCTTATTACAAAGTAGAGCTTCATAAATAAAATATATATACACATTTAAAATAGTCTACACAAATTAGTAAATATTTCGGTGCTCAAGGACACATCTTTGAGACGAACTCATAATGAAAACAAAAACGAAATTGCCCAAAGAAGAAAATAAAATGTCACGGCAAACGACAGAATATAAATATTTAAAAAAAAAAACAGTGGCCCTAAAATAAGAAATATTTCGTTAGTTAACTTTATTTGAAATACTGATCCCCACTCTAAATTTTTAAATAGTTTTAATAAATAGTTAATGTATGTCCTTAATGAACGCTATTTAGTCTGTAAGTGGACAATAATTACCGCCTTGTGTCACTGTAGTATGCGATTATTTTAAGCTAAATTTATTTGCGATACTGATCCCTACTCTAAATTATACAATATTTTTATCATTATTTTTATCGCCAAATTTCAGACTGTTTGATGTTGTTCTCGAAAAAAAAGTACTGAAAGTTTATTAGCCGCCTACTCCAAAAATACACACATGGGCAGTAAAATCACGATCGTTGTTTACTATTGCGAACGACATTTTCGGTGTCATATACTGCACAACCTTATCTCCGTATAAGTAGCTCCAATACGTGTAGATAAAATAAAGAAATAGTATCGGAACAGTTAAACAGAGGTGTCGCCAAGATCAAGTCCAAATAAATATTAATATCTCTCTCCAGTGTAAAAACAACAACGTCGTTCAGTCCAACATAAAAAAATCCAGTACTATTCTTTTCTTTCGTTCGCTTTACGAGCCCACGTTCAAAACGATCTCAACGTCTCTGACCAAATCTTTATTTTCCTTCTCTTCTTAAAAAAAATGCGACGCATGCAAACCAACTTAATTTGCATAAATCTCTCTCTCTCCCTCTCTCTCGACGCCGCTGCCCGGATATTCAAATAAAAACCTTATTTGACTTTCTGACGCCTTTCTCCCCCCACTCCTCTTTCTTTTTTGTCGTCAGCGAGCGTTTTCGGGTTCGCCCCACACACACAACATACCAGACGCTGCCTGTTTGTTTGCATTTACGTCAGTCGGCCGCTCTCCGTTACAACACGTTTAGTCACCATAACGACAGTGTAACTGATGCTGTTTGGCGGACCGTACAGAAGGAAATCTAGATTGTTAAACTTTTGCTGAAAATGTAAAAAGGTATCGTCCGCTTTGAATTTAAATGTCAATGACAGGATACGTGGTGAGAGGGCATGTGGGATCATGTAATACTTGCTGGTTTAATATTAATTGATTAATTGAGTTTAATTGATTATGGAATAATTAACAAACAGGAATTGTGAATCCACACACATTTGGGCGGACATATTTCGCCACATTATATTAAACGAATGATTAAGTTAAAAATGTTATATTCTTTATATTTGAGTGCCAACCCGAAGCCTTTGATTATAAATAACTTAAGCTTAAACTGTGACGGTGCTTAGATATCAAAGCTACTCTAACAAATAGTTGTCAGAAATTAGATTGCAAATAGAATTGTCAGACTGTAATTGTGAATTATCGTGATAATTCAAACAATTGTCTTGGACTAACGCAGACACCAAATTTTGTTTACAGGCTTAAGTGACAGGCGAAGAGAAAAAACACTTGAACTAAGTTTTGTTATATTTCAAGTCACAATTGTGGGGGGTAATATAATTACAAATTAGTTGTTTGGACGTTAAAAACACGAGATAATTTGACAAGTAAGATTGAGTAATAAGAAACCCATTTATGTTGACAAAATAAATAATGTCACGTAAGTGTGCTTGTCAGAAAATATTCAGGCGTGCTATTTTGAAATAAGATAAAGCCTACATATTGTGGTTTGATTTAAACTCCACTTACTTAGATGAAACAAAGGTTTTCGTTTGCCGACCAATTATAAGAAAGCTGAACATGCGGCACGAATTGTGATTGGGTAGCGAATCACAAGGTGTGTTTCAAGTAAAAGTTCTGTAAAAAGAGCTGTCGCTTGGAGAGTTCGCCAACTGGTCAGTCCGAATGACACACAGACAGAGTGTCTGAAGGACAGACAGACAAATGGTCAATTGTCGGAAAGTGATCCAAAATAGAAATGCAAAAGACTAGGAGGAATTCTTTCCTAAAACGACACCTTTTAAGAAAGAAAAGCACAGAGAAAATGTCAAAATACCCTAACCAAGTTTTAGTAACAGTCACTTCTCTTTTCTCCCCAACAAGGAGAGTAACATAACTTTCCGTTGTTATTATTGTTACACCCGTGTGTTCGAATAAATATACTTTTGTTTATGGCGTGTTTTTATTGTTTGAAGTTGCTGTCGTAGTTGCGTCAACACCAACGTCGTGCGGGCCTTTTAAACACAGCGTGGGCGTACAATAGTTTGCAGAGAAACCAATCGGAACGCATGTGGTCCTCGTAGCAGCAAACATTAGACCTGAGATACAACACTGAGTGACTTAGATTGCATACAGGACCACGTGTGTTGCCGTGAGACTCAGGATACGCCAATGAGCAACTCCATGGTACATAGGATTTAACTTGGTGCCTTAACTGGGATACCATACTAGGTGACTTTCATCGCACATAAGAATACATAATAACTTGAAATGAATACCATTAATTGCTAACATTTTTCAGCCATATTTAGAGCAACACCTATAAATGTGGCAAAGATTTAAAAAATGTTAAATCTCCCAATTTAATAGGTATTTGATAGGGTATTATAACAATAATGACATTGAGCCTCATATTTGTAATAAAATATGTCAAAATACTTGATAATCGGACAACGCCAAGTATGTATGCTAGTATGTATACATATATAATACTTAACTAAAAGGAAGTGTTCCTATCAAGGCTGTAATACAAAGTTACCTCTTTTCCTCTTCTCTAGTGCAAATGTATCGTACTTTCGCCAAAAGATGCCGAAACGCTTAGCTATCAGATTGAAGCAGACGACGACATGTGTCAATAGCGAATTGAATATAGCGTAAAATGTAACAAGTTAAGAAAATTGATTAAAACGATAATTAATGTAATCTAGTTAAGACATACGCTTAAGTCTCCGCAAGAATTATTTAATTGTGACAGAAAAGAAAACTTATAGGCTACAAGATGAGTTACAGAACATGCTCTTTTTCACCCTAATACTAGCCCTAACCCTAACTCTAACCCTAACCCTAACCCTAACTCAAACCCCGCAAAAAACTAACCCCATCCTTAACCGTAACCTTAATTCAAACCTAAGGCTAACCTAGTTGGCCAGTTTAAAAAGATGCTAACCTAAATATAACCTAGTCGGTCAGGTTAAAAAACTGTACCAGAAAAATAATTGTCGAAAAGAAACAAAATTTCATTATATTTTCTTTGTAAGAAAATTAATATTTTTTCATTAAAATTACCATACGATGACTGTTTTTTTTCTTTGATTTAAATGTTGTTTACTTAATTTTTCTAGTTTGATAGCGTCTTCCTAAAAAATTACAAATGTTTCCATTAATTATTCCTGTTTGATAGCGTCGCCCCGTTTTTATTTTAGGATCACGAAGTTTCCATTCGACTTTTCCCGGCGATTTACGTACACTACCGGAAGATGCCGACGAAACCTCGGTTTCAGCACGGGTTTTAAACTGAACCAGTACCGAGAAATCTACCTTGGTTGTTAGTATTTTCAGTCTTATCGCGAACCATTTTCGGTGTTTGGGTGTGTATATTGTCAATACAGCGTAAATATTTGATTAAATACATTTGACAGGAAAATCATAGTATAAATATAGCAATTAGTTAATGTTTAAGTTGCGCTATCTCAGCGTATTGGAGCTACTGTATTAAACTCACTAATATTCTTAGGAAAAGCATCTATACATATAGACTTTCTTGCAGCTAATGATTCAATATTAGGATAGACATGACTCTCGATCACTTGCTGTGCGATTCGTCTATGGGAAGGAAAGGTCAGAAATAATATCAATCCTTTTCTGTTTACCCTGGCACTGTTTCCAGTCGTCCTGCACAGGCACACTTACAAGGGGTATCGATTATACCTGGAACTGCAATGACACATTTAGTGAAAATACTTTTGTATATTTACATTTATTCTAGTAAATTAAATATGACGCCACTCGAACACTATAATTATTTTGTTATGGTAATATTTTAAGTCATATTCGTAAGAAAATCAAGGTTAGTCAATTGTTTGTAACCTCGGACTGAAGATCTCAAGGTTTCTGTTTCAATATCCAGTCAGGACATCCTTTTTATTTGTTGGGAATGTATTATTTACTAGTAATGAATTGTTCACCATTTCCAAAAGTAATTAAGATCTCTGATATGTTAAAATCAGACACATTCTGCAATGTATTTATTACGTTTTACATAGTGGGACTGACGGAGGCAATGATAACAAAATCTCTATTTATATAGGATTTAGGTATATCTTTATGTTTACATATTTCTATGCAGAGAATTCACCACCTAAACTAATTAACAAATCGTTGTGTAGGCGTAAGGGTGGGTAATGCATGCTATTTTTAATTTTAGAAAATTCCTGCTCGGGAATTGTATTCTACATGCAATATATTCTTAATTCCTACTTGAGGAGAGAAACTGAATTCCTACTAGACACCATACTCGGGTGTCTTCAGTCTCTGTACAAGGGTTTGTCAGGCCATCATGACATGAAGATACATTGCATGCATATAAATCAACCCATCTCAGGCTATCCAACATGTCCCGACGATTGCGAGCGGGGGACACCACTCTCTATTAATAGAGGACAGCTTTGAATAACAAATAAGAAGTCGTTGACAGGAACTGATAAAAAGTCCTGTGCAGTTCAGGGACGTGCCCCCTCCCAGGCTTTGCATTCTTACCCTTTGAGAAGGGTTAGTTTATTGCTAATCACCTGAGGCGCCCCTACCGGGGAATGCCGACGGGGCTACCCAAGCAATTGTTAAAGGTCATAAGTGCTCTTCCTCTAGGGCGCGTACTTATCTAATCCCACTTTCCGACCTTGTGTCACATTTTACTCTGTGGGAGGTAGATGAATACCTACTGTCAGGCCGGCACCCAGGAAAAAAGCGCCACTCAACCTGTTTATACACCAGTCTGGAAGAGGTAAGCAATAGTGTAAACCTTCATGCATCTGGAAGTGGCACTCCAGCTATAACAGAGGCCAACCAGGGACAGCCATCAGGATTTGATAAAAAAAGGCGTTGTCCCCCTATCTCTACAATGTGAAGCAATCCAAAAAATATATATAAGAGGTATAAAATCCCAGCCATGGTCTGCTGCACAGAAGAAAGTTCCATTGTTTTGCTATCACAACTCAAAGTTACTTTTTTATTTATTATTATTATTTATTTGTTTGTCATGCCTCATTGGGCATCTCCCTTTAACTATCTTCTCAATTCAACTATTAAAAGAAATCAAACTCTTTGTACAGTTTCGATATCCAGATCAAATTCTGTTAAATATTTCATTTGATAACTCCCAAATGTGTCCCCTCAATTTCTCTCTCCTACCACTTTCTCTGAATTCATCTAACCTCATCTTCAACTGATTTACGCTATTGCTGTTCTTAATCCGATCTGGCAACTTATTCCAAAAAACATATTACTCTGTGAGCAAAATAAACTTAACTGGTTAACAGATTTAGTTTTTGAAAACTGCCATGACAATAACCTTCCAGATCTAGTAGAAATACTAGAAAAATGCCCACCATAGTTAGAAATGTCATTTATTATCTTGAAAGTTTCAATCATATCACGTCTCATTCTTCTCTCCAGCAAAGTAGGCAATCCAAATTTGTCCAATCTCTCCCTGTAACTGCACTCCTTTACTTTACTTATAAGTGTTGTCACTATTCTTTGTACGCCTTCCAGTTTCAATATTACATTCAAATTTCCATATCTAGTCGCTGGAGCCCAGGCTTGGGTGCAGTATTCTGAGATATTTTGGGATATTAATTTAGGTTTTCATATTTCTAATAATAAACCCCTAATTTTAATTTTTTTACTGTTAACACTTCTCTATATTTTTCTAACCCCTTTTTCTCTTCTTCCTTTTCCATATCTATCATTCTATTTTTTTTCTATTTATTTCATGTATCTCCTCCTTCCTCCTTAATTTTCCATCTCCCCCTCTATTGATATTATCTACCCTCACACCCTCACGTTTTTTTCTCTAAATTTAATGTCTATCGTATTTCCTTTCCCTTCACATTTCGCCCTCTCCTTTTCTTTTTTGTATCTTTATATATATTTTTCTATTTCAACTTTCTTTCTATCTTTTTCTAGTATTCATTTCTTTCAATTTATCTATTTTTCCTTTTGTTATTCTTTATGCTTTTATATTTTATTTAAATAAGATTTAGATTTTGAATTACTTCATTTTATATTTTATTTAAATTAGATTTAGATTTTGAATTGCTTCATTTTATATTTTATTTAAATTAGATTTAGATTTTGAATTACTTCATTTTATATTTTATTTAAATTAGATTTAGATTTTGAATTGCTTCATTTTATATTTTATTTAAATTAGATTTAGATTTTGAATTACTTCATTTTATATTTTATTTAAATTAGATTTAGATTTTGAATTACTTCATTTTATATTTTATTTAAATTAGATTTACATTTTGAATTGCTTCATTTTATATTTTATTTAAATTAGATTTAGATTTTGAATTGCTTCATTTTATATTTTATTTAAATTAGATTTAGATTTTGAATTGCTTCATTTTATATTTTATTTAAATTAGATTTAGATTTTGAATTGCTTCATTTTATATTTTATTTAAATTAGATTTAGATTTTGAATTACTTCATTTTATATTTTATTTAAATTAGATTTAGATTTTGAATTGCTTCATTTTATATTTTATTTAAATTAGATTTAGATTTTGAATTGCTTCATTTTATATTTTATTTAAATTAGATTTAGATTTTGAATTGCTTCATTTTATATTTTATTTAAATTAGATTTAGATTTTGAATTGCTTCATTTTATATTTTATTTAAATTAGATTTAGATTTTGAATTGCTTCATTTTATATTTTATTTAAATTAGATTTAGATTTTGAATTGCTTCATTTTATATTTTATTTAAATTAGATTTAGATTTTGAATTGCTTCATTTTATATTTTATTTAAATTAGATTTAGATTTTGAATTACTTCATTTTATATTTTATTTAAATTAGATTTAGATTTTGAATTGCTTCATTTTATATTTTATTTAAATTAGATTTAGATTTTGAATTACTTCATTTTATATTTTTCCCGTTAACATCCCTTTTTATATTCTTCGCTCTGCCACAGAAGCATGTAATTGGCAATGGACGTATTTATTTTTTGATTTCCTACGAACTCTCTGAGTAGATATCTATTTACATGTTTTGGGGTGAGTCATTTTATTATCAACTGACTATGTTTTGGAATTTTAATCCTTTCATATTTTTTACTTGGATTTTTTTTTACTTCTTGGACTCTACAGATTATAACTCAATGTACACCTTATATCTGCTTCTCTATCTGATCTCTTAGATATTTACATGGCCATATTACATTTGATATTATAAATTGAAGTTTTTTTTTGCTCACAATTTTTATATTTTCAAATATTTGCTAAATAGTGATACAATTTTTGTTGATTTTTTCCATAGATTATTTCCTCTGCTTAAAAGAGTTTTTTTGAAAATCCATGGATTAAAGAAAATATTTTTTATAGTCCTTGTTTAAATAGTTGATAAATCAATATTGTATTTCATCCAATCTTTATTTTCATCATTCATGTTCTTATGTTATTTCTCTATCTAGTATATCGAGCACTGTCTTATCACGAAAAGATATAATATACAGATATACTATTTATGGCAAATAATCTATATTATATATATATATATATATATATATATATATATATATATATATATATGTATATATGATAATTTTTATTTACACAAACATGTACAAAATCTGCGACACTGGCATGTCTATGTTATCGATCAACAGTTACTATAAACTAAGATCTCATCAGGCAGAGTTAGAATCCGATCTTAACCACATATCATATTTGATCTGGGGTTAAGATCGGATTCTAACTCTGCCTGATGAGATCTCAGTTTATAGTAACTGTTGATCGATAACATCGACGTGCCAGTGTCGCAGATTTTGTACATGTCTGTGTAAATAAAAATTATCATGTATAAAGCTCTATTTTGATATTGAGCACTCTTTATAAATCCGGTTGAAATTCTTTGGATTACCACCCTTTGGATGTTTTTACCTGGATTATTACCATTATTATTATTTCATATATATATATATATATATATATATATATATATATATATATATATATATATATATATATATATAGAGAGAGAGAGAGAGAGAGAGAGAGGGAGAGAGAGTGTGAGAGAGAGATAGAGACAGAGGTACAGAGATACAGAGATAGAGATAGATAGATAGATAGATAGAGATGTGGCTAATTATTTATCATATAATTCTCTCACTACTTAGATTAGAATGGCTACCACAACAAGTTATTAAATGATAATCTTTGTTTTAATAACAATTTTTCTTATCAAACTAATTTGTGTTTATCTTAATGAAATGATGAATCCGCGTGCAATAGAAAATGATAGTCTAAATTAAAATGCGCGTAACTTGGTGTCTACACTAAACACATGTCCCCTTATGACTGTAAACACTCTAAGTGATACACATACTAAAGATGTTGCCAGACAAATCTGGATCATTGATACCAGCGAGGCAAGTGGTTCTGACCAAACTCTAGTCATTGTCGGAACTTGCCCTTACCATTTCAAAATTATTCAACAATTACTTAAAGGAGAAATGCTTTCCAATCTTCTTGGAAAACATCGTTTATAAAAAAATACTGAGCATCATCTTTTTTGTGTCATAAATAAATTGTTTGAATCTCTAATAAATCATGAAATTGTCAAACACTTCAGCAAACAAAATCTATTTAGAGAAAAGCAATATGGATTTCATCCTGCAAGGTTAACGGTTGATGTACTAACTGTACTATCACTGTAAGATCACTGGGGGTTTTGTTTCTAGAGCAAGAATCCTTGATAAATTAAAAGGCTTATGATAGGGTCTGGCACAAAACGATGCTTCACGAACTTGCTTGTTATGGAACATCTAGAAATGTATTCGCACCCATCAAGTCTTTCCTCTCTGATAGGTCTATAAAAGTAATTATTGATGGGCAGAGGTCAGCTACACATCAATGACAGCGTGCCTCAATGATCTGTTCTGGCGACAACACTCTTCCTGATCTTCATTAATTATCTGCTAATCATATCCTGGGATCATTTGTTGTCATCTTTGAAGGCGACACCATTGTCTATGGCAGTGCCACGAAGGGCACTAATTATCAAAGTCTCACTGATTCTCTCTCTTCGGATTTGGAAGATTTCGTGCACGGGGTGAAAGTGCCTTATTACTTTCACAACCTCTAAAACCTATCTTCTCACTGTCCACCACCAACGCGCGGATCCTGGTTCGGCACCAGTCGAAATATATGACTCCTTTCTAAAAGAAACTTTCGTTTTGATAAGTTATTTCGGTTGAGTTTTGCTCCAGATTTAAATTGGAAAACATATTCGGTCTTTTACGAAGGTCGGTGGAAAAAAAATGATAGATCATTCTTCCGCTTACGATGCAATATAAAAGTCAGGCTTATTCGTTTAGGTACAACTCAAAATACTCTTTTCTGGTTTGACAGAGTACGGGATTGACTTCGAAATCTAGTGGGGTGATCTTTATTCTTTCCTATAGCCACTTTCTCATATAAAAGAAATGACTAGTCTCTCTCTACTCTATCATTATTTCTATGAAAAATGCATGGCTGAGCTCTAATCCTTGTAAGACGTCACGTCAAGAACTCGCTAGGAAGAAAAACTACTTTCTTTACTTCCACCATTTGCTTTCCGCCAGCCGTAATTTCCATGAACTTGGCTTACCGTCTGTGGAACACATTATTACAGGACTGTTCCCCTTCAGATTACAACGTAGGTGTCTTCAAATCCAATGGCAGCAAATACTTGTTATAAACATCTCCATATGTAATCAAACATAGTTCATAATATTGTTTGTTCATCTTTCGATTGACATTATATCTCATGAACTCTTATTTTCGAGTGGCACTTGGCTTTGATATGGTGAACCAACAGAAAAATTAACTTCTATGGAAATACCAATGTTTTCATCTTGTTTATATTTACCTAGTTCAAGTAGTTATATGATATTTTGATATTCCGGTTTTGTCTCGTATCTAAGTTGATCTTTTTATCACTTTCGTTTATCCATAGAATGTGAGACTCTGAGTTTATTTCCATGCGATTTTCTTCGTTAGGCCGCGCGTTTCCTGCCACTATCTCGGTGGGTATCACGTAATGATCACTACCATAATGTTCACCATACATCTACATTGTTTGACTTACACTGGAGCTAATGTATATTATTATGCTATTCAAATTGTTCAGTGTATACACTTTTCCTTTGAATTATATATTTGTCCGATCTATTTCACGATGTCATGCGGAAATTTGTGGCGTGTCTATTGTCTTAAATATAACTTCATTATGCTTACTTTTGTGGTATTTCGTTTTTAATTATGTATGTTATTAATAGTCTCTTGGCATTTAAGGATTGCCGACTGCAGTTATAATGAAATCATTTATTATTCCACCATATATTTCTGGCGTCTTTCTCTTTCCTCTTTCTCTCCCCTCTCCCCTTCTCCCACTCTTTCTATCTCCTCCCCTTCTTCTTTCTCTCTTTCTCTCTCTGTCTCTGTCTATATATATATATATATATATATATATATATATATATATATATATACACTGAACGTTCCCGTGACCCGTTGGGTCACAACCACTGCGACCATGTATTTTATTTTAGTTTCCTTCGAAAAATGACATATCTTGTAAAACATTCTCCTTGCTTAACTAGAAATAATAAATCGCTTTATTTTTATTTTATACTTATTATTATTATATAGAATTATTATTATTATTATCATTATTATTATGATTATTATTCTAATATAGAAATAAAGAGACTTATTATTTTGCTATCTAATTTGAATACATGTTTGTAAATTAGATGACAACGCGGAGATAAAAGAGGCACTCTTTCTCTAGATGCTCACAGAGGCATTCAGAACTATTAGAGAGTAGTTGAACCAATATATACTGAGAGGGCAGGAGAAATCCATGAAGATACCCTAAAAGAAAGATACTTATTACTTTTAATTATGCAAGACAAATCTTTCAACAGATATATCAAAGTTTGTGACTTATCGAATATATATAGCAACAACAAATTGGCTTAACGTAACATTTTACTTTGGTCTCACGGGGTTTTCTGATCCTCAACAAAAAATGAAGAAAAAAAAAGAGGAAAAACATGCTTATTCATCTGAAGATGGTAAATATTATTACCGAAAGCGCTAAAGTTAAAAAATGTTTTTAAGATAAATAAATAATTTATTTTTAAAAACAATAATTTGCTTGTGAAGGTTTTCTAAATATTTTATAAAAAATATATTCTCTTTATCTTTGCCATTTCGCCAACGCTTCTAATGTGTGAATTTTCAAATAACTTTTCACGTACCACGTGATACACACGACTTATCAACATTTCGTCCATAACATCGAGACGAATTCATCCTTACTGCTTGTCTCAGTCGGGAGGGGAAAAATATGAAGAAAAAAATAGGAAAAAACATGATTATTCTTCTGAAGATGGTAAATATTATTACCGAAAGCGCTAAAGAAAAAAAATGTTTTTTAAGATAAATAAATAATTTATTTTTAAAAACAATAATTTGCGTTGTGAAGGTTTTCTAAATATTTTATAAAAAAAAATTCTCTTTATCTTTGCCATTTCGCCAACGCTTCTAATGTGTGAATTTTCATATATTAATAAGTACTTTAAGTCTCTTTTTATTTGTTTTCAAATCAGATATCAAAAAGCTCTATCTAAAAGTATATCGAGTTATTTTCGTGTGGAAGGTCTTCTGTCTTCGTTAGTTTCTACCTGTGTTTGTAGGTATTAATTAAGTTCAGCTTTACTTAACTTCGGTGATCTGAAACAAACAGTTGTTTCAATGTGATATATCCAAAACCTTAGTCTCTCATCCCCTAGTTATCAACTAGTAGGGAAGACTGGTTTCTACAATTACGTGTAGGACAACTGGTCTTGGGGAAAGAAACGTCCTACCTCAGCTCTTTTTCTCTTGCCTCACAATTGGTTCTTGGAGTTATTCGCACGACAGGACGTGAGTAATGTCGGATTATAAAAATGTTGTTGTGGGTCGTGCAACTATTGTTACACTGTAACTGTTTATTGTATCTTGAGCCTAGTTAGTCATATCTGATAACATTGATTGATTCTTGGTTAAATTTGTGTTGCTATTTAGTGCGTTCATTACAGGGTCTACTTCTCACCGGTGAACTTACCATTATACTTACATTATATCAGTGTGTGTATGTACGTATGAAATGATGCTGCAGGCCTTAATAATAAAATCTGGTGAGTGTGATTGACTGACTTGTATTCTATATCGCCTTCAGCGTTAATTATGCAGCCAATTGTAAGAAATAGAGAGAAAATCGATATTGAATATATATCTGTAAATAAGATAACACTCTTCTATTTTCACAACTTCTTTCTCTGCTAATGTCTTCCACAATATCTGGTCCAACTGTATCTCATTTTTTTATACATAGACTTTGCATGGATTAAATTCAATTTGATATACTGGTTCCGAATACACTGACTATTTGCATTAATTGGTCAATATAAATACTCATTTAAAAGAAAACAGAAATGGTACTTTGAATTCAATAAACATTACGTGTATCGTTTTATTATATAAAATTATCATATCAGATATATCAGCCCCCCCCCCCCCAATTTTTTTAAAAAATAAAATAAATTAATCCCTGGGATGAGTGTATCATGACCAAAACCACAGATAGGAAAGGCAATTCCCGAGAGAATGGTTTCATGAGAACAGAACAGATTGTATCCCTCAACGAACTGAGCATCGAAAGATAGTACATTAGTCTCAAATAGTAGAGTAAACTGACTTGAGCCTTAACCGAACAATAGTACAATTATATAAGCACTAGTTTAATTTCTGCTTCAGACAAACAGATAACAAATCTCCATCAGATATGTGATGAAATCGTTACTAACGCGGATCATAGAATCGACATTTCATGTTAAATTATGTTGAGACTACTGTCGTTTAAACTCATACGCCTGAACCGTGTATGGGTATATATTTTCTCTTTTTTGGTTTGTGCGAAATAATTGTGTAGACTCAATTCTTCAACACGAGTTTGGCAGCTAGTATAAGGTAAGGCAACTTCCAGATGACACATGCGATCAGTTAGGTTTCTGTCACGGGGCACTTATTAATCTCCTAAAATCGGGTGCGTGGTGGAGAGAGGGTGTCATGTTCTTTATGGTGAACGATCCACACAGAAATATATATATATATATATATATATATATATATATATATATATATATATATGAAAAAGGAAACACCAAGCGATATTTTTATATATTCATCAACGTTTCGTCTTTATTGTAAGACTTCCTCAGGATGGTAATTTGAAGAAAAATGTCATGCAAGTACATCGAAATATTTTTTCTTAAAATTATCATCGTGAGGAAGTCTTACAATAAAGACGAAACGTTGATGAATATATAAAAAATATCTCTTGGTTCTTCCTTTTCCATTTCCCATTGCGTCGGATTACTCTCATCTTTTCTTTCCCACACACGCATATATATATATATATATATATATATATATATATATATATATATATATATATATATATATATATATGTATATATATATATAATAATTATATCGTGTTATAATGAAACAAATTCAAGGAGGAAATCCGGGGGTGAGAGCTCAATGTAATAAACAGAGCAAGAATAAAATAAAATATACTAACACGAAATCACATAATCATCGATGCAATAATTTATTTCAACCTTGTGGTATTGTCAAGAATCCAAGTGAGATGATTACATTTGTGAAAATGAGAAAAGAGTAATTCATAGTGATATCTAGACACGCTGACATAGTTTCTTGAGAGGCATTGAATATCCTCCCTGCCTACTTACAATTTCCCCCTCTCTATATACATATGGCCCTTTCCCCTCTCTATATTGCCTTCCGTCATAAATCGTTTAATCCTCGCCCTCTAAAATTATAGATTAAATATGCTTCAAATTTCCACCCTCCCTTCAAATAGTCATTAGATATGTTGTCACTCTCTCTCTTTATATATACAGGGTGAGCCAAAAGTAGGTGGACAGTAAAAAGCATATTTTTGTCGAAGCGTAAGAGGCAGACTT
The DNA here is from genome assembly GCA_963556195.1 of Sepiola atlantica. Lineage (NCBI taxonomy): Eukaryota > Metazoa > Mollusca > Cephalopoda > Sepiida > Sepiolidae > Sepiola > Sepiola atlantica. The sequence goes on along the minus strand of OY744539.1, from coordinate 63,620,600 downwards.
CAAAGCTGTGTAAATCAAAAAGAAAAATGTTTTTTACTGTCCACCTACTTTTGGCTCATCCTGTATATATATATATATATATATATATATATATATATATATATATATATATATATATATATATATATATGAATTGTTGAGTGTGAATTTCTCTTTTCTAATATTCAAAAATGTAATCATCTCACTTGGATGCTTGACAATACCACAAGGTTCAAATAAATTATTGCATCGATGATTATGTGATTTCGTGTTACTATCTTTCATTATATATATATATATATATATATATATATATATATATATATATATATATATATATATATATATATATATGTTTTTTTTTTTGGTTTAACCCAAAAATGAACCACTGTATAGTGTAGTTTTTTGTCAAGACACTTTAATCCAAGAACTTTTTACTCTTTGTGAATTTCTCTGATGATTTTGTAATGTTGCAGGGACAATATTTACACAAAAATGTTGTTTGGCACAATTCAAATGAAACGACCGTACAAAATATTTATCACAGAAATGTTATGTTTTTTGGAAATCTGTAAAAATAAAAATAATAAAATAAACACATGGTCATTGGAATATTATATGAACCTGATTTATATATATATATATATATATATATATATATATATATATATATATATATATATAGTATTCATTTTTATTTATAGACACATTTTGGTTACATATGTGCATACATGTTTCAGCTGCACCCTTTTTTGCGAGCCAACCCCGCGTGAGGAAGCAGCTAAAACATGTATGCACATATGTAACCAAAAATGTGTGTATAAATAAAAATGTATACGAAAGCAGAGCTCTACTTGTTATTTAGCACTTTTTATAAACACTGGAATTTTATTGGATTAACATCTGAATTACAAAAATTATATATACATATATATATATATATATATATATATATATATATATATAGAGAGAGAGAGAGAGAGAGAGAGAGAGAGAGAAGGAGAGAGATAGAAAAGAGTAGTGAACAACATATTCGGAAAATATCAAGTTCAGTGGAATCATTTAAAATAAAACTATGTATAAACAACTTAATACAAAGCAAAAACAAAAAAAAAAATCTAAAATGTGACGTTTGTTAAAACCCGACAAGAATTGCCGTTAAAATTATGTATCATAAATGCTTCATGATTGTATGTTGCGAGTGATGTGGCTTTGAGTGATCCACATATAGGTTGATATGCCGTAAACAGACACACGTCATCATAAACACCAGCTAACAGTAAATTAACAATGTATTTAATAAACGGCTTACAATAATATGTTTCGTTCATTAAAACAAACATCAAAAGGGTTTATATAGTTTGAAAAGTATTATGTTAATTACTATTAAAATTAAAACAATCTAAAAATCAATACATCCCTTAAGGTAAGAAAAGTATTTTTGATCAAACAATGCTCCCGGCATGACATTGTAAAACAATCTTTATCGTGTAAATAAGTTCTCGTGGGCTCAACTATAATTGGCAAGTTTACGATAATAATATAATTGCCAATTATATTCGCAATACAGGGGTATATATACATATATATATATATATATATATATATATATATATATATATGTGTATATGTGTGTGTGTGTGTGTGTGTGTATATGTTTATCTATAAATATACATATATATATATATATATATGTGTGGGTGTATATATGTGTATATATAGCATATTCTTAGTACAAAAGTGAACATAACAGGGTTATATATATATATATATATATATATATATATATATATATATATATATAATGAAATATTTGTTGTTATCTACATACGTATACGTTTCGTTTTATAGAGAATCGGACTCGAAACCCGGAACACGAATAATGTTTACAACTCAAATTCCGACGTCTTAGCCCACACGGCCGTCATCAACAACCCAGTAAACCAGCGAGAGATTCATCCTATTTAAAGGCAGTAGTCGTCAAAGTGCTCTACTACTGAAAGAAACATGCATTGAAGCCACGATAACGGCTGTGTGATATTACTCACTACAAAACTAGTGTAGATTTTTTGGGGGCGACAAATAATTATAAATATTTGTTTTATCTACATACGTATACGTGTCATCCTTTAGAGAATCGTAAGTGGAGAAAAGATTATTCATACCGTAAGTAAATTTCGCATAAATCTAAATCGTAGGATACATTTCAGAGGAAACATTTTGTTTAACCAATGAAACGTGCTAGTGGAAAAAAAAGAAAATTGCCAAAATTTTCTATAGGGCTTAATCGTCTGACCCTCTAAGAATGATAAATTAAATACTAAGAAAATCGAATGAGAAAAATTGTTTAAGTTAGAGAAAACGATTTAGAGAGAAAAATACCCTAAATCTCTCAACGTTATGGTGGATTTTAATCATTAAAGATCTCCAACTGATGCTTCAAAATCTTTTGTCTACACAGGCTAGGTCGAGAATTGTTAATAACTAACACCTCAATAATATTCCTCTGTAATATATATATATATATATATATATATATATCTATATATATCTATCTATATCTATATATATATATATATATATATATATATATATATATATAGTTTAAAGGTTACTTTAATGTTAGTTTATAAAAAGAGGGAAAAAAAAAATCGTCTTCGATTTGTCTTTTCTTTTTTGTAAAATACATATTGCATCTATAACAAGCTTTGATGGTATTTATTTACCACACTTCTTTTTTATTAAATTTCAAACGGATGCTTATTAAAAAAAAAAGTATGAACCTTTAAACTATAACCTTCCACGTGCTTGCGTGATTTCATACGAGAGAGGGAAAAAAAACAACATCCCACTCGCCGGCTCACATCAACAGAAGCGGGCTTTCCAATTACATCGGAATTTTCAACTACAATGAATAAGCTAATTTTATTAGCGAAATATCTGTATAACTATAAACTACATACATACTTAATGTTAGTTTATAAAAAGAGGAAAAAAAATCGTCTTCGATTTGTCTTTTCTTTTTTGTAAAATACATATTGCATCTATAACAAGCTTTGATGGTATTTATTTACCACACTTCTTTTTTATTAAATTTCAAACGGATGCTTATTAAAAAAAAAAGTATGAACCTTTAAACTATAACCTTCCACGTGCTTGCGTGATTTCATACGAGAGAGGGAAAAAAAAACAACATCCCACTCGCCGGCTCACATCAACAGAAGCGGGCTTTCCAATTACATCGGAATTTTCAACTACAATGAATAAGCTAATTTTATTAGCGAAATATATGTATAACTATAAACTACATACATACTTAATGTTAGTTTATAAAAAGAGGAAAAAAAAAATCGTCTTCGATTTGTCTTTTCTTTTTTGTAAAATACATATTGCATCTATAACAAGCTTTGATGGTATTTATTTACCACACTTCTTTTTTATTAAATTTCAAACGGATGCTTATTAAAAAAAAAAGTATGAACCTTTAAACTATAACCTTCCACGTGCTTGCGTGATTTCATACGAGAGAGGGAAAAAAAACAACATCCCACTCGCCGGCTCACATCAACAGAAGCGGGCTTTCCAATTACATCGGAATTTTCAACTACAATGAATAAGCTAATTTTATTAGCGAAATATCTGTATAACTATAAACTACATACATACTTAATGTTAGTTTATAAAAAGAGGAAAAAAAATCGTCTTCGATTTGTCTTTTCTTTTTTGTAAAATACATATTGCATCTATAACAAGCTTTGATGGTATTTATTTACCACACTTCTTTTTTATTAAATTTCAAACGGATGCTTATTAAAAAAAAAAGTATGAACCTTTAAACTATAACCTTCCACGTGCTTGCGTGATTTCATACGAGAGAGGGAAAAAAAAACAACATCCCACTCGCCGGCTCACATCAACAGAAGCGGGCTTTCCAATTACATCGGAATTTTCAACTACAATGAATAAGCTAATTTTATTAGCGAAATATCTGTATAACTATAAACTACATACATACTTAATGTTAGTTTATAAAAAGAGGAAAAAAAAAATCGTCTTCGATTTGTCTTTTCTTTTTTGTAAAATACATATTGCATCTATAACAAGCTTTGATGGTATTTATTTACCACACTTCTTTTTTATTAAATTTCAAACGGATGCTTATTAAAAAAAAAAGTATGAACCTTTAAACTATAACCTTCCACGTGCTTGCGTGATTTCATACGAGAGAGGAAAAAAACAACAACATCCCACTCGCCGGCTCACATCAACAGAAGCGGGCTTTCCAATTACATCGGAATTTTCAACTACAATGAATAAGCTAATTTTATTAGCGAAATATCTGTATAACTATAAACTACATACATACTTAATGTTAGTTTATAAAAAGAGGAAAAAAAAAAATCGTCTTCGATTTGTCTTTTCTTTTTTGTAAAATACATATTGCATCTATAACAAGCTTTGATGGTATTTATTTACCACACTTCTTTTTTATTATATATATATATATATATATATATATATATATATATATATATATATATATATATATATACAGGGTGGCGCAAAAGTCACGCATTAGTTTGAATCAGTTTCAACTGATTCAAACTAATGGGTGACGTTTGCGGGATTGTTTCGCGAGCGCTTAATTAGCAGTGTTTCTTATTTTAACTGGCCTTCACTTTCACCGGATTGAACAGCCCCTGACTTTTTTCCTTTGGAGTTATCTTAATGAAAGAGTATATGTGAACAAGCCTACAACGATTCAAGAGCTTAAAAACAATGTCAGACATGAAATCCAAGAACTAGAGCCAGTTATTCTAAGGAGTGTAATGGAAAATGCCCTTACTAGAGCCCATCTTTGTGAGGCCGAAAATGGTGGTCATTTAAAGGATATTATTTTTTTAAACTACTGCAATAAAATTACCATATTTATCAAAAAAGATTTGTTTCTATCACCTAAACAAACCAATGCGCGACTTTTGCGCCACCCTGTATATATATATATATGTATATATATATATATATATATATATATATATAGAGAGAGAGAGAGAGAGAGAGATAGAGAGTAAATACTGGGTTTAAATCCCAACAGTATACCTGATAGTAAATGTTGCTTTTTAAAGTATACCCATATATTGATGATCGAAATTTCGTATTATTTAAAGAGATAACCATTTTCTAATTAAAGTTGTTAAAAAGAAGTCCCAATTCTTAGGAAGAGTTACGAATCCTGCCTGAGTATTATTTTTCTCTTTGTAGATGTCCTGTGTTATTTATCAAACAAGGGAGTATATATACTTACCCTAAAATATACTAAAGTGAATATATATGTATATTTTAAAGTAATTATGCATAATTACTCTTGATTAGTTTTCTTTTAATTTAATGTAAACGTTATTAAATATGTTTCGACGTGTTTTAGATGAGGATTGATAATTTAGATTACTTGGATTATTCGAATTCAGATTCTCGACGCATCTGAAGAAGGTCGGTGATTACATCGGCCGAAACGTTGTGAGAATAACATTCAAGATGTGAAAAGTAGACCGAATAATTCATATATTACAAGTTATTAAATGTGTTTCCATCTGTTGGCTCTCCCTTTCTTTCTCTGACAATTGTTTCAAGCCTTATTGTTTGTTTGTTTTTTTCTCTTTATGGAATAATTGTACCTTATTAGAAAAAAAATTTAAATATTTCTTTGATAATGTTTCTAAACTGTCACGAATTGTGATTGATTTAAAGCGCTCCACGAGCTTGTATGTATGTCTTTAGATGTGACGAATTTAACTGACAGCAAGAGGAAAAATGACTAAGTATTTGCTGTGAAAAGAACCCGGATATTCAAATGTGAAAATTAACGCTGGACAATCATTTTCACTTTTGCTTGTTTTACACTAGTTACGGTAAGGGTTAGGGTTAGGGTTAGGGTTAGCGATGTAGTAATTTGGATTCTGGTTGAATATGGGTTAGGGTAAGGGTTAGGGTTAGGGTTAAGGTTAGCAATGTAGTAATTTGGATTCTGGTTGAATATGGGTTAGGGTTAGGGTTAGGGTTAGCGATGTAGTAATTTGGATTCTGGTTGAATATGGGTTAGGGTTAGGGTTAGGGTTAGCGATGTAGTAATTTGAATTCTGGTTGAATATGGGTATTTCCGCGATAACCAAACTACATGCATTTTTAGGGGTAATTTATTTATGTTTAAAAAGAATCTAGAGTAATTGTTCTAATTAGTTGTAGTCTTTCGTTTACTCACAAAGTTATTCGTCTCTTACTACGCGTCTGTCTATTACACTCACCCTCTCCCTCACTGTATGTTGTGTGAGTCCCTGGTCTTATTTTATACAGTATCCATCACTCTCGCTTCCGTGATTCTCTCAGTGTTCATAAACAGTTGAAAGTAATAAATAAATAACTATAAAACAGAAGATTGGAATAGTCCATTATGAACAATATGGAATGTCACTCCAAGTATGAATATTATTTAACATGTAGCTGGGGAATAAAGACAGAGACAAAAAAGGGCGTTTATATAGAATAAAAAGAGACTATTTTGGAGTGTGTTTTAATTTTTTTATTAACTGGTTGTGCAAACTCATTTTTTTTTTTGATTCAAACAATCCAACCTGAACTTAACGGGGTCCACAACGTATCGCCATTTTCTCGTTTATCTTCAGTCTTCTTTTAAATCCCTGGGAGAATAAACGAAATATTTATACAATAATAAGTGTAATTTATAGTTTGAAGGCAATTGCATAAAAGCTGTTCGTTGTCATTTCGTTGAAGAAAGTTAAAATGAGAAGTCAATTTTAATCCTCAGGATTTGATCTAACGTCATTTTCTATAGCGGGGACACATTTCTCGAATTAATCACATGAATGGTTGTCATGTTTTTTGGAGGTGAAAGATCGTCATATTTCAGCGAAATACAATTGATACATTCATCGCGATCAGATCGAATGGGGTCCATGGGAGTTAAGTATGCAACACTTTAAATGGATTACTTTGATATTTTAATCACAACGTGGCGTGTGAGGACATTTTTCATTCGAACACTATTATGAATACACATCAAATCGAATGAATGATCGAACATGCTTCTTATTTGTAAGATACGTACATAGCTACTCACGAAGAATAAATACATGTATAGATACAGATAGATGGGAAAACAGATAAATACACATAAAAGTATAGGAAAACAGAAGCATACACATGAGAATAGCTATATGAATACGAACTAGTATGTAGATATATATAGCTTAGTGATTCCCGGCGGAGATAAAACATGGACGCCTCTGCATAGCTTACTTGCCATATATATATATATATATATATATATATTAAAAAACTAAAGAAATTATCATGACTAATATTTCCGAGTCTTTTAATTACACCAGAAAACTTCTTAATAAAACAAAGAAAAAGGTATTAAAAGACATAGCATCTAAAATATTATTAAACCCGGATATGATATATAGGAAAGAAGAACTTCCTCAATGGTATGAGTATATCATGGATATTATCGATACAAAATTATACAAGCCACCTGTTGAGGGTATAAAGAATAAACCTCGAAATATTTCTGTAGTCCTGTATGAAAATAAAGGATTTGATGATATAAATCTGCTTAAAATATTTGATAATCTAGAAATCATCCAGTCACTTCCCAATGAACTTAAAAAGAGGAATAGAAACCAATAGTTACATATAAACTAGGGCAAACTATACGGAATAAGGTTTTTAACTATAAAGAAACTATAGAGAATTTAAATATTAATGATAATGATAAAATTTATATACCATCATGTGAATGTGAATCCTCCCCTTTATCTAATACTGACATAGGGCATTTAATTACTGGTAATCTAGCGATAGTTAAAAATTCTAAATTAAGAAAACTCCTAAGTAAAGGCCCAAACTATAGAGAACCTAAATGTTTAAATTTTGCGAAATGTGTTAAGGAAATAAATAAAGCGTTAGATAATTTGACTGAATCCATGGCAAAAAAGCATAAATTATTACACTCTACATTTGACGCATGGAAAAATAATGTACTTAGATTCGTAAATAAAAAAGTAGAACGTTATTAGAATTTAAACACCCTAAAAAAACGAATCCCCTTCTTAGAAATCCACAAATAACTACGGAGCTTGAAATGCTTCAAAATAAATTTGTAATAGTTCCTATTGATAAGGCGACAAATAATGTAGCTTTTATCTGTAAAAAGTATTATATACAACGCTTATTGCTAGAAGTAGGAATAATAGGTGAAGCTTCAGATACTTATAAATTAAGTAATAGTAAAGGCGATAATATTATTATAAACAATACTGTTATTTGTGAAAAATTAGGATTAAAATTAGAAGAAAAGTACAAAAAACTTTCATGTATGTATTGGATACCTAAAATGCATAAAACACCAGTTGGCGCCCGTTTTATTGTTGCCTCAAAAATGTGCATCACTAAACCTTTAAGTAAGGCTGTATCTAAAGTCTTTAAATTAATTATAAATCAAATAAATAATTTCCATAAAAAAGTAAATTCTATAGTAATATAAACCTATTTTGGGTGGTAAATAATTCAGATCTAGTAAAAGAAAAAAATGATCGTATTAATTCTCGTAAACAGGCTAAATCAATCTCGACATATGATTTTAGTACATTATATACAAAAATACCACATAAAGAACTTATTAAAGAATTAGGTAATACTATAGATTTAGCTTCTGCAGGAGGAAAAGGTAAATACATAGACTTGGCAAAATCTAAAGCTTTTTGGTGTAAAACTAAAAATGGTAAGACGAGTGTGTCCAAAACAAGTGTGACAATGCTTATAAGTCACCTTATAAAAGAGAGTTACTTTCAAATAGGAAATAAAGTACTACTCTAAACAATAGGTATTCCAATGGGTTTGGATCCTTCTCCATTTTGGGCAAATCTATATTTACATGAATATATGTATATATCATCATTAATAAAAAACGATATATCTAGAGCGTATACTTATCATGGATGTAGGCGATATATTGACGACCTTGTTTGCATTAATGATAGCGATGAGTTTTCAAATACTAAGCATTTAATATACCCTAAAGAGTTGAAATTAAACTGTGAACATAAGGGAACACAAGCTACTTTTTTTATTTGGATATATAAATTGAAGATAAAATATTTATCTATAAACTGTTTGATAAAAGAAAATAATTTCCTTTTCGTACCGTGCGGATGCTACATCAAAATATTACCTGCCCTGTGTATATATTTTACGGGAGTATTATGTCCGAACTTCTGAGGATTGCTCGTGTTACCTTAAAATTGGCAGATTTTCTGCCCCCAATTTCTGACCTAATAATAAAAATGATTAAACAAGGTGGCGATCAGAATAAAATATTTAGACAATTAAATAAGGCAATTACTCGCCATCCTGATGATTTTAGGTCTTATCAAATGAATCAAAATAAATTGATAGAGCAAATCCAAAGCTATCTAAATATAAATAAAAATAATGTAGAATATGTATAATCGTATATATAACAAGTATACTAATTATATAAAAAATAGTTACGTATAATAGACAGTAGAAAGAGACGATGAAGGAAAGAAATGTTGAAAAAGTTAAAAAGAAGAAGAAAGAGAAAAAATTGACAGTTAGCTTATAACGCCGATTGGAAACGCTGTGAGTTAAAAAAGAAGAAGAACAAGAGAAAGGATGGACAGTTGGCTTATGAACGCCGGTTGGAGGCGCTGTGAGTTTAAAATTGAAGAAGAAAGAGAAAAAATCGGCAGTTAAGCTTATAAATGCTGTGAGTTGGCAAGGAGGATTAGTATTTATTTGAAATTGATGACAAAGAATTGAATAACAAAGGAGGAGGAGGAGGCGGAGATAGAGGAGGGGGAGAAAAAAGGACTAAAGGTATATATATATAATTAAAAAGTTTTTTTTTTTTTAATATTTTGATACGTTGATATTTTTTATATTTTTAATATAAAACTAAAACTAAAAATATATTAATCACCTAAAAAGTAGTGTAATGGATTCGTCTAAATACTTTAAAATTCAGCAACATTTTTGTAAGTAACGGATAAATTTTATTAGACATACGAACAACACAGGTAAGGAGGTTATTTATCATTATTTTTTTAATAACTAATATAAGTTAGCAAAACATTTATACGGTACAAAACTTAGGTTTAGTATACGGAACGTTTATGTTTTCGTCTTTTAAGGGAAGTGGAGTCTGATAAACTCTGCTGGGAAGCCATGAAATTAAATACTGTCTTGTTCTTAAATTCCCGAAACAGTTTTTTAATGGTAAACAACTGATGATCCCTTTAATAATGTTAGAAGTAAACTAATATAATAAATGGAAAAGTTAAATTGACTTACATGAGTGATTTTCCACTGAACGACTTGGGACGTAAGGTATTTTTTTAGTTTTTTTTATATAGTTTTAATGGTTGAGAAACCTCCAAGACTATATATAGATAGACAATAGAAAAAAGCAAATATCCATAAAATAAACGAAAACATCTTCATTAGAAAACTTTCTTTTAGATTGCTATTTTTTTCAACCAACAACTATATTTATTCCAAAGCAAACGTCATCTTATATGGAGACAAATGTGTTCGGATTTCCTCTGGTAAATTCACAGAGAGCATTACGTTTAGAATTAATATTGATGTTGTTTGAAAAAAAATCGATCTAAAGGAATCTTTTCTAAAGTTAGTTATTTCGTTTTTTGAAGCCTATTTGTTTTAATGCTTTTCTGTTTTTTATGAAACATTATACTAGAAGATTCAGGATATACTTGAAAATCTGTATTGTTGGGATGAATGGAGAAACGGCTGTAAACATTATATCTCATAGTAAAATAAAGATATATATCGTTGTAATCTATTATTTTTTATTGTCTATTTCGAAATGTTATGGAATTATGAATAAATATCTATTGAGCATAAATACTGAATATTTGACTACCAAAAATCTATCTATCTATCTTTCTTATATATATATATATATATATATATATATATATATATATGGGAAATGAAAAAAGGATAAAAAAACAAGAGACATTTTTTATATATTCATAAACGTTTTGTCTTTATTGTAAGACTTCCTCAGGATGATAATTTGAAGAAAAACGTCATGCAAGTACATCGAAATTCTGAGCAGACATGATGGAGAGATAAAGGCAAGTAGTAGCCGTGGCTACTGTGAACGCTGGAAGAGTCTCCAAACTGTGAGAAGTCACTGGTGGCGAAACATTTTTTTTTTTTTCGCCTGAGTGACTTCCCTTTTCCCGATATTTCATCACTGCATTTGACCCAACGATGGTCAAGCATTGCAAACTATCGCCGGCGAAGTTTTCATCTTGGTCTTCTAAAACCCCATCTACGTCCCATATTATATAATGTTTTTGAAATAGCAACCACGCAAGTGAGATTTGAGTTTAAGACACAAGCGGAAGTCAGATGGAATTATGAACGGTGAGTAAGGAGAATGGCATAGCAATTTAAGCCCACGATTAGCTGATGAGTATAAATAGACGTGCTATACTGAAACAAGAACACGCCAGGTGTCAGCTGCCCTTTTAGTTTTGACTTAACTGTTTCCTTCAATTGTCTTAATTATGATGGATAATAATGTCAAATGATAATTATTACCGTTCCAGGTAGTCTAACATGATTACAGATTCAGAATAAAAGAAAGAGAAGGCGTCGCCTTGCCAGTAGGCGTTTCCTGTTTGAACTGCTTCGGGGTGGGGGGGGAGAACCAGTGGGTATTAACTGTTTCATTTCACTCTTTGATTCTGCTTCCAAGTGGCGAACCAAGTTTTTATTTACGAATCTGGAGTGGAAGTTATTTTAGTTAGTCTTGAATCGAGTTCGCTGAAAATTATAACCCTTTTCAGCTTGTCGTCTGGCATAAACCTTCGCACAGGACGCTTGATCATCTACATGTATTTTTGCTAGGCCAGAGTGCTCATTCTTTAGGGGTGCTTGCTTGATTCTTCCCCACCTTCCCGACCTTGTGTCCCATATTCCTGCGGTGGGAGGGAATTAAATACCGTTGAATTCAACCCAGCTCGTCCAGTCTCTCATTAACTTTGGTTGATTGAGGACGTTAGGATGAGGTACGGTGATACCAATCGAGGATTCCTTCTCAACAATCAGTCCGGCATGAACTGGGCCATTTTGGTGGCCTTTTATCTCTAGGGCTGATGTATACTGCCCTGAGTTGTCGATTCTCGCTGGAATAATGTAGATTCTACACTGTTCCAGTTAAAATCGTGAAGATCGCACCATAGACTAAGCTCCCTGTTGGATAGTAAGGTGTCTGTCATCGGAACTATACGGTGAATGGTGCCAACTTGCCATCAGTGGTTACGTTGTTGGACGACTTGACCGTTGGTCATCTACTGACCCACATACACACAGTTGTATAGGAAGGCAAGTCGTAAGCAAATATACGTACCAGCTACTTATGGATTTTCTTGGGTCTTATTCTATTTTTGCAGATATTTTATTCATGCTCGGGTTTTTGGTTTGTCCAATTTCTATTAAATTAAATGCAATTCGATATTTCGAACCTAGACATAAATTTAAACAGATGTATGAAATAGTTTTTCTTTCAAAGGTTTTTAAGAAGTGGTAGTGTTGCCATAACAAAAATGACTTTTTCTTTCTGGTTGATGTTTAAAACCTTCTGAACAACGCACGAAGATAGGAATATATACCAATGAATTAATATATATATATATATATATATATATATATATATATATATATATATATATATATATACTAGTAGAACACCCGTCTCAAGTCAGGACGGGTGTAAGCAATATATATGGCATAGTTTTACATTTTATGTTTTTTTTTGTGTTTCACCGGGTGGCTGAAAATATATGGTTCAAAATTCATGAAAATAATTGATTAAAAGTAATATAAATGACCCCTCTTGATGTTAAAATTTACAATAAAACATAATATGCACATGTACCGTACTCCAATATATATATTCCAAAATTCATAATGATCAGTTCATTAGTTAAAGAGAGTACCCTGTAAATATATATATATATATATATATATATATATATATATATATATATATATATATACACACAAATACTTAGATTATTAAATATATATATATATAAACATACGAGGATAGATATGAATTAGTTAATAACTAAACAAGATATTAATCCAAAATTATAATTTTCATTAGTTTTAACAACTTCTTTATTTCTGTACTTCGATTCTACATCTCTCATTTTACACACAAAAGTAATTCATTATAATCTAATATTCATTCCTATCTCTTGCCAAGTTTCAACGCAAAATTTGGATACGTGTTAATTTTTCAATAATTCCAATTTTGTGAATCTTGAGAAGGTTGCAGTTTATATATGCAGATTAGCGAAAAAAACATGCCTTCAAAAAACATGCAATCAAAAAACATGCAATCAAAAAACATGCAATCAAAAAACATGCCTTCAAAAAACCACCGGAGAAAAAATACGATGAAAATCTAAGTTTATTTCTGAAAAAGAAATCGGCAAATTGAAGTATAACTTGTGGAAAAGTTGCCCACTTCAGAAAAAAGAAAAAAGTCCACCCTCAATAAGATTTTCAAACTCGAGAAAACTCACGAATCAGATTTCTCAAACGATAGCCCCAAATCTAATGTTTACGAAACTAACATAAATAATCCCTACTAGTAGATCGAAATTTCTCTACTAGACAAATTAGACGACAAGTAAATTAGTTTTAGCTTTTATGAATTATTAATTATTACTCAAAAATCGTAAAGTGTCTAATAAGGCTATTTGCAAAAACAGAAATGAAGGTCAAAACCTTCAATTGTTTTGATGCCAACCGATGAGAGCAGGAAATTGAGTGCAAATACATAAATATCAGAAATTAACGTCCCAAAAGCAAATCCCTTCTAATCATTTATTTTTTATTTTTAAGTGAAAAAAAATGTAATTGGATTTATAACGAGAGTTTGTTTTAGCAATCTATTTAAAGCTACGACTATCACCCATATAAGTATAAAATATTTGTTATTGTTTATTATCTATGTACGTATACGTTTCGTCCCTTTTCAATCGAGACTCATCAGCATAGAGATATGACTATTCGCTACCGGTCGTACGATTCGAACCCTGGATTACAAGTATTTTTCAATTAAATCCAACATAGGTAACCGCGCGGCAATATTTGAATAGCCGATAAACAGTGATAATTTAACACATTTAAAAGCGGCTTGATGTCCAGGCATTCTACTTCTATTAAAGAAGGAATAATGCATTATAATGCAAGTGACGTCATGCTGTGTTTGTACTGCCATTTAGAGTGATCTACTTATTTTACGAGGAGCGACAAATATAAAATATTTGTTATTGTTTATTATCTATGTACGTATACGTTTCGTCCCTTTTCAATCGAGACTCATCAGCATAGAGATATGACTATTAACTACGGTCGTACGTATATATATATATATATATATATATATATATATATATATATATATATATGTATATATATATGTATATATATATATGTATATATATATATGTACATATATATATGTATATATATATATACATATATATATATATATATATATATATATATATATATATATATATATATATATATAGCAGAGAAAGGGAGACAGATTTTGAGCTCGCGTTTAAATGTATACGGGCGTGTTTAATAGAAATGCACTTCTGAGGATTTAATATAAGTTCATTTTAAATATCAATTATTGTTATATATATATATATATATATATATATATATATATATATATATATATATATATATATATATATATATATATATATGCATATAGGATGGAAGTCGTTATTCCATAAAGAAAACACATGAAGCATAATTTTAACAATGATTGGACTCGCAGTGGAACATCTAAACATTCGTCCATTGCCCACTGACGAGAGTTCACGCACGTGAGTTCAGGTAGTTTGTATTCGCATCTTTGGTTTGATGAATAAGTAAAGATGTAATTCCTTGAGATGCGTGTAAGCCGACAAAAAGAAGATAAACGTTTTGTTTTTATTTCATAATTAACAGCGCGGTTAAGGAATGGAAAATGCAACCGGTTTGGAACGAACACGGAGGTAATAGTCTTAGAAGAGCAACGAAAAGAGTTGAGTTGACTGATTAAAGGAAAAATAAAATAAATGAAAGGCTACAAAAAGAGCACAAAGGAAAAAAAATGAAAGGTAATGAAAGAGAAGATTAGGAAAAAGAAGAATTCCACTCGAGCAATCCAGACCTTATAAAGATAATTAATATTTAGACAGTTGTCATTGTGTGATTCTTCTGATGCTTCTTGAATTGGAGAAGCCGTACTGAATAACCCGAGGAAAAGGACAATAAAACTAATAATGACGTATCGAATTCTCTACCACATGGGCAGATAATGATGACAGATTATACGTGTCAAAGAAAAGGAGGAAGTGGATTCGCCAACCTGGAAGATTGAACCCATTCTGCGATTCAGGAAAATGAGGAAGGAATGATAGATCAGGGGAAACAGAAGATAAAAGATACAAAAATATAAATGAAAAATGCCGAAGTCAGAAAACATACTAGGATACACAAATAGAGAAACGGAAAAGATGATTATCGAATATAGATGAGAATTATCGCGCATTATTCATCACAAACATGGTTGCGAAAAGGAACCATGAAAATGAAACCATAAGATAAAAATTTTCAAAAAATGAAACAATAAAGGATAACACTAAAGATGATATGAAGAATCTGAAGAGAAATAAAGATGTATACAATAATTAGAAGTGAAAGTGTTTAATAAATTTAAATTCAAAGAATCGCGTATGACTCATTGTTGATATGAATGCGAGGAGGATACATCAAGAAGAAACGAAATCGCTTATGACGACACTCTAGAATAACTACAACCACATCAAGTAGAGTATTGATTTACTCCTCTCCAGGAGTTAGGCACAAGGCCAGTTTTTATCTTACTCCCACAAGTAAGATGTGACCCAAGGTCGGGTCGGGAAAGTGGGGTTTTTAAACCCCACTTTCCCGAGTGGAAAGCCCCGTCGGCAGCCCCGTCGGCATTCCCCGGTAGAGGCGCCTCAGGCAGTAAGCAATAAACATACTCCTCTCCAAAGAGGGGAGGCGAAGCCTGGGAGGGTGGACCTCCTAGAACTGCACAGGATAAACCCATAGACCGGCGTAAATCAAGCCCCGAAGGCCAAGACAATACCAGTCTATGGGGTGCAGTATCCATCGGAACAGATACTACACTTTGATCTTAGCCAAAAGGCCAAGAAACCACAATAGAGATGAAACAAAGTAAAATAACCAGAAATTCCAACGTTAATTAAAGAAAATTGGTTTTGATTTTATTATGTGTACTAACTAGAAAATACAAATATTTCAAATTTGTATTATATTTAATCCATAGTCATTAGACGCTAATAATGCAAGCTGCACTTAAGACCTCTTAAATTTAATCGTTAAGTTTTAGACATTTTCTAGAATTAAAATCATGTAATGAATTTCGATAAAAATTAGAATAAGGATTCTAGATGTGAAGTTTATTATCGTTTCATCTTAATTTTAATCTTGGTAAGGGAACATGAAAGTGCTTAAAAACTCCTTTATCCGGGGAATTTATTTTATCCGTCATGGGACAGGTAGTCTTCATATATATATATATATATATATATATATATATATTAAGGCATGTTTTATTAAAGACGACAGAAATCTTCTGTGTAGTGATTCCTTTTTTTATTTTTTCCATTCGTCGAATGATCTTTTTGACGTGTAGATGGAATGAATTGATGAAGGATCCATGTGTTTGACTAACGTTTTCGATTCTCTCCGGAATCATCTTCAGGTCTTTTATGACAAAAAATGAATTAAAAGCGAGTGAAAGAATGGAATTTCTTAAAAAATACGCCGGCAAACCGTTAGCGTAAAATACGGACGTCTACATTTTAAAATGTGACAATTGAAACAGTTCTTCGTTTATTTATTAATTTTATTTATTATTCTTATTATTTTTAATTTAAAATAATGGCTGATTTAATTTTGTCTCGTCTAATAATTATGGAGAAGGAAAATGGGGGAGATAGGCAGTAAGTAATTTTAATAAGATGTCCCTATTTTTTTAATTGAATTAGGCAACACCGGTTGATATCACTGAACTAGACTAAGCATTTTAAAATAGTTTTACTTGTCTCGTATGAAATGTTATTGATTTTAGGTTGCTGCGTTTTTATGTATACGGCTTCAAGTATTTTTAATTTTTTTAAATTAGTTTCGGAATGTATTATTTTTGTGTTCATTACTAATATCTGTCTCAACTCAGATGTAGGGCAGTTGTGCGTTTGTAGGTGTTTGTATATTGAACTAGTGTTTGCGAGGTGCATAGTGAGGCGGCGGGATAGAGTGGTTGTTGTAAAACCAATGTAGCAATTATTATTTTGGGAGGTACATCCTCCTAAAGGGCATTTAAATTTATAAACTACATTGGTTCTTTCTAGTGTTTTTGGGGTCGGAGAGGGGTTGTTTTTTACTACAAGGTTTTGCGTTGTGAATCTTTTATAATAAATAATTAATTTGATTTTGTTTTCTTTATCTGTTGGAGATATATATCGATGTGTAATATTCTTTATAACTTTTTCTTCTAGTTTGAAGTTTGGCTGCATTTGGTTGCGATAATATATGTTGATGTAATTGGAGTTATGTTGTGTATTATTATTATTTATATTAGTGTTTGTAAGGTTTTTTATCATTGATTTAATTAGTTCGTCGACGAGGTAGTTGGGAAATTCATTGTTAATTAATACTTGTTTTATATTTTTTAGTTCGATGAATAATGTTTTTTTAGAGGAGGAAATCAATTTTGCTCGGTTTAGTAAATTTTTTATGATAGCTATTTTATAACTGCCCTACATCTGAGTTGAGACAGATATTAGTAATGAACACAAAAATAATACATTCCGAAACTAATTTAAAAAAATTAAAAATACTTGAAGCCGTATACATAAAAACGCAGCAACCTAAAATCAATAACATTTCATACGAGACAAGTAAAACTATTTTAAAATGCTTAGTCTAGTTAAGTGATATCAACCGGTGTTGCCTAATTCAATTAAAAAAATAGGGACATCTTATTAAAATTACTTACTGCCTATCTCCCCCATTTTCCTTCTCCATAATTATTAGACGAGACAAAATTAAATCAGCCATTATTTTAAATTAAAAATAATAAGAATAATAAATAAAATTAATAAATAAACGAAGAACTGTTTCAATTGTCACATTTTAAAATGTAGACGTCCGTATTTTACGCTAACGGTTTGCCGGCGTATTTTTTAAGAAATTCCATTCTTTCACTCGCTTTTTATTCATTTTTTGCCATAAAAGACCTGAAGATGATTCCGGAGAGAATCGAAAACGTTAGTCAAACACATGGATCCTTCATCAATTCATTCCATCTACACGTCAAAAAGATCATTCGACGAATGGAAAAAATAAAAAAAGGAATCACTAAACAGAAGATTTCTGTCGTCTTTAATAAAACATGCCTTAATGAAAAAATGCTGCCTAAATACACACAATATATATATATATATATATATATATATATATATATATATATAACTTCATTGTAATATAGTAGGAAAAATCCCAGCATAGTGCTCGATTAATTAAGAATTAAAGTTAAAAATTAAGAGCATAATATTTATTTATTTTAGTACAGAAAAATTAGTACAACATTCGTACCGTCGGTTTCAAGCTCGTAAAGTCTTAGCCTTAGATGGCTAAGACTTTCCGAGCTTGAAACCGACGGTACGAATGTTGTACTAATTTTTCTGTACCAAAATAAATAAATATATATATATAGTTTCTAGGTACTTGGATAAGTATATTTTATTTTGATCAAAATAAATCAATCACTTTTTCCTGATTGGTGACAAAACATTTCACCATTCTTTGTAATACATTCTATCTATCTATCTATCTATCTATCTATCTATCTATCTAATGTCATGTAACCATATAAAATGTTATTAGGAGATATAATCTTTTATGTATCAATTTTCAGTATTAGTATTTACTTTCACAGTGCTCAATACATTAATAGATCTAGGTAGTAAGTCATGAAAATATATACTGTTATGCCATAAATATATTTTAATAACTTACTGTACATATAAATATATATATACGTATTTATATATATATATATATATATATATATATATATATATATATATATATATATATATATATATATATATATATATGTATATATATATATATATATGTCGTAAATTTTCACCGCTCCAGACCTTTGGTCATTTATATGTTGTACTTTCCTCGTCCAATGAATAATCGCTATTTACTTTTTATATTTTAAATAAGTGACAACATTATTATTTTAAATTAATATAGCTTATATTTTAATTTTATATTATATATATTTAATCGTTGAATTAACATCATTGCTAGCAGTTATTTATGAAACTCATACGTTTTATTTAGTTACTAAATGCCCTAAATTATCATGATATAAGTTTCTCCAGCTCTCCTGAACAGTATCCCAGTCTACAGATACTAAACAAGCAGTGCGAATGGCTTATACGTATATTGTAATTTCACACAAGCAAAGTTGAAAAAACAATAAAAATAGCAAAGATCTGGACAATTTTATCACGAAAGTTAGCACAAACTACTAATAACTGAATTTTGGCTTGGGTTTACTGTTTTTTTTAGACTGTTATATAGTACTAATCAGGACTAGACCAAATTGTCTCTTAGGAACATCCTCAAAACTGAAAAATGCTGTTTTTATTAGGTATGACAAAAAATATTGTCGTGAAAAAAGGGCATTTTCCCCGTTTTAAGCTTCAAATTGCTAAAAATTAGAAAAACTTACACCAGAAACCTATAAAACGTAGACTTATTGTGAAAATATAAACTTTTGGCTATCCAATAAAAGAAGAGTGATCACCCTGAAAAATGATAAAACATCTATGAGATTTTTTTTTACAAAAATTGTAATGAATTGCGACCAAGACTTTTAAGCGCGGCTTATCTATCTATACACTTATTGTTAGTGGGATTATTTTTAGGAGGAAATAAGAAAATGGTTGTTTGAAGCATCTATAAAAGTTTCATTTTCATTAGCAAAAGTTTTTTTTTTTCTTTTTTTCTCTAGATTGATATATCTTTCTACGCCGACCACGTGACACACAGCCATATCGACACTTCTTTCACTTCGTCAAAACACCTAGACGGATTTTCAACTTGGCCACGAGAATGTCTCAACCAAGAGAAAAAAAGAAAAAAAAGAAAAAGCAGAAATATTCTTCTGAAGATGGTAGATTTACCGAAAGTACTCAAGTTTATAAAAAAAATGTTTTTGAGATGAATAAATAATTTATTTTAAAAACAAATAATCTGCGTTGTGCAAGGTTTTCTAAATATATTATAAAAAAAATATCTTTATTATTGCCACCCACCCAACGCTTCAAATTGTGTGACTTTTCAAAATATCCTTCCACGCCGACCACGTGACACACAGCCATATCGACACTTTTTTCACTTCGTCAAAACACCTAGACGGATTTTCAACTTGGCCACGGGAATGTCTCAACCAAGAGAAAAAAAGAAAATAAAGAAAAAGAAGAAATAATGAAATGTTTTTGAGATGAATAAATAATTTATTTTAAAAACAAATAATCTGCGTTGTGCAAGGTTTTCTAAATATTTTATAAAAAAAATATATTTATTATATATATATATATATATATATATATATATATATATATTAGTACTTCATGTATCCACATAAAATATTATAAGGAGATATAATTTTTTATGTATCAGCTTTCAGTATTTACTTCAACAGTGCTCGATACGCAAGTAGAGCTAGGTAGTAAGCAATGAAAATATATATGGCAATCAAGCTACACAGAGGCTATTAAACTCTAGAAGCGAAATAGCCAACAGCTGTTTACACAGAAATAAATTTACCTTAGGATGATATATAATAAATAAAATTTAAAAAAATATATAAATAAATAAATAAAAAACTGAACAAGTTAAAATTTAAAACCTAAAATAGAAATACAAGAAACCACGTGTTAAAATAAATTCGCTTACTGTATTGACAAAACAAAGGAAACAGGATATAGGAAAAGCCATTGTTAACAAACAATAGAGTAGACATAGGAGCGTCACCAACAAAGCCTTTGTTCGCGGGAAGCCCAACGATTGGCTGAGGGAACAACAAAGAATCTGATTGGTTAACTAGCAAGCCATGTATAACAAAACCCCTGACAAAAATAACTCCATGCATTTATCCTGACGATTCCCCCCGGGGATGAAACACGGCAGCCTTTGTGTAGCTTGATTGCCATATATATTTTCATTGCTTACTATATATATATATATATATATATAGTGTATACTTTTTTGTTTGCTCACTGAATGCATTAGATAGAATAGAAAATAAGACGAGATGTTAGAGGAAATGTGGAATAGGCGGAAGGGTAACAGCAGTAGCATAACACAGTCATGGAAGAATGTGATGTAAATAGATTTTAAAATGACGTAAATAATGGAAAAATACATAAACGGTCGTCCGTCTCGGCGACAAAGGCTTAGATTAGAAAACTTACATTAAGAAGAGTTATGTATAGTAATAACCACGTTTAAAACACTGTGTTTATTTTTTATTGTATTTGACAGTTTCTAAGTTTATTCTTGAAATTTCGGTTATTTCACTTTAATTAAATGTCAGAATTCGAGCGATGTTGTTAATAAATAGATGTTAACCCCGCAATAGATTGTGGATATCATTCTATATACACATGGCTATGCTTGCAGATAGGTATATCTTGTAATTGTACTATATTTTCACTGTAAAAGTTAACTGTCAAAGTGTGTTCTTGAATAATTTAGACCAACTCCGAAATCCAGGGTATAGAGAAATTAAAATTGTTTTCGGATAAATAAAACATTAAGTTAAACCTGAATCACAGCCGTCGTAGACGTACACTGTCCATAAAAATACGAAATTAAGACACACAATGAATAAATCAGAACCCAGATGTGAGAGGAAATGTTCAGTATTCTTAACGAACTGTAAAGTTCTGAAGTTCGTTATGTGTTAAAGTGAACTTTATAAATCTCCTAGATAAAATGGTAGATCATCATACGAAAAAAGAAAACGAATGAATAGACATTTGCAAAATGGTAAATATCGAAAAAGTGCTCATTGCATACTAATATAAAAATACAAAGAATGGATACAATTTCAAATGAACAGAAGGTTTCTACTCGGTTTTCACCTAAGCAAGATCGTCAGATAAACTTCGGACCCGAAACCGAATCGCCGTTGCTCAATACGAGATACTACCATCGAGCTGATGGGGAATTTATTAGAGATGATACCGGAGACGCCCCAACGGTAAAATGTGTCTGACTCATGCACAGTGCGCAAATGAGGTAACAGAATGGGTCAAATCGGGCATGGAAGCATATGTCTTCACGCAGACATATCTATAGTTATCCCCATTCTTCTCAATGGAAGAGGTCTTCGACATTTGCAGCTGTTATTGCGCATAAGCAGCAAGTATTTCGCCAATTCAACCGCCATAATTCAGCTACATATAGATAAAAATGCATAGCATCAGGAAATCATTGTAAGAGTGTAATAGCCGCAGCTTTATGTAAGTATACTGAGATGTCTAGTAAACACATTGAGTCGACTAAATTTGGTAACTCGGGATTTCTGGAAAATCTATAATAATGTATTGAATAATTGGCAATCAATAATTCTCCCACAATCTAACCACCATTATGTCGCTTTCACGGCAGCAGATAAGGCTGAACTGCTTGCGCAGCGGTTCGACTCAATCTTAATCTTGAACTCCACAAACTGTTCCGTCCTTAATTTCGCTACTACGAAAAGAAGCTACACTTGATGATCTGATCATCACCCTTTCCCATGTCATAAAAAAACTTGACACCTCCAAAGCATGTAAGCTAGATCGTATCCCTTTCATAGCAATGAACACTGCTCTGCCACGCTGACCCCTGTTCTCTCCAAACTATATAAAATTGTCTTGCCGAATTTTGCTTCCATGATACCGAGAAAACTACGTCTGTGGTACAAGTGTTCATGGTTTCTGATGGAAGAAATGACCGGTAAAATTATCGCCCCATCAGGCTTCTCCAACTCTTCGCTAAAACATTTGAATCGTTAATCAATAAAGCGATAGTTCACCAACTCGTAAATGCTAAACTTCTTTCTGGATTTAGGCAAGCTCGTTCTACTGCAATATCTTACAGTCATCGCTGAACATGTTATGGTGCCGTACCTATAATGAACATTTGGACTATGTCATTCTCAATAATACTGGCAGGAGAGACTTCTCAGTGTTGTACAAACCATAGCCCGTTCAGTCTCTCAGCAACTTTGGTTGATTGAGCACTTCTGGATGGGGTAATACTAGTCGAGAATTCGTTCTCAAAATTAGGTCCGACAGGAACTGCCCCATTTCGGTGGCCTTTTATCTGTCGGGTTGATGTATAGTTCCTGGGTTGTCCTAGGAAGTGCACCCTCCCAATCCTTGCCTCCCCTCTTTGGGTTGGAGTAAGTTCATTGCTTACTGACTGAGGCGATCTGACCGGGGAATGCTGACGAGGATGCCCAGGCTACTTTTGATAGGGCATAGTGCTGCTTCTTGAGGAGCGCTTTGTTGAATCTCCCCACTTTCTGACCTTGTGCCACATATTTTGCGGTGGGAAGCAGTTTCATACCTGAGACAACCCAAGACTGGGTAACACTTGTCGAGGATTCGTTCTCGACATTCGGTTCGGCAGGGACTGGGCTATATCGGTTGCCCTTTATCTGTAAGGTTGAGGGGTTGGGCCCTGTGTAGTCTTAGGAGATCAACCCCCTATGCCTTGCCTCTCCTATTTGTGGAGGAATAAGTTTATTGCTTACTGCCTGAGGCGCTCTGAACGGAAAATGCCAATGGGGCTGCCCAGGCAATTTTTATAGGTCAGACTGATCCTACCTCATGGGCGCTGGCCTTGTGCCACATATTCCTGCGGTGAGAAGAATTAAATACTTGAGGCAACCTCAGTCTACACTTCTCTCGTTTCTCTGTTGTATATACTTTTCTCCAATATACTTGTTTTACCCAAAACCCCGTGTTCATGTTTTCATTCCGACCGCTAAACATGCCACAACAACTAATGACTCTACAACAATTCGCGAAACCTCTTAAAAAGGACTTCACAACAACTAGCTACGAGCTATTCGAATTTACACGGGACCCACCAGCAACTCACGAAAAAAACTTAAATAAGACCTCACAACAACTACTTACGAGGTATTCGAACTTACACGGAAAACAACAACAACATTAAGGAGTTTTCCTATAGAATCTTAAAAAGGACACTACAACAACCGGCGACGTGGGATTTAAAACACTACCACAGGGACTGACAACGTGGTGAAATTAAAGTATACTAGAGAACCTTAAAATGAATGGTACAACTGGCAACAAAGTATATTTATTGCTGTTTTGGGGAACCTTTAAAAAGAACAAAACGTTGAGAAATTACGACAAATTTACCAGACGACTTCTTTGTTCTAAAAACTGGCTTTACCGGTTGAAGAAAGGTCAGTGGTTTTTTTTAATTACTATTCCGACACTTGTAATATTTAACAAGAAGGGAATACAAGATTGTTTGCTCTCTCCAAAAGAGAGAATAGCACTTCTGCCGAAAGAAATCTTTCAGACCACCGATTGGCTTGGCTAATAGCACGCTACTTGAAATGTCACTATTCAAACTCCTCGGCCTAACATAAACTAGAACAAATACATAGAAGATATGGTCAAGTCTGCTGCAAAGAAGGTGGGCTTCCTCTACCGGGCTATAAAATTTCTCTCACCTGCCAGTATATTGTATCTCTACAAAGCAACCATTCACCCATGCATGCAGTACTATTGCTACATCTTACTCTGAGACAGGGTCTAAAAAAAACCTTTAATCTAGTTCCACATTATCTACCAAGTTCCAGCCCTTGTTCCATCACCGCAATGTCACATCCCTGTGCTTGTTTTGCAAGTACTTAAATGGAATGTATTCTTACGAACGTGTTGCACTTTTGCTCCTAAATGTTAATACTCACGACCAACCCGACAATCAGCAAAATCTCACCTTTTCACTGTAGAGGTCCCTAGATGCCGGAAAACTATTTACTCAAAAACGTTCTTTCCTAAAACTGCTTGTTTTTCAGAATTTCCTCCCTGTTCCCGTGTCCGCGAGTGTACGAACCTGCAAAATTTTAAATGTAATGTGAGCAAACATCTCGATGCACATCTCCTCCACTTAGCATGCCCCCATAACTCGGACCCCTACTTCATTCACAGTAACATGTTACGTCGCAGTCGCTAGGAACGTTTATATGTTTATATAATTGTAGATACAGGATTAACTCCTAAACTTATCAATCGATCATTATCAATTTTGGAACACAACTACGAGGCATAAGGGTCCAAATGGGGGCTATATTTAGTTTAATTTAGATGTATATAAAGGGGGTAAAAAGTGTCTGAATCTCACCGTAAAAAATCATCTGAGCCCGATTTTTGTGAAATGTTGGTATGAGATATCAATTAATACATATTCTACAAGTATCAGTTTATTTGGAGAATTTCAAAAGGTTTTAAATCGCATAATATGAGCACTACCTCCCATTCGAAAATTCAAATATATCAGATTTAAATTTGATCAATGGCTATTAGAAAGTAATAAAGCAAGATTCCCTAAATTTCAATCTTTTCCTAAAACTCCTGAACTTTAAGGTTTAAATTTGAGATATTTTCTAGAATCAGAATAATGTAATCAAGTTGACGAAAATTGGAATACGGATTCTACACATAAGGTTTAGTATTTTGATTCTAATCATCGTAAGAGGACATAAAAGTGGTGCAACACTGTTCTGTTTGGGGAATTAGTTTTACCTGTTCGTGGTCGGGTATTCTTCTACTATTTTTATAAAGTTAGGTAGGTGTATAGGTGTATATATTTGTATGCACAGGAATAACAGCTATTCTAATTAACTGACCTTAATGAATTTTGGAACACATGCTATACTATATAGAGTTCCGAATGTTGATTATATTTAGGTTAATTGAGTTGTATGCAAAGAGGATAAAAGGAGTGACAGACCATCGTGAAAATTCAGACCCCCCGACTTTTGTGAAATTTTAACGATAGTCATCAATTAATAAGTATTCCTAAAATTTCACCCACTCTGAAAGTTAAAATAGATATGGTTTTTAAATAACATTTTTGTAGAGATTTTTTTATGGTTAAATCATTCTTTTAGATTCACCCTGTGCAAAACCGGGACACGAGTCCGGCTAGAGTGTATATGTATGTTCACTTGCTTTATATGCATCATCTTTTCTTTAATAGAAGTAGAATGCCTGGATATCGTGTGTTAAATTATCATTGTTTATCGGCTATTCAAATATTGGCCGCGCGGTTTACGACGTTGGATTTGCTTTGAATCCAGGGTTTCGAATCGTACGACCGGTAGTGAATAGTCATCTCTCTATGCTGATGAGTCTCGATTGAAAAGGGACGAAACGTATACGTACATAGATAATAAACAATCACAAATATTTTATTTATATATATATATATATATATATATACTACAAAATATATGCCCCCGGACAAGTATATTTAATTTTCGAAACAGAACAGTTTTGAACAACTTATACGAAGATTAAATTATACTAAACCGTATTCTGATTTTGATCCAAATCTATTACATGATTTTGATTTTGTTAAATGTCTTAAATGTAAGGTTTTAGCTTAAGGGTGTTAAGAAGGAATTGAAATTCAAGGTATCGTGCTTCATTAGTGTCTCTTAACTATGGATCAAATTCAATGAAAATCTTATATATATTTATTCCCAAATTAGAAATATTTATAGGATGGCTTCTAAAAGAGCGGAAATATGTTAGATATTATTAATTAATGACTAATACCTGTTGTTAATAATGGGTTACTTTACTTTAATTTAATCGCACAGGGGACGTTAAGTCCTGTGCGATTTAAGTAAAGTTAGTGAGTAACCTGTTGTTAACATTTCAAAAAAGTCAAAGTATCTAAATTTTTATGAAGGCTTCAACCTTTTCTTTTTACTTCCTTAACATAAATCTAAATTAAACAAAATATAACCTACATTTAGACCCGTTTGGCGCTATGCAGCTCTATTCAAAAATTATAATCATCGGTTAATTATTGTAGGAGTAAATTCTGTACATGTGTTTAAAGCTGACATTCGAAACCCGGCTCATTGTACATTAGTCAACAGTTTCCCTCGTACGCCTTAACACTCGCTACGAAAATAAGAGAAATAATAATTTGTTTGTGTAGGTTTACATGAGAGGTTACCAAGAGAACTCTATTCTAATTACATAGAATAATGGAAACTGTTACTTCTACTAGAGAGCTGAACCCACAATTAGGGAGTAAATGAATGTGAAAGTAGTATACTATCTTTTATATCTGTAGTTATCCTGATATCTAATATCTAGAAAGGACACACTAACCATATATACACACACACACACACACACACACACACACACATATATATATATATATATATATATGTGTGTGTGTGTGTGTGTGTATAGAGAGAGAGAGAGAACGAGTGTTAGAGACAGAGATATACAAAAGTTAACTTTTTTTTAAAAATCATATATATAATTATATATACATACACAATTTACTACGAATAAACATAGACAGTTATCTACATCTTCCACCTCGAAATACACAAAATATTCATACACCCACATACTTTGTTACACATACAAACTATCGAACCTCAAACACACCGAAACACACACGCATATAATGGCTGCCAAGTCCAATGTATCTTGACGCAGCAACTAATGCGGTACTGAAAGCCATTAGCAGCCTTACGCCATTTATTTCAATGGAAACCGCAATGTCCAACATTTCAGAGGGGCTTCTTGGACACCATTAACTTTGCAATTATACGACATCGTTGTAAACAATATAATTAAATCCATCACCATTGTATGCAACCGTACTCTCTGTTACGCCATTTCCGACTAATGTATCTGAATAGATGTTGGAAAGCCACCATGGACGCCGTTCTAATTCCCAGTTTAGAGATTTATAAAAGACCACGGAGTCCGGAAATAATGAAATTTATACGTTCTTTTGAGTGAGTTTTTAAATTCACTTTACTACGACCCATGGTGTTCTTTGCGAATAGACTGCGCTTATTCTCTTGTATATATGCCGTTAAAATTTATATTTTAATTGGTTACTAAGTACTGACTCTTCGTACCATCACGGGGAAAATGTTTGCTAACAATGGGTATGTATTTATCCAATTAATCCTAATCAATGGCGTCGTTGCGTGCTCTATACATTTCTGGCATTTTATCGAAATGTGTAACTATTTGTGCTTTCATAAAATAGAGGCAAGGCAGAAAAATGGCTAAACGCAATAAAAAAATTAACTATTTAAAAAAGTCATTTTGAATTGTATATCATGATTATTTTGTCCAAATTTTACTCGCAATTAATAGTGGAAATTCAACTTAACAAAATCAACTATGTTCTAACATTGAATATTACGTATTAAGGGCATATATATTCATTAGAGGACAAACCTTTTCTATGAATATAATTTCCCTATTTACTTGTCTCTCACGAGGGCAGAGTTTGACACTATGTCGGTTTCTAGTGTAGCAAAGTCCACCTCACTAATAAGGGACACTCTTGCTTTAGAAAAAAAATGCCTCGGTCTAGAATGATTTTTTCTTCACTGACAGAGAACAACAATAATAATATCTAGTATATAAACAGGTACTAAATTTGGCTTCTAACTAGAAGGCCGATTACATTTGGGCGGAGATGTAATTTAATAATTTGTATGAATTACAATAAGATCTCTCAAGAAGTACATTCGAAAAAATCCTGAAATCGTTTCAATTATATGTACAGAATTTCGTATAGATTCAGAAGAAAACCGACTGATCAATTTATTTATTTCTACACAAAATATTGTTTGATTTCGTATAGAAAAATATCTCCTAAAAATAAGGTATTTCGACATTTGTCTACATATTTCTATAATATATTATATGTCCATGCACCAGGCAATGCAGAACAGAAAACCGGGTGTCTCAAAGGAAGTAAAGTTACCTCTGATTAATAATAGGAAGCAATATAGATGATTTAAGATGAGTAACGAAAAAAACAGGAAACGCATGATAAACTCCTGGTCGCCTTAACTGAGAGGAATGCATGGGTGTGGACTGGCTATATGTATTCAAGCATGCCTCATACACACACACACACACACACACACACACACACATACATATATATATATATATATATATATATATATATATATATATATATATATATATATGATCAAAACCAACAACAAACAATCGGTCTTTACATTTTGAATAGCCCCATGGATAATTAAAAACCCGCTTTATTTATTAGTTATTCCCACCAAAAAGCTATTTTGTACATTATATATATATATATATATATATATATATATATATATATATATATATATATATATAAGAATTATTTTTATTAATACAGACTAGTACAAAAAGCCGCTGTTTGTACATGTCTGTATGAATAAAAATTATTATATAGATAGTTACTATTGAGAACTTTTTATCCTATGGATGTCTACTTTACCTGGATTACTCTCTCTCACTCTCTTTCTCTCTCGCTCTCTCTCTCTCTCTCTCTCTATATATATATATATATATATATATATATTTGAAGGTTAATAACTAAAAGATAACTTTTAGAGAATTAGAACTATTGTGAGATGAGGAAAGCTCAATATACTTCTCTCCTTTCCTTCTGTTTTTTCTGCTTCTTTTTTGTTTTTTGTTCTTTGTTTTTTGTCTTTACCTCCTTTTTTCTTCTGTCTTTTCCATTCCTAACCCCCACCCCACCCCCTTTGCTATTTCCACTGTTTAGTTTCTCTTACCTTCCCCTACATATCCCACAATTCCAAGTAAGTTTCGCACTTTACAACAATTCGGATTACCATTTTTCATTGAGTTTGGTTCGATGCTTTTTGCCTTTGGATTTGTTTACTTGAAAACAGGAAGAAATGCGTTTTCTTAATATGGCTAATTTTGTCTAATCTCCCCTCTAAGGATTAAGGACTTGGGTGGAATCTTCGCCGTTGTATTTTCATGCAGATTCTTCTGGATTTACAAATTACATTTGAACCCCACACAACTTGGATCTCCGTATTTTGTGAATTTCATTTACATTGAAACATGCCCGTTTGAACTTTTTAAAAACTTTTTTAAAAAGAACCTTTTTTTTTAACTTTTTCCAAATTTTGAAAATTGACTGTTCTTATCTGTCAACTTATCAATCTCTACTTCCTCTGATGATAAGATTTTAATCTTTGAAAAGCCGTGCTTAAGGAATGCAATTCAAAGAGAAGAAGAATAAATATTTTTATTTACTAAATGCTCCTTGTTCTGAACAACTGAAGATATTGATCTGTTTTCATTTACAGGTCCAACTATTTTTCATTGAGTAACCTTATATATATATATATATATATATATATATATATATATATATATATATATATATATATATATATATATATATAAAGTGTTACAACAACACCCGGACCAAGGTTTCAGATCCGAGAAAATCGGACCTTCATCAGCGGAGTCGTATAGCTTAATGAGTGAGAACAACCGCCAGGAATTTCAAAATATTGTCTGATGGAAAGATGGAACACTTTCAGATTTAAAATTGTCACGTGCGTGGAATATTCGTAGTCAGTTATGGAAAAGTTTCAGATCAAAACAACAGCAACGCTGTACATCGAAAAAGCAAGAAATTAAATGGGAATAACGTTAACAGTTGGACAGATGGGAACCTAGCATTTTTAAATTGTCACGTGCGTGGAATTATGTAGCCCGTTATGGAAAGTATTCAAATTTAACTAATAAAGACGCTATATATATTATCGAAAGTAAATGGAGATAACGTTAAAAATAAAAATAAATTTATATTAAGTTAAAAATTATATTGAAATAATATGCTAATGTAATAATATATTTCTAAAAATATTTTATTCTGCCCAATTCATCAGAAGTGCCTTCTGATAAATTGGGCAGAACAAAATACATAGGTCATAACCGCAGAGTACCCAGAATACGGACTTTTAGGTTTTTTGGATTTCACAATGATGAATTCGCCTTCCGAATTTCGGATTGAACTGTATGGTATCCCGACCGTGGCCCTAAACTTGATTTCTATTATTGCATGTTTTAATTATGGATTGTTTTTTATATTTATGTATATAACTGGTTTTAAATTTTTAATTTTTAAATATTTTTTTAATTTTTTAAATTTTTAATTCTAATTTAAAATTTCAAATGTGGAGTACCCCATATCCCCATTTTTCCTTCTCTTGCATTTTATCTTTTATTTTTACACAATTTTGTTATCCTTTATTTTATCTAACAATGTATTTATTTCATCTTTATTTTTCTTCATTTTTCTTTATTTATTTTTCTTCATTTTTCTTTACTTTTCTTCATTATTCTTTTTCACCTTCTTTTATCCCCCACTTTTATTATTAGTACCTTAATTTTTTATGATTAGTACCATTACGACTTCATAAATTTATAAATGGTGTGACTACAATTTATTTAATTATAAGTTTTATTTTTAATGATTTATGATTTATTATTTAATATTTTTAGAAATATATTATTACATTAGCATATTATTTCAATATAATTTTTATCTTAATATAAATTTATTTTTATTTTTAACGTTATCTCCATTTACTTTCGATAATATATATAGCGTCTCTATTAGTTAAATTTGAATACTTTCCATAACGGGCTATATAATTCCACGCACGTGACAATTTAAACATGCTAGGTTCCCATCTGTCCAACTGTTAACGTTATTCCCATTTAATTTCTTGCTTTTTCGATGTACAGCGTTGCTGTTGTTTTGATCTGAAACTTTTCCATAACTGACTACGAATATTCCACGCACGTGACAATTTTAAATCTGAAAGTGTTCCATTTTTCCAACGGACAATATTTTGAAATTCCTGGCGGTTGTTCTCACTCATTAAGCTATACGACTCCGCTGATGAAGGTCCGATTTTCTCGGATCTGAAACCTTGGTCCGGATGTTGTTGTAACACTTTATTTAATATTAGTAAATATCATGCTCTTATTAATTATTTAGTTAATTTTACTTTTGCATTAATAATTGAGTACTCTGCTGGGAAACTCTCCCAATTAAGAAATACGGTATATATATATATATATATATATATATATATATATATATATATAGAGAGAGAGAGAGAGAGAGAGAGAGAGAGAGAGAGAAATTTGCTGTTTCATATACTTTTATGTATTTTTTAAATATTTTTAGATATGTTCAATGTTTAATTTTATTACCTGCAATAATATCATTGTAATAATGGTCCTCTGAGGAGAAGATTTTCTTTGAAAACTCAAGAGTTAAGGAATCAATATCACCCCATTGTTTTTTAACTTTAATAAAATCTGATTATTTTCTCATTTGATTATGTCATTCAATTAATAGTATTGCTCTATACACTATATTGAGCTTTGTTTATATCCTGATAGTCTACTGGTTAAAGATATTATTTATATCTTACTTTATCTATCTATGTATCTATCTATGTATCTATCTATCCATCTATATATATATATATATATATATATATATATATATATATATATATATATATATATATATATATAACTTCTTTGTAATATAGCAGTAAAAATCCCAGCAGAGTGTTCGATTAATTTAGAATTCAAGTTAAAAATTAAAAATTAAGAGCGTATATATTTATTTTAGTACAGAAAAATTAGTACAACATTCGTAACGTCGGTTTCAAGTACGGAAGAACTTAGCCATCCGGCTCTCTTCAGCTTCTGTTGTCATCTGTTTCAGAAATGTGAAGTCACGTGCCACACTCATTTGGACGCGTTATTAGCTTAGAGTGTTATGTATGTTTGTTTAAATTTAGTGTAAGGAAGGTTTAATAAGGTTTGAAAAAAGGGCGGGGTGAAAAGTAACAGTTGAGATTTAAACCGGAGAAGATTTAAAGAGATATGAAAAAATTAAAAAATATATATATTTTTTTTAAATATTTGTATATAAATCGCGTGAGCCAATATTATGAATATCGTATATTTGGCCGTTACTGTTTTGGGGTTTAATGATGTGTCTTCTAAAGAGATTATGGAGATAAAATGGGTATAAGGATTATACTTATGAAGAGATAAAAAGGTTAAAAGGAACAACATTAATTAAATTCAAGTTTAAATCTTAGATAAAGGACTTTAAATCAATCCCAAAAGAAATTTTAATAAAGATATCATCCGGGCAGTTTAAGGGCAGTAACTCTGCAGGGTTTTTGAATGATTTGTATTCGGGATTTAACAGTATTAACTAAGGTATACTGAATGCTTATGGGGTTATAAAATTGATATGCTGATTACAACTTGTTTAGCGATAAGAGTAAGGATTGGGTCGGCAAGATTGGATCTGTTTGGGAGATATGGGAGATTAGCATTATGACCAAGAAATGGTGGTGACCTATGTGAGTAATAATAATGAAAAATGGGGGTGTTACCTTCTTAATGACTGGAGAAATATTTTTGAGAAAGTTATAATTATTGCTCTTGAAAAATAGTGTAGATATGGGTTGATAAAGGTAATTGTTCGTATTTTTTAATTTTATTCATATTTATGAGGGGTGATAGTTGGGAAAATTTTCCGATGGGGAAGTCGGTATTTAATGTTGCAATTATGGTGTTATGTATTTGGCAGAGGGGGTGTAGCTAGGCCTTTATGTGTATCGGTAAGTCCAGTTTATAACTAGTGCTTGTCTCCTGTGGATATCATCCCTTAAAGATTTCATCTCAAATATTCAAACAGACTGTATTTGGGTCAATGATGGCCCTTAATATATGGTATTTTTTAGCGTCACACAGAGGGCATCTATTTATGGCTGGAGAGAAGGAAACAAACAATAAAAAGTCCAAGTGGTTGAAAAACATGAAAAATGAACTACAGAAAATAGAAGAAGGAACAGAAACGGAGATTACTAAAGAAACCATTAAGGACACCCTAAGGAAAATGTCAAACTTTAAAGCACCAGGCCACGATGGAATACATGCATATTGGCTTAAATAATTTACGATACTACATAAAAGACTGGCGCAGAAACTGAGAGGATCTATCCACAAAACAGACATACCGTGGATGACCAAAGGAAGGACAACGCTTATACAAAAAATGCCAAAAAGGAACGACCCCCAGCAACTACCGACCAATTCCTGTTTACCAACAATGTGGAAAATCCTAACGGCACAACTGAGAGAACAAATCTACCAGTGCCTAAACAAACAGACTACTCCCCAAGGAACGAACAGGATGCCATAAATGGAAAAGAGGAACGATCAAAAGATCCTGAAGGAGGTAAAAAACAGAAAAAAGAACATATCGATTGCATGGATTGACTACAAAACAGTTTACGACAGAATCCCTCAAGCATGAGCAATTGAATGTTTGAAAATATACAAAATACCCGAAAGGATGATTCAGAAAGCAATGGGACCATGGACACTGGAACTGACAGCCGGAGGACAACACCTGACTGAGATAAAGATACAGAGAGGCATCTTCCAAGGAGATTCCCTATCACCACTACTGTTTATAATAGCTATGATGCCACTGAACTACATACTCAGAAAATGTAATGCCGGATACCAGTTTACAGACACATAACTAAGAGTAAACCACTTGATGTACATGGATGACCTCAAAGTATTTGCAAAAAGCAAAAAGAACCTGGAATAGCTTATAAATACGACCAGAATTTTCAGCCAGGACATCCAAATAGAACTCGAAATGGAAATGTGTGCACTACTAGAAATAACAATGGAAAACTAGAGACAACAGAAGGCATGGAACTCCCCAACCAAGAGGAAATAAGGGCGCTAGGCAAACAGGATAGCTACAAATATCTTAGAGTTCTTGAAGCAGACACCATCAAATCTACATAAATGAAAGAGAAGCTTGGAAAAGAATATTTACGAAGAACAAGAAAACCCCTATAAACGAACCTATATAGCAGGAATCAAGTAACAGAAATACATACCTGGGCAGTAGCACTAATAAGATACTCTGGACCATTCATACGCTGGCCCAAAGAGGAACTCAGGCACCTAGACCAAAGGACTAGAAAATTATGGCCATGCACAACGCAATACATCCAAAAGACGATACGGACAGACTCTACATGAAAAGAAACGAAGGGGGAAGAGGACTGGTAAGTATAGAAGATTGTGTGAAAGACCTAAAAAAAGAGCTGGAGAAATACATAACTCAACACATGGAAATCTTTATCACTGCAGCAAGAGACACCGTTCAAACGAACAACTCGGGAAACACCGAAACCAGAACCAAAACGACAAGAAAAGAAAAGTGGGGAGAAAAACAACTAGCTGGACGCTTCAGAAGACTGACAAGACAAGAAACCAACGAAAATAGCTGAGCATGGCCAAGAAAAGGGCACTTGAACAGACAAACGGAATATTTACTGATGGCTGCACAGAACAGAGCAATTAAGACAAACTACAGTAAAGCTATAATAGATAAAACCCAGGAAAACAGTAAATGACGACCGTGTTGACAAAGAGACGAAACAGTAAATCATATAATAAGTGAATGTAGCAAACTAGCCCAAAAAGAATACAATAACCAACATGGCTGTGTTGGGAAAGCATTACACCTGGAACTGTGCAAACAATGCAATTTCGAATACGCAGACAAATGGTACAAACATAAAACAGAAACAGTACTGGAAAACGAAAAACACAAACTAATCTGGGATATGGATGTACAAATAGACAAACTCATACAAGCAAGAATACCGGATGTTATGATAATCAACAAGAAGGAGAAATCTTGCAAAATCGTAGACTTCGCCGTTTCAGCACACCAAAGAGTGAAAATCAAAGAAACGGAGAAACGAAGCAAATACACGGAACTAGCCAGAGAACTCAAAGGAATATGGAGCATGAGGAAAGTCAGTATAATACCAATAATCGTAGGAACACTAGGAACAATAAAAAAATACTGGAAAAAAGACTAGGAGAAATCGGAATCAAAGGGATCATTGGAACTATACAAAGGACAGCAATGATCAAAACAGCTACAATCTTTAAAAAAATCATTGAATGAGGAAACCAACTCGTATCAGCTACGAAGGGTCACACGGAATTTACTACAGGAAGAAAATAAAACCACAGAAAGAACACATCACAAACAACGAAACAGGAAACATCACTTTATAAGCACCCTCCAATAAATTACACCGGCCTCAACTGACACGACAAAAAAATGAACCAATGAACAGAAATAGCAAGAAACACCATCAGCTCCCCGCCCACCCCCACCAAAAAAATTTAATTTTAAAAATGTTTAAAAATAAAAAAAGATAAAACACATCTTTTTAAAAGTGTACCAGCCTAGGCTGACACCACACAACATGTTTGCATAGGGTCAAGGGGGATGAAAAGACCGAGGAGCGACAGTACAAACCAGACCTCCACTGGAAGTGTAGAGAAGACCAATGGTCCTTACAGCGAGAAACCAATGGTAAACGGATGTTGTGATACTGCAAGTTTATTTGCGGTGGTTATTGAAAAGAGGTGGAGACTACTGGAAATCTGGGGAGACTTGTTGTCACTCAGACTCCAGGGAATACCACTGGTTATCGGTGAGCAATCAATGATGACCTGTGTTTGAACTTCTAGTGAGTACATAATAATAATGTAAATAATAATAATAATAATAATAATAATAATAATAATAATAATGTTAATAACATTAATAATAATAATAATAATAATAATAATAATAATAATGATAATAATAATAATAATAATAATAATAACAATAATGATAATAATAATAATAGTAAAAGTAGCAATAATATTAATAATCATCCAAAATTGGTAATACTATTAATGGTATTAATAACCACATTAATAATGTATTGTAATTGTAATTTTAATGATAATAATGTAATTAAATGTAAGAATTATACCGAAGATAATATAATATATGATGTGATAATATATATATATATATATATATATATATATATATATATATATATATAGTCTCAGAAGTTTCTCAACCATTAAGAAAACAAAACAAAAATCCCTTAAGTCCCAAGTCGTTCAGTGGAAAATCACTCATGTAAGTCAATTTAGTTTTTACAGTTATTATATTGGTTTGCTTCTAACATTATTTAATGGATCATCTGTTGTTTACCATGAAAAACTGTTTCGGGAATTTTATATATATATATATATATATATATATATATATATATATATATATATATATGTATATATATATATATATATGTATATATATATATGTATATATATATATGTATATATATGTATATATATATATATATGTCTATATATATATATGTATATATATATGTATATATATATGTATATATATATATATATATTTGTATATATATATTGTGTGTGTATAGGCAGCATTTTTCATTTATGCAAACATTCTTAAAAATAACAGAATTCTTCCGTTTAATAATACCTTTTTTATTTTTTCAAGTTTTCTGATGGTCTTTTGTGTATTAAAATCAAAAGAATAATAAATATCCCATAGGTTTCACAGGTTTAACAGGTTTCACGAACGTTTTAGATTCTTCGTCTAATCATCCTCAGTTGTCAAAAGCAAATGAAGAATAAATCTGGAGAAAGAAGAGTATTTTTAAAAAGACGACAGAGAAACGCGCATAGAACGTTTTACGGATTGTTCCAGGAAGTCGTTGACAATTTAAATTCAGCTTAAAATCGCATTACGTTAAGCATTTTGAAATGTTACCACTGGTTTCATATGTGATTTTGTTTATTTTAGGTTGTTGTGTTTTATGTAGATAGCTCTGATTTCAGACAAATTCTAGTTAATAACACTAAAATTATACATTCCGAAACCAATGAAAAAAATTTTAAATACCGGAAGCTATCTACATAAAAAGACAACAATTACATTTTTTTTGTTGTAATCTTTAATTATTACTATGTTCTATTTGAAATATTGAGCACCCCCCCCGTTCGTATGAGGATTTTCCCCGGTATGAAAAGATAAACTGTTTTTATACCAAGACATTAATATATATGTATATGCAAAGGAGTAAGGGTACCAACACTTGTAAAAGTTTTTTTCAACATTTATTTATTATTTTGTGATTTTATTATTTTATCATTTTATATAACGCGTTTCAAGCGTGGTGCGCTCTCGTCAGATTATATACTTTCCTCTCGTTGGAACTGCACTGATGCACTGATGCTACACTACCCTCTTTTCTCTCTCTCTCTCTCTCTCTCTCTCTCTCTCTCTCTATATATATATATATATATATATATATATATATATATATATATATATATATATATATAGTGTGTGTGTATATGAATTCAATACTCAACCATGTCACTTTCCATATACGTACATTTCTAACATTGTTTTAATAGAGTTACATTTAAGAAACGACAAACATTCATTTAACCTTGTTTGTTCCAGCACGTAGCATGAGTATTGTTACCCCCCCCCCCAGGAAAATAATAAATATTTCGTTAAATTCATTTTTATTGTTACTTTAAAGTGTGTTTCTGTATACGTGGTGTACGCATGTATATTAGTAAAACCGTGTATCATTTTGTTTGCGAAACATTCCTAATAGCAAAAAAAGGTTTCTTATAAATGTAATTGTAGTATCCAAATGAGAATTACGTAAATTATATGGCGCTAGCTTGTTAAAGAATATGGCAAACATGTCTAATCCATGTGGAAATACGTCTAAATTCATAATTAATTTACGCTTTCTGAAAGCAGAAACCGCTATTTCATTTATACGTAAGAAAGCAAAGAACGACTGGTGTATAATAATTAAAGGAAACAATATTTATTTACCCATCGACATTTTTCCACCAAATTGAGAAGAAGAAACCTCCGTTAAGTAATTTTGTTCTTAGCTTCGACCTTATATAAAAGAAAAATCGAATATAATGATGTCAGTATGAACAATACTACTCCATTCATACGTATATATAAAAGAATTATCTAGCTGGATGTATGTCAGACTGATATAAACTTTCCGGAAACGAATCTATTTTCCCACGAATGAGTAACAGACAGGCGAACTTAATATCCATTCATACGTATATATACAGGATAAAAATGACGCTTATTGCAAAAGAAACAATATATTTATTTGCCTACTCTAAAAAAGTGCACGCATTGTTGTCATAAACAACAAACTGACTTGTGTTGTTTTTATTCATACATACCTCCAAGTCATTGACGAATATACCTTCTAGTCCAGGAAAATGGCTGGAATTTAACTCTAGCCAAAACAGAAATGTATAAAATGAACGAAAGAATCACTTTCACTTGCCTTGTTATATTATGAGAGACACTATTTGAAAAAGGTGCATATCAGCTAGCATGGATTGTGGCCGGGATCAGAATCATCTAGCTGGGTGCATGTCAGACTGATACAAACTTTCCGGAAACGAATCTATTTTCCCAGGAATGAGTAACAGACAGGCGAACTTAATATCAAAGGAATAAAGGATTGGTGTCAATAAAGGTCAGAATAGAGATCGACAGATCGAGACGCGATGATGTAACTAGTTTTTGTTCGCACACAAAAAAACGATAGTTTTCAAAAGTCTATCCATTGATTTTAAAGCGAGATGGATATGTCAAATCATGCTCTAAAATCTTTAGTTAAGTTAAGTCGGTATGGACCGAAGAAAACCCCCCTGTCTGTCTGTCTTGTATATAATTGCCCTTCACTTTTAAAAGTATATAAGTAAGACGTTAATAATTACGACGTAACTAAAAAAAATACGAAGGAAATTGGGTAAGCATCACGGACGACTTGTCTTCGACGTAGTTTAATACAGATAAGCTCAATAAAAGCCCCTGTGAACCTCTCAGATCATCTGTCTTAGACTCTTTTCTGTCGAGGAAATGTAAAGATTTATTCACAGCTACCATTATGGCGATCGCGGAGATAGAAAAGGCGGAGAGATCAGCGCGGCCACACAAAGAAAGTAAGAAAGAAAGAAAGAAGAAAGAAAGAAAGAAAGAAAAAAATATCAAAACACAGCTACCACGACAAAGACGGCGGCCAACGATGGAAGGAAACGACGAAAATAACAGGTAAATTATGATATTGATTTGTAGTTTACATTTGTATTGTAAAGAGAGAAAGAAAAGATAGAAAAACCTCGGCACACACATTGATACCCGTTATAGATGACACTTGATATGTAAAAGAAAAAAGACAGAAAAGAAAGAGACTGATGCACGTAAAAGAAAGATGAGCGTATGATGAGTGACACACGCACTCGTACATACGTACAAAGTGTAAACACACACAACAGTTGAATGACATGTCTCCCCCCCCCCCCCCAACGTAAAACGCCCCACTGAGTTATGTCCTTTTAATACAGAGAGGTGACGGTGGTTAAGTGGATAGCAACAGTGACTTATGACCGGGGTGTGCTAAGTTCGAATCCGGTCGATTCCATTTTCACTTAGGGATGTTGGCAACCGCATCGTGGTCCCTCTTGGAAAGAATGCCGACAACAGAATCCAGCCGGCTAACAAAGTTGTACCATTCTGATTGATGCGAATTTACTTTACTAACACAGAAAAAATGAGCGGACCGAAAACGAGAAAGTTGAAGAAATTCTACAGAACTGTAATTAAAATAATGGGCACTTTTAGTGTTATATTATATTGGTAAACAAAAAATAATCGATTGATTATGAGGAATTGAGGTATTGGACTAATAAATTCTATAAAAACAACAAAAAATAACATTACAAGGCGAGTCCTGTTTTAAAGAAAACCAGCAACGAAGTTATTACGGAAACCCACCAATATCAAAATCAACACCGTTATTATAGAACACTCTGGAAAGTGAAACTGTTACACGTTATAAGATCAAATTGTAGTATCTGTTCCGATGGATACTGCACCCCATAGACTGGTATTGTCTTGGCCTTCGAGGCTTGATTTATGCCTGTCTATGGATCTGTCCTGTGCAGTTCTATGAGGTCCACCCTCCAAGGCTTCGCCTCCCCTCTTTGGGGAGGGGTAAGTTTATTGCGTACTGCCTGCGGCGCCCCTACCGGGCGATGCCGACGAGGCTGCCCAGGCAACTTTTAAACCCTACTTTCCCGACCCGACCTTGGGTCACAACTTACTTGTGGGAGTAAGATAAAAACTGGCCTTGTGCCTAACTCCTAGAGAGGAGTAAATAAATACAGGTTATAAGATCAAAGTGTAGTATCTGTTCCGATGGATACTGCACCTCATAGACTGATATTGTCTTAGCCTTCGGGGCTTGATTTACGCCGGTCTATGGGTATGTCCTGTGCAGTTCTAGGAGGTCCACCCTCCCAAGCTTCGCCTCCCCTCTGTGGGGAGGAGTAAGTTTATTGCTTACTGCCTGAGGCGCCCCTACCAGGGAATACCGACGGGGCAGCCCAGGCATTTTTTGTAGGGCAGAGTGTTCAACTTCTCGGGCGCTGGCTTTTCAAATTCCACTTTCCCGAC
This sequence comes from Sepiola atlantica, assembly GCA_963556195.1. Lineage (NCBI taxonomy): Eukaryota > Metazoa > Mollusca > Cephalopoda > Sepiida > Sepiolidae > Sepiola > Sepiola atlantica. Next base: position 63,578,732 of record OY744539.1, on the reverse strand, counting down.
CTTGTGTCACATCTCACCTCGTGGGAGGAAGATAAATAACTTGTCGTCTCTTGCATACAATAATTAATAGCAAATCTTCATTAGTATTTTCGAAATGCTTAATTAAAAAATATGTATCTAAAAACTAGACAAATAACGTAACACGTTTGATCACCGGTTAATCTCGGATTATGTTGATTCGGGAAAAGTAAGATAGCAAAGTTAAATAAAAACATAAATAAAAATATAACATCTTAAATTAGTCTCATTCCGCTCGCTATATATGTCTCTATTTTCTCTCTTTCTCTCTCCAGCTACGGTTTAAACGCGATTACTGCTTGTGATGTTTTTTCTTTTTGTTTATAATGGACTATCCATCTTTAGTTTGATTATATTTGACTGTTAATTAATAAAGATAAATGGAGAGAGAGGGGGAGAGGGGAGATAGAGTCGGAAGCAAGAGGCAGGTCAAACAACGTATAGTTATAGATGGGTATCTTGGCGAGTTGATTACAGATTATGGCTAATTAGAACAATTGAAATCTGATGGTTTTCAAACATAACTCAATCCTAAAACTATAAAATATATTACAATATATTTAGTGTCATTAAAAATATAGGAAAACACTTTCAGGAACAGCTTTATTATGATAACACAGGTGTTGTAAGTGTGTAATCATGAATACCAAATAGAAGAAAGGAAGACTGTGTAGAGCCAGATATTAATATACATTGTATGTGGGCTTAATTCTAATTGACAATTTGAACCCAGACAACACTCATATTTCCACCTACCTTACCGAAATTGTCATCTCTTGCATACCGTAATTGATAGATTTAATATATTTGAGTTTCAAGACTTTTTGCGTTGATGATTCCGAAATGAAATGTAGCCAGCACTCACATGGCATCCCGCCTTGGGATTATCTTGACGGATTTCTAGTTAATAAATTCATCGAAGCGAAATCGTTTTCATCTTATCATCATGAATCTGATTAGATTTTAGTCAAAACTGCAAATTTCTTTTAGATTTGACGGTCAAATCACGTTTTTATTTCGCGAATCATTTCTATCTTAATCGAGTTATGTGTTTTCAGGTAGATTTTTTGACGGCACTTACTACAAGAAAACTCGACTTATAACGTGAACAGATCGTAATCCGCCTCACTTAGAACTTCTTTATTTGCAACGGGTGTCAGTTAATCGTTATTAAAGCAATATCGACCAGCCAACACTTTCATTTATTTCATCTTCTTTTCTTTATACAAATTCGTTTCCTTCGGAGAATTATCTTTAATCCAATATGGCTAAAACCGTTTTGCGTCAATGAACATAAATCTCTTAAATATCTTATTAACTTTTTTTATCTGTGTTGTTTTTTATAAGTGCTGCTCGATTTGTTCCGTTCTTCTACAAAATGTTTTGTAAGTTTTTATTTACATCTGAGATATTTATCTCATGGACCCTCATCAGGAAAGAATCGGTGCAATAATCATTCACATCCGAAAAAGAAATTGACGAATTCAGAATAGTTTTGCCACAGCAGCCCTTATATCGGCCTCGCTACGCCGGCTATCTGACGGGATCGCAATTACTACTCCGTTAGGTTCCACAAAAGTAAAGAATTTAGCAATAAAGCTATTAGATATTTTACAGAAACAATAATCTATATAAATACTATTACACGTAAATGTATGTTTGCCTGTTACTACTGAAGCTACTTAAACTAAACTTGTAACCCAGAAAGTGGAATAGACGATTGGAATTCAAATAACCAGATTCGGCTTTTCTGTTGTTGATTTGAAGACTTTATTTTTAATCTTAAAATTTATTTTATTTAGCTTGTTGTTTTTTTTAGAGAGCCACCTGATAATTAAAAAAATAATTTGATTTTAAGTTAAAACACTATTGTATTTTACTTATATATATATATATATATATATATATATATATATATATATATATATATATATATATATATATATATGTCTTCTTTGGTCTGAAGAGGTTGACTCTCTTTGATGAGTACAGCCGAAACATGTATGCACATATGTAACCAATAATGGTTGTATAAATAAGAAATTATACTTAAGAAGAGCTCTACATGTTATTGAGCACTTTTTATAAACACTAGAGATCCAACGGATTTGGTTAACTAACTAATCTAAAAACAATGTGTATATATAAAAACACCCAGCAACACTAACTCCATGCATTTTAGCCTGACAATTCCTATGTAAATAATATTCGGAAGACCCTGTGTAGCTTAATTGCCATGAATATATTTTCCTAACTTACTATATATATATATATATATATATATATATATATATATATATATATATATATATATACATATAGAAAGAGAGCGAGAGAGAGATAGTCCGATAAAAGGGACCTTTGTAGGTCCTCTTTATTAAGATATTAAATAGGTTTAAATTCTCGCTGCTTTACCAGGTTTTTCATAGTGGCCGAGTGGGTTGATAAGTCGGAATTTGAGTTCCGGGGTTTTGAATTCTGCGACTGGTATGAATAATTATATTTACACTGACGATTCCCACATATTCCAAAATAAAAACAGGTGTCATACTCTGAAAGCAACATTTGAGAAATGTCATTTAAGGATATTTGTTATCATAGTTCACCCCAAACAAGGCAGGGCGCCCCTGTAGACGTAAGGGACTACTGAGAATTAATGAGAAAGTTTGCGGGGTCATCCTAAGTTGTGAGCTGTGCATCGTGATGCCATTTAACATTAGTTTTAAATGTCTGCATGTCAGTAGAATTTGGGAAACAGGAAGCGGGAAGGGAGATCCAGTGGCCGGTAGCACAAGGAAGGTAGCTATTGGAGTAGAAGGCACTCTGGCATCTTAGGACTTCCACAGTGAAGGGATTGGACTTAGCTGATTATCGGGTTCATCTAGTGTATTTATGTCGAGGGGGCACCAGGGCAGCAAGTTTATCGGAGCACGATCCATTGAAGTACTTGGAAAACAGGCACAAAGATGCAACATTGCGGCTTCAGCTTAGTGGATATATATTTATATCAAATATATATATATATATATATATATATATATATATATATATATATATATATATATGAATCTCTCTCTCTATATATATATCTCATATATATATATATATATATATATATATATATATATATATATATATATATATATATATATATATGCTGTATGTGCTCTCTGCTTATCTCGGCATTGTTTCCAGTCGTCTTGTATTACTACTTGCCTTTGGAATCAAGCAATGCCGACTCAGGAGAGCGGTTGTTAGGGATTGCGCAACCCTTGCAATTACAAATTCACGCGCGGGCAGCCCCTGGTGGGGCACTCATACGTCGAAATCGACGGGAGAGTCCATCATATATATATATATATATATATATAGTGTCTATAGAGAATTTTAGTTTAGGAGGCTGCGACAATGCAATGTAAGACACCGGATGAATTGAAACACAATCAGTCATTCTTTGAATTCATCCGGTGGCCATAACTATATCACATCCTTCTAAACCACAACACAATATATATATATATATATATATATATATATATATATATATATATATATATATATATATATATATATATATATATATATATATATATATATGGGTGTGTGTGTGCAAACATTGTTTAAAATAACAGAATTCGTCTGTTTAATTATACCTTTTTTTTCTTCCATTGTTCTAATTGTTTGTTTTGTATTAAAATCAAAATATTTGAACAATGTCCCACAGGTATCACGACCGTTTCCAGTTCTTTCGTTGAATAATCCTCAGGTTTCAAAGGCAAATGACCAAAAAAGCTTGAGAAAGAAGATAATTTTTTAAGAGACAGCGGAGAAAGTGTTTTTTAGTTTGGGCAGGAGTTGTTTTTACAACAAGAGTTTGTGTTTTAAATTTCTTATAGTAAATAATGAGTCGAATTTTATTATTATTGTCAATTAGGGGTATGTATCTGTATATATATATATATATATATATATATATATATATATATATATAATCCGAGTATGGTATAGATCCACAGGGTATAAATGCAGGGGAATTGAACCGGGTTTATGAGAGTGCTCAATAAAAACATAGAGCGAAAATATAAATAAAAATGATAAGTTATTTCATTTTGACTACAAAATTGATTTTGTTTCACGACAGCAGTTTTTAGGAGCTCCTGATCTTCAGAATATGAATAGAAATACCAAGTCGTATGCTCTTTCTCCCTCTCTTTCAACTTTCTCATTATGTCCCGTGCAGCTCTTAATATGTCCTTTTATTTTCTTCTCCTTTCTCTATTTCTTTTCCCTCTTACTTGTATTTTGTTTTTGTTTTGTTTTTGTTTTGGTTTTGTTTGTTTTGTTTTGTTTTATTTCTATTTCTATATATATATATATATATATATATATATATATATATATACTCCCTCCGTTCGCATATCTTTGCGAGGCTGAGAGGATGATATCACAATGAAGGAACTACATATACTGCCCATAGAGGATGTTGCAATGACTGAGAAGATGATGGCATGACAAACGAACATTATCCTATTAAAAAAATAGGACAATACCTGGAGGCATGATATCTTGACAACAGAATAGATAGTATATTAATCCCCCTCCCCCATAAAGCTGATGGTAATCCTGGGAGGATGCTGTCCTGAAGAACGAACGTAGACTATACTGCCTCCGCCTCAAAAAGAGGAGGTGATGCCTTGGAGGAATGTATCATGACGAATTAAAATATACTACGCGGTAACGCCCAAATGTAAATTTTCCTGAAAAATATGGTCGCCACTTTATAAACAAATATAGATATGCTAGGTAAGTAAGAACGATAACTTCTTTCATAATTTCTAGTTAAATAAAACATGTTTATAAACTTGAGTTATCGTTCTTTATTAGCTATTATAATGGTGAACGAATATATCTTAGAATGGCAACCTGACTTAGAGGATTGTATTATGACGAACGAACACTACCCCCCCTCCCCCCCAAAGAAGAGGTAATCCCTGCAAGGATGGTCTTATGATAACAGAATCGATACTACACGATTCGCCCCCCATTAAAAGGTATTTGATTTAATAGAGATTTTTTTCGTTCTGGGAGGATTCCCCCACACCTCATTAAAAACAGAGCAGGTAATACCTGCGAGGGCAATATCATGACAACAGAACCGATATTACGCTACTCACTCCATTAAAAGATACCGATTAAATAATTTTTAAAATTTTAAAATGCTTAGTCACAAAAAGCAATCTTTTTTTTTTATTGATCCTTAGCCTTAGCTAATATAAAGTGTCGCGTCTGTTCTCCACATCCCAGCGATATCTGAGGTTTTACTAACGCCGGAAGTAAATTATCTCATTGGAACATGAAATTCTAAAAACGTTTTGAAAATGTTGTCATTTTTTTAATAAAAAATATTTTTATTTAATTATATTAATAATTATAATAATAGAACTATCGATGAAACGTTTGCTGATAGAGAGGAAAATTTTGCAATACAAATTAGAAATGTATATTGATGGATATTAATTAATTAAAAAATTTGAAAACATAAATATGTAAATGAGCAATATTCGGATTTATTTGAGGTAGTTTCGAGATGACTATATATACGGTATTTCAAGCTATTCTTGTATCAGTAGAATTACATAAGCCGAATCTGGTTTGCTGTTAATATAGTTAGGAATAATAGAAATAAACTTTCGTATAGCGTTTTTTTAAATTTCGACATATATATATATATATATATATATATATATATATATATATATGTACAGGGTCCGTAATAAGTATCTGTATATTTTAACCTTTGTTGATACTTAGACATTTCATTTATTTCATGTGTGATTCAAAATCGCAAATCACATATTTTATTTAATAAATAATTTGATATAAATGTTATTTCACTTCCATTCTTATTTAAGATTAAAATTATGTCCGCACGATTTACAAAAGAGTAAACACTCGTGCGTTTGAAGAGAAAATGTTTACTCAACAAAGCCGTGTAGCATCGTTGAAGTTAAAAAAAAATTTGAGCTGGCATTGCTCAAGAGTCGTTGAAGCTGTGCGTCAAAGTAAGCCGGACAGTCCTTAAAATAGCAACGGGCACATAGATAACCACGGAGGTTTAATATACATCATGTTTAATGTTGCAAAACACATACATGTACCCTTTGTTAGTTTCTATATTTTAGTTGCATATTTGTTTAATATTTCATTTATGATGTTGGAACTTATAGGACCATGTATATATATATATATATATATATATATATATATATATATATATATATATATATATATATATATATATATATATATATATATATAAAGGTAAAAAACTTGAGGTCGTTAGATTTAGTGTTAGAGTTAACATTCTAAACAAAAAACAAGAAACCACAATTAACTGTAGGCACAACAGATCCCATATTCATAGTAATTTACATATAACCTCTTGACACAATGTAACCATTAGAAAATAAAATAACACAAAAAATGTTAACCCATACAAAACCCATCATTCAATAGTCTATATTAATTTCCATAGAATTAATTACCCCTTCCATACAATACTGCCCCTAAACACGACAATACTAGGGCTCCTATTATTGAAAATGAAACAGAATACTTATGTATCCACCAACTAAAAATATATAACATAGTAATCTATTTATTATATATATTATCATATCATATATTATCGTCGGTATGATTATTACATTTAATTATTCTATTAATATTATAATTATAATTAAAATACATTATTAATGTTGTTATTAATACTATTTATATTATTACAAACTGTGGATGGTAATCATTATTACAATTATTAGTATTATTATAGCTTTTTTTATTATTAATTGTGTCACCTTCTTATATTTACCTTCATCTCACCATCATTTATTTATCACAATTATAATCCCATCTTCATTCCTTTATTATGATTATAAATACTACTATTATTATTATTATTATTATTATTATTATTATTATTATTATTATTATTATTATTATTATTATTATTATTGTCGCTATTACTATCCTTGTATATGCTAGTTTAATTAAGAACATTTTTAATTTATTTAGGTTAATTTTACTTCATTTTCCTAATGTTATTATTATTATTTTATTTCCGTCGAATTAATTATAAAATATAAAATTAAAAATAAAATAAAGAATTAAAAAAAGGAAAAAATAAAACAAATAAAAAGAAATGAAAAATAAACACGATTAGATATAAAGTACTTTACACCCCTACACTCTACCTAGAATCAAGGCCAGACTGAAGACAGTGTTTCACTTCCCACTCCCATATCGCGCATAATATTGACACGCTGAAGTCACTCTTTACTCATATCCAGACATTAATCTGCCGTTAAAATGTGCCACGGAAATTTGACTCCTTTTTTTCTCCATCCACAACATAGGTTTATATTATATTTGATTTTCAACGGTTTCAAATCTAACCACGTGACATTCCAATCTTAAATTATCTTAAATTATTTATTTCGTTTTCTTTTCTTCTTTTAAACTTAATTCTTTCCAAATATAAAAACATCACATTTTAATTCTACCTGATGAGATTACAGTTTCGAACAGCTGTTGATCGATAACATCGACATGCCAGTGTCGCCGATTATGGGCATGTCTGTATAACTAAAATCACCATATATATATATATATATATATATATATATATATATATATATATATATATATATATATATATATATATATATATAAGGCAGGTCTATATTATATTCCAATAACCATGTGTTTATTTTATTATTTTTATTTTCATTTTTTCGCATTTCCGAAAAACATAAGATTTCTGTGAGATATATTTGTTACGGTCCGTTTCATTTGTCTTTTGCCAAACAACATTTTTATGTCAATATATATATATATATATATATATATATATATATATATATATGTTTTTGATTTTACTTTAGTCGAAGTCATGAGAAATCAAAAAGGACCCTTCCGGGGCCTAATACTTAATGTCTATGTAATATACATAGATATTCGAATATTCCATTAAAGTTATCTTTACCTGTCAAACATTGAATTTGTAAAGAAAGTAAAAACATTAATTTAACTCTCCCTAATTGGCCAGTAAACTATATTATAGTATATATCTCTTATAGTCTTCTGGTCATACCGGATTCCACGGCACAATAATTCATCTAGTCTGGTGAGGTATCCAGCTAAGTGATGTTACTAAAAAAAGGTGCACCAATTCTTGTATGAGCTAGTGTATAGCCGTGTCGAGGTGATTTTATTAGGGCTTCACATACTATGTTATTTTGAATATTTAGTCAGGGTTTACTTGTAGGGTGAAGTATCCTTATGTTAAGTTGTCCTGACAAATCTTTGTACAGAGAGACGAAAGACACTCGAGGATGGTGGCTAGTAGGTAATGTAAACTCACTATATATGCGTACGTGTGTTGCTGAAATATATTTGATATAAATACGAATTTACTTAGAAGACAAAATTATGGTAAGATAGCAAATAGTGTTTCTATATATTACTATTTATATAAATTTATGTATGTTTATATGTTATATATTTGTATTACAGGATTACCTCTGAAACGAATGAACTCATGGATTTTATAACACTGCTAATAGGCGTATGGGCGGGAAATGTGGGGTATCTTGTACAATAGGTATTAGCCATCAGTTAATAGATATTCCGCAAATTACAGTTTATTTTGGACATTTTAAAGAGATTAGTGGGCATGAAATAGGCACAGGCTCCCATTTGAACATTCCAATATTGCATATTTGCATTACATTTTATCAATAGTTTAATTAAACAAGATTTCCTGAATTTGAATTTCTTCTTGAGACGCCTTACGCTTATGCCTTAAATATTAGACATTTTCTAGAATCAAGTCATGTAATGGATTTTGAACAACATTCGAATAAAGATTCTAGACATAAAGTTTAGTATCATAATATTTTTAATTTAATCGTCGAAAGGAGACGTAAAAGTGGTGCAAAACTGTTCTGTGAATGAATCTTACCCGTCATGGAGCGGGTAACCCGAATCGCTGTTACTCAGAGCAATGATATATTACCAACGTTCTGATTGAGAATCCCACAGAGACCTCATCCAGATGCACCTTGGAGCAAATCGTTTCCTCTCTCTGTCGAACAGTGCGCAACGGGTGGGGGGGGGACTGAATGCGTCAAAGCAGGTATAGAGGCATTTATCCCGCCATAAGCCAGATACGCATAGACAAAAACATACAACACCAATTAACAACTGTAAAAGTGTAATAGCCGTAGCTAAAGTAGGTATACTGAAATAACAAAAAAATAGTAATTCGCGATTTCTTGAAAATCTGTAATAATGGAGTGAACAATGGAAAATAAACCATTCCCACCATCAAAACCTTCTTTTGTCCTGAATATCATAAAAACCTAAACACCTATAAAACATGTGAACCACACTTTATCCTATCTATAGCAATAAAAAGAATTGCTCTGCTGAGCTGGCCCCTGCTTTCTTAAAACTCTATAACAAATGTATTACCGAATCTTTCTTCCGTGATTATTGGAAAAATTGCCTCTATGGTACCAGTCTTCAAGACTATGGCGAAAAGAGTAACCCGAAAAAGTATTACCCCATGAATTTCCTCCCGCTCTTCGTTAAAATCTTTGATTAATTAATCAATCTAACGATAGTCCACCGTCTCGTAAATTCTAAAGTCCTTCTGACCAGTAGTATGGATTTAAGCAATTCTCTTCTATTCTGGACTTCATAACGGTCATCTTTGAACCGATGTACCATACGCTAGATAAAGTATGTGGAACTAGGGTTATAGCGCTTGATATATCCAAGGCCTTTCACAAAGTCTGGCATGAAAATCTTCTTAGGAAAATGAATTCGCACGGTATCACGGAACGAATATTTAATATAAGATCGTTCTTAGTTAAAAGAAATATCCAGGTTGTTTTCAATGGCCGTACATCTAAACAACATCAGATTCATGCTGGTGTGCCTCAAAGAGTTGATATTTGGATACTTATTATTTCTGATTTTCATAAACGACCGCCATGATGCAATCGCGTGCGAGATGAGTAAAGTTACTGATGACACAGCACTCTATTCTCAACATCAAAGCAAGTTGAACACACACACATCCATGTCAATGGCTGAATCCTTAAAAATAAACTCGAGTCTGTAGTAGTTTGTTCCTAATAATGGATGGTTATATTTAATACTACTTAGACACAGTTTTTTTTTTCTTTTATCAATTATAAGAAACCTTGAAAGCCACCGATGACCACGGCTGATAGGACTCTTCCCGAAAGTCCTATTTTCAAACTCATCGACTTAACATTCACATGCAACATTATTTGGTATAAATTCATAGAAGGTACTGTCACGTCTGCTGCAAAAAAAGGTGGGATCCCTCTACCGGGCAAGACGTTTCACACGCTTATCAGTATCCTATATCTTTATATCATTATTCTATATATCTTTGAAGACACCATTTGCCTACGCATGAAGTATTGTTGCCACGTCTGTGCTAGTGCAGCAACCACTAGCCTCTATCTCTTAGACTGGGTGCAAAAAGTGAGTCTCTTACCACGTGCTGTCTATCAAGTCATCATGAAGTCTATCAAGTCATCATGAAGTCTATCAAGTCATCATGAAGCCTATCAAGTCATCATGAAGCCTATCAAGTCATCATGAAGTCTATCAAGTCATCATGAAGCCTATCAAGTCATCATGAAGTCTATCAAGTCATCATGAAGTCTATCAAGTCATCATGAAGTCTATCAACTCATCATGAAGCCTATCAAGTCATCATGAAGTCTATCAAGTCATCATGAAGTCTATCAAGTCATCATGAAGCCTATCAAGTCATCATGAAGCCTATCAAGTCATCATGAAGTCTATCAAGTCATCATGAAGTCTATCAAGTCATCATGAAGCCTATCAAGTCATCATTAAGTCTATCAAGTCATCATGAAGTCTATCAAGTCATCATGAAGCCTATCAAGTCATCATGAAGTCTATCAAGTCATCATGAAGTCTATCAAGTCATCATGAAGTCTATCAAGTCATCATGAAGCCTATCAAGTCATCATGAAGTCTATCAAGTCATCATGAAGTCTATCAAGTCATCATGAAGTCTATCAAGTCATCATGAAGCCTATCAAGTCATCATTAAGTCTATCAAGTCATCATGAAGTCTATCAAGTCATCATGAAGCCTATCAAGTCATCCTGAAGTCTATCATGTCATCATGAACTCTATCAAGTCTACCAAGTCTCGTGCTATCTATCAAACTTCAGCCGCTGTCCCATCGCCGCAATGTGGCATCCCTGTGAGTCTTTTACAAGTACTTCAACGGAATGTGCTTCCATGTATTTACTACATGTGTATCTACGAACGCAAATACCCCCGACAAACTGGACTAGCAGCCAAATTTTCACCCTTCAGTCTAGCGGCTTCAAGATGCCAAAAAAAACATTATATTCAAATCGCTTCTTTTCTCGGACCGCTGATCTTAATACTTTTCTAACTGCTCCCTGTTTCCCCAACTGCACAAACCCGCAAAATGTTAAATGTAATATAGAAAAAAACATAAATATTTTTCACATTACATTTAAATTCTGCACAACTCCCCACTTAGACTGCTGTATATATATCTTCTAATCAAAGAGCCTCTCACACCTCCGTGACAATCTGCGAAATAAAGTTAAATATGTATAAATATATTGTATGAAAATACATATATGGTGAACGAGCTACACTTAAACATTTGTGTTTAATTCTATCGAAGGACTTCTTCGGACTAACTATTAGCCTGAAGAATTTAATCAGTGGAATGAAACACAAACGTTTCGCTGCAGGTCACTTGATATTAGTATATGCCAATACTACCACTAAGCTCAAGTTACGTATAGAACACGAAGTAAATACTTAACCCCAAAAAACAAATATGGTATATATGATATCCTATAATATAAGTGTGCATATATGAATCAGTAATACTATCTAAGTGAATAAATTAATTAATATTACATAGTATTTTGAAATAATGTATATATATATATACACATTATTTCAAAATCTATGTAATATTAATTAATTTATATATATGTTTATTTATGTACCTGTGTATCTATTAATTTGTATGCACGTGTGTATTTTATTTATTGACCAGATATTAATACCTAAAAATGAATATATGTGCATATATGTGTATATCTGTGCATGGATATTTGTGTATATATTTGTGTCTGTTATTTTTTATCTTTTATATTTTATTTTTAATATATGTATATATATATAAACATATATATATATATATATATATATATATATATATATATATATATATATATTTATATGTTTGTTTATATATGTACTTGTGTATCTATTCATTTATGCTCACGTGTGTATTTTATATAAAGATCAGATATTTATGCTTGAATATGTTTGTAAATAGATTTAAATTTTGAAGTTTTAAATAGATAAGAAGGGAATCCAGGCTAAGTAGGTAATAAAACAATAGAAAAAGGAAAGAATAAGAAGGCAAGTAATAAGAATTATAAACAAAGATAGAAACTAAATGAAAGAGTTAACTAGTAAAGAATGTGATCCGATACTAATTTATATAAAAAATAGCCTATCTTCAAAAAAGATTTATTTAAAGCGAAAGTTTTCCAAATCCATCTCACTTCTCTGTCTTATTTGGCCTGAAGAGGTTGACTCTCTGTGAAGAGTAAAACCGAAACATGTATGCACATATGTAACCAATAATGTTTGTATGAATATATATATATATATATATATATATATATATATATATATATATATATATATATAGAGTAGAGAGGAAAAATCTAAATACAGGTTTTTGTAAGGCTAATTTTCGAAATTATTTAAAACAGTTATTAATAAATAAATGTTTGCTTTTATTCATTTGTAATGTTATTGTACTATTCCTGTATATATGCCAAAGTTTTAGCGACATTGACACTAATTAATTAGAGTGAATTATTAATAAAAGATAAATCACAAAAATCCTTCTTAAAATATTATGTTCATTAATTTTCAAGGGAAATAATTTAAATAAAACTATTTTATTAATTAAATAAGAATACTTAGAGCTTAGAACTACCGAATGGTTGGAAGCTTTTCGGGTTCTCTCTTTCCCTCTCTCCCTCTCTCTTTAATATATATATATATATATATATATATATATATATATATATATATATATATATATATGCGTTTGTGTGTGGGTGTGTGTTTGTGTCTCTAGGCGCATGTTTGCAATCTACCTAGACTTATAAACTGTTTCCTGTTAATCGTATATTAATCCATGTACGACGATACTTTTAATATAACATTTGAGGTAATTCGTTAATAATTTTGAACACGTGCAACATATTATAGATAAAGTTTGAATTCTCTACTAGATACTTCCAGGAATGTGTGCATAAAATAATATCAACTGTACTAGAATTGTTTATTTTCTATGACTTACAACCATTCTCTACATTGTCAGTTTATTTGCACTCAATACAAACTGATTATCTTTCCTTAAAATGCATTCTAATTGGGATGAAAATGGTTATCACTTTGGCCAGACGAAAGCTGTTTGAGATAACGATGCGAAGTAGAAAACCAACCAATGCTAATAAGCGTAGCTTTCGTGTGTTGCAAATCTCGGTTTGCTACGTAATTCAAGAACTTGTATACATATGCAAGCGATTACGTGTAAGGATGGGAGATACGTGCAATATCAGGCAACTGACAACAAAAAGAAAAAGAAAAAAAGGTTTAATTTACCGGTGTGCATATGCAGCAACGCCCATCCGTTGCAGAGGGAAATATTACAGGGGTGTGTGAATAGGAAATATTTGAAAGGCAGGGAAGGATATTGCGCCAGAAGTGGAGAAGAAGAAGAAGAAGAAGAAGAAGAAGAAGAAGAAGAAGAAGAAGAAGAAGAAGAAGAAGAAGAAGAAGAAGAAGAAGAAGAAGAAGAAGGAGAAGAAGAAGAAGAAGAAAAAGATGGAGAAGAGGAAAAAGAAGAGCAACAAACAAAACAATTATAACAAAAAACAGCAGCAACAAGAGAAACTGAAAAAGGAGGAGGTGTAGATAAGAGATAATGTGAAGAAGAATAAGAGAGAGAGAGAGAGAGAGAGAGAGAAAGAGAGAAAGTGATATAGGTGAAAAAGATTAAAAAAACTGAAAAACTACTGCCATATCACAATCTTATAACCCAGTTATTGGCCTTTACGTAGACGAGACACACAAATGATAGGCGTCTCGGTTCCAGGAAGCTTTCATCTTAGCTAGCACCTTCCAATTACTTGGCAAGCCTTGGAATCTCGGGACCACACCTTATTTTAAAAGAGTACCGAAGGAGCTTAGTCATTCCTTAAATATGTAAATGTTTGATAGACCCCTACGCTCAACCGACTTTACGCAACATGGCCTTTTTGTGGGGGTTGAAAATGCTATATAACGCACTTATAGATGTAGACACATAAGTACGGTAAAAGCCGTTTGTTAGAAAGATATTTATTTCATACATTACGCAATAATAATTTAGCTTAGTTTATATGAAGGAAATTTAGACTTTATTTTAAAACGTAGTTGGGATACTTAATGTAATTACATTCGGTATCCCAAGGCTCTTTATGCAGACTATTTTGCAATTATAACCAATAGTTTTGTATCCTAATAGTATTTGTAATTATTATTATAAAGATTATCATTAGCAGTTGTAGCAGTAATAGTAGAATACTAGTATGTGTAGGAGAAGTAATAATATGTTTATGTTGACTCCTATTATACAGCCGGTATTGCAGTGACTTGTCATGCTAGATTTAGTGCAATTCTACACAATATTTGTGAAGTAGTGTTTATTATTCGTAGTAGTATTATAGGTAATAGCGTTACCAGTTCTATGAATAGTAGCATTTCGATTCTCTATGACATGCGCGACACTTCATGTCAAAGTTGGTACAATTCAGACTAATAGTTTTGAAGCCTATAAGTAAGCATTATTTTTAATAGTAGCACTAGTAATAATAACAATAAAAAAATTATAATAATTATGATAATAATAATAATAATCATAATAATAATAATAGTTGTAGTGATAGTAGTGTTTGTAAACGTATTAACTTAATATAATCGATGAGTAAATGCTACATTATGCTCGTTTGGAGCCTATAAATGAACAACAGACAGACATAACTTGATCAATTA
Source organism: Sepiola atlantica (assembly GCA_963556195.1). Lineage (NCBI taxonomy): Eukaryota > Metazoa > Mollusca > Cephalopoda > Sepiida > Sepiolidae > Sepiola > Sepiola atlantica. The sequence continues at coordinate 63,563,468 of OY744539.1, read as the reverse complement.
TAATATAGACCCATACGGTCATTTATTTTAGATAGACTGTCGGGTCACTTTCTGCTATAACTGAAGAGTTCCACAGTCAACCGAACAGGTTCAGGGAATTGTTTAAGTGGGTTAATTTTAAAGACTTTAATAAGTTCAGTCAGTAACGACTAAGACTGCAGACCTTAAGTTCGTGCTTTCGATTTTAGGTGTTATTGTCAAGTTTCCTTATTGTTTTTTATTTATGTCAAATAAGTTTCGTCCGTTTAGAAAATTGTTACGTTATAAGTGGATAGAATGGTACCGGCTAAGCCTTCGGGCCTTGATTCCGCCGGTCTGAGGTATTGTCCTGTGCAGTTCTAGAAGGTCCACTCTCCCAAGCTTTGCCTTCTCACCTTTTGAGATAGGGTGTTTGTTTATTGCTAATCGCCTGAGGCGTCTATACCGAGGAATGTGGACGGGCTGCCCAGGCATTGTTGTAGGCCAAAGCTTTATTTTGTTACTTTTCAAAGTAGATTTTTTTAAATTCAGAGTAATGGATTAGTTGCGCATATGAATTTAACGTAAAATTATCGCCCTCTTTCCGGGCCATTTTAACATTTTAGGGCATTAACTAAATTTATTTTACCACTAACCCTAAGTCCGACCGGAAAAGTCGTAAAACAACACATAATCGAATTAAAAAGTAGAATCATACCCACTCCGCCCGAAAAAGAATGCAACGAATTTATCTTCCATCGCAAAAGAAAATTGATTTACTACCCGTAAAAGTTTGAATGGTCCGGAAATGGGTGATCATTTGATGTTAAAATTATATGCAAAACTGATCCCCCAATTTGCATTCTAAAAGAATTGTTTTTTCTTTCAATTTTTAAATGTATTTCTTGTTTTACCACCCGAAAATAGGGTAAGTACTAAAAAGGTGCGTGTTTATTTATGATGTATCCTTTGGAAGTATTCACAAAGTACCAGAGAAATGTTTAAAAATGAAATAAAAATGTTGTCAAGAAAAATAAATTACAGACAAAGAAAAAAAGTAAATATAATTTTTGAAAAAAAATTTTTTGAAGTTAATTTATTTTTACGTTGGTGGGTTTTTGTCCGGGTTTGGTTGCAAACAAATAAATTTTGCGGACAAAAGTCCGCAAAATTTATTTGTTTGCAATTTTGAAGAATTACATTTAAGACAGCGGCGATAATCCTCATTCAAGACAGCTGCAGACAGAAAACGACGAATACATTAGAACATTTTAATGCATTTATTTATATAATAAAATATAGTTTCTGAAAGAAAAACATCATAATAAAGTTTAGGTTCAATTAAGTAACAGTTTGGCGAAAACATTGTAATAGAATATAGTATTTTTTTTGACAATTTAAAATGCAGTTTTTTTTAATTTAAAATGTTCAGTGATATTTTTAGCAGGATGGGTGTCCCTGTCTGTGGATTATCGCTGCTGTCTTGAATGTAACTCTTCAGAATCAAAATTGAAAACAAATAAATTCTGAAACGCCAAAATTAAAACAATGCCGAAAAATGTAGTCGCCATCTTTATAGACAATCGTAACGAAATTATTTCAAACGCCAATACGTATTTAAAAAATAAGCAAACTTGTATATTAAATAAAATAAAGAAAACAAAAACCAATACATTTCGTCAAATTGAATGAAAGAAATATTTATTTTTTAACGAAGATATAAAAAAAATGTTTTTTGTTATACTTAAAAATATATTTTAATAAAATATTTTTAGCAGCTTACAAAAACAAAAATACTTCTTCTTGATTATGTATTTATTTTTCATAAAAAGTGTTGCTCTTAATTTAAGAAAAATATTTGAATTCCTATTTCAGTCACGTAAATTATTTCGAGTAAAATATGATCAACTTATTTTTATTTTTACCCTGATTTAGTAAATAAAAGAAAACCATTGAAAACACTAAGTTGTAGCAAGTTTCATTGTACACGGGAAACGCCAACATGAAAACAAGGGCAAAAATATAGTCGCCATCTTTATAAACAATCGAAATGAAATTACTTATTTCGAGTGAAATATGTTAAACTTATTTGTATCTTGACCCTGTTTAGTAAATAAAAAATCATTAAAAACAGTAAGTTGTAGCAAGTTTTATCGTACACGTGAAAGGTCAAAGTTAAAACATTTAAGAAACGCTGTTTTTGTGAGAAAACAACATTTTTATCATTTGTAAGTGTAAGAAAACAACAACATTTTATTAATTTCTTTGTTTAAAATATACATTTTTTTAATTAAATTTTAGAAAATGTATTTGATTTTTTTAAAGAACTGACGCCAAGTTGAGTTTAGCGTAGGGACTAATCTTATGAATTCTTCGGATCAAATAAGATGTTTACATTTTGAATGTGTCACGTCACACCGTTAACTTAAAATGAAAGAAATATTTATTTTTTTAACGAAGAAATAAATAAGATGTTTTTCTTTACACGTACACATATATTTTAATAAAAATATTCTTAGCTGTTTACAAAAAAAAAACTACTTTTCTCACCATAACGTCATTTCCGGGAGAATACATAACATAATAACAGTGGTTTATTTCTAAACATCTAAGCAGTCGTTTTTTAATAACATGTCTTGTTTTACGTTAACCAATTTTCTTTTGCTATGATACATAAATTCGATGTTTTCTACTTTTTAAAGCGATTATGTGCGGGTTTACGACTTTGCCGGTTAGACTTAGGGTTAGTGGTAAAAAATTAGAAAACTTGCTCTTAAAAGTTAGAATGGGTCGTAAACGGGGGATCAATCTACGTTAGATTTATGTGCACAACTTCTTCTTTCGTGTTAATCAGATGATTCTAGTGTTGGCATTAGTTTCGCTGGTGTTTTTCTAGTTAGAAATCTTTCTAGAAAGAACTAGGGTACTTACGGGAAGGACCACGAGAAGGTTACCAAAATCCCTAAGTGACAGTGGTACTGAGGAACCGACTGGATTCGAACTTGGAACACTCAGATCTTCAGTCCGTTTTGATATCCACTTAACCACCGTCACCTCCCATACGCACAACTAATCCATTACTATAAATTAAAAGAATACTTTTTTTCAGTCTGTTCACACGTAATCGCCTAAAGATGTAGAATCCCATATTTTTTCTAAATCTCGTCACGACACAACGACATCTCAGAATAACAGAATTTGCAACAAAAAGTAGAATTTATTGTTAGAATATTATTTACATCTAATTGGAATCTATTTTCTAATGTCTTAATTAATAGCAATCTTGGTAGAGTGATGTACGACTAGCATCAATTTTGACCGAAGACGTCAAGGTTGCGAGTTCAAATCTCGCTCTCGCTGTCGAATTTATTTATTGTTTATTTTTATGTATTATTTATTTGTTAAGAGGTGCCCTAATATATTTCTTACGTTTACAAAGATTATCTTCCACTGACAGACAGAAATCCTGACATCCTGACATCGTGACAGGGAATATCCTCCTTATACTATAAGTAGACGAGTGTACATGATCCGTCTTGCAAAGGGGTTATTAAAAGGCACTCGTTAACTTTTGCGTGACGGGATGATATATATATATATATATATATATATATATATATATATATATATATATATATATATATATATATATATATATATATATATATATATAGTGGTCCACAGAGACGGTTTTGCTTTATCACAGCTCTTCAATCTGGCTAGACTGGCAAGTGCCTAGAACCGAAATCGAAACTTTACTGTTAAGTAGACTCTCGGTGCTCCTGCCCATTCAGCTATATATCAATTTCAATGTTTATATAAACACTATTAATTGCTGAAAATGCTCTATTTGCGTATGCGAAGAGCTTTCCATTTTCGCTACACATTGGTCTTTATTATAAAGTGGAAGAGTCCAATGTTCTGTTTAGGTTTCGGAACAGTGTATTTATTTCGAATACGGGGGTAATGGAACTTTCATATAAAATAACTGTTTTAACTGATTTCAAATTTGGAGAAAATATTCTTGTGTTACAAAATTTATAAAGTTGCTTTTTTTAAACAATTAGTTATTTTATTATAAGGATTATAATCATGTATCCTTAATATAATATGGAATTATACGTACGTATTGCAATGATCAAAAGAAGGAACGGTATTCAAAAGCACTATGATATTTATTTAACTACGCCATTACCTAAATATTATAAGCAACATTATTTAAAATTATGCTCCTTTCAAATAATATTCAGAGTTAGAGTTGCAAACATACACACACACACACACGCATTCCATGCTAAAGAATACATATGCTAAAGAAGTATTTCGTGTTTGAAAAGGATTAATAAATTTGCAGGAACAAAGGTTGAGAAACATTCTAATTAAGCGATAACCAAAATGAGATAACCGCGTCATCGTTGGCGCAAAAGGAAGGGATAGTTAAGCTTTCGTAGGGCAGATTCCATAGTCCCTGCATCATTCAAGTAGCCAGTCGTTGAACTCTCTTCAAATGCTGGATATCACGAATTATATATGGAGCAGATGCCTGTCCACCATACTCACCAGTGGCCTGACGAGGGAGATAAATTAGCAGAAATATTTCAGGGTTGAGTTTTCAGAAGGAGCGTCGAATGAGAAATAGAGTGCTCCTCGCAATGCTTGCAGCCTGAATGCAATGTTTAGATGGTTTGAAAGACGAGCCAGCCAAAAGGCCAATATATTTTGTTTCGTTCGTCTCCTTGAGAAAAACAGTGTCACCGTCGAAATGAGAGCAAAGTTAGAAGGAGAACCCATTGCAATATGGCAGCATTTTACGACAGTTATGTATTAGCCCCATTAAATTGACCATTTCCAGGCATGTTGAAGGTTAGACTATAGATTACCAATCTCGCGTCTAGACGCTACTAATTTGACGTCTTCTGCAAATAAGGGCAGATGTCCATATTAACCAAAGCTTGTTCTCAAGGATTGCCTTTCCAAGGGAAATTTGGTTAATATACGCTCTGATATGTCAAAAATAGAGACCATGTTTACAAAAAAGATATGTTTATATCAAGATCTAATCATTATTATATACGTATAAGTTTAGGGTAAAACCAACATTACAAAATTAACCAAATAATTTGCATTTTGCTTTGTGTAACATTGTTGGTAAGTTGTAAAAATAATGGTAATTTTCACATGAAGATGTGATGTAATAGTTATCACAGGGTTCGCTAAACAGAGTCGAAAAGTAATACAAGAAGATGATACCTCGATTCCGACAAGCATTTATCCATGAATTTCAGTTTTTTTACTTATAGATGATCCTAGCCATCTATAATATCAACATTTCACCAGCTCTCCTGAAAACTAGCCAGTCTAATAGAACTAAATTAGAAGTGGCAATACGCATACGTCTAATGTTTTATCCTAGTTCTTTCACTTGTTAATTTTCGCATATTTATTCTATATACTGGCTTCTTCTTGTCACCCATTATGTGTTTCTGTTTTCATATCAAGCGCATCTACAGACAGTCGTCTTAATGCCAGCAATCTTTTCTTCTCTTCGTATGTTGCTTGTTGGCAGTTACAGCATAGTGTTCACAGAAAGCATGTAATATTCTTCCAACCTTTAATAACAACAGCACACATTTTCAGTTTTATATCCGTTTTGTCGTTTTATTTTTCTTGACATTACACAACATACAATATAAGTTATCCGTCATCCCGTTGTATTGTAGGGGGGGAGAAGTCCTCTGCAACACATCTGCCTTGTTTTACAAACAAAACCAAGCAAAAGTATCTAGTCTTTTGTCACGGATTACATTCTCCATAATTATCAGAAAGCTATTTCCTGTCACTACTCGTTTCTTCGTCACTTCGCTAACCTATTTTCTGATAAACCGTGTTCTCACTAAAGATAGTCAATATTATTCTCATCATATACAGTACTATTTATAAAGATATCTACAAGTTGTACTTGATGCTCATTGTCAATCCACTTTTTGAATATTAAACTGGACTTGTGTTCAGGAAGGATGGAGACAAATTACAGATTATTTATCCAACCCACAACTGCCAAAGTCTTATTTTAACTAATAGATACGTAAAGTGAGAGTTTGCAAATGCTTTAAGCAAGAAAAAGAAGGTATTATCATATCTTTTCAAATATTGATCTATTTAATAGTATTGTTAATGTTGTATTTTTGGCTAAGATCAAAGTGTAGTATCTGTTCCGATGGATACTGCACCCTATAGACCGGTAGTGTCTTGGCCTTTCGGGTCTTGATTTACGCCGGTCTATGGGTCTGTCCTGTGCAGTTCTAGGAGGTCCACCCTCCCAGGCTTCGCCTCCCCTCTTTGGGGAGGAGTAAGTTTATTGCTTACTGCCTGAGGCGCCCCTACCGGGGAATGCCGACGGGGCTGCCCAGGCAATTTTCAAACCCCACTTTGCCGACCCGACCTTGGGTCACATCTTACTTGTGGGAGTAAGATAATAACTGGCCTTGTGCCTAACTCCTGGAGAGGAGTAAATGAATACTCTTTATCAAAGCACTGCACTTAAGAATAGACATTAACCAGGTAGATTAAAGGTTATGCAATGCAGAATGTCGTATCACAACATAAACAAGTCTTCCAGACTATAGACTTTATGTAATCCTTTTTACTTAGTATTGGTTTTTATAAGGAAATATGATTGCTTTGACAGTAATAAAGGAATACCTATGAATACATTGTAGTCATGAAGCTAGAGATAGAACAGTATGTAATAGAGGCGAATATAGATCGGAAAAGAGGGTAATCGATATGGACAGTCTGCCGTGGATAGAAATGAATTGGTTGTAACAAGTAGAACCCTTACGTAATGGGGAATAGTTTTGCACTTCCTTTTGTTCTGTATTAAATGATCGAATTTAAACCTAGACGGTCATAGATTCGAGGCCTTTGGCTCAGCAGCGAAACTAGCTACTATGATTGACAGTCCATTCAAGTGTTCATCGTGAAAGTTCCGAATATGACATTTTTATTAATAAACTTGTCACCCGAAACTATAAAGGTTATATCTGCACGTTTCTGTGGTTTGTCAAAATAATAATTTGTTCATAAATTGAGAACGATATTTCTTTACAATGTCGAACGGAATGTTCTACACGAAATCTCTGCACACGCTGAAACTGAAAACGTCTAATTAAACTTGTGCAGAGACTTATTTTAAATTTTGCAGATAGAATATGTAAAATCCGAAAACTCTTTAAGAAATTGGAATGAAATGGTTCTATCATTTTTTTCACATAATCCCATTCCTTCAGTTTGATTCGCAACCAGTAGGGCTACCCGGCGTTGCCCGCGCTAGTAGTAGGTAATTTACTTTTAATCAATTACAATTGAGTTCCTACAGTTGTGACACGCGAGGTAAATTTTACTGAAAAAGGAACCAAAATAAATAATCGAGGTAACACTTACAAAAAAAACAAACAAATACGCGAGTTAAATCTTACTTAGATAAACAATATGTGTGTAAAGTTTTTTTTAAATATGCGAGATAAGTTTTACTTAAAAAATAAACTAATTCGTTCTCTCTCCCTCTCTGTCTGTCTGTCTGTTCCCCTCTCTCTCTCTCTCTCTCTCTCTCTCTCTCTCTCTGTTTAATCTGTAAATAAAGCATCTGTGCGTCCGTAAATTTATTCATATTTTAGTCACAATAGTATTAAGAACAAAGCAATTTTTCTGTCGTGGATTACTACGAAAAGTGATTATTTTCTTTATTTTTATAAATTGTCAAGATACAACCTTTTCTTTTTTGTTCATAAAATGAAATGTGCATACGTGATTATTGTTTCCTTTTTCATTATTATCAGTTATTATTAAAATTAAGATATAAAAATAAATGTGCACACCTGATTATTGAAGCGGGCCTTGCATATGTATGTTCACTGTTATTATATAGATGGTTGAGGTGACAGAGATGTACACTGTCTACATATATTTTTAGATGATACGGACTGAAATCTAGGTGTATATTCGGTCCTATATGTAACTGTTTAAAATACCCAAGAGTTCAAGGTGACATGTTTACTCTGCAAGTTAATATAATGTTTTCTGTCAATAATTTTCTCGGGATTGAATACACATTTCAGTATGACAGAGTGGTGGTTATATAAAACGTTACATATGAAACATGAAATCGACCATAGTCTTTAACAGCATGTGGCAAGTACTCCAGCTCCTAGTCTGGCCGTGTGGTTAAGGTATAAGCCCGAAGGAACTGCTACAACTGATAGGCGCTTGAAAAACAGTGCTTTGATTGGATGGGGCTTATGTCTGCGATAACAACTCATCTAAGAGAAGGAAAACACTGATCTTAAACCATTGTTGCCTTACGTCTATACTTATTCATAGTAAAGGCGCTTGAAAAACAGTGCTTTGATTGGATGGGCTTATGTCTGCGATAACAACTCATCTAAGAGAAGGAAAACACTGATCTTAAACCATTGTTGCCTGACGTCTATACTTATTCATAGTAAAGGCGCTTGAAAATCAGTGCTTTGATTGGATGGGGCTTATGTCTGCGATAACAACTCATCTAAGAGAAGGAAAACACTGATCTTAAACCATTGTTGCCTGACGTCTATACTTATTCATAGTAAAGGCGCTTGAAAATCAGTGCTTTGATTGGATGGGGCTTATGTCTGCGATAACAACTCATCTAAGAGAAGGAAAACACTGATCTTAAACCATTGTTGCCGTATGTCTATATTTATTCATAGTAAAGGCGCTTGAAAATCAGTGCTTTGATTGGATGGGGCTTATGTCTGCGATAACAACTCATCTAAGAGAAGGAAAACACTGATCTTAAACCATTGTGGCCTGACGTCTATACTTATTCATAGTAAAGGCGCTTGAAAATCAGTGCTTTGATTGGATGGGGCTTATGTCTGCGATAACAACTCATCTAAGAGAAGGAAAACACTGATCTTAAACCATTGTTGCCTGACGTCTATACTTATTCATAGTAAAGGCGCTTGAAAATCAGTGCTTTGATTGGATGGGGCTTATGTCTGCGATAACAACTCATCTAAGAGAAGGAAAACACTGATCTTAAACCATTGTTGCCTGACATCTATACTTATTCATAGTAAAGGCGCTTGAAAATCAGTGCTTTGATTGGATGGGGCTTATGTCTGCGATAACAACTCATCTAAGAGAAGGAAAACACTGATCTTAAACCATTGTTGCCTGGCGTCTATACTTATTCATAGTAAAGGCGCTTGAAAATCAGTGCTTTGATTGGATGGGGCTTATGTCTGCGATAACAACTCATCTAAGAGAAGGAAAACACTGATCTTAAACCATTGTTGCCTGACGTCTATACTTATTCATAGTAAAAGCGCTTGAAAATCAGTGCTTTGATTGGATGGGGCTTATGTCTGCGATAACAACTCATCTAAGAGAAGGAAAACACTGATCTTAAACCATTGTTGCCGTATGTCTATATTTATTCATAGTAAAGGCGCTTGAAAATCAGTGCTTTGATTGGATGGGGCTTATGTCTGCGATAACAACTCATCTAAGAGAAGGAAAACACTGATCTTAAACCATTGTTGCCTGACGTCTATACTTATTCATAGTAAAGGCGCTTGAAAATCAGTGCTTTGATTGGATGGGGCTTATGTCTGCGATAACAAGTCATCTAAGAGAAGGAAAACACTGATCTTAAACCATTGTTGCCTGACGTCTATACTTATTCATAGTAAAGGCGCTTGAAAATCAGTGCTTTGATTGGATGGGGCTTATGTCTTCGATAACAACTCATCTAAGAGAAGGAAAACACTAGTCTTAAACCATTGTTGCCTTATGTCTATATTTATTCATAGTAAAGGCGCTTGAAAATCAGTGCTTTGATTGGATGGGGCTTATGTCTGCGATAACAACTCATCTAAGAGAAGGAAAACACTGATCTTAAACCATTGTTGCCTGACGTCTATACTTATTCATAGTAAAGGCGCTTGAAAATCAGTGCTTTGATTGGATGGGGCTTATGTCTGCGATAACAACTCATCTAAGAGAAGGAAAACACTGATCTTAAACCATTGTTGCCTGACGTCTATACTTATTCATAGTAAAGGCGCTTGAAAATCAGTGCTTTGATTGGATGGGGCTTATGTCTGCGATAACAACTCATCTAAGAGAAGGAAAACACTGATCTTAAACCATTGTTGCCGTATGTCTATATTTATTCATAGTAAAGGCGCTTGAAAATCAGTGCTTTGATTGGATGGGGCTTATGTCTGCGATAACAACTCATCTAAGAGAAGGAAAACACTGATCTTAAACCATTGTGGCCTGACGTCTATACTTATTCATAGTAAAGGCGCTTGAAAATCAGTGCTTTGATTGGATGGGGCTTATGTCTGCGATAACAACTCATCTAAGAGAAGGAAAACACTGATCTTAAACCATTGTTGCCTGACGTCTATACTTATTCATAGTAAAGGCGCTTGAAAATCAGTGCTTTGATTGGATGGGGCTTATGTCTGCGATAACAACTCATCTAAGAGAAGGAAAACACTGATCTTAAACCATTGTTGCCTGACATCTATACTTATTCATAGTAAAGGCGCTTGAAAATCAGTGCTTTGATTGGATGGGGCTTATGTCTGCGATAACAACTCATCTAAGAGAAGGAAAACACTGATCTTAAACCATTGTTGCCTGGCGTCTATACTTATTCATAGTAAAGGCGCTTGAAAATCAGTGCTTTGATTGGATGGGGCTTATGTCTGCGATAACAACTCATCTAAGAGAAGGAAAACACTGATCTTAAACCATTGTTGCCTGACGTCTATACTTATTCATAGTAAAGGCGCTTGAAAATCAGTGCTTTGATTGGATGGGGCTTATGTCTGCGATAACAACTCATCTAAGAGAAGGAAAACACTGATCTTAAACCATTGTTGCCGTATGTCTATATTTATTCATAGTAAAGGCGCTTGAAAATCAGTGCTTTGATTGGATGGGGCTTATGTCTGCGATAACAACTCATCTAAGAGAAGGAAAACACTGATCTTAAACCATTGTTGCCTGACGTCTATACTTATTCATAGTAAAGGCGCTTGAAAATCAGTGCTTTGATTGGATGGGGCTTATGTCTGCGATAACAAGTCATCTAAGAGAAGGAAAACACTGATCTTAAACCATTGTTGCCTGACGTCTATACTTATTCATAGTAAAGGCGCTTGAAAATCAGTGCTTTGATTGGATGGGGCTTATGTCTTCGATAACAACTCATCTAAGAGAAGGAAAACACTAGTCTTAAACCATTGTTGCCTTATGTCTATATTTATTCATAGTAAAGGCGCTTGAAAATCAGTGCTTTGATTGGATGGGGCTTATGTCTGCGATAACAACTCATCTAAGAGAAGGAAAACACTGATCTTAAACCATTGTTGCCTGACGTCTATACTTATTCATAGTAAAGGCGCTTGAAAATCAGTGCTTTGATTGGATGGGGCTTATGTCTGCGATAACAACTCATCTAAGAGAAGGAAAACACTGATCTTAAACCATTGTTGCCTGACGTCTATACTTATTCATAGTAAAGGCGCTTGAAAATCAGTGCTTTGATTGGATGGGGCTTATGTCTGCGATAACAACTCATCTAAGAGAAGGAAAACACTGATCTTAAACCATTGTTGCCGTATGTCTATATTTATTCATAGTAAAGGCGCTTGAAAATCAGTGCTTTGATTGGATGGGGCTTATGTCTGCGATAACAACTCATCTAAGAGAAGGAAAACACTGATCTTAAACCATTGTGGCCTGACGTCTATACTTATTCATAGTAAAGGCGCTTGAAAATCAGTGCTTTGATTGGATGGGGCTTATGTCTGCGATAACAACTCATCTAAGAGAAGGAAAACACTGATCTTAAACCATTGTTGCCTGACGTCTATACTTATTCATAGTAAAGGCGCTTGAAAATCAGTGCTTTGATTGGATGGGGCTTATGTCTGCGATAACAACTCATCTAAGAGAAGGAAAACACTGATCTTAAACCATTGTTGCCTGACATCTATACTTATTCATAGTAAAGGCGCTTGAAAATCAGTGCTTTGATTGGATGGGGCTTAAGTCTGCGATAACAACTCATCTAAGAGAAGGAAAACACTGATCTTAAACCATTGTTGCCTGGCGTCTATACTTATTCATAGTAAAGGCGCTTGAAAATCAGTGCTTTGATTGGATGGGGCTTATGTCTGCGATAACAACTCATCTAAGAGAAGGAAAACACTGATCTTAAACCATTGTTGCCTGACGTCTATACTTATTCATAGTAAAGGCGCTTGAAAATCAGTGCTTTGATTGGATGGGGCTTATGTCTGCGATAACAACTTATCTAAGAGAAGGAAAACACTGATCTTAAACCATTGTTGCCGTATGTCTATATTTATTCATAGTAAAGGCGCTTGAAAATCAGTGCTTTGATTCGATGGGGCTTATGTCTGCGATAACAACTCATCTAAGAGAAGGAAAACACTGATCTTAAACCATTGTTGCCTGACGTCTATACTTATTCATAGTAAAGGCGCTTGAAAATCAGTGCTTTGATTGGATGGGGCTTATATCTGCGATAACAACTCATCTAAGAGAAGGAAAACACTGATCTTAAACCATTGTTGCCTGACGTCTATACTTATTCATAGTAAAGGCGCTTGAAAATCAGTGCTTTGATTGGATAGGGCTTATGTCTGCGATAACAACTCATCTAAGAGAAGGAAAACACTGATCTTAAACCATTGTTGCCTGACGTCTATACTTATTCATAGTAAAGGCGCTTGAAAATCAGTGCTTTGATTGGATGGGGCTTATGTCTGCGATAACAACTCATCTAAGAGAAGGAAAACACTGATCTTAAACCATTGTTGCCGTATGTCTATATTTATTCATAGTAAAGGCGCTTGAAAATCAGTGCTTTGATTGGATGGGGCTTATGTCTGCGATAACAACTCATCTAAGAGAAGGAAAACACTGATCTTAAACCATTGTTGCCTGACGTCTATACTCATTCATAGTAAAGGAGCTTGAAAATCAGTGCTTTGATTGAATGGGGCTTATGTCTGCGATAACAACTCATCTAAGAGAAGGAAAACACTGATCTTAAACCATTGTTGCCTGACGTCTATACTTATTCCTAGTAAAGGCGCTTGAAAATCAGTGCTTTGATTGGATGGGGCTTATGTCTGCGATAACAACTCATCTAAGAGAAGGAAAACACTGATCTTAAACCATTGTTGCCGTAGGTCTATATTTATTCATAGTAAAGGCGCTTGAAAATCAGTGCTTTGATTGGATGGGGCTTATGTCTGCGATTACAACTCATCTAAGAGAAGGAAAACACTGATCTTAAACCATTGTTGCCTTACGTCTATACTTATTCATAGTAAAGGCGCTTTAAAATCAGTGCTTTGATTGGATGGGGCTTATCAGTCGAGGATGACAACTCATCTAAGAGAAATAAAACACTGATCTTAAACCATTGTTGCCGTATGTCTATATTTATTCATAGTAAAGGCGCTTGAAAATCAGTGCTTTGATTGGATGGGGCTTATGTCTGCGATTACAACTCATCTAAGAGAAGGAAAACACTGATCTTAAACCATTGTTGCCTGACGTCTATACTTATTCATAGTAAAGGCGCTTGAAAATCAGTGCTTTGATTGGATGGGGCTTATGTCTGCGATAACAACTCATCTAAGAGATGGAAAACACTGATCTTAAACCATTGTTGCTTTACGTCTATACTTATTCATAGTAAAGGCGCTTGAAAATCAGTGCTTTGATTGGATGGGGCTTATCAGTCGAGGATGACAACTCATCTAAGAGAAGGAAAACACTGATCTTAAACCATTGTTGCTTTACGTCTATACTTATTCATAGTAAAGGCGCTTGAAAATCAGTGCTTTGATTGGATGGGGCTTATGTCTGCGATAACAACTCATCTAAGAGAAGGAAAACACTGATCTTAAACCATTGTTGCCTGACGTCTATACTTATTCATAGTAAAGGCGCTTGAAAATCAGTGCTTTGATTGGATGGGGCTTATGTCTGCGATAACAACTCATCTAAGAGAAAGAAAAACACTGATCTTAAACCATTGTTGCTTTACGTCTATACTTATTCATAGTAAAGGCGCTTGAAAATCAGTGCTTTGATTGGATGGGGCTTATCAGTCGAGGATGACAACTCATCTAAGAGAAGGAAAACACTGATCTTAAACCATTGTTGCTTTACGTCTATACTTATTCATAGTAAAGGCGCTTGAAAATCAGTGCTTTGATTGGATGGGGCTTATGTCTGCGATAACAACTCATCTAAGAGAAGGAAAACACTGATCTTAAACCATTGTTGCCTGACGTCTATACTTATTCATAGTAAAGGCGCTTGAAAATCAGTGCTTTGATTGGATGGGGCTTATGTCTGCGATAACAACTCATCTAAGAGAAGAAAAACACTGATCTTAAACCATTGTTGCCGTATGTCTATATTTATTCATAGTAAAGGCGCTTGAAAATCAGTGCTTTGATTCGATGGGGCTTATGTCTGCGATAACAACTCATCTAAGAGAAGGAAAACACTGATCTTAAACCATTGTTGCCTGACGTCTATACTTATTCATAGTAAAGGCGCTTGAAAATCAGTGCTTTGATTGGATGGGGCTTATGTCAGCGATAACAACTCATCTAAGAGAAAGAAAAACACTGATCTTAAACCATTGTTGCTTTACGTCTATACTTATTCATAGTAAAGGCGCTTGAAAATCAGTGCTTTGATTGGATGGGGCTTATCAGTCGAGGATGACAACTCATCTAAGAGAAGGAAAACACTGATCTTAAACCATTGTTGCTTTACATCTATACTTATTCATAGTAAAGGCGCTTGAAAATCAGTGCTTTGATTGGATGGGGCTTATGTCTGCGATAACAACTCATCTAAGAGAAGGAAAACACTGATCTTAAACCATTGTTGCCTGACGTCTATACTTATTCATAGTAAAGGCGCTTGAAAATCAGTGCTTTGATTGGATGGGGCTTATGTCTGCGATAACAACTCATCTAAGAGAAGGAAAACACTGATCTTAAACCATTGTTGCTTTACGTCTATTCTTATTCATAGTAAAAGCGCTTGAAAATCAGTGCTTTGATTGGATGGAGCTTATCAGTCGAGGATGACAACTCATCTAAGAGAAGGAAAACACTGATCTTAAACCATTGTTGCTTTACGTCTATACTTATTCATAGTAAAGGCGCTTGAAAATAAGTGCTTTGATTGGATGGGGCTTATGTCTGCGATAACAACTCATCTAAGAGAAGGAAAACACTGATCTTAAACCATTGTTGCCTGACGTCTATACTTATTCATAGTAAAGGCGCTTGAAAATCAGTGCTTTGATTGGATGGGGCTTATGTCTGCGATAACAACTCATCTAAGAGAAAGAAAAACACTGATCTTAAACCATTGTTGCTTTACGTCTATACTTATTCATAGTAAAGGCGCTTGAAAATCAGTGCTTTGATTGGATGGGGCTTATCAGTCGAGGATGACAACTCATCTAAGAGAAGGAAAACACTGATCTTAAACCATTGTTGCTTTACGTCTATACTTATTCATAGTAAAGGCGCTTGAAAATCAGTGCTTTGATTGGATGGGGCTTATGTCTGCGATAACAACTCATCTAAGAGAAGGAAAACACTGATCTTAAACCATTGTTGCTTTACGTCTATACTTATTCATAGTAAAGGCGCTTGAAAATCAGTGCTTTGATTGGATGGGGCTTATCAGTCGAGGATGACAACTCATCTAAGAGAAGCAAAACACTGATCTTAAACCATTGTTGCTTTACGTCTATACTTATTCATAGTAAAGGCGCTTGAAAATCAGTGCTTTGATTGGATGGGGCTTATGTCTGCGATAACAACTCATCTAAGAGAAGGAAAACACTGATCTTAAACCATTGTTGCCTGACGTCTATACTTATTCATAGTAAAGGCGCTTGAAAATCAGTGCTTTGATTGGATGGGGCTTATGTCTGCGATAACAACTCATCTAAGAGAAGGAAAACACTGATCTTAAACCATTGTTGCTGTATGTCTATATTTATTCATAGTAAAGGCGCTTGAAAATCAGTGCTTTGATTGGATGGGGCTTATGTCTGCGATTACAACTCATCTAAGAGAAGGAAAACACTGATCTTAAACCATTGTTGCCTTACGTCTATACTTATTCATAGTAAAGGCGCTTGAAAATCAGTGCTTTGATTGGATGGGGCTTATCAGTCGAGGATGACAACTCATCTAAGAGAAATAAAACACTGATCTTAAACCATTGTTGCCGTATGTCTATATTTATTCATAGTAAAGGCGCTTGAAAATCAGTGCTTTGATTGGATGGGGCTTATGTCTGCGATAACAACTCATCTAAGAGAAGGAAAACACTGATCTTAAACCATTGTTGCTTGACGTCTATACTTATTCATAGTAAAGGCGCTTGAAAATCAGTGCTTTGATTGGATGGGGCTTATCAGTCGAGGATGACAACTCATCTAAGAGAAAGAAAACACTGATCTTAAACCATTGTTGCCTTATGTCTATATTTATTCATAGTAAAGGCGCTTGAAAATCAGTGCTTTGATTGGATGGGGCTTATCAGTCGGGGATGACAACTCATCTAAGAGAAAGAAAACACTGATCTTAAACCATTGTTGCCTTATGTCTATATTTATTCATAGTAAAGGATTGGGAAGTAAACCCTGAGTAAATTTGTAACTAGAATTCTAAAAGCAGAAACATTCTAGAAACTCCTGCAGTTGCATTCGAACTATGTGGACCAACAACATGGAGTCGACTGCATGGGAAATGGGAAACTGCTTACCTTCCAGTCTTTTTTGATCTGAGAGCAACTGCATAGTTTTGCTTAACTTAAGAGTACTATTATATATTTATATAATAATACGCTAAGGTAATTTCAGGTTCGTATGTACGTCATTACAAATCACTTCTTTTTAAAAACATATCTCTTCTAGGGGGGGTTACGAAGGTTGTTCGCCTCTGGTTTTTTTATACTTTAGAATGCTTCTCATTCATTCTTTTCCAATCTTCTCTATCCTTCCTGTTGATTTGATGGTGTCTGTTTCCAAAACTCACATATTTATAAATATCATGATCGCCAAGTGCAATCATCCCCTATTGTTTGGGTAGTTCCATGCTTTCCGCTGATCGAGTTTGCTCTTTTCTTCTCGCATAATGCACACTTTTAATTTCGAATTCCATTCAAATGTTTTGGCTTAACATCCTGGTGGTATTTATTACATTTTCTAGATTCCTTTATTTTCAAATAAGTGTTGTTCGTTGTGTATTCTTTGTTTTGTGTTTGTGAACTTGTATCCGTCGTTGCAATTCCTGAGTAGGTTGTTGAGTTGCATTATGGCTATTATTAACAGCAGTGGTGATAGAGAGTCTCCCTATAAAAATTTTACAGCTTACAGCTGGCAGTTCGAGTTTCGATGTTTGTACTTCTTTGATAATTTTTAGTAGATGTTGATAACTTTTATAACTAATTGATTATTTTCTTTGATATTTGGTATATGGTTTAAGCGTTATATTACGCATGCCTGGAATACATCATCATCATCATCATCATCATCATCATCATCATCATCATCATCATCATCATCATCATCATCATCATCACCACCACCACCACCACCACCACCACCACCATCAACATCATCATCATTATTATTATTAGCAAATATATTCTCTCTTTTGGTTGCATATTTTTTATAGCCCGTGAATTTTTAAAACCAGTATGATTGTATTCAATCGTGGCCTGGTGTTTCCAGTTTTCCATAGGGTTGGATTAATCGTTGCTTCATTATTTCTGTTTTTATTCTTTCTTCATTTCCCCGTAGTTCATCTTTCATGTGTTTCAGCCATTTAGCATTTTTGTTGTGTTTTGAAGCTTCTTCTTCTTCTTCTTCTTCTTCTTCTTCTTCTTCTTCTTCTTCTTCTTCTTCTTCTTCTTCTTCTTCTTATTATTATTATTATTATTATTATTATTATTATTATTATTATTATTATTATTATCATTATTATTATTATGAGTAGTAGTAGTAGTAGTAGTAGTAAATACTAATTAATTCTAAATATAAATAAGATGCCATGTTTGAAAGACATAATAAAATATAGATATATATTTTGATACAAGTTCGATCCTTGTTTAAGAAATTATTAGAAGTATTTTTCTAGGTAAACATTTCATACGTCGCCCGTTTGTTCAGTGCTCTTTATACGTTTCCCACCTTTATAATAACGGATTTTTCGGTTGTACCTTACACATTGCAGACATGTCTTGCAAGTTTGGTTACATTATTGTATGTATTGTTTAAGAAGCTTAACTTATGGTTGTTGCAGCTTGATTTTCATTAAGTTTGCAGTAAACAAGCATGATGACTAAGTCTACAAACTTAGATCTACAGAATTTCTATCATCCATATAGAAACAAACACACACGCACGTATATATATATATATATATATATATATATATATATATATATATATATATATATATATATATGTATATATATATATATATATATATATATATATATATATATATATATATATATATATATATATATAATTATTAGTATTTCATGTATCCACATACAAATTTATAAGGATATATAATTTTTTTATGTATCAATTTTCAGTATTTGCTTCAACAGTGCTCAATACGTAAGTAGAGCTTGGTAGTAAGATATGAAAATATATTTATGGCAATTAAGCTACACAAAAGCTCCCGCGTTTCATCCCCGGGGGAGTGTTCAGGCTAAAATGCATGGAGTTATTTTGCCGGGTGTTTTTATATACACGGCTAGCTAGTTAACCAATCAGATTCTTTGTTGTTCTCTCAGCTAATCGTTGGGCTTCCCACGAACAAAGGTCTTGTTAGTGTTACTTCCTATATCCTGTTCTATTGTTCTGTTTTCTATAGATTGGCCTATATCCTGTTTCCTTTGTTGTGTCAATATATATATATATATATATATATACTGCGATGGTGACTGCCACTTCTTTATAGATGAAGGTCATCTCTACAAAATTTTAATTTTCGGTTGTGGGTACGCAGATGGATCAGTTACCTTCATTTATTGTAACAAGTCAAGCTTCATATGCGTTATATGAAGCCATTGACTTTCGTTTGTAAATAGGTACATTGTACCGCTGTCAGACACTCGCGTAGTTGGTTGCCGCCATTTGATCTCGTGTGACCCAGTATACCAATCGTTATCAGACAAGCTAGAGAAAGAGGGGGAGGGGAAGAGAACGAGAGCGATACAAGTTGAGTCTGAAAAAGTAACGGGACTAGGGTCAAATACAATCTATTTCAATTTCTAAAGCAAATTAAATAGTTTCCCATTCAAACTAACCATATTCAGTCTTATGTCCTTTCCGATCATTCCCTGACACGCTCGAAGGATTCTGCTGGGATGCATCTCACCTCCGTTGTTACCCTCTTTCTGATGGCCACCACACTGTGGAAAGGACACACCCTAATAATTCATCATTGTTTGAAATAAATATAAACCAACTAGTGAATGAGGAACATGTTTCAATCGGAAATGTACTTTTTTGTTGTTGCTCTGTGTTTATAGTTAATTCCACAGTATTCATAGCTAACCAGGCTGAACAAAGCTGAGTGTCAACAAAAGCATGTTGTCAGAAATGCTGGTTACATTAAGCTAAGATTATAGTTCTATACTCACAAACTACCACGCAAGTTGATAATGTATATATATACATATATATATATATATATATATATATATATATATATATATATATATATATATATATATGGATATATATATATGCATATATATATATGGATATATATATAGTGATATATATATACATGGATAAATATATATATATATATATGGATATATATATATGGATATATATATGGATATATATATATATATATATATATATATATATATATATATATATGGATATATCTATATGGATATATATATATATATGGATATATATATATGGATATATATATATATGGATATATATATATATGTATATATATATATATATATATATATATATATATATATATATGGATATATCTATATGGATATATATATATGGATATATATGTAAATATATATATATATATATATATGTATATATATATATATATATATGGATATATATAGGTATATATATACATATATATATATATATATATACATTTTAAGTAAATATTAAATTAGGTTTACCTATATACGCCGGCGTTTAAAGCTTTCGCTCTCATCGGTGTAGGGAATGATAATCTCAGACGGTCGCAAGATTCGAACCCGGTTACAGAATCACCGGAAGCAAGCGTCATAAACAAACGGCCACGAGACATAACCATGGCAATAAAGGGAATTTAAGTTTTTATTAATGCGAAGGAGTCACATATCGAAAGGCTGCCTAGAGTGTTCGCCGAACGTTGCCATATAGCTACGTGACAGTCTATTTTTAACTTCCTCGAACAGGGCTCTTCAATCTCTTAAAGGGGCTAATAACAATATTAATGTCAACTAAATATTAAATTATGTTTACCTCCGCTTCAAGTATTCGCTCTTATCAGTGTAGGGAAGGATAATCTCAGACGGTCGCAAGATTCGACGCATCGCTATGGGTTGAGCACTCTGGTCGAGGTTTAGCGTAAAGTATGATTCTTCCGTAAAAGAAGGTTAATCGCTTCGGGCATCAGTATCATTAAAAATAAGGAAACATGTACAGAAGTGAATATTCTTATTTAATGAGATATAATTTCTTCCACGTAAAAAAGCGAATTCGGTAGCCCAGTGTGTAGGGCATTGGTTTCAAATCTCATAGCGTCTAGCTCAACTGTTGAACCGTGATAAAGGAAACAGCTGTCTGTGGCGGATGGTTATATATATATATATATATATATATATATATATATATATATATATATATATATAAACACTTTTAATTTTGCTATGTTGAGATTTAATTAGCATTAACATTAAAAGTAGTCGAGTGGCACCGGTCGAAGAATCTATTTACGGCATGATTGCAAAAGGAATTTTCATACTTTTTTTTTAATGCGAACAACTATTTTTATTTTTGCGAGGGAAGGTCGGTTTGGGTGTGACTGGTTATGCCGACTTTCTCTGCTTATCAACTCTGATGTATCTGGGCCCACATTCACGAACGATATCGACTCGGATTACTTAACTACGATGAATGGTTTCTATACGAAACGTGTGTGGGTATGGGTTAGAGTCGATTAGTGGTTGGTCACAAACTGAGGAGTGACTGGCTGCCTTTAAAACTATGCCCCCTGCCTTTTATGGTTACTTAAATAGCCATCATTAACATTGGTATGAAATTACGCAACCAACTTAACCACCAAGCATCTTCTATATACATGCAAGTGCGTATATATATATATATATATATATATATATATATATATATATATATATATATATATATACTAGCATGTCTTCCCGGGGTTGTCCGGGGCCATAAACTACAAAATAGAAGAAAAAGTGTGTATTATCTCAATCAATCCCTCCATCTCTATTTCTGCCCTCCTTCCTCGTTTGTTCACATCCCTCCCCCTATCCCTATTTCACCTTCACCCAGCCTATCTTTTTCTCTTGTTTTAATGTATTAAAAATAATAATAATGTAATTTATTTAACCCGAGCATTCATTTTAAAAGTTATTGCTCCCGGACAACACCGAGTTTCTTAACCTGAAATAATGTAATGACATTAATATTTTTTTAAATTATTCCTGGGCAACGCCGAGTTTATAATATCCACCTCCTACTTAATAATATAATGAAACTTATATTTATTGTAGTGCATTTCATGGCAACGATAAGTTTCTTGTCCTCCCCTTTCTTTATCCAGCATATACCACATTGAAAATGTACTACTGTATTAATGCATACGCACGCTCTATATAAGATATTGAACACTGACTCCCGCACAACACAGAGTACCTTTTTCTGGTGTATAATAGTATGACAAAATACAGTGAAAATCTTTCTCCCGAGAAACGCGGCCTTTAAAAACACCTTCTCTATGTAGGATGGCTCTTTGTACGATATTGATGACTCTGCGACAACGCAGAGTAAACACACCTGCTATATCTATGGTATCGAGCCCTTTGGATTAACTTATACCAATGACCAAATATAATACTGCATTATAACAATTATGGCACCCGGTTAACACCGAGTTATCAAAAGAGAGGGAAGTTTATTCTCTCGAGCTAGGCTGCGTTTAAATACACCTGCTCTATGTAGGACGTTGACCTTTTTTGGATTACTATATACCACTTACAAAATGTAAAACTGTAATCCTACATTTATTGATCCAGTTTAAAGCGCTACTAAAACCACCCAAATAAAATGCAGGATACCTCCAGCGAACAACTACAACGAGCCTTTCTGAGTTTCTTGGCAGCCCCCTCTCTTATAAGCAATTTTGAAAGAAAATGCCGAGCGAAAGAAATTGAAATTACAGTGTTTTCTTTCTAAATACTGGCTTTAAAACTCAACCGCCTCGGCGAAATACGCTACATAAGTACCCGTAGAGATTCGGGAATACATCCATTATCTTCCTCGCTTAATTTTACATAAGAATACACTTTTAGATTTTATGTAGATGTTATAACATTTTTTTCTATAAGGAAAACACAAACACACACATTGAGTTATATTATATATATATATATATATATATATATATATATATATATATATATATATATATATATATATATATATAGTAAGTTATAAAATTATTTTTATGGCAATTAAACTCCACAGACAATTTTCAGGCGGAGATTAAACGCGGGAACCTCTGTGTAGCTTAATTGCCATAAATATATTTTCATAGCTTACTACCTAGCTCTACTTACGTATCGAACATTGTTGAAGTAAATACTGAAAATTGATGCATCTAAAATGATATCTCCTTATAAAATTTCATGTGGATACATGAAATAATAATAATTATATATATATATATATATATATATATATATATAGATTTAGATTTTTCACTTATAAAATAGATCATTCAGTGAAGACCGGGGTTGTTCCAATAAAAATCAAGCTCGATGATACTCGATTACAGAGTACAGAGCATTTATATGTGATTTTATGAAGGCTCACCAAAGCATTCCTTGAATGAAAGTATCTTGAATGATTTAGTTCTTTTGTTTTTTTTGTGGGGGGGGGGGGAATTTATTCATCATTGTGCCGGCCGACGTGAAAGTGTATTATCGCACATTGTTCCGGTTTTATGGTTTAATTGAATGTATTTAGGACCGATTATTTGCTTGTTGGCTTGGTGGAAGAAATAATGCACGAGCTACTTTTCTAAGACTTTTCTAGGACTTTTCTTTTTTTATCGTTGTTCTTCATTGCTTTTTAATTTTGACTTTTATTTTTATTTTTTCCTCTTCTCTTCTTAAGTGACCTCAACTATTGCAACGCCACATTGTGTATTGTCGGCAGTTGAAACCAGTATTCCTGACATTTAATTTCCCTGATGATCTGCCAAGCAAGTAACTGCTTGGTAGTGAAACACGTGTAGGAAAAAACATTTAATTTGAATAAATAGTATTTGTAAGAAAAAATATATTTAATGGTGATCATTGGTGTCCTGAAAGGAATGCTTTGGTAAGCCTTCATAAAATCACATATATATATATATATATATATATATATATTAGTGTTAAATTGAGGGTATCCTTATCAGTGAAATCAACCGGATGAGCCATTATAGACTTGCTATCACCGGAATATATGTGGTAGTACCTGTATGGAGTCATGTGGGATCGATGTATTAAATTAATTCTTGTAACTTTTACCTAATTATGTGTATAAGTCTTTCGGAGGGTTAGGGTTAGTGTTAAACAGTTAACAATCGATAAAAAAATTGTTAAGTTAGCTTTATTACAATAGTTAGTTAGGGTTAAGGTTAGTGTTAGGGTTTAACAGTTAACAATCGATAACAAATTGTTAAGTTAGCTTTATTATAATATTCGGTTAAAGTTAGGGTAAATGTTAAACAGATAACAATCGATAAAGTGTTGTTAAGTTACTTTTATCATAATATTTGGTTAGGGTTAGGGTTAGGGTTTAATAGTTTACAATAAATAAAAATTGTTAAGTTAGCTTTATTATAATGGTTGGTTAGGGTTAAGGTTAGTATTAGGGTTTAACAGTTAACAATCGATAAAAATTGTGAAGTTAGCTTTATTATAATATTAAGTTATGGCTAGGGTTAATGTTTAACAGTTAACAATAGATAACGTATTGTTAAGTTACTTTTATTATAATATTTTGTTAGGGTTAGGGTTAGGGTTAAACAGTTACAATCGATAAAAAAATTGTTACGTTAGCTTCATTATAATAGCTGGTTAGGGTTAAGGTTAGTGTTAGGGTTTAACAGTTAACAATCGATACAAAAATTGTTAAGTTAACTTTATTATAATAGTTGGTTAGGGTTAAGGTTAGTATTAGTGTTTAACAGTTAATCAATAAAACATTGTTAAGTTAGCTTTATTATGATATTCGGTTAGGGTTAGGGTTAATGTTTAACAGTTAACAATCGATAAATTATTGTTAAGTTACTTTTATTATAATATTTGGTTAGGGTTAGGGTTAAACAGTTAACAATCGATAAAAAATTGTTAAGTTAGCTTCATTATGATAGTTGGTTAGGGTTAAGGTTAGTGTTAGGGTTTAACAGTTAACAATCGATAAAAAAATTGTTAAGTTAACTTTATTATAATAGTTGGTTAGCGTTAAGGTTAGTGTTAGGGTTTTACAGTTAATCAATAAAACATTGTTAAGTTAGCTTTATTATGATATTCGGTTAGGGTTAGGGTTAATGTTTAACAGTTAACAATCGATAAAGTATTGTTAAGTTACTTTTATTATAATATTTGGTTAGGGTTAGGGTTAGGGTTCAACAGTTAACAATCGATAAAAAAATTGTTAAGTTAACTTTATTATAATAGTTGGTTAGCGTTAAGGTTAGTGTTAGGGTTTTACAGTTAATTAATAAAACATTGTTAAGTTAGCTTTATTATGATATTCGGTTAGGGTTAGGGTTAATGTTTAACAGTTAACAATCGATAAAGTATTGTTAAGTTACTTTTATTATAATATTTGGTTAGGGTTAGGGTTAGGGTTCAACAGTTAACAATAAATAAAAAAATTGTTAAGTTAGCTTTATTATAATAGTTGGTTAGGGTTAAGGTTAGTGTTAGGGTTTAACAGTTAACAATCGATAAAAAATTGTTAAGTTAGCTTTATTATTATATTCGGTTAATGTTTAACAGTTAACAATAGATAAAGTATTGTAAAGTTAGTTGTATTATAAGATTTGGTTAGGGTTATGGTAAGGGTTAGGGTTAAACAGTTAACAATCGATAAAAAAATTGTTAAGTTAGCTTCATTATAATAGTTGGTTAGGGTAAAGGTTAGTGTTAGGTTTTAACAGTTAACAATCGATAAAAACATTGTTAAGTTAGGGTTACGGTTAAACATTTAACAATCGATAAAAAATTGTTTATTATTATATTTGCTTAGTGTCGCCTGACTTGTTTACCATTCAGCGTAATTTCATCCGCAGCATTTAAATATACCCTTGGTGATTCATAAGCTCTTATTTAAAGATAAAAATAAATGTTGTATTAATTGATCAGCTGGGGATATCTTGACTTGTTGTGGTACTATATATATATATATATATATATATATATATATATATATATATATATATATATATTAAGTAGATATTGCGACTGCTTGCGGGTTTTAGGCGGACTCTGTGAACCAGGTTTGGACCTCCCAATCGTATGAAATTGTTACTTTCAGGCACTGATGAGAGCAATAAGCTTGAAACGATTGCGTCTGTAGTTATTAGTAATTTAATATATATATATATATATATATATATATATATATATAATGAAATGTCACACATATATATGTATATATATATATATATATATATATATATATATATATACACATATATATATATATATTGATGTTAAGCATATTAAATAATCTCTCGATAACTACCTAAAAGTATATTTATTGAATATTCGTAAACCCCACAAAAAAACATATATATCGTACCAAGATTTAATCTTAACCGATAAACACAGTAATTAGCTAGAATTTGCTAGAATTAATTAAATACAACGACCCCACAGGACCCCATACAGGTACCACCATATATATTCCGGTGATAGCAAGTCTATAATGGCTCATCTGGTTGATTTGATACCCTTTTAGGACAGTTTCTTTTGTTCACTGATAAAGATACCCCTAATTAAACACTAATGCTCTACTTAGCTAATAATGACAATTAGTACAACAAAATTGCACTCTAATAAAAGTCCCCCAACATTAATATAACACTTACAATAGTTTAATAACACTAATACACGAACACCCGGTAACTTAATAACAGTCAGTCACACCAGAATTCATCCTAACGCCGAATTATACTACACGCCGTCACCTCTAAGTATAAATATGTCATTGAAACAAGAAAGCATTTAAATAATACTAGATTAGAACCCCGTATAGTCCGCTCCTATTAACTCGGTACTTTCCCGAGAAAAGACACTAGAGAGAATTCACCGGACGATGAAACCGGTGATAGTTGAATTCAATTTGTTTACTGTCTTCATTTCGTGAGTCGCTGAGGATTTGAGATGGATTGCAACGGCCCTTTAATGGTACGCCTCTGGTAACGTATATATTTTTTTAAATAAATAAATTATATATAAGATAGGTTACGCATCTTTATTTAAGTTATGAAAATGTATTAATGGCAATTAAGCTACACAGAGGCTTCCGCGTTTACTCCCCGTAGCGAATGGTCGGGCTAAAATTTTAGCCTGACAATTACCTATGGGGATGAAACGCGGAAGCCTCTGTGTAGCTTAAATGCCATAGATATATTTGCATAACATACTACCTTGCTCTACACACGTATTTGGCACTGCTGATGTAAATAATGAAAATTGATACATAATATAGTATATCTTCTTATAAAATGTTATGTGGATACAAGAAATAATTATATATATATACATATATATATATATATATATATATATATATATCTGTGTGTGTTGATGTGTGTGTGTGTTTAAAAAGTGTGTTTCAGTTTCGATAGAGACTGGTGAACCCGTTTGTAGGGTGTCTATAGTTAATTAAGGGTTCCGAAGATACAACGGCACTTCTAAGCCAACATAGTTTGAGGAGAAATCCAGCAGAACTGGATAAACAAAGACAGACCTGTGGCTATGTGTGTATGCATGCGTATCCGTGCGTTTGAATGGATGTGTGTATATATTTCGTAATTTCTTACATATATCAATAGTTCAAATGAATTCAGTATGCGCTTAATCTGTATTCCTCAAATTGAAAAATGTTAAATATAAAACTACGAATATTTAAAATCTAGAATTAAAATATAAAAGCTTATTTTAATTGTAAAAATTAAAAATTAGGCAGATATAAACAAATTATTGTTTTGTGTAATAACGTGATTTAAACCCATATTGTATTACGAATAACAGTTCATTAGTTCATGACACATTCACCTGAAATAAGAATCATCAGAATAAATTTGTGATGCAAGTTATTTTTTTATATATTTGATCATTCATATAGCAGTAATTCGCCGTGCGCCGATTACCAGAGTGCCATTTTATTTACAAATAAGTGCTAATATCAAATACTGTAAGTCACTTCCTGCATTAACTGGCCCTATTTCCAATTAAACTACCTAGTAATTGTATTAAGTGAGTTAATTATAATGGTGAATAAGTCACAGTGTCTGCAAGGAGATAACTCTTGGCCTTTTGGCTAAGATCAAAGTGTAGTATCTGTTCCGATGGATACTGCACCCCATAGACTGGTATTGTCTTGGCATTCGGAGCTTGATTTACGCCGGTCAATGGGTCTGTCCTGTGCAGTTCTGGGAGGTCCACCTTCCCAGGCTTTGCCTCCCCTCTTTGGGGAGGAGTAAGTTTATTGCTTACTGTTTGAGGCGCCCCTACCGGGGAATGCCGACCGTGCTGCCCAAGCAATTTTTAAACCCCACTTTCCCGACGCGACCTTTGGTCACATCTTACTTGTGGGAGTAAGATAAAAACTGGCCTTGTGTCTAACTCCCCGAGAGGAGTAAATCAATACTATCTCAAGTTTAATCATATCCCCTGTTTATTTTTTGGGAAAATAATTTGATTTTATGAGATAAGCATATGTTTAGTTAGATTTGAATAATATTTTTGTGTTTACTGGCACTTAGAGAATCGTGTCATATGTTTATTGTATTGCAAAATATTTACCCGGAATGTTATATTATGTGTTCTATTATGTATTTAAATCTTAAATATATATTCATTAGATGATTTAATGTGTCTTACCAAGGATTATTCAATTATACCTAGGATCATTTAATTTAATAACTCTTACTAACTTCGGTTTAATTAAATTATGTCTGCAATACTTATTTTAACCAACCAAATGTGTGATTTTAATTTCTAACCTGATCTTTATAAATCATTAATATTGAACACATGTATTTTTGTAAACTTATCTAATATTTTGCAGAGGCCGGAGTGGAATCTAATTTTCTTTTATATCCAGCCGGGTTTTTTTTACCCCACCTAATAAACTGGTATCGCCCGGGCTTTTGGGTCTGGATTTACGCCGGTCTATTGGGAGCTGCTGGTCTAGTGCAGTTCTAAGAGAGGCACCCTCCCAGGCTTTGCCTCCCCTCTTTGGGGAGGAGTAAGTTTATTGATTATTGTCTGAAGCGCCCCTACCGGGGAATGCCGACGGGGCTGCACAGGCAATTTTTAAATGGCCAGAGTGCTCACCTCTCGAGCGCTGGCTTATCTAATCCCACTTTCCCGACCTTGTGTCACATCTTACGTTGTGGGAGGTAGATAAATAAATTCAGCCCGGCTGTAAGAGTGTATACTACCCCCAATAATATTCTCATCCTTCGACTGAAAACACCGTAATAGAAATACGGTAGAAATTTAAAATGGTTAATGTTTCGTGTTACACCGTCCATCCGCACAATGTATATTAACAATTCCTTTAATCAACAATCACACGACTATTACAAAGGTCTTCCCAACCTTTCTATTTCACGTTACAAAAAATTCATAAATTTTTACAATCTTCTTTCCAATGACGTTCTTAGAATAAACATAAGAACATGTATGTTAATACAACATAACGCACAATTTGTTCACTATTGTGCGTAAAGAATGCGTTTTTGTTTACTTAATGAAAGAGGAATGGTGTATATTCATCATCGTAGCAGAGAGTTTACTTCCTCCCGAGCGTTTCTCACACGCCGATTCTCGAGAGCAAAATAAAACAATTCACGCCGGTCAGCGTGTGTCACATGTTAATTAAGCTAACATTGACATTTTTTCTTGTAATAATATAAATGTTTGTATCTCTTCCCATCAAACAGTCTAAGTCCTTTATACTTTCGTATTATTAACTTGCAATGTTTATTATATAGACAAAAGAGTCCGTTAGTAGCTCAATGTAAACTGCTGTAGACTATATAATCAGATATGCTATAATGAAAGGTATGAACCCCAAATCACCCCTCAACTAAGAATAAAAAAAGTTAACCTACACCTAAAAGTCAATTGATTGCGATAGATCTTGGATTTTAGCATTAACTAAATTCAGAAATGTTGATCTGCCGTAAAACAGATAAACCGACCCATGAATTGAGATGATTTATTTTTTATTTTTGTGGATGAATAAAGTAATCAAATGGCTAAAAGAAAGAAATATTTTTCGTATGAAGTTTTTTTCGGTGTATTTTTCTTTTCTGTTTTCCATTTTAATTTACGCGCACCTGCAAAATCGCTTTAAGTTGACAATTATTAATCGATTCTTTTAAATAAAACAATAAAACACACAAGTACTTATTACACAGAAGAATAGAATTTGATGAAAAGTTTCTTTCAACTCGGCTTAATTTATTTCTCATTAAGAAATAATTCCCTATTTTATGCACTTGTATTTTAAGGAACCAGAAATGGCGACCCATAACGTTTGCACGTTTTTTCTTTTCTTTTATAACTATTTCATTCAACAAAACCATCTGTTGTTTAAGTAAAAGTACTTGAATGCAACTGAGTGTAATTTAATTTTAACAATCACGTTGAAGTTATTTCTTTTTTGTTTTGTTACGCATTTCTCTTTAGTTTAAATGAACTTTCTCCCAATATAAACGATGCACCCCTTGCAGGGTTGGGCTGATTTGTAAAATATGTTTAATTAAAGTAATAAGGTTTAGGCTCATGTGGGAAAACAAACGTTATCAAAATATGTTAGTAGGTTAGCATTTGGGAAATTGAAGAAAAAAAAAACCCAGAAAGAATGCGGACAAATTCCAGTTTCGGTAAACAACGTATAATTGGACATGAGAGTGTAGGTCAACCAAGGTATGGAATTAGAGACGCTGGAAGTATTTATATAACAGTTTTGAGAGTGAGATTGAAGAGATAGTCGGATATACTCGGGGAAGCTGATAGTGAGCAAAAACGAGATGGTAGTTCTGCTCTTTCTCTTGCAAATTTAATCATTCATAAATGAATTCAATTCGGCATGCTACCTTCTGGAAAATCTACCAAAGCGTCCGCGAATTTTCTTTCCCGTTTTAACCTTTGCAGGGGCCAAGGGAGAAAGACATCAGCATCTTTTCGTTAACTACACTATCTTTTTATCTATTTTAGAGGAATTGGAATGTCTCTTGCGACACAACACAACTATACATATTCTTACTGGGGTGTTTACTGTGTAATAACATTTGCCTAGTAGAGTCTGTTTTATTTTCACTTCAGGGATGTTTCAATCACGCATACTATGTACCCTTGATGTTTTCTATATTTCTTTTAATTATACATCGCATATATAAAGTAAAGTAAGATTTTTCTCTTCATATAATTAGTATATCTCCGTAAACAAAACTTGCGTATTGATCTGTATTTCGTATGCTCGTTAGTCCGATTATTTATGTAGTATGTTTACAGATAATATAGTTGTGTTTAGTTCACATTTAGCGATTTTTTATATTTTATCCGGTCAGTGGTTTTCTTTGAAATTACGAATTTCAGCCTAAGAGTCGGAGTGACTACCCCGAGTAATGAGTTTCCTTTCTTCAAAGCAGAGGACCCTAAAATAAATACAGTATGACTTTACTTAGGATAAGTCGTTCGTCTTACATCGTACCCCTCATAAGGTACTATTAATCACTACACCGTCTAGTGATCGAGTGCCTAATAAAACAAGACCTAAAATCTTTGTTTGATTACAAAATATACAAAGAAGGGGTATTTATACATTATTTATCGCAAACCATCGTTATATTTGTTGTTTTTCAACAAATTATTACTAAAAAAATATTCACCGTTTTATTTCGATTCCGTTGATTGTCCAAGAAATGGAGACGACCATCGCCCATAACATTATGTTTCCTACATTTGTTTTATTGAACTCATGTTATATACAATAGATAGACAGAAACGTATAGCGACAAAAAATCATTGTAAGACTGTAATAGATGAAGCAAAGAGAAGGTATACAGAGATGACCCGAAAACGCATTGAGTCACAGAAACTAGGTACTCGCGATTTCTGGAAAATCTTCAATAGTGTGGTGAATAATGGACAATAAATAATTCCATCCCTATCCAACCATAATAATGTCGTTTGCCGGCAACCGATAAGGCTGAACTACTTGCCCAGCGTATCGCTTTAAACTCAACTTTCCACATCGTAAACCAGTCTCTTCAAAATGTTTCATTGCGAACTGAATCCACACTTGCTGCCCTGACCATCACCCCATCTCATGTACGGGACATCATAAAAAACCTTGTCATATACAGAGCATGTTAGTCTGATCTCAATAATAGTAATAAAGAAATGCTCTTCTAAACTGGTCCTGTCCTCTCCAAACTCTACAACAAATGCCTTGCTGAATCCTGCTTCCCTGATAGTTGGAAAATTACCTAAGTGGTCTTCAAGAATTCTAGAGATAAAACTGACCCTCAGAATTATCGCCACATCAGTCTACTCCAGTTCTTCGCTAAAATCGTTGAATCCTTAATCAATCTAGCGATAGTCAGGCACCTAGTTGATGCTAAAGTGCTTTCTGATCATCAATACGGATTCAGACAAACACGATATACTGCAGATATCCTAACGGTCATCTCTGAACGCATATACCATACACTGGACAAGGCAGGTAAAGCTAGGGCGGTAGCGCCCGATATATTGAAGCCTTTTGACAAGGTCTGGCATGTAGGGATTCTCATATAAATCAAGTCATATAGTATTACTGGACAAATATTTAATATAATTAGATATTTCCTATCAAAAAGACAGGTTTAGGTTGTTCTCAATGGCCGTTCATCCAAACAACGTGATATAAATGCAGTTGTACCCCAGGAATCCATCCTTTAACCATTATTGTTTCCCATTTTCATTAACGACCTCCCTGTGTCTGAAATGGGTATATTTACTGACGACACCACCCTCTACTCTCGATAAAATGGACGCGCACATATCCGAAGCAATGGCTGAATCCTTAGAAAGCGACCTCCAGTCTGTAGTGGAATGGGGTCATAAATGGATGGCTACATTTAATGCTGCTAAGACAAAGCTGCTTTTCTTCAACAATTACAAGAAACCTCTTCAACCAGCGATTGCCATGGCAAATAAAACCTACCTAAGAGTTCAACGTTTAAACTCCTTGGCGTAACATTCACAGGTAACATGAATTGAAACAAATGCATAAAAGACATTGCCAAGGCTGCTGCAAAAAAGTGATCTCCCTCTACAGTGCTAGAAAACTTCTCACACCTGACAGTATCTCATATCTCTACAAAGCAATCATCGGCCCATGCATGGAGTATTGTTTTCACATCTGGGCTGTTGCACGATTCACTAGTCTCTTCCTCTTAGACAATGTCCAAAAACGAGTCCTAATCTAATAGGTCCCTCACTATTATCCAAGCTACAGCCCCTGTCCCATCACTGTAATGTTGCACCTTTGTGCTTGTTTTACAATTACCTCAATGTAATGTGTTCCGATGAACTTGCTGCTCTGGTGCATTCTCGACATAAGTACACTCGACCAACCCGACAATCAGCTAAGTCCCATCCATTCACTGTGGAGGTGGTCAGATGCCGGAGAGCTTTATACTCCGATAGCTTCTTTCCTCGAGCTGCCGGACTTTGGAACTCCTTCCCCGCCCCCTGTTTCACTGATTGTACCGACATCCAGAAATTTAAAGCAAATGTGAACAAGCATCTCGCTGCACAGTTCCCAATTTAAGATAGTTCCCTAAAATTTAATCTTAATTCTCAGTGCCCCTTATGTCTACAGTGGCAACTTGCCTAGTTTGGGGTGAACTAAATTTTAAAAAATATGCTTAAGTTATTTAAGTCGTGTTACTGTTGCAAATGTTCGAACAATGAAAAATCTGAATTCGATGTATTGATAAAGCAATGCTTTCTTATAGACGAAAATGCTATTTTCAAAACAAAGAAAGGAGTGTTAATCGGATTCTGCTCTGTTAAAAACAACGGTTAAGAGGTGGTATGCTGACTTAAACGAGCTCATACAGACATAAATAGTGCTCAACGCACAGGTCGCAACGATTTAGCAGTTGGTCGGGAATACATAAAAAAGGCCAAAAATTCGTTTTGGTTTATCGTAAATTGAAGTTTCGTAAGAAAACACACAACTTCAAAATATCAAAAGGCAGTGTATTCACCATTTTGCATTAACATTTATCAATTAAAAAGTGTGAGCAAAGTGGACGCTGCGTTAACTCACAGTCGATCAAAAACAACACCGCTACGACGATTCAGAGCGTAATTTGCAACTGTTTCAACACAATAAAAAGGAGGTTTTGCGTCAGTATGTCATAATAGATTAAACATTGCTCCACCACTTAACTTTCGAGTTAAATAAGCAGTCGGCTGAGTGGACTGTAGCTAGCCAAAAGCGTCCAAAGCGACCAAAGACGCAAACATCAACAGGTAAGGTTTTGTCTTCCTTATTTGAGGATGCGCAATGAATTTTATACATCGATTACCTTTAGAAAGAAAAAACGATCAACGGCGAATATTATATAGCATTATTAGTGCGTTTGACAGAAAAAAACGCAAAAATCGTAAACAAACTTAGAGAAACAAGTGCTCTTTCACCAAGACAATGCACCGAGTCACAAGTAGATGCGAAAGATGACAAAACTATATTAATTGCAATTCCAGTTGCTTCCCTAAAAACCCTATTCTCCAGATCTAGTCATAGTGACTACTGGTTGTTGTTAGATCTCACAAGAATGCTCCGCTGAAATAGATTTTGGCTCCAAAACGGCCGTGCGAGTCTCATTTTGCCCATTTTTATATTCTTTTTTTATTCCCAGCCACGCGTACTAAATAATTGTTTGCTTATTAATATTATACGTAGACACAATAGCACCAACAAAAGCAAGTTTCTATATAACATACTGTATATATACATTTGTATATATATATATATATATATATATATATATATATATATATATATATATATACGATAGTAGTGTTATCTTTGAAAAGCCATGGTTTAAAGTTATTTTGTACGTGTATTCCCTGTGGGACCCCTTGATGAATAAATAAATATGTAGACTATACAAATCTTATCTACTTCATCACTCATTATCCATCTCTCTCTCTATATATATATATATATATATATATATATATATATATATATATATATATATATATATTTAAATATATATATATATGTATACATATATATATATATATTTAAATATATATACGTATATATATATGTGTGAGCGTGTGTGTGTGTGTGTTTATCAGTGCAGTCTGCCACTTGGTGCATGATTAAGAAACCGCCCTCTTATTAAATTAACTAGTAAAACTTTTAATTAAAGTAACATACCTAAGAGAGCATTTACTTAATTAAAGAAACATCTCATTTACAGATGGGGAAAATATCATAATTTCCCCCATCACCGCCACTCTAACTCCTTTCATTGCTTGAATTGAGATTTTTCTTGACCATTCGGACTAAAAGCTTTCATGAAGAAATCGATAATTAATTTCATAAATGCAACGAGGATTTTATAAATCCGACATAAAATGAAAGCGATAGCTGCAAAAGATTTCGAATCCGATTAATTTATAAAAACACGTATCAAAGTTTCTATAAATCTATCTCGATATCTTAATCAGATAATTTCTACGTATGTTGCATGTATGTAAATATATATGCATGCATGCATATATTTATATATGTACGAATGTATGTGTCTATTTGTTATTTATCTTTCAATCAATCTATGTCTCCTTCCTATATGTACTTTGTATGAGTATAAAATATATACTTATAGCAATTAAGCTATACCTAAACCTTTGTGTTTCATTTCCAACGGAAGGCATCAAGCTAATTGTGTCTGTATATACATGTCGTATTTCGCCTTCGTCTTCTAATTTAGATGTGCAATTTGACACGTGAATGCCTGTATCAGTTGGTTATAATACCCGCACAGACAAGTATATAGTTCTGAATCTTTTTTTATTGTTTGATGATCCCTAGCAACATTGCGCAATCCATGGTATTATTAGTCCCATTCGGATGTAACGCCCTCTCGGTCAGAGTGTTGTTTTTTTTGCCAGCACCTATGTAACGCCGCTACAACGTTTCAAATCAGGCGGGAAAAAAAGAGATCGAATTAGCTTCAGCGTTTGGCACGTGACGTCCTAGCAACAGCGTGATCATCAAAACTTCGCTGTTCATCAATATACAACACATATATATGTAATGCACATATTATTATGAAGAGATAAAGACAGATTGCTCAATTAAGTAAATAGAAGCGTATAATATGTATTTATTTCAATATTTGACTGATTGGATATGCCATACCCCGTGTCATGAATTCGACGCTTCTAAGCTACAAGACGCAGTAAAAACGTGTCTAATCAAATCATCATTTTTCGATCAACTTGAAAAATGATCGCTACTTGATAAATGAAGTATTCGTTTTTTATGGGACCCTGCAGCTTAGTTGTGTCTGATCCAGGAAACCTAAGTTGTTGCATGCTCTATCATAAAATAATTGTATAAACTTTAAATTTTTGAAAATATGTCTGATACCTCCTTCATACATAAGTATGGACATTTACCAAAAGATGATAGATTGCAGTCAGTGATATGTTGGTCAGTATACACTAGTCACGCGTCACTGTCTCTTGCCCCCATTGGCTCAACTGTATTTCGCTTCAGTTACAACCTGCTGCCCACACACATTTCTCTAATCTCATTAGAGAAGGTCGCAAGTAGCGGTAGAAAATGTTGTCTTTGAGATTATTCCCTAATCCTATACGTCAGCGAATGAAGAATGAAATACAAAAATATGTAAAACATGTATTTCTTATATACATTTCTAAATACATATCTACATACATACGCACACACGTATTTCAAGAAGAAACATGAAGAAATATAAAGAGAAAAGGTAGAGACAATAAAACAAGGATGTAAACAGTATGAGAACAGGGAAGTTTCGTGGAGGAGCTTAACCAAGAGTATATAGACAGAGACACTTCACTCCAATGGCTCAAGAGTGTCAGCCTTCTCTATGATGATGTAATACTTATTATAGACAAAAGAGACCAAATAGTTTTTTTTTAAAAAGGGCTGCCTTATAGAGCAATGGTCAGTGTAAGTTTGGCCATTCAGAGATAGAGAGTCTGAGCCATCTAATGTCTGCCTAACAGATCTTATTGGCAGGTGGTGTTTACATTGTCCGCCACAACAAAGTATGTAAATACCTCTTTTCGAAGATCCGCGAAGAGGTGCAGCTTGACAGATCGTCGAACATTATGGATCATGAACCTTCACCGATAACACCAAACGGATAGGTGAGACTGTTCTATGACGAAGACATACAGACGGACAGATACATAAAACACAAGGCCATTAAGCCATATATTGTTATATGGAATACACATAAAAGGACTGCTCTCATTATTGACGTAACCATCCCACATGACTATGGCATCAATGGAGTTGAACGAGAAAAGATTACGAAATACGAGGACATCAGAAATAATTTTATAACAACATGGTCTCTAAATGAAACAAAGATTATATATATATATATATATATATATATATATATATATATATATGTATATATATATATAATTCTGAATACAAAAAAATAGAACGTTACTCTCTCTATACCACTGGGAACTAACTAGCAATAATCAATCACCAACAGTGATTTGTAACACTATTATAAAAAAAACAGTACTTGTAGTCTCTTGAACACACCCTGTTGCTTATGCCTAACAGAAAAACTTTAGATTGTTAGATTTAGTGATAGAGGTAAACTACTAAACAAAAAACAAGAAACCTCAATAAACTGTAAGCACAATAGATCGCACCTCCTTAGTAATTTATATATAACAATCTAAAAATAGATCAAACACCAATAAACTAAAATAATTTAACCCTAGCTAAACCCATCATTCAATAGTATCTACTAAATACCCTAGAATCAATTACCCCCTAAACTATTGAAACAGCAGGACCGCTATTAGTAAAAAAGAACTTAGAATACATTATTAATATGACCATCAAAACTATTAATATTATTATCATTAACATTATTGCTAATTGCTAATTATTAGTATTACTACTATGACTATTATTATTATTGTTGTTATTATCATAACCACCATTACTTTTATTAGTAGTATTATCATTATTATTACTATTATTTGTATTATTATCATCATTATTATTACTATTATCATCATTATTATTACAATTATTTTTATTATTACTATCATTATTATTAATAAAATTATTATTATATTTACAACCAACTTTATTACTATTATTATTAGCATTAATATTACTATCACTATTACCATCGTCATCATTATCTTTATTATTATT
Source organism: Sepiola atlantica (assembly GCA_963556195.1). Classification (NCBI taxonomy): domain Eukaryota; kingdom Metazoa; phylum Mollusca; class Cephalopoda; order Sepiida; family Sepiolidae; genus Sepiola; species Sepiola atlantica. The sequence goes on along the minus strand of OY744539.1, from coordinate 63,525,343 downwards.
GTTATTATTATTATTATTATTATTATTATTATTATTATTATTATTATTATCGTTATTATTATCATCATTATTATTTTTAAATTATATTTTTATTTTTTGTACTATTTTTTGTATTATTATCATTACTATTAGTTTGTTTACTACTATTACAATTGGTAGCAGTAGTAGTATTACTATTATTATTATTATTATTAACACTATTATTACTATTATTATTAGTAGTAGTAATAGTAGTAATGTCATTTGTTTGGTAAACCATCACAATGACTATATCCTAATTCTTTCTATTCCATTCGTTTATCCTACACACCGAAATATGACTTTAAATACCATTATTACTACTATTACAATTTTTTCTCATTATCGATATCATTATATATAACCATTATTATTATCGATATTATTATTATTTTTCTATTATATTTATCATTTTTATCATTATCATTATTAATATTATTTTTTAATTGTTATCACGGGGCTGCTATTATAAAACTTGACTATTTTTTAAAAATTAATGTACCCCCTAATTATCTCATGTACCCGGCCTAAATAAATTAATAAAAAAAATAGTTAATAACAATAACATGAAATCAAGAAAAAGTAAACCTTAGAATTTAAAGACAAATAAAAGAAAGGAAAAAAAACAAGATTAGAGTCTAATGTATTAGCATCCCACCACTAATTGTAACCAGACGAGAAAGCGTGTCTCGTACACAACAGCACATCAACCGGATAACGACGCGTCTACGACAGCCACTAAAAATTCACACATTAGCTGTGTGTTTTTATTTCCTCTTCCTTTTCCCTTTAGTCTTTTTAAATTTCTCCCCGTTCTCCCACCCAATTTCTCTCTCTTTCTTTCCCCTATTCTCAATGAATTTAGAATTTATATTTTTATATTCTATCTTGTATTTCATTTTACTCGATTTCATTTTATTTTATTAAATTTTAGTGTCGCGGATTGTGTACATGTCTGTATATATAAAAATAATCATATATATATATATATATATATATATATATAAATATATAT
>OY744539.1:63519310-63521810 GCA_963556195.1 Sepiola atlantica | reverse complement strand
ATACATATATATACACACATATGCATATACATATATATATATTTATATATATATATATATATATATATATATATATATATATATATGAGTGTGTTTGTATGTGTTGGTGTGTATGTTTATATCGATCTATCAACCGATCTTCGCTTCTACTTTATGCTTAGAACCAAACACTAGAAGAGAATGATGTGCAAATCCTCTGTGGAGCAATCATTTGGAAGACGATGTCCTTTTATAAAATCCAAAATCAATAAAACAAGACAAAAATCAATTGCAACATAAATCTTGAAATTCTGATAAAGATTAGAAGCCAAGACTTAAATTAATTCAACGAATGAGTTCATAGTTTCTTCGTGTGCTAGATCAGTCACCAGTTACTTTCTTAAGAAAACATCACATTTTGTTTAAAGTTCTTGTGACTAATATGTCTTAAATATGGTGCAATTACGAAAATTATAAGCGATTTCGATAGTTGTGTCTTTAAACAATTGGCCTAACAGCTGTAATTCAGGTACGACTTAAATGTTGGCATTATAACAAAAATAAATGTAATACTTACTGGATATGTCGAAGGCTAGACAAAAGTTGAATTATCGGAATGTAATACTTTTCTTCTTGGAAATATCGGAACACGCTATCGAAATTTATAATACCATAATTGAAGTGTATTATGAAAGTACCGTGGTTCGATCCACGGTTGCAGATAGCTTGCAACACCTAATTGCGATGATTTTAGCTTAGTAGATGCAATTTTCTCTGGCAGAAGTTCACATGATGATCTTTCGAATGTAAAGATTAAGGTCAACCTAATGATAATGAGGAAGAATATTACAAATATGATAGTAGTTTTTAAACGTTCTCTTATTGAACATTTAATAGAAAGGATTGTAATGCAAATATCGTATTTCCATTCTTCAGAAACGCCCAAAAATTTTCAGGAAATTATGAAACGCCATTCTATTTTTATTAGATTCGACACATCACTTGCACAAGCAGCTGAAATGAACGGATTTAGCATTCATCTGATTGAAACATCACGCCCTATCAAAACTAAACAAAATACAAATTTTCACATTTCTTTCTTTATGTAATAACATAAAAATACAACACCATTAATATTTACTTATTTCAAAACATTCGTTTGATCATTGAACCAAACAATAAGAGTTACCTTTTTTACTAACAATTGTTGTTAAAACACCGAAGCAACATTTTACAGCTACTCAGTTTATAAAAGAAAATGTTGCTAAATCATTGAAGAAACATTTTGTCAGTCAACCTTCGAAAAGTTGTTTTATTAGAGCATCTTTTAAAACCATTTAAATAAGCAGATGCTGATGTCCTCTGCGTGTAAAGATGGCGTCACACAGGGCGAAAGAAAGCGACACTCTACAAGGTTTTTCTTTCGTAATGTTGCAAAAACGAAGTAACGCCCAAATTTAGTAAGGAACGGAAAGGTTAATCCTTGGAACAAAATGTCGGGTCTCTTCGAAATGTCATCTCTAGGATCACCTTCAAAAGAGCTTTGTACTTTGACATATTGGATGTTCTTCTTAAAAAGGGCGTGCCGCTCTTATCTATTGTCGTTGATTTTACTGTCTATTCAAAGGAAAACTTGTTTATTTTTTCACCGTTTTTTATACTTTCTGTATGTATATATTAATTACAACCTGAACATAGACACCTTTATAAACACGCGAATAAAGACACGCACACATGTATAGGGATAGGAGAGATTGTTAGGAATAATTTTGATAAAATTACATATTTTGACACAAAATTAATTATGCTAAAATATCTTGAACATTATTCTTTTCAATCAGTGTACATCCTCCGTCAAAAATGACGAAAAAATACGTACGCTTCACCAGTGTTTGCACTAATATTGATGTTCATATAAAACAACTTCTTAATAGGTGGAATAAAAAAAGAAATGAAAAGGAAAGAGAAAACGTCTCAAACTGGAAAGTTTACAAAAAGAAAAAAAAAGAAAAAACGTGTCAATCCTATAGAAAAAAGTAAAGAAAACAGAAAGGAAACGTCTTATTATAGAAATAAAGTGAAGTATTTCTGTCCGAATTCATTTCAGACGGTGAGGGCAAGAACCTGATTTGCTATTTGTTTTCTCCCTTCTAAACACTTGAGATGGTTTGGTCTGATGGTATTTTATTCGCTAAATAGTTCGTGATGGGATGGATATTTATATCGATACAAAAAAATATGCATTGAGTTGTATTATCGATGGAGGATCAGAACATTTATGCGTTATGAATTCATCCAAAACGCTGGCCTTCTTTGGGTGCCTTGTGTCAAACTTGGGAACAGTCATTGAACTCAATCATTTATTTGAGCTCTGTTCGCAATCTATTCTCAAGTTAACTGAACGCATATCATAGTATACGGAAAATGGAATTCGGGCAGACTAATAACTTGGTTACGTAAAGCACGCTCGTATCTTAATTGCATACTCGGAGGAAGAACCGGCGTAGCTCGGGATTGAATG
>OY744539.1:63461810-63511810 GCA_963556195.1 Sepiola atlantica | reverse complement strand
AAAGGAAGTCTTGCTTTATTGGTGTCTGATTCAATACAAATTTGAAATATTTCAATTCATATTTTGCCCCCCTTCGAAAAACCTTTTTAAAATACTTCAAACAAACTGAAATTTGTGGGTTTTTTTTATTAATTCATGTCTCATACCTATTGTAAAAATTTCACAAACAATCGAAGTGAACTGAATGTCATGAGGAGCTTCGATCCACTTTTTATCACCTAAGTTTAAGATTTAAGTAAATTAAATATAGCCGACATTAAGACATTTTACGAATACCAGCTGTGTTTCAAAATTCATAATGATCGGTTAAGTAATTTAATGGTGAATCTTGTAGATACAAATATATAAACATATACACATACTTAACTTTATATAAATAGACATCCAGATTCACACTAATAGCTTAAGAGGGAATTTTATGATTTTCAATTATATGAATGAATCTTGATACTTCTGTTCCCAAATAGTTTTCATAATATGGCAAAATCATTGTTAGGGGTGTATTCTAATATGTAACAAACGTTACTTTTGAATCTAAGATCAAACATTTTTGGTGTAAATCTTTTATTGAATCTTTTATTGAAAATAGCCAATCTTGACGATATTTTTAGAAAATTAAGCATTATATTAGATATTAAGCATATCTTAAGTATATGTTTAACAGACAAGCATAATAATCTCATGAGATTTATTGACATAATAAATTATGTGGCTCCATGGTGAATTATTTGGCGCCATTTCAACTGGTAACTATAATAACCCTATTAATCATCGAATGTTTCATGTTATTTATATTAGCAGGATAAACTGCTGTTACTGCAGCTTTGATGGTTGCTCATAAAATATCATTTGATGTAAAGTGGCATCCATCGGCATATATATGACAGACAAAAAATGTTCGACAGGTTTGAGATCCGGTGAGACTGATTGCCACACCATCTACCATTCGTGTTGTATGTTGTGTTAGCCCAGGCAGTGATGCATGCATATGAGTGTTTTTGGAAGTTGTATTAGTATATCATGTAGTCAAGGATTCAGGATCTTCTTAATAATAGTTTAGAGGGTAGCCACCGGCACTTAAACCTCTTCATCCACCCTAGTTGGGCTTGAAAGTATTTCCCCAATTACGTCACCTGATACCAGTACCCATTAACTCTGTTATGACCGTAAATACACCCAACGATTCGCTCAACCATCAGGTTGTTCAGTTAGGATAACATTACTCATATCCTTCATCATGTACTTTCGAACCCATAGAAGTCTTAAGTTCTCCCGGTGTATGATAAAGAGACCGCTTCAGTGGGGAGTGCTTGCATAGAAGTCGTTTTCCGGAGTATGCTGTTTATGTACGCAGGAAAGACAAGCGGTAGTTAAAATCACTCTGCCTGTGTGTCCGCAATTCCCACGTAATTTGCAGTTCCCAAGATGATAGAGTCTTGTAGATTCTACGATGGTATTGTTTCTTCCTTGATGGAAGTTATCTCATAAATTGTATTACCGTATATCTCTTATGAATAACTACTACGTAATCATATGAGCAGGTGCTTTGAGCGTTTTCATTGATTATGGAAGACATCTCCTCATTACTAATTACCTTTAAACGCCCTATTGTACTTTGAAAATAAAATAAGCTACGTGAATGAACTAAATACTACACACACATAGACACACAGAGACCGCATATATATATATATATATATATATTATATATATATATATATATATATTATATATATATATATATATATATATATATTATATATATATATATATATATATATATATATATATGCAAAGTTCCGAATCCGTTCGTTGAACACCCTGCCGCTTCTAAGTACATATAGATCTTAATTTCCCCTAATCATCAGGTGACCGAGTCGATATGGCGACTGCTTACAGATGTTAGGCTGACTCTGTGAACCGGGTTCGTGCACCCCGACCGTCTGTAATTGTTATGTTCCTGTACTGATGAGAACAATAAGCTTGAAACGCTAGCGTCTGCAGATTTAAATAATTTCATATTTATATATATATATATATATATATATATATATATATATATATATATATATATATATATATATATATATATATATATATATATATATATATATATATATATAGCTGCTTGGTAAATCTAGCCGCCGACTCGCTATTTACATTTAAATTCCTCTCTAATTACTAACTAATTGTCTATGGCCGATGGGATAAGACTCTTGACTACGAATCAGTGGCGATATGTGATCAGGGTTCGCGCCCGCCGACCGTTGAGAATTAGCTTCCTGCACTGAAGATTGCGTTAGCATGAAACACCGATGTCTGTAGGTATTGAAGTAATAATATTTATTTATAAATATTATTATCAACAAAGGCCGGGCACTATTTAATAACAAGCAGTACACATAGCTACATGCACGATCCGAACACGTTCGTAGATCACTCTAGCTTGGTAAATCTAGCTGTCGAATAGCTATTTACATTTAAATCGAGGTATGTAGGTATTAAAATAATTCATATTTATTTATAAATATTATATATATATATATATATATATATATATATATATATATATATATATATATATATATATATATATATATATTTGTCTAAAGAAGCTTTGAGTCATTTTAAACAAAAGAAGAAAAGAATGCAGTTTATATTCCAAGAGAAACTAACTAAATCCAAAATATCGCAGACTTTACATTCGTTGGAAAATACATAACTAAAAAAATAAAAGAGGGGAGTCAAGTATCTAACAGTGAAACAAAAACAGGGGATCTTAACTTAAGCGTGAAATATTAAAAAGGAGATCATCAGCTGTTTACCATGTAACTGTTTCGGAGATTTAAAAACAGGACAGTTATAATATCCATGGCTCTCCAATGGTACTGATCAAATGACCATTTCCTCAATAATCAAGTGTAGAAATAATTCAGCTTAAATTTCACTAATATATGCATATAATAATAATACTACTACTACTAGTAGTAATAATAATAATAATAATAATAATAATAATAATAATAACAATAATATATTACCCTTTAGGCTACCGTGTTATATGGTCATTTGCATATATAATAACATTAATATATATATATATATTTCTTTATATATATATAATTTTAAGAAACGATATTTAAGATAAGAAAAGTCTGCTATTTTTCCACTAAATAAAATAATTATAATTATCAAGTTATACGGTGAAATGTGTACAATAACATGTGAGATGTTATATCTTCTGCTCTTTGTTTAATCGTGTTATATTTGGATATGCTGACAGATAATACGATTAGCCTGTTTGTATTGTTATTTTTAGATAATTTCGCGTCGTGTAGGTCAAAAGTGAGCGTGGTTTTTAAATTAGATATAAATAGTGCGTTTTAGGCGTTACTATTTCATTCGGCTCTATTATGCTTTTTAGGGACCCAAACAGCTCACCAATGTCGACCTTTGTACATTCTTTTTTTGATATTATATATATGGTTTTGTTTATAATATATCGACTTTATATATTCTACAAGTTTTTTTAGTTATATGTTTATTTAGAGAAACACTACCAAATTTTGCTCGTGGCATCATTTATATGTTTTTGAAAATGAACGAACTATTTTACAGTGTAATGCCTGCTACTGCTGCCCATGTGCCACGTTGTGAACATTTAAATTCAATTAGAACACGTACAAGTAAGAGAGCAGTCGTGAGTTCTTTCTCTGCTGTCAATAGAGTGGCAGTGTATTTTTAGCTGTAGTTCTTTCAAATATGAGGCTGCTAGTTTAAAATGATGTTCTCTTCCAGACTACTGATTTCAGAATTAAGAACAATAGCATTGCCTCAATCTGCGTAACGAAAGAATTTGAGTAGGTTAACTTTCACTTTTTGAAAGTGAAAGTATGTGGCGGTTTTCATTTATATAAAAATGACATAATTCTATATCGACTGCTGTTATGAAACTTCACGCATGAGATATCAAAATATTCATGTGAATCAAGTAAGAGAAAAAAGATTGTCATAATTGAACGGATCTGTTTAAAACAATGTATTGTTATCATGAATCTTATGTCCGAACTGCCATTTGTAGCTTCATTTCTGTCTTTGTTAATTCTGTCAAAGTAAGACTTTACTGAACGAGAAATATAATGCATACACCTTCGACTATCGGAATAATGGCTTACCGATGTAGGGCACAGGAATTGATAAAAAGTCAGTCTTGCTGAAGTCTCCACGGGGTATGAAAAACGAGAAAAATGGACTGAAAACTGTTTGCATTTGCTGTGTGTGAACAGTGTGACTGTCACTATTAATTGTGTAATGTACCGTAGGTGTTTTTTGTTTTCTTGCAACATTTTGTGTATTATTACCTGATTTTTGTTATATGCTAAAAGAATATTTATGCTACTATATCGTCAGTTATTTTCTCTCATAACGCTTCTTTTAAATTTTAAACAAAGATCTCTTTATTTCTTTTGAGCTTTTATTTCAATAATGAGAAAAAAATAAGTTAGTTGGATTACGTGTCTTGGGGGGGCCGGGTGCGTTTGACTTGATTAAGTCGAAAGTGAAGAATGATTTTAACTCTGTACTTATAGCTACACCGGAAGATAGTAATTTGCATATCAGTGATTACAGATTATTTAAGAGTTGTTTTTTCTTTCTTCGGTTGTAGTCATAGTTGTACGTTCTAGCGACAACTATACTACGTGAGAGTTCCTCTTTTTTGTTACACTATTAAGAGTTCTTGCGAACCATTTCGTTTTGGGTACTTTACTCCTGACAGAGTGTTGTCGCGACTTAGTAACGTTTTGCACCGACTTGGCCTTTTGGCTAAGATCAAAGTGTAGTATCTGTTCCGATGGATACTGCACCCCATACTGGTGTTGTCTTGGCATCCGGGTCTTGATTTACCCCGGTCAATGGGTCTGTCCTGTGCAGTTCTTGGAGGTCCATTTTCCCAGGCTTTGCCTCACCTCTTTGGGGAGGAGTAAGTTTATTGCTTACTGCCTGAGGCGCCCCTACCGGGGAATGCCGACGGGGCTGCCCAGGCAATTTTTAAACCCCACTTTCCCGACCCGACCTTGGGTCACATCTTACTTGTGGGAGTAAGATAAAAAATGGCCTTGTGCCTTACTCCTGGAGAGGAGTAAATCAATACTCTGATCTACAAGCTACCCCTTGGCGTCGAAGTATTTTCGACAATAATTATTTTGTTACTTTGAGTCGAATTTTGCGATATTCTGCAAAGATTCTATTCTTGCCGGGTGCCTTGAAGTTGGTATACGACATTCTGCTAAATTATAGCGCCTGGTCGTTTACTGTCAAACATAGAATTTAACATTCTGCGAAATTCCAATTCCTTTTCTTTGTGATTCTAATTTAGCATAAAAATGTACATTAATGTTATCTAGTATGTTTGCTATAAACATATCGTACGTTAAATTAAATAGGTTTTTGTTCGTTTGCTTACAATTTAGCATTCGTCATTAAAATAAAAATAAAATTCTGCATGGTTTTTAATTTAACATACTAAAGCCTCTTCGATTTTAAATAGAGAGCTCTTGTTCGGTTTGATAGTACCTGCCAGAGTATCATCTATTGATTAAATAGAAACTAGTCTCTCCCTCCTTGACAAGGTCCAAAAAAGAATCGCCAGCCTAATAGGACCCTCACTGTCAACCAAGCTTCAGCCTCTGTCCCATCGCCGCAATGTGGCATCCTTGTGCTTGTTTTACAAATACTTCAATGGATTATGCTCCGATGAATTGGCTACTTTGGTGCCCCCTCGACGAAAATTCACTAGACTAACTCGACAATCAACTAAATCTCATTCATTCACTGTGGAGGTCCCCAGATGTCGGAGAGCCTTCTACTCAAATAGCTTCTTTCCTCGTTCTGCTGGCCTCTGAAACTCTCTTCCTGCCCCCTGTTTCCCCGACAGTACAGACATGCAGAAGTTTAAAACTAATGTAAACAGACATCTCGCTGCGCAGATCCCAGTCTAGGTTGACCGCCCCCTATATTCTCCCCTTTTCTTTTTTCTCAGTAGCCCCTTACGTCTACAGTGGCGGCCTACCTTGTTTGGGGTGAGCTATAAACTGTCATGAGAAAAACATGTGGATGTCTTGTTACTTTGGGGCACGCGCTAAAAGTCACTCAGCGTCGGTGCTTTCCGGATGTTTACGTTAAACGCCGGAGAGTGCCGAATAAAGAATTCGTTGAAAAAAAAAGCACAAACGAGGCTGGATTTATAAGCTGAACAAAACAGGAAAAAATGTTTCGAAATTATAATTTTTTGTTAACGAAGTGTTTCAATTAATGTATTTTTATTTTACTTTTTTCTTATTAAACATTTGTACGAAAGATATATTGAAAATTTAAGTAATTTTTCTTTACATTTTTTTGCGAAAATTATTTTTGTCTGAATTTTCTTTAGGAATTAAGGTTAGGAATTAGGGTCGGGAATTAGGGTTAAGGTTAAGAATAACATACAACTTCCTCTAGTGGTATTCACATAAATGTTTATCTTGAATCACTAATAAAACATAAGCCCATGAATAAATATTTGAAGATATAAAAAAAATGTGAAAACCATAATTTACAAAGACATTCTTTGTATTGAAATGACTGGATTCGGCAATAGATAACTTTAAATGTTGCATATGGCGGCAAAAAATAAATAAAAACCTTTGAAATTCGAGTTGGTCGTAGTGGCTGCATAATTTTTGTATCTGTTTTTTTATATAGTTTTATGCATTTTCGGGTGTCTCTCTTTGATAAATTAGGTGTGGATGAGCCTAAAGTAGTAGCAGTACCTTAAATGCTGAGTATGATTAATGAGCAGCTTACTGCTAGCTTCTTTGAAAATGATTCTCACAATTGGATCGAGACGTTATATATTTTGTTTGCAGTTTCTCGGTGTTTATCTAAACTTGAGGAAGTATGAATATATGACAGACACCCATCTATTTAACAAGATAAAGTGTACAGGTTTATTCTAGAGAATTAGGGTATCATACGTGGATCCCTTATAGACTAGCGGCGAGGACAAATAGTCAGAGATCCACTGGCGTAAGACCGGTTTTTCATAGTTATTTTGCAAACAGGATTTTGTCTCATGTTTTCGAACTCTGTGTATCTGTGAATTAACTTGTTTTTTTCGGATACGCTTGATGTGTTGTTTGAGTTAATATTTGACTTTTACGTCCTACCTGACGTCCATAAATCTTTCTTAAATGAGAAATCATACAGACAAGAAATCGATTTTTCTTCGTTAAATTTGACGATTATCGTATTTGTTATCGATATAAAGCACCTATATTCATTTTGTTACTACCACTTTTATTTTTTCATTTTTTGATTAAACATCATATTTGGATTTTTTTTTCCAGTTTGTCTAAAGATATGCTGCTTATCCACTTGTAAGTAGATAATCTGATCAAGAGCCACCATTTCTTGAATGTTTTATTGGATTGCTGTCATATTTATTAGATTCGTACCATATTTTCTTTGAGAATTATGTAAGAGAGTAATTTTTCCTGAGGTAATGCAATTCCAATAGTTTAGTTTTGGGTGCACATGTGAAAGCTGGCGATAGTTTTTTCACTCACATTTCTCCCTTAGATAAAATGTTAAGATATCTGTATGACGCTGTACAGGTCGTTTATGTATTGTCATCAATTCATTTGAAACGGTGGTGGATTCAAAAGGGATATCCTGTCGTTAGTTCATTCGTTTTTGACCCGGTAGTGCTGTATTTGGAGAGCTTTACACTGGCACAAAACGCACTGGACGCCCCGCACTCCGCTACAAGGACGTCTGCAAGCGGGATCTTAAAGCTGGCGGACTCAACCCCTCTCAGCGAACCGTCATCCGGAACATCATCAGTGCAGCTGAGGAGAGGAGAAACACCCGATGGAGGGAGAAGCGATCACGCAGGGCGCAAAAGACAAGAGTCGCCCTATCATATGCTCACTGTTAAAAAAAACAGAAAGATGAGAAAAAAAAGACTACACAGCCTGTTGCAGCCCTGGGTACAATTATGACCAAGACAACGATGCGCATCCCCCATGATCTCCCGAGATCGATGGAGCCAACAACAACAACAACAACAACAAGTGCTGTAATTACCTTTAACAGGTAATGGGTAAATATTCTTCTGTGAAATTTGGAAAATGAAATAAATTTTGAATCAGAAAATTCCATTTGATCTAAAACGCGTTTGGAACAAGTTATTTTCAAATATTCAGCATTTGGATACATTTCCTAGATGTGTTAAAGATTCTACTGTCCTGCCTCCTTGTTGTCTTTGTGATGATTTTCCAGAGGCCGATATTCGTTTTGTGGCCAACATCTTTTAGTCAACAAGTTCGATGTTTTCAGGGCTTAAGTTTCTCCGTTATTACTCTTCTCTGGAATTATTGTCTCATGTTTTCGAGATAAAATGTTTTCCTAATATTAAAAAACAGATCCCCACAAGTAAAACAGATTATTGTAGCTTTGGATGCACAGGTTGTGTTATCTTCGATTTTGTTTGATAATATAATGACAATATGCGCGTACTCGCGAAATCGTTTCAAGGGCAATCAATAAAGAATTGAATAGATTAATAAGATCTAGATGAAGAATTGGTAAATGCCGCCTCTTTTCTTTTTTTTTTTTATTCGATATTTCTATATCACAAATTTAATTATTATGGTTGTACCATCAAGTGCAAACATCCGGGCATTGCTGCTACTAACAGCTACGTTTATTCGGGCATTGCCGAATAAATAAGACCATTCAGGTTGTTTATTCTTGTAATCTCCTCAAAGAGTATCAAACTGTATCTTTTTGTAAATATCCCAAAGTAATGAATATATGTTAACACAATTCAATACAGATTGATCTTTATTATAAAGTGGATGAGTATATTAAATGTGACTTAGTCAACGTGCTTCTCCCTAAGACACGAACTATGTTAAACAATATAATTTAGTTATGGGATTGAGTAATACAAATAATTTTTTTAAATTTAGCCATAATTTATAATTTACTGGAGAAATCACCATTTATCTCCCTCTTAGTTATCTAGATATGTCTCTCCTCTTCACACAATGTTGATTTAACCACTTTCCAATATGTTGTAATGACTGTGAGCATTTACAAAAAGTGTTTTTCTCATTGCCCAGTTAGGGTATCATTCCTAGTTTCTGATCTATTAACTAAAAAGTAATTAGTCGAGGGACGAACAAAAATGTCGTATTTTGATATGATAGACGTAACTTTTTAAGATTATAATTATAATATAGTGTCGGGGAGTGGCTTTAGTTAATTGATAACTTTTATCCACTGCTTCAGAATCGCAATATTTTATTTCACATTGTACTTGTGTATTTTGACTATTTAAAGTGCATACAACTCTGTCACCCGAGTAAAGAAAAATCTGTTAGTTGATCTTATTTCCAAAATAGACGTCGTTCCATTCAGTTCTTTGCATTTCTTGAAGGAAAAACTAAAACTAAAAAAAGCCTAAAAGAATTTAAAAAGCATAACATATCAAATAAATGTGTTAACGTTAGAAACGTGGTCATTTATAACTGTTTTCCCCGTTGTTATGCCTTTTTGCTCCTCGCTCTCATTTCCCTTGACGCCATTCTCTCTCTCTCTCTCTCTCTCTATCTCTCTCTCTCTCTCTCTTTATTCACCCTTTCTTTCTGTGTCCCCCTCTCTCTCTATCTGCCTCACTCTTTCGCCTTCCTCATCTCTCACCCTCGTTCGTATCCCCCCTCTCTCTCTCTCTCTCTCGTACAAGTTTAACGGCTTGATCTAGTTTGCCATTGTTCATATTCTCAACGGACACATCATTAAAACAGTCAAGGTCCTCTTTCAGAAAAAAATGTCCATCTTTACACGCTGTTATTTTTCTCCAGACTTTTGTTCATGTTATTTTATGGTTCTTGTTTGTTGTTTTGTTTAATATTCCCTTCCAATTTCGTGTGTCTTTCTTTCCTTTTGGTTTGCCACTCTTCATTAGACCCGGATGTGCTTTCTTTTTTTAGTTTCCTATTCACTTATTCATTTATAACGTTTCAAATGTTATTTTACTGTTAACTTTCTTTTGCTGGAATTGTAAATTACATCAGACCACATATTATCCGTTCGGTAATTATTTGTTATACCCCCCCTCTCCCCCCCCTCTCTCTCTCTCTCTCTCTCTCTCTCTATTCACTCTCTCTTCTTATAGACTTTCTCACCCTGTTTTCCCTCTCTCTCTTTTAATTATTTAAATAATTCGCCTTCTCTCACTACTTCTATTATCATTCGCACTTTGTTTACATTATTCCCCTTTATTACGCCATTCAGTGTGCACGATGACAAGATATAAGAAAACGTGTAAGATAGAATTGTATAGGTATAGGTGCATTTATCCGTGATGATTTCGTCGATTTTCAAGTGATCTTTACTTTTTCTAATTAAAGTAACGCCGATTATCCCCTGTACGTTTGTCAAGAATAAGAAAAATAACCCCATGCATCACAGGCTACTAAACCTAGCCTTTTGGCTAAGATCAAAGTGTAGTATCTGTTCCGATGGATACTGCACCCCATAGACTGGTATTGTCTTGGCCTCCGGGGCTTGATTTACGCCTGTCTATGGGTCTGTCCTGAGCAGTTCTAGGAGGACCACCCTCCCAGGCTTCGCCTCCCCTCTTTGGGGAGGAGTAAGTTTATTGCTTACTGCCTGAGGCGCCCCTACCGGGGAATGCCGACGAGGCTGCTCAGGCGATTTTTAAACCCCACTTTCCCGACCCGACCTTGGGTCACATCTTACTTGTGAGAGTAAGATAAAAACTGGCCTTGTGCCTAACTCCGGGAGAGGAGTAAATCAATACTGAACCCACAACAATATTCACCTGATTCACTCTAGCGTGCTTCAAGAAATGTATTACTATTTTCATCATCTAACAGAAAATGCTACTTTCAGACCGTCATCTCAGACTCTCACAAAAACATATTCCATACAGACGGTAGCAACAATGTTTCTCTCTAATTTTCATTTACTCCTACTTTATCAGTTAACACCAGAAACTAAATTACATTAGATCATTTATAGAATCATCACAATAAATATTTCATTTCATTCTTCTAATAAATATATTCTTTTTTCATTCTTCTAATAAGTTCCTAAATAATTTACAAGACTGCTAAGTCAATTAATAACTGCTTCCTGATATTCCTTCAAACTTACAGACTATAGGATTACATATACTTACTTATTGTCAGTCGTTACTTATACCTATTACACATACACTAAAACTTATTCAATATTCCGGTTTACATTAACGAACAGTGTACTATATTTCCAGCATTCATTCAAAATGGCGTCACGTATTTAACAACTTCTTCGGGACGATTCGTTTAAGTTGCGAATCTTCGATTGTTACACTTAACCCTTCTTTTTAAATGTTATACTTTTATAGCTTAAACCATTCGCCAATTTACTCCATAACACTTTCACGGCTTATAAAGGAATTTAAAACAACTCACAGCATGAAACGAACAGCGATGCACGGTTACAAAACATCCATCTGTTCATAGGAATGTTATGGACACCCGTAATAGCTTACGTTAACGAAACTGGGCAGTAATAACAATACACACAAAACAGGTAAATTGTTTCAATTTTGACCATCCGTATTTTCCGAACAATATTGCAACAATCACGTAACTTCACGATATATTATTATTATTTGTACTCACTAGGAGTTCTAACACAGGTCATCAGTGATTACTCACCGACACCGGAGGTTTTCTCTGGAGTCTGAGTGACAACAAGTCTCCCGAAATTTCCAGTATTCTCCACCTCTTTCCGATAGCCACCGCAAATAACGTTGCAGTATCGCAACAGCCATTATTATTATTATTATTATTATTATTATTATTATTATTATTATTATTATTATTATTATTATTATTATTATTATTCTACACCTTCTTTTGTTTTACAATGCTCTGAAATTCCGATACTTCGGTTGATTTTTATTTCAATTACTTTCCAATGATTTTTTCTCTTAAGTTTTACCTATTATAACCATGTGCTCTCTGCGTCTCTCTTTTTTATCCATTTACTTATTACCATTCAAATAAGATTATTTTCTTATAGTGAAGTCTAAAGACTTCTGGTTGCACCATTATTTGCTTTTTTCTATGTAGATGAATTCATTTCTTTATTTACTGACTACAATACAAAAATAAGTAAATTTGACGCGCTTTATTTTTATTCATTGTTTTCTAAGTTTAACATTATAATTAACTTTACAGTGTAGTATATGTTACTTAATCTCTTCTCTTCTAGGTCAGTAATATACTAAACTGATTCTTTTCTCTCCTATGTAAGTGAAGAAGAAATCCTTCTAGACTGCAGCATTTTTCCCCAGCAGATGAATTTTCAACACCTTAAAAACAAACATTTATTTTTATGGTTTGTAAATTCTTTCTACAACCAAAAAGGACACTCCCGATTGGAATACACATTGTATCACTCAAGAAATATTTTTCCTTTACTAGAATTGGAAAACAGTCACGCATATTTTCGAATAACATTTCATTATTTTGAGGAGAGGCGGGGCCATTTTTACAAATAACTCGCTAGTTAAAATCGTAGTGTGTGTGGGGAGGTAGTCACACAAAACAGAAAGAACACTATTTAGTTTGAATCAAAACATTGATAAATCCTCATTTAATCTTCTAAATTACTTAAAGAGTTCTTTTCAACTTTTACGTATATCTCTCTCCCGAACAACGCTGGGGCACAGGTCTTGCTATATTATATAACACGTTTATTGTCTCAGCTCATACAGTTTACGGACCGGTCTTACTTGCCTCAACACGATGGCGCAGTTAGACAGAAGGTCGGTTTTTAATGTGGGGAAAAATCCATCTACCAATATAGAGACACTCCGGATTCGGACTGAAATATAAATTGCCTCAGTCTAGAAGGATACCGTGCAATGACAAGATTGCAACAACTAACCAGGGCAAGACAGTTAATAATCAACGTATTGCATTTATTGTTTCCGCTGCTGTTTTACATGAAGATGGTGGTGTATCTGTTCGCGCTGGTCAGTCATAAGCACCAAATAATTCATGGGTTACAGATTTTGCAAGGAATTTCTGTAGTTATTTGACTTTCTCGGGCAGCGCCGGGGAACGGGTCAGCTAGTTATATATATTTATTTCTTCATAATTATCATTTGTATTGTATGCGTTATTCTCCACTCTCTCTTTTCCCCTGCTCGTCCCCTTTCTCTATCCCTCTCTGGTATGTAACTATCTACCCCTCTCTCTCTCTCTCTTTCGCTCTCTCTTTCTCTCTCTTACACTTTGTACAGCCTCCTCTCACTACTTCTCTTATCAATCGCCCTTTGTTTACATCTCTTTCTATTTTAATGGATGAGGTCATCCTTTTGTTACGTCATTAAATATATCTTCCGCTCTCTCTCTCGCTCTCTCGCTCTCTCTCTCTCTCTCTCTCTCTGTTTCAATGGATAGCGTCTTCCTTTTGCGACGCCATTCATGTGACCGACGTCTTTTGTGACGCCATCCACTGTGGACTGATACCAATAAAGAATGTACCCCTTTGTTTTAATAGGTGACATCAACATTTTGACGTCATCCACTGTGCCCGGATGCATTGCATTATAACAAGCAATCACACAGTGTTCTTACATTGCCTATTTTCCTTCCTCACTGTTTCCTGTTGTTTCCTATTTTCTCTACAAGATCAGTTTAGTAATGAAAGGCAAAAATAAAGTTATTGCTCTATCTCTCGTTGTATTTTGTGCGATTGGCTCTCTTTTCGAAGTTTCGGGGTCGTTAGCGAAATTCGAATTACTTGGTAACCATGGGGATTAAAAACAGTTAAAAAAGAAAACATGACAAGGGGAAAAGACAAAATAAGAGGTTCGATTGCGTTAAAATATAGCTTTATTTACATTAAAAATGGGGCTGGCTGCTTTTATTTCTCAAAGCAAGGTTAATAAGATTAACCCACAGTAACCAAGATAAAAATAAACTTAAGACATGCAAATTCACAAAGGTTAACATTTGTTGGCTCAACGAAACTGGAAACAAATTAATTCTTTTCTTTTTTTGTTCATATAAAACATTAAATAAAGACCAAATAAGTCTTTTTATCAATTTAACACAAGGTTCTCGAAGGGCATAGAACAATAAAATAAAACTCAAAAATATACCCGATTATATCATATTGGTTGACGAAACGTCTCTGGCAAAGTCTGGGTTAGTTTTTTCTTTTCTATTGAAATGTCCGTTTTAAATGCCCCTTTCTCTGTCTTCCTTTCATATTTTCATTCTAAATCCTTCTAATTACTTCATCAATGAAATTCTCTAAAAATGTTCTTCGATAATCTTTCACATTTTCATTCCAAAGATCTCATAATCTTTGAAATTACTTCATAATTGAATTTCTTCAAAAATATCAAACACATTTTCTTCATAAGGTGTCCTTCATCCAGAAACGTCCTTTGTTAATCCGTGCCTTCTAGGAAATATATGTTTCTGTATAAATAGGGTCGTTCAAATACCCTGAATTACAAATATATCGTTCTTACTTCAAGAACAAGTAGAAAATCATCCAAATATTTTACGTCCATTCACAAACTCGGACGGAGACCACTCTGAAACGAACCTCACCCTCGGCTGTCAAGCTGGTACTAAATCAAAAAGCGCGCCCAAAGACTATGGAAGACACCGGACATGACGTCACCTCTAGACTTTATTACATCGATGATGATGCTGGAAGGAACAATGCGGGAACACGACACACAATCCAGACAGAAAACCTTGACCTACACACGTATAGTGGCAACATGTGTAACCCCCTTTCCTCCATGCCCAAAATAGAAATAAATTTCCGAAACTCTTTTTTATTTATGCCTTCTCCCTGTCTCTTTTCATCTCTCTCTTTCTACTTCTCTCTCTCTCTATCTATCTCTTTCTCTCTCTCTTTCTGTAATTGTTTTCTTTATATCTGTTATTTTATTGATTTTATCCTACAGAAATAAGCAAATAGAAAATACATAACGCAAATCAAAGAAAAGGCCCGAAAGAATTTAAAAATAGAAGGATCAAAAGGAAAAAAGAGAAAATTTAAAATAACGAAATAAAAAAGCGAAAAGATAAATGGAAATAAAAAGTCAATGAAAATAAAAATAAAATTAAAAGAGAAAACAGAAAGAGAAACGTAAAACAAAAACATTTAGAAAAATAAAATAAAAAAATGAAAAATAAAAACCCAAAATGGACAAAGAAAATAATAAAAAGCAAAGAAAAAAAAACTTGAACAAAAAACAACGAAACAGTCTGGAAAATAAAAAGTACACAGAAAATGACAATTGAAATGAACAGAGAAAAACAGCGAAACCCTAAACGGGTAATAGTGGCTTTCGCATACTTAACTTAGCATAAGCTTTTCACCCAACAAAACATTTGTTTTTGAAATTAAAATAAAAATGAAAAAAACAACAAAAAATATAGATATAAAATAATCTAAGAAAAAAAGCTAAGTAAAACTGGAAAGAAAATAGGAAGAAAAAGTAAAACTTGAGTTTGACTCACTTCCGGTACGAGCGTCATTTGACTCAACAATGAAGGCATGCGCAAATCCACCGTCCATTGACGCAACTTCCGATCTGCGTTCCTCTTGTCACTCTTTTGTATTTCCTTCTTTTTTGTCACTCGTTATCGTAGATTAGAGCAAGTTAAACAGTTGCCGCCCACTTTGACCTTTTATTCCACATTTTCATGACTCCTTACGCAAAATGTATTCCCTTATTTTTTTTTCCCTTTCTTTTTTAGCATCAGAATCTTTCTGATAATTTGAGAAATCGACCTTCACCCACTTCTTTTCTCGATTCTATTTCGGTCTTTCAAAGTTGTTGTCATACTTTTCATTGTACATATCACTTTCAGCGCCAATTAGACGTCAACGTTTTCTGGTGTTCACTTACCAAATTTTTCCCTTTGTCCTTAGATAATTCCCCTACGTGCGCCGCATATCTGGATATGCATGTACTAGCTGAAATATCCGCCCACATAACATGTTACATATTAAATAGACTCATATGATTTTAAGTGTTGACAATAATTTACAAGTCATTGAACTTTACAATATAATTATCTTGTGGTGATACCTTTAATTACGACTTTTGTTTGGTTATCAGTCAGTGTGCGATTAGTCATGTCCACTGATAGATTAAATCGTGCTAGGAAATCTGCTCCTAATATTGGTGTCGTCACGTTGGCTATGGTAAAAATCCACGAAAATGTGCGACGCAAGCCGAGATTGACGCTTAAGTACTTTTCACCGTATGTCGGTATTTGTGTGCCATTAGCTGCCTGGAGGTGGTAAGGCTGTGGAGTAGCTTTCTGTTTACCTAGCGCTGGTATCACGCTTATTTCGGCTCCGGTGTCTATTAAGAAGTTATATCCGTGATTACTGTCACGAATGAAAAATAGACGACCGTTAGTGGAAAATCCAGCAACAGTTGTCGTCACTACTGGCTGGAATGATCGTTTCCCTGATTCTTGTTTTCAAAAGTACAAGGATAAGTGCAACGCCTCGCTTCTGTGCCGAATTTTTTGTGGTAAAAACAGATTTCGTTCGCTCGTTCTCGTGTGTTGCTTCGACCTCTGCTAAAACTTCGTTTTCGGTAGTTAGGTCGATTATTAAATGAGTAACGACGGTTTATTTGCATTAATTCCTGCAATTTACGAGTGAGATTTTCGACCGTAGTTTTTAGTCCGGCCACTTCGTCGTCTCTCGTCTGTTTTGGCTGTGCTTGTGCTGAGTTTACTTTGCGGCACCTCAGATTTTCATGAATTCGGTCTGCCATGTCGGCGAGCTTTACAGTGCTTATCTCTTCCGTTGTGGGTGCCAGAATTTGTACTGTTGTGTCTGGGAGTTTATCCAGCCACAAACTTCTCATTATAGTTTCGGACATTTTGTTGTCTCCTAGCAATGATCGCATGTATCGTAAAAGTTGCGACGGTGTGCGATCTCCCAATTCTACCTGGGTGAAGAGATTGCGTAACATTGTCTCGTTTGATAACCCAGTCCGTCTCAAAATAGCCTCCTTAAGTTCGTCGTATGGATTATTTTCTGGTACGTTCTCCAATAAATCAGTCACTTCCTCGACGACGTCCGCCGGGAGTTTTTCAACCAAATAACAATACTTGGTTCGCTGAGACGTAATCCGTTTTGCGTCGAAAAGGGCCTGGATCTGGATAAACCACGTCTTTATATTGGTGGGATTAAAAGCTGGAATATTTAGCGTTAATGTAGCTAGAGGTGTTTCAACGCGGGGAGCTTCCATTTTTCTGTTTTTCGTTTGAAAATGATGTTAAAGCCTTTAAACTGTCGGTTGATTTGTTTAATTTCGATTTAATAGCGACTATCGGCATAACTCGCTAATTTGTTGCTATATTGTACTGAGATCCATGCTTCGTCTGACGGCTTGTATCATCCCTTGAGATTCGCATCGTCTTTTTACTTCCTTTGAGTGTTACCGCACGCATGATATCGCCAGTAGGTTAGGAAACCGCGTGTAGCTTATAAGGAGATTCCGTTGTGCATGCAATTTTCTAAGTCTGGGTCACCAATTTGTGGTGGTCGTCATGCCTTTTTTTGGTGATAACTTCCTCCACAAATAAAAATAATAATAAGAAGACTTACATGCAAAACCAACGGAAGTTTATTCACTGAATAAACCATTAACAAATATAACATATTTCCTTTTGTAATGAGTTCAGAAGTCCTTTCTTTAGTTTCAGGGTAAGTAAAAAGGAGAATGTCTTTGGTTTTGTTGAAATGCTCATGTGTTATAAAATGTTAAGAGAGGCAATAGGTAATGTTCGCTAGTGAAATTGTATGAAGCGCGCGAAAGGTGAAATGGTAGAGTGATAGTAAGACGCGTGTAACCTCCGAATGAAGAGTCAGTTGAGAGAGAGGGTTTGATGTTTGTGTGTGCTTAAATACTATTTGGATAGGCTCCAGCGAGCTTAAGGAGAAAAGTTTAGAAAAATGTCTTTGGAGAAATCCCATTGGACAGAAATATCACGTGGTGTGCTCCCTACTACGTCCGCTCGTTTTGAGTTGATTTAATATATAAGACCACACCGGAATTTGCGTGGGCGTTATTTTTTATCTTTCACGCGCCAATACAATTATATTCACAGTGCGCGCCTAAATTGTATTTATCCCAAACAACAATTTTTATCCGAATCTTAACCGTGTCAACTGGCACAGGTTCTTCTACAACGAAAGCTAGCGAAAAAAATTAAATAAATGAATTCTTCATTTAAAATTGCACGATTGTTGATTTTCAAAATATTTACTGATCAAACAAAACACTGTTGTTTGTTTGATCAGTAAATATTTATCGTTTACTGATCCACTGTCGTAAACGGAATCAAAATAAACGTTTACTGATACACTGTCGTAAACGGAATCCAAGGAACTTTTACTGATACACTGTCGTAAACGGAATGAAAAGAACCAATGCATCTATGCCATCAATTCTAGTAACGGCATACGCCTTCCAACACACGCCTGTTAAATCTACTTTCTTTGTTTCGTCTGTCGTGTCACAATCTCTAATCATTCCCTTATCTGATGATGATAATTACACAGACGAAACTGAGCTGTCTGTTTCTTCAAACGACACAGGTCAAACCTTAACCTTGCCCCAAAACATTCGCCATTCAAAACAGCTTAGTCTGACACAATATCATTCAATATTTTACCGTAGAATGATAAGGTCGCCGAAAAGGTGTGTGCGCACAGTTAACATAATTGAACGGTGTGGAAGTTCTGTCGCATCCGGCCTAAAGTGCAGACGCTTAACCATCTTAGTTCAGTCTATTCTAATCAACGTAGCAGATTTGAGTGTTTCGATGATGTTTAAGAAAACTTATGTCTCGGAATTTTTTAGATAGTATATTTGAATTAGTCGAATTACTTTCTCATCTTGGATGTTATTCTTATAAAGTGTTGGCGGATGTAACCTCCGCATTCCTTCAGCTGCGTTTTGTCGAACTCAGTAATCTGTGCATAGACTTGTGCCGCAACAAATAAAGTACTGAGTAATAATCAGTGGCAGTCTTCTTGAGGTTGAAGGTTGAAGGTTCAATCTTCAGTACAGACAATATAAAAATATAACACTTAAATTTCCTACCCGGTCATAGCTGGCGGAACGAGAGCAATCTAACGCCGTGAATTACACAACGGGTTCAGTTCTAAATCCCGTGCAGATTCCCGACATAAATATTCTCGAGTTTTTAAGAAGGTCGGGGGTTACATCGACTGAAACTTTGTGAGAATATGATCCAAGATGAGAACAGTAGTCTAAATAATACAAATAATACAACTTAAAACAACGTGTTAACAATTTTGTCGATTCAAATCTTAAAACTTGCAGGACATTAACAGATGTTTTTTATGATGTTTTAAAACAATTATTTTGAAGAATAGTTTTTGCTTATGAATACTTGAATAATAATCAGTATTTTTACACGGCACACAAGTCGTATAGTAGTAGGAGGAGGAGAAATAGGAGGAAGGGAAGGAGGAGGATGAGTATTTCAAAAGTAAAAACAATCATTATTTCTATAGGAGTCCATCGGATCATCACACATGATGATGACAAATATTTGGGTAGAATAGCCTGAAAATAAATATCTCCGAAATACAAAACGAATAAATAGAACATTATTCCTGCTCATATCCTTCGGACTGTCAATGTGAATATCATTTTTTATGCATTAAAATATATTATGAAGTAAAATGTTAAAGACATTTTAAAAAGTCGGCTTCTGAACGCAGTGTTATTTTCTGACTGTTAACTTGGGCCGCGGCAGTTCTCATTTTGTATACTCGTCCCGGAACTGGCCGTGGCAGTTCTCGTTTTAACACTCGTCATTTCTTTAACATCATAAATCATATAGTTTGCATACCTTTAAATTTCTCCCTCGCCGCGTAGAGGGCGCGTGTCATGCAATGGTTGTCTTCTTTCTTCTCTTCTGTTCTGCCGTGAACATCGCCGCTACAACAAAAACTTCATGGCCGACTCAATCGACAAACAATCCCTTAAACTTTCAATTCTTTTTATTACAGGTGTTAGTTATCTATCGGCTTGGAGATATTAACCAACGTCATGAGAGAGAGCAAATTACTGCTTTCATAATTACTTATCAATTAAGTCTTAACCATTCGTGGAAGGGGGGATAGAGATCTTTCGCCTGTATTTTCTTAGGGAAATAATTCGCCTATGTATGTTGCAGACTACATCATAAAAATCACGTATGATAGGTTCGCCTCCAAAACCCAGACTGACTAAAACTCTGCTTCCCAGGCAAAGGCCCGTGACGTCACAGAGCCTCTATCGTAGGTGCACATGACCCTTGATCCGAGTTCTCGTTCCGCGGTGATCCTGTCACGTCTGTGAGAACAGCCTTTATTATACACTCAACTGCACGGGTCTACCCGCACTAATACGCGCAAGTCAAACCAACGATTTCCAACAGATACGTCCATTCCCATAGGGTCATTATCCAACATTATCATGTTACCAATTTTTTGTGAGCTGACGAATTGTGGACATTAGAGACTGAGAATGTTAATAGTCGTCTGCCTTCAAATTTATAATATTGTTACATTGCCGATCCGATGACATGACAACAAAGATATCAAAGCAAAGAAATGAATCTTGACAAGTATTTATAATAACATTAAATAACAACAGGATATATAAATGTGAGAGTTCCTTAATTTCATTAGATATTCTCTATGGTTGAATCATGGCCCGTAAATTTCCTCAAAACTTAAAAGTGAAAATATTCTGAAGATTAATAAAGTTCGACTGAAAATAAATTAGACCAACGGGAGTAGAATCGCCATAGTTACGAATCCAACGGTTTTAACATTGAAATGTTTATGTAACACTGGAAAAGAGAAGAGCGCGATAAGAAACATTGCAAGAGATTGATTAAGACTATGTCATGGAAAAATAATTAAACTATGATTCTGAAATTTTCAAGACTCGCTATTGGATATAAGTCCAAAAAAGGTCATATTTAATGGTGGAAAAGATATGGTGTTTATTTGTAGATGTAAGTTTGAGAAAAATACTTTGAAAACATCCCAACTAAATATGTATTTTAAAGTCAGTGGCCTGACGAGATCTAAATGTCGAAATAGGCATACACCTGTTCACAGCATCTTCAAAGTCTATGTTTGTATCCATAAAGCTCTAATTTGAATAGAGCACCCTTGAAGTATACGTTTTCTAAAGGATAATCGTGTTTTGAGTAAACTAATTCAGTATTATACAAACAGATAATGATTCTCCATAAAGAAGAATATGTAAATGTGCCTAACAATTGTGGTTCGCTTTTTGTCAGCGCCGTCTTATCATTTGTTTACTGTAAGTCTTATTGTTCCCTACAGTATAAATAGTAGCTAAGTAATCACTCTCTCCGATTGCATGCCTTCTATGTTTTGTTCCTCCTTACCAATCGATAATATCTAGTAACATATGTTATATATATATATATATATATATATATATATATATAGTAATCTATGAAAATATATTTATGGCAATTAAGCTACACAGAGGCTCCCGCGTTTCATCCCCGAAAGAATCTTCAAGAAAAGAAAAGTGGGTGATAGGGTTTGTTGAATGAGCTATAGCTGATACTGGAAAGAGAGAGGGAGAATGGATTGTTTGGTTACCGCTTATTGCTTGATGATAAGATTTTAATCTTTGAAAAACTTGGCTTAAGGAAAGAATGATGAACATATTTTTATTTTTACCAAGTACACCGTGCATTGACCAATCAAAGTTGAAATAAATTTGTCATTCGTACATGTTTATCCCTCTTCTTCCATCTATCTTTATAATAGCTCTATCCTGTATATTGAGCTTAAACCATTTCACTATAGGTTTTATCTACTAAAAGTATACTTTTAGTTTCGTATTTTATATATATATATATATATATATATATATATATATATATGAAGTGTGTTCCTTTATCATGGGATTACGTGATCAACCTAGTTTGGAAGTGGTAGTCGTGTATATAAAGGAGTAAGGCTACCAACATTTGTAAAAAAGTTTTTTTCAACATTCAATTTTTATTTTGAAAGAGTGTTGTTTCATTTGAGAAGCAGAAAAAATAAATAAAAATAAAAGATATAAAAATATCAAAACACGTACACACACCCCCGCAACCCCACACATGCGCAAAAACGCTAAACAATAACACATTTTCTCAAATAAAACAACACTCTTTCAAATCGAAAGACATTTCTTCAAATGGATTTACATATCTGATGTCAGCGGACCATCGTTTGAAACGCGTTATATAAAATGATAAAATGATAAAATGACAAAATAATAAATAAATATTGAAAAGAAAACTTTACAAATGTTTTTAGCCTTACTCCTTTACATATATACTTTTCTCTTGGTGGAAATGCGCTAATACTGCACTACCTTATTTTATGTATATATATATATATATATATATATATATATATATATATATATATATATATATATATATATATATATATATATGTGTGTGTGTGTGTAATAGTTATTTTTAATGGACTCTATTGTTTACTTAAGTTAATTGTTTTTTATTAATATGTTAATAGTTTAATACTCTAGGACATTATTACTATGGCCTGAAAGGGCAACATGTCTTCAATAATAGCAAATGTTAAATAATGTTTGTTTACTTCATGACATTCAACATTTTCCAACCCCAAATTCAAGCTTTATTTGCATACAACATTCATTATAGTAGTAGGTTGCATTTTCTTATATATTTTTTACAGTTGTGTATGAGTTTGGTAGCGAACTCTGTTGTGCTTATTATGAACGCACCCTGGGCGATAAAAGGGGAATGAACATAACTGAATGTCAACCCAATGTATGCGATAATAACAAAAAGTTTGAAGACCCCCCCCCCAAAAAAAAAATGCAGAACAATACAAATAATACTAATACATCATCTCTCTGAAGGAAACGATGGGCATTAAAAGTAAGTTTCTTTTTTAATTTCTTGGAAATAGAAATAAAACACCGCCTATTTTTAACGATTTTTTCAAATGTTACTTTCTTCAAAACTAAACACTAACAGATGGCAGAGGTTTTTGTCTTCTTTTATGAAAAACTGAACCAGACCCCTAACTCTTACACTCTACTCCCAAATATATTTTACATTTGCAATATAGGGTAATTTGTAATGCGAAAATTTTAACTGTAACTAAAGTTGGACGTGCCTGACGTTAACGAGCAAGAAAAACTCGTAACAGGTCATACTTGTAAATTGATGTCACTAAACACACGTTTACGCAATGAAGCATTTTGCGGCGAACAGACAAGGACAGAGTGTCAATCTGAGGATTTTTTTATAATGAAATGTATATATTATCATTTTATTTTAGCGTCAGTATATAGTGTATACGCTGATCATCATTTTATACGTATATTCCGAAATATATTTCTAGTTTACAGTTACATTGTTCTCTATTTGTTCCTTTTTTATTTCAATTTGAATGTTAATTTCTATCAGAACATACTACTATTTCTTCTTCTTCTTCTTCTTCTTCTTCTTCTTCTTCTTATTCTTCTTATTATTATTATTATTAGTAGTAGTAGTAGTAGTAGTAGTAGTAGTAGTAGTAGTAGTATACTAGCTGACCCGTGTCGCGGTGATGCCCTGGAAAGTAGATTAATTCAAGAAATCCCGAGCCCCAATGTTGAACTATTAAAGTGGTTGCTACTTAAAGTTATCCGGCGCGAATTCAGACCCCATGATGTTACTGTAAAACGTTTTTTTAGGGGAGGGTTCAACCTGGACCTATGACAGAAGCTTAATTTTCAATTCATACTTAAGGTCAGTGTTTTCTGTCAATTATTTGCTTAAAGAAGTGGGAACGTTATAAGTCAATTTCGCATCGAAAATAAAAAAAATGAAAAAAACAATCCCAAACAAATTAATGTATTTTGTTATTTTTTAGTCTGATCATTCGAATGATTGGTACTACTATTTTCACCTCGGTTGTTATATTCACAACATTTCGGCCGATGCAACCTCTGAACTTTTGAAATATACTGGTAAACCTTCGAGTCGAACCAAGTTATAACTAATAAAGCGAAAATGTGTTTGTACTTAGTGTATTTGAATGAATCTCGTATTGAACTGTAAAGTTAGTTAAACAACATAAGTTTTGGCGTACAGAAACGAAAATAAACGAAAATCGAAATAAATGTTTAAATAAATAAACAAAATAATACCGACGTTTGAGTATTGATTTACTCCTCTCCAGGAGAGAGGCACAAGGCCAGTTTTTATCTTACTCCCACAAGTAAGATGTGACCCAAGGTCGGGTCGAGAAAGTGGGGTTTAAAAATTGCCTGGGCAGCCCCGTCTGTATTCCCCGGTAGGGGCGCCTCAGGCAGTAAGCAATAAACTTACTCCTCCCCAAAGAGGGGAGGCGAAGCCTGGGAGGGTGGACCTCCTAGAACTGCACAGGACAGACCCATAGACCGGCGTAAATCAAGACCCGAAGGCCAAGACAATACCAGTCTATGGGGTGCAGTATTCATCGGAACAGATGCTACACTTTGATCTTAGCCAAAAGGCCACGAGGTAGTAGCCATTTTTTAAATTTATTTTTTAAATTTTTTATTTATCTACCTCCCACAAGGTAAGATGTCACACAAGGTCGGGAAAGTGGGATTAGATAAGCCAGCGCTCGAGAAGTGAGCACTTTGCCATTTCAAAATTGCCTGGGCAGCCCCGTCGGTATTCCCCGGTAGAGGCGCCTCAGACAGTAAGCAATAAACTTACTCCTCCCCAAAGAGGAGAGGCGAAGCCTGGGAAGGTGGACCTCCTAGAACTGCACACGAAAGACCCATAGACCGGCGTAAATCAAGCCCGCAAACCAAGACAATACCAGTCTATGGGGTGCAGTATCCATCGGAACAGATGCTACACTTAGATCTTTGCCAAAAGGCCAAGAGTTAGTAGCCATTTTTCTTTTTCTTCTGTGTTTGAAAATATTATTATTCCTACAATCCGCTATTCTGCCAGAAGTAAAGATGAAACATGGAAATGTAAACAATTAGTTAATGATCCAAACGTAACTTGAGAAGGAATTATGTAAGAAATGCGAAAGCAAATGCAATAAAAAGAAAATAGTTAAAAGTATGAATACTTTCAGACCGCTTTAAACCGCTATTCTTGTATTCTATAATTCCCAGATGCGCTGGAAGGAGAACGATTGAATGGAGCGGCTTTCAATTCGATAATAAATCTAGTGTCGTATATAAACAATATTAAAAACGAAAATTGAAATAATAATGACGAAAAGAAAAAAGAGTATGTCTATTGAGGCAGACCAGGTGTCAGCGAGGGGGTATGTAGATGTCAGCGTGAGTGACAATGCCTTCGACCTCCTGTGTAAATAACGGTGTTATAAGAAACTGCTGAGCTGAAAAAGTAAGGGAACGAAATGTACGCTTTTTTCCAGGGAACACACATCAGGAGTTAGTCTAGTGGCTGGCGGATTAGATATGCAAGTTGGTTTCGAAAGCTATAATGGCAAATAAAATGGGAGAAAATTGACGTTCATTTATTATAAGGATTTGACACTTTTTCTTCAAATGTTACCTTTATCTTTTTCTTTACTGCGGTCATTCAATATATTATTATGCGAAATTCTCACAGCAACTGTAAGTTCATTTTAAGTAATGTTTATAGAATAGTTTATGTAGAGAACTAGATACGTAAGAATGTTTACGATGAGATTTATGAATTTCTTACCTGCGCGTGTGAAAAAAGAGACAAACGGAAAACAGCTTAAAATGCAGAAGAAATACACTACTGAGCTAGTATAGGGGAGGCGGTAAGTGTGAAAATGAATAGGAAAAAGAAAATAAATAAAAATATAAAAAAGCATAAGAAATACAGAAGAATATATCACCTACTTGTCAAATCATATTCCAATGTCGCTAAAAGTCTTCTCATATGGTCTAATTGGATCATCTTTTCCTTCTCTCATGTGTGTGCCTTCAAAATAAAATTGTTTCCAAATCTTCACTTTTTTTGAAGACGTTCGTTAATACGAACGCAACCGGTCAAATCTCTTGTTTTTGTTTTACTCCTACATTTTACCTGTTTTCCGTCTTTCTCTTTTTTCACACATTTTGTCTATCACAGCATTTAATTTTCATGACTTAGTGTGTACCTTACCCCATATATATATATATATATATATATATATATATATATATATATATATATATATATACTTTTTGAAGTTTTCACTCTTGATCCTGTTTGAGTGACCCATCTCTATATGTTATATTATGAGGAGCCCCGTATACCTAAAAGTGTGTAGGTCCACTAGTTTTTATCATGAAAAGGGGTGAACTTTGTCGAGCTCGGTACAGGTCACGCTGATATGCACCGAAGGGAACCGTTGTGAGTTAAATCATGTTTTAAAAGACCATAACAAAGTTCCAAAAGTCGACGCCGGCACAGACAACATCGAGTCAGAAAATAGCAGAAAACATGAGTGAACAAAAATGTTTTGCATGACTGTCCAACGTGTACGTCTGTGACGTCACTCCTTCTTTGGGAGAAACTAAGGTTTGAAAAAGAGTCAAGAATTTTATCAGCGAGCTGAACAGTCGACCTATCTGGTGGGTCCCGAAATGAAACGGAAAATCTCGAGAAGCGAGAGCGTCGAATCGAAAATGATATCGCTCGTCGTAAAGGCTGAATCTCTTGGATATCCAGCAGCAATTTCCCGTGCATCGTCGCATCCCTCAGCGAGAAGAATGAATGAGTAAATCGAGGAACGAGTGGACGAAACCCCCACAACGAAGCGGAATAAAAGATAGAATCTCTCTGAGGAAAAATTGTCTCCGCGTTTCTCTTCTGCCTGTCAAAAAGTTTGTATCCACAGATACCGATCACGGCAAAGGAGACACAACAAAACCGACGGTAACAACGGCGATCACGACCAGACAACGAAAAAAACATGTACGGTAACTTTTTGGGGCATAACATTTTGGGGTCCTAATCTGTAAAACGAAAAGAACTAAAAAACAGGAAGGAAAAGTGGACCATGCTTTATTTGATATGCTTAACGAACAATGTTTAAAGTGGTTAATGTTTAATGTGTAATAGGTTGACAGTTTGAAAGCTTAAAATCGCCCTAAGGAAATGTGTATTAAAAGTGCCTTTTGAAAATGCCTATAGAAGTGCCTTACGGGAAAGTGTTAAAAAAAGGTTGAAAACGCTTTCATAATCTTTTCATAGACTTTTCGTGTTGTTTTCGGTTACGAGAAGATTTAATTCACAAGCGTTATACGACAAATGCCTTTTGGGACCGTAACCAGTTGTTTGATTGGTTTAAGAGAACTGCCGCGGTCCAGGCAGGAATAGTGATTATGTAACAAAATCTCCTTTTGATTGCCCCCCTTTCCGGTGACTATGCAACATATATAGGTCTATATCACTGTTTACAAAAATATTTGTTTACTGAACAGCAAATAAATATTTTTGTAAACAGTGATATAGACCTATATAGAGATGGGTGATTGATTATAGTAAGTGACTGAAACAGGATCAAGGGTGAAAATAGAATATATATAGACATACAAAGTCTGATGATACCGCAGAGCATAGAGCGTCTATCGACATATCAAATAAATTCGCGATTCCGTTTTTATCCATCGTCTTTTTTTATCATAACATATATTCTTCAGTTCTTGATGATCTGGAGTTTACCGTTAAAAATGTCAGTACAAATCTCTGCGAATGCTAAGGCAGTGTTAAAAATGATATTGATGGATCAAAATGTAAAAAGTTACATTTATTTTTTGTTTCGATACTATTAACCGTTGTTAAAGCTGTATTAATATTTTAGTATAATTCTACTTCCTATCTTATCTGATCTTTGATTTTAGAGAGAGTTGTTTTGATAAAAACATAAAGCATTTAACTAAAAAAGCTTAATCGAAGAAAGAATATAACAGAAGTCAGAAGCTTCTATAGTTTTTTGTAGGCCATGCTAAGGTAACCTATGTTTGTTTGACCCACTTAGAAGTGACGAGTGCTAAAATCTTTCAAACAAAGGCAGCACAATTCATTGGTTAAGGAAAATGAATAATAAGTGAGGTGTAATAATATTAAAGACCGTGATTTGTTAGAAGCTATAGTAAGCATTGCCTAACTATAACAAATAATCTAAAATGTAAATCCATAAATTAGTTTGATAATTTCCTCGGGAATAGAATGTATATGTTTTCCGTGAAGCTTACTTACAATGTGTATATTTATATAACATAAATCCAAAGTCATTACTCAATAATAAAGTTTGTATACATCCGATCCGACAGTGCTCAATACTAAGACTGTTATTAGTAAAGCAAAAAATATTTTTCGTATTAACAAAATAATGGTTGTATAGTGAATCATGTACTGTAGATAACAAGACCCACTCTCTCCAACAAGCACTTAGTGTATATACAAGTGCATGGATGTTTTTTCTGAGCTTTTTTTCCGAAAATCCCAAAATTGTGTTAAATCCGCATGGTTCAACGGTCTTTTCTACCGTACTATTTTTTAGTATAGCTGGGGAATGTGGGTTAGGGTTAGGGTTAGGGTTGTGGGTTAGGGTTGTGGGTTCATATACTTTCCATACAAATTATGATTAAATATCAATGACAAAACTAGAACACGGCGCAGACTTGAAACCATAATTACTTCACAATCAGACACTAAACACACACCACACACGAACACATATAGACATGAACTGTATGTACTTGTTTTCTAACAATAATTGTTTAAGAATATTTGGATAAACTATAATTAAATTCGTTTCAAGATTGATATTAAATATAATAGAAGTATGAGTCAGTCACGTAGAATTCGCCAATAAATGTTACCGATATGAATCACCTTGTAGATTGCACATATATTTCGATAATATCAGCCAATAATCAGTGATTATTTGGTCGGCATCGTAATCGAATCTGCTTTCGTCATCGCAAGGGAATCTGCTACTCGCGAGCATCTAAAACGAGTAATCGAGAGCATACGAAATAAAAACGCATACATTATTAGTAGTACTTGCTATTGGTAGTTTCGATTTGCAGCCTCGAACAGAAATTGCAACCAGTTTAACTTACATTAGAAGAGACAGTTGGCTATATTATATATATATATAATATTCCAGGTAAAGTAAATATCGACAAGACAAAAAATTCACAGTATTTCCACTTGTCTTATAAAAAAATGCTCAATAGTAAATAGAGCTATGTATATCATTATTTTTATTCATACAAACATATACAAAAAGCCGCTGCTCTTGTGTGTCGATGTTATCGATCAATAGTTATTAGAAACTAAGATCTCATTAGTCAGAACACAGTAAGTTTGT
Source organism: Sepiola atlantica (assembly GCA_963556195.1). Classification (NCBI taxonomy): domain Eukaryota; kingdom Metazoa; phylum Mollusca; class Cephalopoda; order Sepiida; family Sepiolidae; genus Sepiola; species Sepiola atlantica. Next base: position 63,482,281 of record OY744539.1, on the reverse strand, counting down.
ACATGTCTGTAAAAATTTAAATAATTATATATATATATATATATATATATATATATATATATATATATATATATATGTATATATCTATATATATATATATATATATATATTGATTCGTTTATTTAAGCAACAGCAAAATGTCGTGATGTTAAAAACTCTTTATAAACATTTCCAACGATATTTACTTTCAAATTTAGAACATTAACACATCAGAAACGATTATGTTTGACGTTTTTCACCTCGTCTCTAACGACTGTTTTTTATTTCATTCATTAATTGTTGATTTTTGTCATTTAAATTATTTATTGGAACTTTCGATCACTAAAAACATCAATATATATATATATATATATATATATATATATATATAGTGTTGCAAGTTACTCAATCAATAAAACTATATTAAAAAACAAAAACAACAAACCTTTAGTCCCAAGTCGTTCAGTGGAAAATCACTCATGTAAGTCAATTTAACTTTTTCAGTTATCATATTAGTTTGCTTTTAACATTATTTAAGGGATGATCAGTTGTTTACCATTAAAAGGTGTTTCGGGAATTTAAAAACAAGACAGTATTTAATTTCATGGCTTCCCAGCAGAGTTGATCAGACTCCACTTCCCTTAAAAGACAAAAACATAAACGTTCCATATACTAAACCTAAGTTTTGTTCTGCATAAATGTGTTGCTAACTTATATTAGTTATTAAAAAAAGAAAATACACACACATATATATATATATATATATATATATATATATATATATATATATATATATATATAAAAAGGTATACTAGATAACATGTATCTTTTAGATTTTATTAAGACTGACCTCTAGCAGAAGGAAAACTCCAATACAACACCTGCGGTTGGAGTGAATACTGGTCATTAAACTTTTTGTATGTCACTGGATTTATAGTTACCGATACAAGCGTGTGTCACTATAATCCTGTTGCTGTGCTGGTACTTTTCGCGTATGTAGATACCATGTGTGCAGCTTGCTGCATCATACATTTCTTGAGACCTGCGGCGATGGGAGTGTGGTAACTACAGCTAACATCCTATGTTTGCAATTTGATAACCATGTCTCGTGTCGGCTTGGTAATTCATCAACGAATGCATGTGCAACAGAATCAAACACAGGCAATAGGTTACTTAAATCTTAGCATGTCAACATTTATGATCATCGCAACAACTCCCCCATCTGCGATACTGTCAGTAAAAGTCTACCAGGCCTGAAAAATCATATCTCGACCTGTCACCGGTTTTCTTTACATTAGTGTCGCATTGATATGCAAATGTGTCTATACTCAAAATCGAGTAACCAGCAACCATATATATATATATATATATATATATATATATATATATATATATATATATATTCATATACACACATATATACATATAGACATATACACACATATAAATATATAAATATACACATATATATATATATATACATATATATACATATATATATATACATATAAACATATATATATACATATATATATGTACATATACACACATATATATATACATATATATACATATACACATATATATATATATACACACACTTATATATATATACATATATATATATATAGAGAGAGAGAGCAAGAGAGAGAGAGAGAGAGATGTGTAGGTACAACATTTCAACATATATTTATTAAAGATTGGCGAAGTAGTTATAATTGCTGAGAACAGGGAGACGTTTATTACTAAAACAAACAAACACAGGTAGAGGGGATAAGTAATCTTTGTCTTCAGCTTGAAAAAAGAATGATTTTGTTCTATTTACTCAAGTAACATAGTTAAAGGAAAATATATTAATGAATGGAGTAGAAAAAGATCTTGTTTTTTTTCTACCAAGACGTCTTTCAGTCGATACTTTGTCAACGTAATCGTCGATTAGATGATGGGAATGAATATACGAATGAGATCGTGGTGACATAATATTATAAATAACATAGTATTAAAAGCCCAAATAATACCCCCTCAGTATGGCTACAACAGACTGGCTTATACGAGGAATGGTTGACCTTCTCTAAGTAATGTAGCCTTTAGTAACATCACTAAGCTGGATACTCCACCAGACTAGATGGATTCTTGTTCTGGAATCCGGTAAGACTAAGTAAGCACAAGAAAGATAAACTATAACATAGTAAACTGGTTAATTAAGGAGAGAAAAATTAATGTTCTTCAATTCTTTACTAACTCAACGTTTGGGATGTAAAGGAGAACTTTAATTGAACACGCGGATATATATGTTAATCATACAGATATTAAGTGTTAGCCCCCGGAAACGCGCCCCTAAATTTCTGAGAACTTCCACTGACATAAATTAAAGATGTATATATATATATATATATATATATATATATATATATATATATATATATATATATATATATGCATATATTTGTATATATATATTTATTTATGTGTTTTACAATGGGTATATTTAAAATAACTTATAGCCATTATAATATGTCAAATATTTCTAATTGTAAGCTCAATAAAGGTGTATTACACGATTCAGAGCATATATATGTTATATTGGCATTCCATTGACCATAATAAATTAATCCAAAACCATAATTTGTTATGTTTTTTACAACTTCGTTATTTTCTTTGTCTGACTAAAAATCTGGGGGTTAATGTCCGATCTTGTAATTTTAAATCCTGTTACAATCTCATTTAGATATATTTTCTGTTTTTTCTGCATTTAAAAATAAAAATATATGATTAGGAATGATTAGTTTTAGTTTTGGTAGATGCGTATTCGAATTGCTGCGGGGCTTGGCATATTTATAGTATCAAAACAATGAAGGTTCCGCGTTTCATTTTCGGTTTTAGAAATAGTATTATTAGATACTTAAAGATGTTAGAGTACTAATTAATAATTAAAAAAGCAGTTAACAATAATTTACTGATTATTTTGAGGGGTTTCGGGTTTTTCTTCTACTAGGGAATGTTGATCTACTAGAAGGAATTATTAAAGGTAAGTTTCTTAAATATCAGCTCTAGGCAATTGACTTCTCAAGCGTGATTATCTCATTGGGGTGGAGTGTTTTCTCTTTATTTACTTCAATTTGCCAAATTTTTATCTGAACTCAATCTAGAATTTCACAGTTTTTCCTCTTCTGTGTTCTTGTTATGACATGCTTTTTCACTATTTAACACTATATACTGCAACCCTCTGATCATTGGCAATATGGAACTTATAAAAATACACTTATCCTACTTTTTCCATGAAACGCGGATAAAAAATATGAATAAATATTTAATTTGAATAAATTACATTTTTATGTAAAATTAAATATGTAAAAAACCTCCTCGAAGTACAAAAATAAAAATTATTGTTTTGGTAATAAATCTACCATGCAAATAATGTATATATATATATATATATATATATATATATATATATATATATATATATATATATGTTTTTATATATATATGTATTTTTGTTTATATATATGTGTATAAATATGTATATATATGTTTATATATATATATGTATATATATGTATTTTTGTGTATATATATATATATGAATATATATATATATATATATATATATGTTTATATATGTATATATATGTATTTTTGTTTATACATATATATATATATATATATATATAAATATGTATATATATATGTTTATATATATGTATATATATGCATTTTTGTATATATATATGTATATATATATTTATATATGTATGTACATAAATGTCATTTAGGTTTCGGGGTTCGAATCGTGCGAACGGTTTAAATAATTATGTTTCAACTGAGTATTGTAAAAGAATGAAACTTATACGTCTGTATATAATTAAACATTTATTATTACATAATAATTCGCAGCCCCCATTTCGGTTAGGCCTTCAAGTGCGAAAATATAATACAGCCGTCAAATCATAGCTATAAATACATGTTCCTCTTTGTTGAACACTGTTAAGACGGCTGACTATCGTTGCCTGTTCGGCATAATCGGATTTATTTTTCACGACTTCGTATAGGGTTTAATGATGGCCTTATCAATAAGGGCGTCAGGATTCGGAGTTTATGGTGACTTTTGTTCCGAGGTTCGAATCGTGCAAACGCTTTGAATAATTATCTCTACATCGATGATTCCGAAAGGATGAAACGTATACGTCTGTCGATAATTACATATTTATAATTAACTAATTATATATATATATATATAGACACGCGTAGTTTACTTGTCTATATGTTTAACCATTGTCTATATTTGCTACTAGTAATTAAAGCCTTACTTTATATCGAATCTCTACTTAAATATTGGCAACAACTATTTTAATTTTGAATAACGAAGCCAAACAATCATTCTACTGCATCACTAAGCCAATCAATTATGCCTCACTTTCCTATGGGACACCAGATGGTCACATTTCTAAACGCCATTAATCATTCCCTATAACCCACCACAATTGTAGTCTATTTACATAATCAAAATTATAAAAATAGTACTGCCAAATTATATGCAATACTATATTCGCACGCGCACACACGGTAATTAGTCATGTTTATATGAAATTCCTGGAAGTGTAAATACCTAATTCCTTAGCTTATTGTCCTCTTTATTTTTATGCTACAAAATCTTTTTACAGCTGTTGATTGATGGAGTACTTAACACTTCCTCTGGGATCCCAAATATTGGCCTTGCGCCAAATATCCTCGGTTTTCTCTATAGAAGCTCGTACATCTCATTATGACAGGCGTTAAACATTCTGAAAAAGAGGGTCTTAAGTGCGAACTTACAATATTCAAGTATACAAGCCTACTTGAAAAATAAATCTATATCTCTTTATATATAGTTAGGTATATATATATATATATATATATATATATATATATATATATATATATATATCTGTTTGTGTGTGTCTATGTGTGTGTATAGGGGCATCTTATAAAATGATAAACGAATCATTATTTATTTTGAAATTTATATTCTAGATAATTATTTTTTTATATGTTAACATTTTAGAGTGAATGTTAATAAATTATTTTTTAATTATTTTATTTTTATGAACTGATCATTATGCATTTTGGAATATATGTTCTCGGCAACCCTGTGAGTAACATGAACACCTTACTTTTTTGTAAACTTTACTATTTAGGGGGGAGAGTACTAACATAAACTTGCACACTCACAAAATAACGTTTAAAATCAGTTAGATACAAAAATAAATAGATGCTCTCATCACATTTTGAGTTATATTAAGTTATACGTTTTGAAAAGGGTCGGTGCGCACACGTGAGCGTAAATAATAGGTATGTGCTTGGTAAAATCCTAACCTATTGAACTTATCATTATGAATTGTGAAATATGTATGGTAAAATTTTTTAAAAGTTGGAGAACATAAGAAAATAAACAATATTTTGGGTGAACAAGTGAAATAGTTTCACCCTTAATACAATATACACACACACACACACACACATATATATATATATATATATATATATATATATATATATATATATATATATATATATATATTTACAAACACACATATATCTGTCTATCTACACAATGTTACAATGTTATTTAATACCTGCATCAAAATGGTCTGATGTACACTCCGTATGATATAATATTCTGGCAACTCTTCCTTTCTTCAGAACCGTGCTCAACTGAAGATCAAACGTGCATATAAATGTGCAGTGAGGGCGCAGTCCCGCAGAAAATACTGGTTAAATTTGAAATCTAACCAGATTAAAAAATTAAGTTACATCGTTTAACTTTTTAATTTTATTTACTTATTGTTACCTAATTTATTAGTTTTTCTCTCTCACTCTTTCAATTAGTTTATCTCCCATATATATATATATATATATATATATATATATATATATATATGTTAGAGAGAGAGATACAGAGAGAGAAAATACCCGTCCCTGCTGCATAGATACATAATATGAATGTCAATATGCCGTGTGTTTACATTTCGAAATACTATTGAGAATGAAGCGTTTAAACTGCTTTTAATATTCATCAGCAAATCCACCGGAAGCCATTCGAAAATGGGTGGATTGTCAGTTGGATAATGAACAATATTATTAGTAAAAGGGTGAATAAAATGGAAGAAAAATTGATTATTTCTGACGCGGTGAGGGATTATTACAGGTATTTGTTTACGTTTGATTTAAAGACGACGAAATTGCTGTGTGCAAGGAAGCATTCCGTAGTATGTGGGTTCCGCAGACGGTAACTTGTTAGAAATAAACTCTGTTCCTTTAAATTACGCCTGATGCATAATAAGAAAGAAGAAAGTAGATTTTTCGATTTGGATAGAATGATATGTTCTTCTTATTCATGCCTTACAAGGAACGGCCAGAAAATGGAGCTCAGTCGAGCACCTTACATGGAAATAACTGTAGAGTAATGGAAGATTAGTACTGTCTTATCTGTAAGAAATGAGATGTACAGAACATAAAGAATATCCACAACTCGAATTCGAAGTCAATTTTCTACTCTGTCAAAGCAAAAAGAGTGCTTTGATCAGCAGGCACCTCCCCAGACGTGGCAGGAGTACTCACCTTAGGATTTATCTGACTCTTATGTCGGTAAACGATTTCACCAAGAATCAAATACTTTCGGAATTGATAAAATGATCCAACAATTTTTGCAACAGATTTTATACAAGACTTCTATTTTAGATCCGGAGTGAAAGTAAGTCCGAGGACCTTATCAAAACAAAGAATTCCTCCTAATTCGCTTATGTTATTTTTTCGTCTGTTTATTGCGGAATATTGCTGCACTAATACGGCTAGCGGCTTTATGTGGATTTCTACGTGTGGATCGTGTCATAGTTGTTACAATGTAGTTTCTGTTGATGCTAGAATCTCACGTTCGTTTAGTCGATGACTACGAACGTCCTAAAATATTTCAAATATAAATTAATTCATTCAACAACTAATAACCGGCCGGTTGGTCAGGACATTCGATCCTAAGAGCTTCACATAGCATTTCTTATTCTAGGTTCTCATGGGTAATAGCGCCTCAGACGACAACATGTATAGTATATTTTGCGTCTAACCATCTATCACCACTATTTCAAAAATGCCCTCATTATAGCATGACCTGATCTACTCTGCTAATCACGCTGGGGAAATGACGGATGATTAAGAAAATAAATCGGTATATACCTTTATTTAACCTTGGAACATACTTTAAAACATTATCGATCTTTTTTTATGGAAGAATGTTTTTATCTTGATGAAGGAAGCACCCATTTCAAGTAGCGGTGTCCATTGGTCAAATTTTATAATTGTTATTTATCTAGCGTACTGCGACTCGGTGTGTCAAGTTAATCTGGCGTTGCTTCAAATCCTCTTGGAGTTCCTTCTGCTACTTAACCTAAGTAATATCAGATCAGTAAGAGTGAGTCTGCACAGTTTGAAGCCATTGCTTTACTAAAACCGACATATCGTCCAGGAATCCTTCACAGAGGTCTCCAAAGATGCGTGTTGTCTGCACGTCGAATAGCTTTTACCAGGAGGTTAAGGTATCTTTGCGCATGCACTGTAATGCGGATTAAAAAAAACAAAACATTTCGGATACAATATGTTAAAATATGTTTATATGGTCATCTGAACAGTACTATGTTGTTTAACTTTCACTACAATCTCGCTCAGAAGGGTGATAATGTAGTTTATCCTTTTCGAGATATTCAAACAAACATGGCGACGATTTTGACTTAATATTTTATTTGGTTCTCTAATTGAATAATTATTCCCTTACTATAAGTTCCTTCTAGACGATCTTAGTAAGAGAGAAAACTGATGTTCGTTAGTGTACCCTATTTCTTAGGACTCTACGTGTCGTGTTGATTAAATAAAATTCTTACAACAACTGACTTTAATTTCAATAATCAATTCTTTCTTCTCATATCAATCTAACTGATTGAAATTCTTGACCTTTTGGCTAAGATCAGAGTGTAGTATCTGTTCCGATGGATACTGTACCCCATACTGGTGTTGTCTTGTCCTTCGTGTCTTGATTTACGCCCGTCAATGGGTCTGTCCTGTGCAGTTCGAGGAGCCTCCCCTCTGAGGAGGAGTAAGTTTATTGCTTACTGCCCGAGGCACCCCTACCGGGGAATGCCGACTGGGGCTGCCCAGGCAATTTTTAAACCCCGCTTTCCCGACCCGACCTTGGGTCACATCTTACTTGTGGGAGTAAGATAAAAACTGGCCTTGTGCCTAACTCCTGAAGAGGAGTAAATAAATACTGTCTCGTTTTCATATGTAGTTATTGTTAAGCCTAGTGGCATTCATTGAGATACATCCAACATAAATATTGCGCATGGATTATTAACATTACCTGTCACTTCAAACGTATATTTCTCAAAGTAACATGCAACGCTTTTATGGCAAGGCATATTTTCCCAAAAGAAACTATTTCACCTGAATTGTTTCGTTTGCTATTACATGTTAAATAACTTTGAATAAGGTTGCATTTTTATTGATCTGATTTGGATTTGAATATCTTGACGAAGATAGGAATGAATATCTTCGTGTGACAGAGTATTGTTGTTACTGGTGGTTGTTGGCATGCAGATTTGTTTGTTTGTAAATCAATAAGATTTCGACAACAGTAATTACCTTATTTTCACAAATAATTGCTAGCATATGAGTCATAGATCAACACATTGAATGTCGAGGCAAAGCGGAAATATGGGTTGATGTTAGGAATTTTTTAAATATCTATTTTGTTGTTATTGCGTAAGATGGCTATAAACACAGTATCGTTTTTCGTAATGGTCATAATTAAAATATAAATACCTATTTCTAGGATTGACTCATATATATATATATATATATATATATATATTTATTCTGGTACAGAAAAATTAGTACAAAAATTCTGTACCAGAATAAATAAATATTATGCTCTTAATTTTTAACTTTGATTCTTAATTAATCGAGCACTCTGCTGGGATTTTTCCTACCATTCTACAAAGAATTTATATATATATATATATATATATATATATATATATATATATATATATATATATATATATATATATATATAATCCGAGTATGGTATAGATCCACAGGGTATAAATCCAGGGGAGTTGAACCGTGGTTTATGAGAGTGCTCAATAAAAAATATAGAGCAGAAATATAAATATAAATGATAATTTATTTCATTTTGACTACAAAATTGATTTTGTTTCACGAGAGCAGTTTGTGTGGCTCCCGTTCTTCAGGTCTTAAAATAAAATTATCTTTTATTTTAAGACCTGAAGTACGGGAGCCATACAAACCGCTCTCGTGAAAAAAAAAAACAATTTTGTAGTCAAAATGAAATAAATTATCATTTATACATATATATATATATATATATATATATAGATAGATAGATAGATAGATAGATAGATAGATAGATAGATAGATAGATAGATAGATAGACTAGAAGATTCTCTGGGTCTCAAAACGGGTCAAATTTATTCTCTGAAAAGAACGGTTTTGCACCACTTCTATGTTCACTTGCAGAGATTAAAATCAAGACGTAATGATACTAAAACTTATGTATAGAATTCTTATTTTAATTTTCATCAAAATAAATACTGAAATAAAAAATATATACGAAACATATTATTTTATCAAATAAGTATATATATTAAATGGCAAATTATATATACTTGCAATAATATGCCATTCGGGTCGCAGATTTTTGTTGTAAATATGAGAAACGAACATATACTAAACTATTTATCAAAGGAAGAGGTAATACCTGGGAAGATTGGCTCATGATAAGAGAACAGATACTGCATTAACCCCATCAAAAGGAGAAGATAACGGGTGGGAAGATGGTATTATACAACAGAAGAGATACTGCACTATCCCCCCCCCCAAAAAAAAAACAATGTAATCTCTGGAAGGAGTTTATCATGACCACAGAATAGATAATCCACTATCCTCTCCAAAATGGATATATCATGACAACAGAACAGATACTACACTACCTATCCCTTGCATTGAACATTCGCAGATAGTAAATAAGTCTGTAATCATATAGTAAACTGAATTTTGCGTCAAAATATATTAATAGTCTAGTTTCGACTTCAGATATACAAGTAATAGTATAGTTTTTTTTTTCTATCGTGTTATTATTAATTTGCATTCACCCTGAATACACTCTTCACTCTCATCTACTGCATAGATAGCAAACAAATTTCCCGCCTGGATAACTTTTTCGTTTTGGGGCTACCATTCACCACCTGGATTGTTTTTAATCGACTTCTTTGACATCTTTCTTGAAATTGTTTTAAACTTTATGACTGTGATGGACTGTATAAATGTAAGTAAAAAGTATGTTTGGGCCAATATATTTCATATTTTACATACTTTTATGTATTTTTATGTATTTTTATGTATGTTTAAAGCTTAATTTAAATACTTGCAGTAATGACATTGCGGTAATGGTCCTCTGAGGAGAAGATTTTCTTTGAGTTAACTGACGCAATATTACTGCTTGTTTTTGAACTTTAATAAAATCTGATTAATTTCTCATTTTATTATGTCACCTAATTAATAGTATTGCTCTATACACTATATTGAGCTTTGTTTTTATCCTGATAGTCTATTGGTTAAATATATTATTTATATTTTTGAAATATTATCTGACTCTCTCTCTCTCTCTCTCTCTCTCTCTCTCTCTATATATATATATATATATATATATATATATATATATATATATATATATATATATATATATGTGTGTGTGTGTGTGTCGGTGTCTGTGTGTGAGAGAGAGAGATAGATCTTCCAGCTGTTTGTATCTGCATTCTTTTTTCTTCACCTTCTTTTTCTTTGTCTCTTATTTCTCGTTAAAACTCTCACCTTTCTTCTAGTTTCCCAATTTACATGAGTTTCTTTTTCTTTTTTCTTTCTCTTTAAAATCTCTCCTTCTCGGTTCCCCTCTTTTTTTTCTATCCTCTCTTAGTCACTTTCTTTTTAACCTTCTACTTCTCACGCTTTGTTTTAAATTCTTCACATTTTTTCTCCATCTTGGTTGTCTTTATCGCTATTTTATTTCTGTTTTCTCTTTTTCACTTTCTACTTTTCTTTCTTTTGCTTATCTATTTTGTTCTCTCCTGACAACTTCTTTTTTTATTATTTCGTTTCTGTATGTCTATTCATTTTTTTACTTTATCTTCTTCTTCCTGTTTGTTTTCTGGGATTTTAGTTAAGTCTGCGATAAGCGAGATTTCCGTTTTCATCGAAGCGTGTACTAACATGTGTAGAGATGCGGCCTCGTCTTTAAGCAAACATAATTAAATTGCATTCACACCTCTTTATATATATATATATATATATATATATATATATATATATATATATATATATATATATATATATATATATCACTCAACCATTTTTTTCAGTTAATACACTTATTAATACCTAGTGGAACAGTATTAATCTCTACGCTCCTATCTCCAGCTACGAGGAAAAGTCGGCGAGCAGAGAGTCTTGCTTGTTTTGGCCCTGTTCTCAGAACAAAAAAAAACTCTGATACATATTAGAATGAAATATTTCATATTGAATTAGATGTAAAAGAATTAATATGTCGTAAAACAGAAAATCGTAAGATATATATCCGTTGGATTAATAGTATAGTGCAATGGTTCTCAGCTAACTTAAGGTTTCGATCACCGGCCTAAAAATTCTATTAGCAAAACCATTTTTGAGTGAGGATAAAAGTATGACCAACCAGCAAATACTTTCGCAAATTCTTCGTCCTCTACACATTTCTCCTTCCATTGCTTCAGATCAGTGATTAATACAACAAACTGTAATTGTAATTAATATATACATGCATAATTTACATATATATAGAGAGAACTAAAAAAAAGATCACTCCCAGAACGGGTAAAATTAATTATCTGAACAGAACAGTTTTGCACCACTTTTATGTCCTACTTACGAAGATTAAAACCAAATTATACTAAACCTTTTAGAATTCTGTTTTCTTATTTTGATCAAAATGCATTGAAACTTCAACGAATCTTGCTTAATTTGTGTTAAGGCTCCTTAAGCGAGTATGGATCAAATCTAATGCAAATCTGAAATATTTGCATTTTCAAATGGGAGTTTGTGCCCATATAATGTCTACTAAAACTCCTTAAAATATTCCTAAAGAGACAGCAATTTGGGAAATATTAATAATTTATGTCCAATATATATTGTAAAAATTTTCATAAAATCGGAGTTATCTAAATTTTAACAAAAGACTAGCACCCCTTTTTTAAGCTCTTTTCATGGAACAAAATTAAACTTACGGTCCATCATGCAGCTGTATTCCAAAATTCATAATGATCAGTTAGTTAGTTTAGGAGTGAATCCTGCACATACAAATATATAAACGACTATAACTTACTTTATATAAACAGAGATATAGCATAGCATTAAATTCAATCAATAAAACAAAATAAAATAATTTATTATAGCAATAATTATTAAATAATCATTTCATTGAAATACTGTCGGCTAAAAGCGTATTCTATTTCCTTGGTGTTTCCTCTGTATTTACAAAATGAACAAAAATCTCCATTTTATTATATGAAATACGCCAAACATCTTGTGAACCACTCGAAAAGTCTCCATTTTATCATGAAATATGCCAAACATCTTGTGAACCACTCGAAAAGTCTGCATAGAAATCTGGTGATCCATAGACCAGCGGTTTAGAACACACTATTCTAGTCGTACGAATTGAAGATATATTTCAAAAGAAGATTTTCATCAGGTAGCTGGTAATTGATAAAATAATTTAAAAGCAAACATTTCAATGAACTAATATAAAATATTCGAACACAGGAAAGAATGAAATGAAATAGTTTAATACGACATTTCTGAAGAGCGCTGACTCCGAAAACAGAAACTTGAAGTAGGATTGAAACAATGATACCAGACACCTTATAAATATGACAACCTCGATCAAAATGCAACTAAAATTTGCCATTCCTTTTAGAATAACTATATAATTTAAATGATTATAGTTGCTGCTTGCAGCTGTTACGACCATGTTAAACTAGTTTCGATTGATACGCGAGATCTATGTCGACTCAGGTATCATTATTTATTTCCGTTGTCCTAATCTAAGAATCTAAACATTGATTGCGACTGTGAATGATAAAAACTATAAAATCTTTTAATAGAATTAAATTGTTTATAATAGTATATATATATATATATATATATATATATATATATATATATATATATATATATACAGGGTGGGCAAAAATAAGGGTCCTATTTTTAAAAATTCATAACTTTTTTATTTATTGATTTTTTTTTTTTTTTTTGAGAATAAGTAAAGGACCCCTTCCGATGCAAGCATGAGCCGTATTAGCCCTAAGGAACGTACCCTCATTTAGAAAACATTATTTTTGCTTAAAAAACTCAAAACAGTGTAAAAAACAATACTTTAGTTTTTGTAAGTTTTAAGAAGTGTTTTTCGGCTAAAATTTGTTTTGTTTATTTCAAAAAATCTCGGAAGGGTCAGTCTACACACACATAAAGTTTGGTGAGTTTAACTTTTATTTTGTGGAAATTATTCAAATTCAAGTTATTCAAATTTAAAGATAGGACCCTTATTTTGACCCATATATATATATATATATTATCATTTTGAAATCTTCTTGAAAATAAATATAATACTCTTCATCATTGGCCATCAGGTTTCGGCCACTCTAATTTTTGGTCTTCATCAGGTACTTTCGAAGCATGTTGATGTCCATACTTAAGGGTAGATTACTGTAACTTCTAATGAATTGAAATGAGAATAAAACTGGCGATCGCAAAAAAGGTAATGTGACTGGAACGTTCGTGATTTTATTTTTTGGCGACAAAATCTATAGGAACGTCGTTACTGTTGCTGCGTTTGTTGCAAAAAATAAAATAAACTGTTTTGTCACTGTTACTGACTTTTTGGATATACCATTTTAACTTTTTCACTTACGGCGGAAATCACGTTAAACTAGTTACAATTTGTTTAAAATTTGGAATCTTTATTTGACGCATGAAGAATTGTGAACTTGTGACCCATTAGGTTTATTTTTTGAATTGGCGCGAAGTGATCGTTAATTAAGTGGATGTTTACTGCTCTTTATTTCTGTGTCTATTTTAAGATTCAAAAGGTCTCTTTGGATTAGATATGCAATGTTAATTATATACTATTAAAAGAGAATACCATTGACTGTCGTACGATGTGTTTTATTTTATCATTTTATATTACAAGTATTATTTTTAATGATATTAGAATTAGGTTTACTGTCGTCTAATATCTGACATATTATTATTAGTAGTAGTAGTAGTATTTTTAGCAAATATATGGTCAATACGGTAGCATATTTTTGCTAGTTGGAAGCAGAACATATACTACACTACCCCCACACCTCTAAAAAAGAGGGGATAATGCCTGGGAAGATTGTATCATGACAACATAACCGATACTACACTACTTCCACACCTATCAAAAAAGAGAAGGTAATGTCTGGGAGGATGGTATCATGAAAACAGAACAGATACCACACTACCTCCACACCTCTCAAAATAGGAGGAGGTAATGTCTGGGAGGATGGTAACATGATAATATAACAGATACTAGACTACCGTCACATCTCTAAATAAAGAGGGACGTAATGCCTGGGAGGATGATATCATAAAAAAAGAACAGATACGACTTCCACACCTCTCGTAAAAGGAGGATGTAATGCTTGAGAGAATGATATCATGAAAACAGAACAGATACAACACTACTACCATACCTCTGAAAAAAGGAAGGGGTAATGCCTGGGAGGATGGTATCATGACAACAGAGCAGCTACTACACTACACTATTCTCTTGAATTGAGCATTTAAAGATAGTACATTAGTCTGAAATAGTATATACTATTCTATTTCATAAGTACAATAGTCTTAAATAGTATAGTTGTGGCTTCAAACAGACAGCCAGACAGATACATAAACTCCATTATTATTATTATTATTATTATTATTATTATTATTATTATTATTATTATTATTAAGAGTATTATTAGTATCATCATTCATAATCATCATAATCATTATTATTATTGTTATTATTATTATTAAGAGTATCATCATCATCATCATCATCATCATCATCATCATCATCATCATCATCATCATCATCATCATCATCATCATCATTATTATGCATTCGTTTTGCTTAGTACGAGTTTTCCTTAAGTCTCTAGCAAAAACTCTGAAAGACAGCAAGTTCATTTCTTTACTTTACTTCTTTGTGGTGATAATAGTTATGCATTTAAATCGTCTAAAATGACCCGGTGCCATTTACGGCTTACGGTCTCCTCTGAATACATGTCTTCTGGGATAGAGAAATTCGGACGAGCACTAAGATGACAGTATAAAAAGCTGTCGGGCTCCCAATGCTTCTCTATGCCTCAAAGACCTGTACGACATATCAGCGCCACCTAATGGCTCTGGAGAAGTTCCACCAACCTTGCCTTCGGAGCATGTTGCGCATCCACTGGTGGGTCTATCGCACTAACATCAGTGTCCTCGAGGAGGCCGAGACAACTAGCTTTAAAGCTAGTTGTCTCGGCCTCCTCGAGGACACTGATGTTTAAAAAAAAGTATCATAAAAAAATTGTCAACTAAGATGGAATGGCCACGTTGTCACAATGCCGGATTCCCGCCTGCCAAAGCAGATTTTCTATGGCAAACTTAGAAAAATGAATCGCAGTCAGGGTGCCCAGAAAAAGCGCTACAATATATCCTAAAGGCTAACTTCAAGAAGTGGTTAATCGACTCCAAATTGTAGAGCCACTAGAAGAAGAGGGAACAAATATTTTTGAAAAGAGCCACTTCGCTGTCATCGAAAAGAGGCGTGGGCGAAATGATGTGCCTATGCCAGGACACAGTAACCATCGTTACCCATGAAGGGCTTATCATAACGAATAGTTATGCACATATTGTTTTCAGATTATATTTCATTTTTCATAATTGTATTTGGATAAATCTATGCGGGAAGTGTCACTGAGTATGATATTCTACAATTCAAATAATTTAGGGTTTCAAGCAATCTGCAAGACAAACTTATTTGTTCATTTAGACAAAGCTCCAAAAGATCCAATCACAACAGGTAATTTTCTTGTCTGAAAGTGCCACATTTTACTAGCTTCTTTCTATTATTCGGTTTTTGAAATGTTTTTAAGAATATGTTTTGTCGACTATGCCTGCAGATACTTCCTACATAATATCCTGTTTAGACAATGGAATTCAAGAGAATCGTAACTTCGAGATTATCACCAACTTGTGGGGGTGGGGGGGCGGTATGTTCCGATGAAGATTAAATGTTCCGCATATCGACAAGTATCGTAATTGTAACATTTATCTCTATGCTAAAATCGTAGTCGTTTACAGTTTCAGAAACCGGTCATGTCTATTCTTTTGGGGCTGGCTTGCTGTATTCACTTGTTATGTTGTTAAACGGTTCGTCTCTTTGTTTATAAAATCTACATTTTCTGTTTTGCTGGGTTTTGTCTATCTAGGCTTGAGCTAGGCGCATTATTTTGTGCCATTTTTAGTGGCGATTCTTTTTCTCTTTCCAAGTGGTCTTTTCGTATCCATGTCGATGCGCAATTTATGTGTTCCACTTTATAAATAGCACAGATATTTGTTTCTCTTTCCCTGTGTAGCAGTACGGTGCACAAATTCATTGGTTCCAAACAGTAACAAAATATCTCTCACCGACATCTTGTAGTACGCAGCTGAAGTATCGTTTAATCGATATGTTGTAAGTTTATCAATGCAAAGTGCCGTCTCTCGTTAATGGTGGTCGAGAAGCCGAAGTCTATGTCTCTTCCTCTTACCTTTTAGCTACAATAGTGCAATAAAAGAAAGGAAAACCCCCAATAACATATTTTCTCAATGACGTCAGGATCTATAACGTTTTATTCTTTTACATCACTACGTGAGCTCCTCCCCCCCCCCTCCAACTCGCTCACCAGTCAGATCACAGGCCAAAGAAGAAAGTATTCCTCATTTCTTTGTTAAGTCTCATTTCGGACTTCCTGCCCGTGACGTCATATCCTTAGACGAATTTTAAATTTCGAATGGAATTTTCTAATCATCTGCTTAACTTGACTTTATGTGAAAAATAACCTTTTTAACATTTTTTTTACACAATTTCAGCCTTTTTGCTTCCTGTTTCACAATTCTCCTTATTGTTCAGCCTGGCACACTAATTTGGCAGAGATAACCAGACTATATCTATTTTGAGTTATGTATTTCTATAGTAATCTTATTGTAGTGCCGACAAAATCTTCACGACTCACGAGTATTATTATTAGTAGTAGTAGTAGTAGTAGTAGTAGTAGTAGTAGTATTATTACTATTATTATTATTCATAGTAGTCTCAACTTATGGATGTTTTTATTTTATTTATTTATTTATTTTTTGAACATCAAGTCAATTCCTTTGACCTTAGATATTCAAGCTCTACCTTAACACTTTCGCCGTTCCTAACAGGTAAGCCTTTTGCAGAATTGGAAAATAAATTGTCTCGTCAATCTGTCTAAGCCATATATGGTGGCTTTTCGTTAGTGTTCCAAGCGCTCCAATTACAACGGGGATCACCTTTACTTTTTTACACTTCCATAGTCTAACTAATTCCCATTTTAGATCTTAATATTTTTTGTTCGTGTTCTTTCTCCTGCACTCTGGTATCGAAGGGGCAGGCTATATCAATGATTAAACAAGTTCTCTTGTTTTTGTTCAGAAAGACTAAGTCGGGTTTAGAATGCTCAAGAACCTTGTCAATTTGTATGCGCATGTCCCAAAGAAGTTTGACATTGTCATTCTCTTGTACCACTTCTGGCTTATGCTCATATTACTTTTCATTGTGGTCCAATTTGTAAAGTTTGCATATATTACAGTGTAGTACCTGAGCGACTCTGTCGTGTCTCCATTTTTATACTGATGTTGTGCCAGCATTGGGCACTCAGCTACAATATGCGCCAAGGTTTCTTCCCTTTCATTACATAGTCGGCATATCGGTGATTCTGCAGTTTTGTTAATGTAATATTTGATGGACCTAGTGCGAGTGGCTTGTTCCTGGGATGCCATTAAGGTGCTCTCAGTAGATCTTTTGAGATCACCCTGACTAACCAATTCCAACTGTCATTATCTCTAAATACACTGTAATTTCTTTCCAAATAATTTTAACCATCGTTTTTTGATTCTTTTCCACCCCAGTGCTTAGGATTTCCTCTTTTTTCACTTTACGAAGAAGAATCCCATTACTTTCCGAAATATATTTATAGAGACAACCATCTTCTATATTCACAGCATCTTCAAGACTAAGTAGGCCTCGACCATCCTCATTTCTAGGTAGATACAATCGGTCTGTATCTCCTTTCTTTGCAAAAGCTTCATAAATTGTAAGCATTTTCCGTGTTTTGATATCCAAACACTTTAGTTCATCCACATTCCAGTCAAGTATACCGGCAGGATATCGAATGATAGCTACTACTCTGGCATTGATTGCATAGATGGTATTTCCACTGTGGAGGTGTGATTTAAGGATATCCTTTCTCGTCTGTTGTACTCAACCGTGACCTGGTTTTTTATTTTCTTGTTTTTTTTTTATCTTATTTGCATCCAGTATTCTTAAGTATGTGTAGCTCTCTCACTGTCTACATTCTTTATTAGATCTGTTGTTGGGAGTTCAAGGCCATCTGAGTTGACAAGTTTACCCCTTTTTATGACAAGAATGGCACATTTAGTGATGCCAAATTCCATTCGTATGTCGTCACTAAATACTTTAACCGTATTCATTAGGGTATCTAGTTGGGTCTCATTCTTTCCAAAAACCTTAAGGTCATCCATAAATAGTAAGTGGTTGACTGTAGGAAGTCCTTTCCCAAGTTCATCTCCTGCCTGCACATTACGTAAGAGAAGTGTCATTGGGATCAACCAAATGACAAAAAGCAAAGGGGAAAGACTATCGCCCTGGAAAATCCCTCTCCTGATTTTCACTTTACCTAATGTAACACCCCCTGAAATTTAATTTGTTTCCCAATTCTTCATACTATTCTTTAAAGCGGTTTGAATGTTGGGGGCTATTCCAAAAATCTCCAGGCATTTGTGTATCCATGAATGCGGTACCATGTCAAATGATTTTTTATAATCCACCCACCCCATGGCAAGGTTAGTAGTTCTTCGTTTGCAGTTTCTCTTGATCATTTTATCAATCAGAAGCTGATCTTTGGTGCCATGTGATATTTTTCGGCAGCCTTTCTATTCCTCAGGCAGCAAATTGTTTTGCTCCAAATGACCATAAATACTTTCAGACAATTAGCTAGTGAAAGGTTTCCACATAACTGAGAGGCACATGATTGGTCTAAAGTATGTCACCTCACACCCTTTTTTATCTTTTATGATCAAGACTGTAGTGCCCTTTGTTAGTCATTCATGGAAGTTACCTGTCGCCAAACAGCCATTTATCAATTCTGCAAGACATGGGTCAAGAGCCTGAAGGTTTTTAAACCAGTATCCTTAGACTCCGTCAGGTCCAGGTGCTTTTCAATTTGAAAGCTTTTTAATCCTCTCTTTCAGCATCTCAACGGTGACTGATATATTAGTTTGTCGTTCTACTGTAGATGACACCTTCTTTTCAATATATTTGATCTATTCTGCATCCTCTTGATGCTTTACTTCCTTTTCTCAAATGCCTTTACAGAATGCACTAGATTGGTCAGCATCAGGTGTAACATCATTTCCTATTATTATTATTATTATTATTATTATTATTATTATTATCATTATTATTATTATTATTATTATTATTATTATTATTATTTTTTCATTATGAGTAATTATTTGTAATTGATTATCGATAATAGTCAGTGGTGTTCCTGAAGGTTGCCAACATTCTAAGTGAAAGTGTGCTTATGGAATCAACTGAATTACTATTTATGTGAGGTTTGTAGCAGCAATTGTGTATGTGTGTGTGTGTGTTTGGGAAGTGCAATTTTATAGAAGTCCTGTCTGTTTCAGTTTTGGTCTCGTGTTTTCTTTCTTTGTTTTTGTTTTATTTCGTGTCGGTGGTTAGCGTTCAGATAAAATATGCGCTAAGATTCTTTCCCCTTCATTACATAATCGACATATCGGTGATTCTGCAGTTTTGCCAATGTAATGTTTGATGTATCTAGTGCGAGTGGCCTTTTTCTGGGCTGCCATTATCTCTAAATGCACTATTCTCAAAGAATACACTATGTAGTTTACTTCCAAATAATTGTAAACTTTTCTCTTGCAATCTTTGATTTTTCTACCTCAGTTCTTAGTATGTCCTCTCTTTTCACTTAAGGAAGAAGAATTACATTACTTTCAGGAATATATTTATATAGACAACGTTCTTC
>OY744539.1:63376810-63456810 GCA_963556195.1 Sepiola atlantica | reverse complement strand
ACTCTTTTTTTGGACCTTGTCTAAGAAGGAGCGACTAGCGGTGATGCACCAGCCCAGATGCGGCAACAATACTCCATGCATGGGCGGATGGTGGCTTTCTAGAGATATAGGATAATGTCAGGTGTGAAGAGTTTACTAGCACGGTAGAGAGGACCCACCTTCTTTGCAGCAGCCCTGGCAATGTCTTCAATGTATTTATCCCAATTCATGTTATCTGTGAGAGTTAGGTCGAGGAGTGTGAATGATGAACTCTCCGGTAGGGTGTTATTTGCCATGACAATCGGTGGTTGAAGGGGTTTCTTGTAGTTATTGAGAGAAAGTAGCTTTGTCTTTACGGCATTAAAAGTTACTATCCATTTTTGACTCCATCGATTACCTCAGATATTTGCGTGTCGGTTTTGCCCACATGACGAGAGTAGAGCATCGTGTCGTCAGCAAATATACCTATCTCAGTCTCAATGACATCAGGGAGGTCATTTATGAAAATAATGAACAGTAGAGGTCCAAAGATGGATATCTGGGGTACACCAGCATTTATGTCATGTTGCTTAGATGAACGGTCATCGAGGACATCCTGGAACTTTCTTTTTATAAGAAAGGATTTAATCATATAAAATATTTGTCTAGTTATACCATATGAGTCCAGTTTTAGGAGAAGCCCTTTATGCCAGACCTTGTCAAATGCCTTGGATATATCAAGCGCTACCGCCCTAGCTTTACCTGCCTTGTCCAGGGTATGAGATCTGCGTTCAGAAATCACCGTTAGGATATCTGCGGTAGATCGTGCTTGTCTAAATCCGTATTGATGATCAGAAAGAAGTTTAGCACTAACTAGGTACCGGACTATCGCTATATTTATTAATGATTTAAAGATTTTAGCAAAGATCGGAAGTAGACTGATTGGGCGGTAGTTAAGAGGATCAGTTCTATATCAATAATTCTTGAATACTGGTACTACAGAGGCAATATCCCAACTATCAGTGAAACAAGATTCATCAAGGCATTTGTTATATAATTTGGAGAGGGCAGGGGCCAGCTCAGCAGAGCATTTCTTTTGGCTCGGACTCTATTGGACTGATTTTCGAGGACGTATCTCCGACTCAATAAATTAAGAAGGACAATAGCGTAATGAATTTTACTATGTAATTAAATAAATTCAACCTTTAAAATACGCATTGCTCACCGCGTTTACAGTATTAGTACGACATCTATACGCACATGCCTTTTTAATCAGCTTTCTTATTATTTCTTAAATCATGTAATTTTTCCAGGCATTACCTTCGCCTTTTTATAAGAGGTTTGTGTATTGCTAATAGTATGATGGGGCTGTTCATGCATTGTGTAGGCAAAATTACTCTGCCTCTTTGACGCTCGGTTTTTAATCTCTACCTTTCGACCTTCTGTCACATCTACCTGCAGTGGGAGGGAGGTATATACTATAAAAAAAAATATATATTATTCTATGCAAAATAAAAAGTCAACTGAATCTAGTTTTTTTAAATTGGCCTGGACAATCATTTCAGAGAAATATTTAAAATAATGTTCATTATTGATTTATTTAAGTTTTCAACGTCTATATACATGAAATAATAGTCTCGCTTTTATTATTGTCGATGTGTTTGCTTGAAGAGTTAGTTCTCTGTGTCCGGAAATCTAACTTTCAATTCATAATTAATATGATTTTAAACAATGATTGCGCGGAAATTCTCAAAAGAATAACTACACCATCTTTAAAATGTTTTAATACGCATCAAATGAAAGAGAGACCTATCTTTATATTGATTTATTATAATCTATTATATCAATTACATATTTTTTGCTATTAGTAGGTATATTTTTTATCAAATTTAGCGACAATTACAGTGAATGTTCAGTTTTACATTATGGTGGTTGTCTATTCGTGTTCGAGTATGACCTTTTTTGTATATGAATATGATACTAGTAGTCCAGTCACTCTAGCTGCTTTTTTGACTGAACCTAAAATAATTGTTAACAAATGTTTTAACTTAGATATTGGGCATGAATACCCTCTCTTTCAGATATAAACAGGTTTACCAGAATTAGCTTCACAGGAAAGGCGTAAACAGACATCTCCTCTCTCTCAACTCAATTTCTGTAAATTCATCTTAAAAAATACCAAATGTAGCAATGTGAAATTGGATAAAACCAACAGCTTTCATGAAGTTAAATATAATTATAACTTCTCATGCCTTATTTTTGTCTCTTTTGATGTATTACTGCAGGAGCTTAATATTCTTTCATATTCTAATTTCAGGTTGGCCGAAGTGAAGTACCGATAATTATCGATGCTGACAAGTGTGCTATTTACGAAAATGAACTGTCCAGTAATGAAGAAACATACATCGTCAGCCAGAACATTAACATAGCTTCTGAACAACGTGGAGAGAAGATCATAATTCAGATTGGTCAACTTCTTCACAAGAAATGCAGACAGCGTTGGATCAACCCCAAATACATAGAAAGTAACCGTAAAGCAGGTCAAACCATGGTGAAATGCTATCCCGTGCAAGCCGCTCTTTGTGTGTGTTTAACTTTAAGGAACATTTACTTTTTTGTGGTTCTGGAGCAAAATCTGATAGAAAGAAAAGAGGTGTTGATGTTTTCTATGTAGAAACTATTGAGTTTAAGGACAAAGTGTTAAAAGTTTGTAAGAAAGTCCGAAAAAATGATGGCTGGGCATCCACTGTTAAAGGAAGAATAGGTTATGTAGCTGACTTTGTTTCAGAAGAAGCACATTATCACAGAACATATTATGCGAATTTTATTCTAATAAAAACATTCCTAAGGCATTATCTTCTACTGATTCTTCTAAGAAACAAAACCTTGTTAAACCAGAGGATTAAGAGAGAAAGCAGACATTTCTGGAAGTTGCTAAATATTTGCAGCAAAATTACAAGGGGAAACTCACCATTGCCGATCTTGTTAAAAAGATGCAGGAGATTTTCGAAGACACTGGCTTTGAATCATACAGTCTCTCATACATGCAATCTCGATTGTTAGAACGTTTTAAAGACAAAATCATTGTAACTGAAATTAATGAGAAACATAATGTTGTTACATTCTTAAGTACAGCAAATTGAATTCTCCACGAATTCTATTCACAGACCTGCTCAACAGACAATTCAGAATCAGAGGCAATTAGAATCATAGAGACGGCAGCCAAGCTTATAAAGAATGACATTAAAGGTATCTAGACAAGTTCAGAATATTAACCGTCTAAGAATGATCTTCAACAGGATGCGATTCTTGAATATGTTCCTAAAACATTGTTGATCTTTCTTAGGTAGATATTTGCAGGCAAAGACAATGATTTGAAACTTGCATCAGTTGGTCAAGCGATAATGCAAGCTACTAGAGCTGGAGTTCTCCTTGCACCTTTGCAGTTTGGTTTACCAGTGAAAATGCATGACCAATTTGGATCAATGTTCTAAATTGACACTTTGAATAAGCATGGATTCTCTTCATCTTACTCGGAAGTTAAAAAATTCGAAGGAAGTGCTGCTCTTGTTCATGGTGCTGAAACTCTCTCCCCTGTTGAAACTGAATGTGTGCAGTTCGCAGCTGATAATGTGAACCATAATGTAAGGTCCTTTCAGAAGATATAATAAGGGTTGGAAGGATCAACATAAACTACCTAGATTCATAGCGCACCAACAAACCACCAGTGACATTTAAAGAGCTTCAGCCCAAGAAAGTTGTCGATTCCACTGCTAATACTAACATCCGTTGGGAGGTTTCACTAATTTCTTATTCGTTCAGACCCGCATGGTCAGGCCTTATGCAGTCAGTGCACAAAAGAACATATCCTGGGAAATTAGCTACAGTGTTTTTGGCCAATGTTCGAAATGGACCATGGTAACCCAACCTGCATGTACTCAACGTTATGTTACATTAGTGATTTAACCAAGAAAAAAAATAACATTACACCAATTCTAACATTTGATTAATCACTTTAGTACAAATCAATGGTGATAGTCGAGTCACATCCTAGTTCCAGTTCCCTGAAATCATTTGTATTGCGACTTGGTGGGCTCCATACACAGATGAGCTTTCTGGGGTCAATTGGTCATTTGATGACAGTTTCTGGGTTGCAAGAACATTTTGTACTTGTGTATGCTGAAAACACAGTCAAGCACATGCTAAGTGGCAAAGCAATTGCAAGAGCCATTCGTGCTCATTTTTTTGTTGATGCTGCTCTGAATGTTATTTTGTTAGCGAAAGCCTATGATTTGCCAGTTTCATATGTCACTGAGGATGATCAACCCAACACTGATGCGGAAGAGTCATTTCCTCAAAATGAAGACCTGAAGGAAGTTCAGGGGCTATTGAAAGGTCTCTTTGATGGGACTGAGACATTAAATAATGTTTTGTCATCAGAGTCTATGACCAGGATTGCCCAAAGAACAAACCATGCGAAGGATGCGATGGTTAACCAGCTAACAGCAAAATTGTGGATTTAATACCTTGATATGGTGAAGATCCTGCAATTGTTTCTCAAAGCAGAGCGTATCGGGAACTGGGAATTGCACCATGACGCTGTAAGGACAATGATCCAATATTCGCTGCAACAGGGCACATCCTATATGCAAAGTCGGCCTACATGTACTTGCAGCAAATGGAGGGCTACCGAAAAGCCACCCTGAAGTGTACCAGAAAATTTCTGAATGATTCCATATGATTAGACGGAGTGATCGCTACTGGGATGGCTTGTCGACGGATCTAGTTATTGAGCAGGTGCTAATAAGAAGACATCTGAAGGTCTTACTCATGGAAGAAGAATGGACAAAATTCAACGATTGGTTTGGACGTTATCACTGCCAGCGTGCACTGAAATCAAGTTTACAATGCAATAACTAGCAGTCATTCGTTATGGCACTAGTGGCCAGCATCAGGGGGCTAATTTAGCAAGAATAGAGCGAGACGTGAGGGATAGATGGAATCTCCTTGCGTTTCTCCAGACATATGCCCCTTTCACGGAAGATTTGTCCATTCACAGCATTTTAATAGAGTAACTGGAAACAAAAAGGTGAATGTGGACAGAGCAAGGAGAGGCAATCATAGCTCTAATAGTTGGAGGGAACTGTCCACGAGTACACTTTTAAAAGAAAGGACCAGACAATTACATTTGGGTCAAATGTTTCGCTCAGCAAAGATGAAGCAGTTGAGAGTGATCTACAACTCCTATTCCAGAGACTGTGTGTGCTATCTACCAATGAACTCTAAACTCAGCAGCAGCAAGAACATTTCCAGTATGAGCTTTGTGGTTACCCAACTGTACTTTTAGATTCTTTCGGTCTACCGCGAGAGGCAAAAAAACGGCTTTGGCAGACGCAATATGGGAACTGCCTTCCCCTGTACAATCAGGTCTACAGTCCTCAGATCCACAGTATCTCCTAGATGGTGGAGCACTACTTCAACGCCTCCAATGGCAAAAGGTCACACATTTGATGAGATATGTGCCTAATACCGCAGATATGTCACAACTAGATATGGAAAAGCATGCATTATCTTATTGCATTGTGATGGGTATTAAAGTGGTTCATCCATTAAAGACGCGACTAACCAACTTGCTGGGAAAGAGTTTGGAGGAAGCAGGTTGTAAAGTTGTCCACGCATCTGGAGACACTGACGTATTGATTGTGAAGACTGCTCTAGAACTGGCACAGACAGAAGAAACCGTTTTGATAGCAGCTGACTCTGACCTATCGGTCCTTCTATGTTATCATGCCAATAGAGATGATGGTTACAGCATATTCTTCACGCCACTATCAAAGAATAGTGCAAAAAGTGTGAAAGTCTGAAACATCAAAGAGATGAGGAAATCTTTTGGAGATGTGGTATGCTCCAACATTTTTTTCATCCATGCACTTCTGGGTTGTGATTCTACATCCAGTGTTTAAGGAATTGGGAAGGCAGGTGATGAACAATAGGAAGGGTGTTTTGTTGTTAGTATTTAGTTCATGTGTGAAGGTGATAACTGAGTGGGTTTCTAGGATATGTTTGAGTTTGTCTATATTGTCTAAGGATTCAGTAGCGATAAAGATGTCGTCAACGTATCGGGTGTATATGGGGGGGGGGTTGTTTATGAAGTCGGGGAAGATTTTGTTTTCTATGTGTGTCATGTAATATTCGGCGAACGTGGGACCCAGGGGTGATCCCATCGAAACACCGTCTATTTGGATATATATTTTGCCGAAGGGGTCGGTCAATGGTACGTGTGTGGTGCATTTAAGGAGGGATTTTTCTAGGCTTTTAGGTTTTATTGCTGGGGGTTATAGGGTGCTGTGTTTATATACTTGTTGAAGGATAATTTTTATTGTGTCGTGTATTGGGATATTTGTGAATAAGTTTCTACGTCGAGGGAGGCTATCAATTCTCAACTTAACACATAAACTAAATACTAACAACAAAATCTCCTTTCTTGACGTAATTACCGACTCTAACAATCCTGCCCAATACATAACATCCACATATAAAAATACCTATATACCTATGTATATATATATGTATATATATATATGTATATATATATGTATATATATATATGTATATATGTATATATATATATATATATATATATATATATATATGTATATATGTATATATATATGTATATATGTATATATATATATATATATATATATACATATATATATATATAAATATGTCTTCCCTATAACTACTTGCAGTTTATTAGACCTTCAAATTTTAAATGTTGTATGGATACTAATAAGCACATTATAATAATCCAGAGGACGTGATCAAACTTAACTTTCCAGTGAAATTCGGTCTCCTCCCATTTTAGAAAATCTACATCGTAGATAATTAAATAGATTGTGACATTTATTTTCCAGATCGTAAAATCTCGAATTTATTTTGTCTTTGTAAATATATTTGCCGTCGTTTTAGTCGTCATGATACCACTGTTGTCTTTTCTGTTTTCTTGTGACCCCCGGGGAATAGACGACAGTCTGGCAAGTTTAAAGAGCACAAAAGACGAAAGAAAATGTGAATTAAGTGGAAGAAAACACGGTGGAGTCGGTGTGAAGACGTGTTTGTTTTGACAAGGCATTTGTGCATTGAACTGTAATTGTTTATCTCTTCTCAGATTTAGTAGTGTTTTTAAACACAGTAACAGCCAAATATTTACGCAAGCAAAATGAGAAAAAGAAAAGGGTGAATGTTTTTATATGCAAAGAACAAGAGAAAGAAAACAACGTTTGCAAGATAGCATGAGATAAAGATGCAGAAAATGTATGTGTCTTTACATGAAACATTCGGTTTCGTAAAAAAAACAAATTGTGTTAAAAAATACCCAGACTAATTGAGTATTTATCAAGAGAGAACTGCGCAAAAGATGAAGAATTAAATTTCCGTAAGTTACTTATAGTATTAAGAAATGTATTTCGAACGGATACTGAATTTATCAAAGCAGAACTGAACAAGGAACTAATTATTCCTAAAATAAAGTTAGGGATGTCGAATAATCTCCTAACAATCAAATTAACAACATCACTTTGGAAGCAGTTCATAAGGCATTAGGATTAATATTCATGTCACTGTGCTAATTTACACCTGAATAATGTGCACCAGCATTGAGAATGCCGTTCTTTGCATATAAACCAGCCGCATAGGGTTGAGACACCTACAATTTATACATACACCTTCATTTTATGAAGTACTCGGTATTTGGGCTCTCAAAATACTAAGAAAAGTCATACCCAAAAGAGAAAAAGCTTGACAACTTAATGACGGCAATTACCTACAACACGGCAACCAAGGAGTAAGCTGAGGCTTGGCGACAAATAAATCTTAAGATGTACATATAGACTGTAGAGGCAGTGGGTAAATGATACCCTAAACGCTCCGAACTAATCCCTTTCAAATCCAATGAGTAAGCCTTGATTAAAAATACTAAATGGAAGAAGGGTAACATTAGGAAAAGTTAGAGCCTCCTGTCCCACCCATGCTTTTGTGACACCATAAACTATGGAACATAACCCCCAAAGAATACCCCACTGAGTTCTCAATGCTCTAGCAAATACTTAAAACAGGCAAAATGAAGAAGAATAAAAAGAAGTATTTCGTCTATTCTTGTATGTGGTATGTGTGAAATTAAACAATGACTTAACGTATTAACGTTTTATTAATTCGATGTGTGTCTACAAACTCCGAGACTGAAATGTATTTATAAAAAAAAATCAGTTATTATTATCTTTTCTTCAAATAAGTTTCCTTAAAGAAATATATATATAAAATGGCAGCTTATAGAATTTTGACTCGTATCCTTAAAGTAAATTATGGTTTGAAAGGTCTAGATCTGAGAAGTTGATGAATCAACCGAAATGAATGTAAACTTATACATATCGATCTGGCAAAGAAACCAATTTTAAGGCTTTGCAATTTCAGGCTCCATGGAGTTTCAAAATACTTTATAGGAAAGTTTTCAATTATCTTCAGCTAGCAAAAGCAACAGGGTTTTAACTCCGATTCTAATCCAATTTTTTCTTTAATACTAAGCTGATACATATAAAGATTTGAATTTAGAGTTAGTCAGGATTATTTCATTTTAGTTCCCACAATGAAAGTGTATGTGATATCTATACTACATATTACGGTGTTAAACCATTTTGCGATGGGGATCTAAAAAACGATGACAATAAAAGTTTAACAAGGATAACATGAAAGAACCGACCGATGTTCGTTGTTATTATTTCTAGTATCTTTTGTTAAATTAATGATCTCGTGTCTATCATTTAACACGTATAATATCCGCCTCTTATTCGTTTAATAACATGCCAATATTTCTTAATCGATGTAATTTAGCGACGTATAAATTTTCATTATTCTGTGACAGATATATCGACACAAACACATGATCTAATGATCATGAGTATGTGTCGATATATCTGACACAGAATAACGAAAATTTATACTTCGCTAATCTCTATCTATATTAAATAAGGTATGTTTATATGTTTATATATGTGTATATACAGCATTCATTCTTAAACTAATTAACTGAACATTAATATTTTTGGAACACAGCTGCTAGGCGTAATGAGGTCTAGATTTGTTTAATTCTATTTCATGTAAAGTCGTTAAAAAGGAGAGGAAAGCCCGTCGAGAACATGCAGATATGATTACTATTCAGTAGAAAACTCAAATCTTTGATAGCATAACATTAGAAAGACTTTTAGAAGGGTGGTTGAGGCAATACGCAGTTTAACCTAATTATGTAGAGCAATATTAACAAAAGATGATAATCAAACAAATTAAGGTGATGGATCTATGGATAATTTTGAATATTAGAGAATCGAATAATAATTATCTATTCTCTAATATGAGAGAATAATTAGAAGATTGTGGTTTTAAATAGATATTCTTCATTAATTCAAATATAAAACAAATTTTATTGCAGATTCTTAATTAATCAATCTTCGAGTGTAAATGTATTGTTTAATAATTGCATATACATATATATATATATATATATATATCGAGAGAGAGAGAGAGAGAGAGAGAGAGAGAGAGAGAGAGAGAGAGAGAGAGAGAATGGTAGTTCGCTAGAAGACTTGCTGGGAATAGTAGTAGTATGTTTTTAAAAGGTTGTGGACAATGCAAAATCCGGGTAAAATGTAAGCTGGAAGGAACAAAAATAATAAATCGAATACGAAATGTGACTTACTATTTTTTTTTCTTAAAATATTACATAACAGCAACAGTGGTGTTAACTGTTAGTGTGATGATTATAAAAATAATTTATTTAATATTTCGGGAAAAGAAACCTCCCTTTGTCAAAATTAATTAATACCAGAAGAAATCTCCGACTGTGCAGAAAATCTGGCAAAAAGAAAATGGCTGCCAAAAGACAGAATAGTAGGTAATCAGTCTCGCAGAGAATAGAAATTAAAGATTTTTATAGATTTGTAAAGTTATGTTATGTATATAAATGTGGTGTTCAAAAATATGTGTGTAATATTGGATAAGTGTATGGTGATCGATAAAGTGTTAGTTTTAATAAAATATATATATATATATATATATATATATTATATTTTAATTTATATTTTAATTACTTACTTTTTATTTTCCGTGTGTTTTATCTTCGTATTTTTTTCTTTCGTATTTTAAGAACTTTAATATAAAGTAAAGTAATTAATCTCTCATTTTAAATATTCTAGATTTAATTAAATTTATTGATTATCATATATTCAAGAAGTAATATTAATTGTGAGTTTCATCAAATAGTTTATCGATTAATGTGATATGTATTTACTATAGGATTAAATTCGGTTGTGAAGACTAAATAGGGGAGGTAACTCTGTTTGTTATGCGAATTAATTTGTAGAGTCGGTCGGTGGACGTCTGTGTATTAAATTATTAGTTATATATATATATATATATATATATATATATATATATATATATATACATTTCTCTCGCTTAGGTTGTGACGAAATTTTCTTTTTTACATTCTTTTAAATTTCTCGTTATTTGGGGTGAAAATGTCCAACAAGTTTTAATAACAATATTATTCGACTGTTGTCTGCTTACGAAAATGTGAACACATCATAGCATAAAACCATCTGTACATATAATAGCAACAAAATTACCGTAATAACGAGACGTCTGTATGTATGTTTATGGATTCGTTAATCTAATCACAATAGAACGTGGGTAAAAAGGTGGCAATGACTGTCGTATGGGATAACGAGTGATGGGACGAAAGGAATAGGTAAAGGAAATGTTTATGTGAAGGTATTGAGTTCAATCCATCCTAGGGCAGTACATTTGAATTTTATTTTCTCTTAAATCATATTAACATCATATTTCACTAAACAGAATTTGAGAAGAGACTCGTGTTTATATAAATACACGTTATCGTGGGATAAACACTCTTGCTTAGTTCTTCAATGTTTGGCCGATTTGTTGGAAACAAATAGCATATCTCTACATCAATTTTAATGGAACGTGTAAATAACTAAGATCAATGGAATTTTCTGATCATTTTCACCCGACATTTGCGAGTCAACCGCCTTACACTGTAAGTTTGTTAGTAAATACATTCAGATTTAAGAAACTATATTGTCGTTTATTCTGTGGCGCAATAACTAGTACCCTTTTATGAGAGCTCGAAGTCCCCACATTCAAAAGCCTTGTGCTCGACTTTTCTCTGCCTTCATGGGGAAGCAAATAAAATCAAAATTGCATTGAAACATTGTGCCAGCCGAATCTAATTTCAGGTTGTTATAATGTCGTGGGTTTCCGGGCACTATCGGGATGACATCTGCACGGCAGATCAACTGTCACCTGGAATATATTGAACTGAGAATAATGCCAGAGACGCTAGTCCTTCTCTTTTTCTTTTCTTTTTTTTATGCATATTGTATCTCTATCTTTCTCTTTCGTATGTGTTTATCTCTCTTTCTTTCTCTCTCTCGTGTTTTCACCGCGAGAGGAAACAATCAGTTGCTGTTTATTTTTCTGATATGGGGCACATATTCCCAAGTACAGCTCAGTCGACTTTTAGGTTTTATAAGTTTTTTTCGGAAGCTGGAATTAATAAAATATGCTTCGCCTCTTTTGTTAACGTTGAAATTTAAGCTTATGGCTCTAGCCCAGATAATTAATTCTCTGGAGTAAATTACTGCCGCCCTAATCCCCGTCAATTATACAGACAAGATTAACCCTTCATTAAAGGAGATGTGCGTATAGTTAACCTAGTGTAGTGTCGATCCAGGACGATAAGATTCCTTCAAAAAGACGTTCACACAGCGCAGACACACCAGTTACACTCTCTGGCATCCGATAACACTACATTGGGTTGCACTCTCTGGATAGTTTAACATTAATGACGTGACCAAGACATAATAAAGAGAGAAATCCACGGAACAGTCAAGAATTCTCCCTAGGCAAACGATAGTACCACCATTCCATAACAAATTAACTATGTAAATGTTCTCATGTTAGAAGTTTAATTAAACTGCTTGTAACATGAGAACATTTACATTCGTTTATGTTTGCAACACTTATGGGTATTTTATTTAAATTTAATTTACATACGGCAGTGAAGATCTAATATGATAAATAGTCCCGTTTCGAAATAATTCACTTAAGCTCAAGAAACTATAATGCAGTCGATTCTATAACAAATCAACTATCTAATTACACTTCCTACACAGGAAGAACTGAATTCCTTGTTTTCTGCAATGCTTAATATGGATTTTTAAGTGAATTTCATTACGGAACACTGAATATACCTTTTGAACTTTTAACAAGAGGTCATGCGTAATTGTGTGAGAATGTACTGAACTTTTTAACACGTGTTTCGCTTTAATTAAAATAAATAGAATCACTTAAAATACCATTCATGTTCCTCAATCAGAGTGCAACAACTTTGAGCAAAATCTTTTTCTTCTGGGTGTGACTTCGTAATATTAATGAGGTAAAAAAATGAAAAAAACTAAACAAAAAGCGGGAAAAAGAAAGAACAACTATCGTTAACGAAGCTCCATTTAACAACTTTGTTCCTCAGGTTTCTTGGTATTGGCCATTTTGGGGGGTCTTTTAGCGATTTTTTATCTCAACGTTCGCTAATTGCCAAAATTGCCCACAGGAAGAATAAGAATCATTAAGCTTTCAAATATGAAAGTTATTTAAGCAACAAAGTTGATATCATGGAGGTGACGGAGTAGATAAGGATAAGTAAATAGAAATAGGTATTATTTACAAAGAGTCAAGAAATGAATAATGGGAACATATTACACTTACGTACATACTTATGTCGGAATATAGACTACAAGTAGGCAACACATTACTGTTATCATTGTAAAAACCAACAACATATGGTATATTTATATAAGTATGTATGTTTATATAAATATATATATATATAAGTATACTTATGTACTTCATATCCTACATTTAAAACTAGATTATATATGAGTGTATATATGTGTGTCGTAATGGTCTATTGATGCATCAAGTATGGTTCATTGTGTGTTGTGTGCTCGTCACCTTCCTATTACAGTCTCCACAGCTAACTAGTCTAGGCGAAAAGGGAGCAGAGTGTGTAAGTCTCCCGTGTCAGTACATAGCCTATCTATCGGCAGGCTCCATGCAGTGCTTCCCCGTGGCGACACACGTCAATTGAGTATGATCATCAGTGAGAAGACCCTCCACGATTAAAACGCTGCGAGAAGAGCTAGGAGAAGACTGGGCCCACAGGCAGACCAACAAGCCGAGGTGACACATTACACAACTGCTTTCGTATGTCAAGGCTGTAGTAGGCCATACAAATCAAGAATGTGTCTCGATGTGACAAAGTATTCGGGGCCCCATGGAGATCGGGTACCCTGGTTCATCTTGGTGGTAATGCTATGCCGACTGAAGGCCCTGCGTCGAGACGAAGTGGAGATATAAAACTAGTATATATTTGACGTAGAAACGAACTTATTCAAACGACAGAACGAGACACCAGCTGGTCTCGCGGAGTTGTGTAAGATAGTCAGAATCCATTACCTCCGAAGGCAAAGAAACAGTTGCCAGATGGGAGGTAGAGATTATGGAAGTCCATAATCGCAAATTTAATTCTGAAATATCAATAAAGCGATATTATACAAAGACGGCTGGTTTCAAAGACGTTACGACGTGGGAGAGCCTACTTGACAGAGATTTATTTGGGCCTGTCATCGTCAATCACGAGCCTCCGGCTGTGTGACAGAATGAGAAAGCGTTTGTTTTTGGCGATAACGCCAGGCTAAAAAGAAGATCCCATTTATATTAGGGAGGGGGTGAGGCGCCTGTCCCCACACTCCTTGAGAGAGGAAGACACGCAGAAATTAGGATGGCGGAGAAGGGGAGTGTACAACGATAGACATATTCAATAAAAGAATGTGCGTTTTTGACGCACGACCAGTAGAGTGCAGTTAGAGTTGGATTGACAACAGACAGAGTTGAACGGAATGCCCAGGCGTGCGCCAAAGTGGCGCTGTCGAGGAAAACAAACCGGATGAAATTCTCGCCACCGCCTTCGCCTGTTAAGTTGTGACTTAAACAACTACGTGTGTAAAGAATTCGCAGAGAACTAACGAAACAACTTAGAGAAAATACAACCTTTGCTAAAGACATTTACGAGTACGGTAAAAACAATTCTTTTATTTTATTAATAATTTCTCTTCTATACAAAAAGAAACCCTGACCAAGTTGTTGAACATTGTTTCTTTTTCTTTTGTTCTATTTGAATGATTTTTCGCCCCCACAGAGCCAACCTGTTGCTGTTCGCCCAGTGATTGCTCGTTGAGATAAACAGTTTCAACGTGGGGGCGTGTTTGTAGCTGGACGAGACAACCAGATCGGCGACGTCATCATCATCATCGTCGCCATCCTAGCATAGAGGAATTTGGATCTATATTTGTATTGCCACTACGACGATCGGCACGAGTGGGGTTCACACCTACAGTAACATAAAAAGATGCACACAAACAACATCCCAATACAGCGCTGATCCATAGTCGTTGCGATTGTCGGATGCCAATATATACATACATACATACATACATGCATGCATACATACATACATACATACATACATACATACATACATGCATGCATACATACACACATACATACATACATACATACATACATACATACATACATACATACATACATACATACATGCATGCATACATACATACATACATACATACATACATAATACATACATACATACATACATACATATGAATATATATATATATATATATATATATTATTATTATTATTATTATTTTTATTTTGAAAAAACCATAACAATGGTGGTTTAAAATAAATAAAATTTATATTAATCTTAGCTTTCGAGAATATACTTCCCATTTTCAAAGAGTGTTTTTCTTTTCTTCATCGTCCGATGGAAATGGACTTTTTGGTTAGAAAATCATGTTATGTCTGCAAGCGAGGATACGCCGGTTTGGATAAGAAAGGGCTTTCAGACATATTTTTTAAACCATTGTTTCGTAATAGTATTATTTTTTTTTTTTGGAAAAAACATAACAATGGTGGTGTAAAATAAATAAAAATGTATATATATATATATATATATATATATATATATATATATATATATATATATATATATACATTATTTAAATATTCCCTTGAGAAAAATCTTCTTCGTCAAAAATTCATTAAAATGTTTCTTATAGGATATAGAGAAATTATAAATGGTTACATTAAGCTTTAAGAAGCTCTACTATATAAAATTAAGTCTCCCGAATTTCAAAAGTTGAAGCTAAATTGAGTTTTAGCTAACAACTTAAATTTGATTCAGACTAGCCAATTTTCATTTTTAGCTGTTACGCCGTCTTATTGGCAATATACTAACGTATTTTGCTACAGTTCATTAATAAAAAAATACTCAATCCGGTTAGGGAGATTGTTATAACAGAAGCATCTCTCATTTACAGCTTTAAAGGCGCCCATCGCTTACGAAATTAATAAACAGAAACAATGTTATGAGCACCATCACCATTCGCTATTACATTTAAACGTTATTCAATGGTCTAATATGAGAAATATAACTGCATTTCCTTTGAAACAAAACAAAGTTAATATGTCTAGCAATCCACCGCTTACGGACTTGATAAACAGAAACGATGCTCTAAATGACATTCAGATTCGCTATTACGTTAAAACCTTATTCTAGCGGCAACAAATAACAATAAACAGTGATCTTAATAGCATTATCTTTTAAATACGGCTCATATTTATTTTATCTAAGTTAAGAATGAAAAGCTAGCTTCTTTAATAAAGTATTTTTTATTATTTTTTCATTTTCTATACATCGACATTTTATCCAAAACCACTCTCAAATTTTCAATATAGAATGATACATGTAAAATACAGGATGAAGTCGAAAGTACATTATACTTTTGACTTCATTTATATAATGTGTAATATTATATTATACATAATATTAATGATTTTCTTCATTAGTATGCTCATGATTTATATATTTTCAAACACTGCTAACATTATATTGACATACTATAAGTTTTCTAAGAATAATCCCATGTTAAAAGAGGTAGAGCTTTACTGAAATGTAATTGTGCTGATTGAAGTGGTTTTAGAATCGTCTGTCTATTGAAGATAACATGCTGAGTATTTATTCCCAGACATTTGATATTTAAAATAATACTTAATATGTTTTAAACCTTAAAGTATACACTAATCTATCTATCTATCTATCTATCTATCTATCTATCTATCTATCTATCTATATATATATATATATATATATATATATATATATATATATATATATATATATATATATATATATATATATATATATGAAACTAAAATGGAATAAACGGAAGACCTAAAAAGCTCAACGTTTCGCCCAAATGGGCTTTGTCAAGAGCGAACGAAAAAATGCAAAAAATGACAAAAGACCGTTGAATTTTTTCGTTCACCCATTAACAAAGCTCATTTGGGTGAAACGTTGAGCTTTTTAGGTCTTCACCTTATTCCATTTTAGTTTCCTACCGTCGGATTTTATCCTTTCATCTATTCATATATATATATATATATATATATATATATATATATATATATATATATATATATATATATATATATATATATATATATATATATAAAGTGAAGACGGTTTTTCCCGTGTCTTTTCGGTAAGCAAATAACCACCTGCATCATAGGCTACTAAACTCAATTTACCTTATTAACTCGAGCGTGTTTCAAGAAAATTATGACTATATTCAACATCTAATAAAAATGTTACCTTCAGCCGCCATCACAGACTCTCACAAAAAAAACTTCATACAAATGGTAGCAAAAACGTTTCTTTCTACTCTTTATCTACTCCTCTTCTCCCATTTAACGCTGGTAAATAAATTACATCTGGTAATTTTTAGAATCATCACCGTAAATATTCCATTTCATTCATCGATTAATTTAATACATAATATACAAGATTCGTAAATTACTTAATAACCGCTTCCTGATATTCCTTCAAAATTACCGAATATTGGATTGCATATACTTACTTATTGTTCGTCGTTACTTATAACTATTAAACATACACTAAAACTAATTCAGGAATTGGCGGTTTACATTAACGAACTGAATATTGTTTTACGTACATTGATTCAAAATGGTGTCACGTAC
Source organism: Sepiola atlantica (assembly GCA_963556195.1). NCBI lineage: Eukaryota > Metazoa > Mollusca > Cephalopoda > Sepiida > Sepiolidae > Sepiola > Sepiola atlantica. The sequence goes on along the minus strand of OY744539.1, from coordinate 63,439,599 downwards.
TTATCAATCTCCTCGAAAAACTTAATTTTAGTTGCGAATCTTCGATTGTACACGTATACTTACTTTTAATCACTTATATTTTCATGCCATAAACACTTAGGCATTTTTAGCCATAACACTTTCAAGGTCTCTAACTCAATTTAAAACAACTCACAGCGTAACACGAACAAAGGTCTACGTTTAAAGACATCCACTTGCTCATAATAATATTATGGAGGCCCATAATAGGTTATTTACACGTAGTTGGACAGTAATAAAAAAACATATACAAAACAGGTACATTGTTTCACTTTTGATAATCCCTTATTATCAAACATTATTCCAACAATCGCAAAACCTTAGTATATCTTATTATTTTTATTTCCTTCCTTTATAATTGTCGCATGAATCGAAACTTTGGGTGATTTTTATTTTATATGATTTCTTATCTTTTCTTTTTTTACTTTTAATTTTAACTTTTACCTATTATAATTATACGCTCTCTATGTTTCAGTCTTTCTTTCTCTTTATTTATATACTTATTACAATAAACCAAAAAACTTCTCTTAGTGAAGAAGACATCCTTCTAGACTGCGGCAATTTTTACTTTTATCCCTAGTAGATGTATTTGAGACCCCTTTAACTGTCTCTCTTCATTTCTTTATTTACTTACTACAATAAACAAAAAGGTTAATTCGGTTTGTTTTTACTTATTCATGTTTATGTTTTAAAATATACTTAACTTTACAGTACAGCATCTGTTAATTAGCCTCATCTCTTCTCGGTCAGTGAAGTACTAAACTTATTCTTTTCTCTCCTCTGTCAGTGAAGAAGAAATCCTTCTAGACTGCGGCAATTTTTAATTCCCCTCAGGAGAATGTGTTGAAAATTATGACCCACCATTGTTTTGATTACTGGTAAATCCAATCTACCACCAAACAGAGGCACCACTGATTTGGATAAAAATTGCATCACTCTAGAAGCATTTTCTTTCACTGAACTTGGAAATCGTCGCGCATATTTTGAATCGAATTTACTTAGTTTATTTTAGGGGCAGTTTTTTTTACAAATAACCCGCTACTTAAAATCGTAGGCAAAGGGGGCAGTCACACAAAACATATACCATTCTCTTTTGTTTCATTCAAAACATTGATAAATCCTATTTTAATCACTTAAATTAGTAACAGGGTACTTTTCAACTGTATTTTTATGAATTACTATTCTAATACTTATATATCTCTCCCGCGCAACTTCGGGGCACGGGTCCTGCTATATTATATGATACGTTATTTGCCCTTTATGGTTTTGATGCAGTATACAGACCTGGCTTACTTGCCACCACACGACAGAACAGTTAGACACAAGGTCGGTTTCTAATCTGGGGAAAAGTCCATCTCCCCAAATAGGGACACTTCGGATTGGAACTAAAATAAAACTTCACCGAGGAGAGAAAAGAGTATGTATAGTATAACAGATACTACACTTCAACTTTATTTTCATTTTGAAAACTGATTAATAACATCAAACATATTATATAATACGTTATCTTCCTCTTTATGTTGCTTATTCGGTTTACCGATCGGGCTATGTTTTAGATAGGATTTTCGAGTTAAATTCACCTTATCCGCTATCTTTGGTGAATAAAATTGTTATGGAAAAGTACAGAATAGTAAATCAACCTCTACCTGCCCATGTTCAGAATGGTTTTAAAAATTATGACGTTATTATTTCAGCCCGGTCCGTAAACTGCATAACTATGCTCTTTATAAATTTATAACTGGAAGCCACGTTCAAGAAAAAAGCTTCTTTAAGTTAATTAATCATCGACTCTCCTCCAGCGCTCACAGTACTACTACTTATCACCTTATCATGTCAACCTAAAATTTCGATGTACTTGCATGACATTTTTCTTCAAATTATCATCCTGAGGAAATCTTACAATAAAGACGAAATGTTGATGAATATATAAAAGTATCTCTTGTTTTTTTCCTTTTTTATTTCCCATTAGCCGCACTGATGAGCTGTGAAACAGCGAAACAGTATGTATGTGGATGCTATATAAAGCTCCCTCCCGGGGTAGAGCTTAATTTGTAAGGATATCGCCAACTGCCATTAGCTTTAAGGCATAACTCATTAGGTAAAACTAATTCGAGCCACGGCAATTGCAATGTTTACATTGAGATATATCTTACATCCAGTCAGTGTCGCATGATAGCGTAGGTGTTAGAAGCGCCGACCGTCAGCTCGGCGGTAGAGTTTCAATTCCGGCTTGAGGCACTAACTGGTCTAGCCTCACTGATGAGCTGCGAAACAGCGAAACAGTCTGTATGTGGATGACTATATATATATATATATAGATATATATATATCTATAGAAAAAATTAAATCGAGAAAAGTATTTTCTTTTACGATTTAATGCTACTAAGTTTCAATATGAAGCAATTTAGCAATTACGAATTTACCAAAATGATAAATTATCAGGGAGGAAAAAATGTACTTTTGTGATTATAAAAAAAAACCTCTCTATATTTTCAAGTCATTTTCAAATAATTAAACTCATTCCATTTTTTACTCGTCGTAAATAAAGCTTTTATTGTTCTATAGCTAAGAAAACTCATTTCAACAAGTTTCTATTCACAAAGATTTTGTTTTCTTCATCAATATATAGACGTTTCGGGATGGTGTCATAATAGACACGGTGGTTTCTTCGGATGATAGCTCCGTTAGTTATTAGCTTAAATAATATTTTTCTTTTTTTGTTAGGTTAACGTGAAAGTCGTCTTTTGGCAGAGGTCAATTTGGTGTTCTATCAAAATTCATTAATACAATATGGACACTACATTTAAATCTACGTTAAAAAATATCGCCTCAACACAATAACACCCGCATTATTATACCATTAAATATGTTTTTCGAATTAAATTCAACTTTTCCGTATCTTTGGGGAATTAAATTGTTATGGAAAAGTACAGAATAGTAAATCAACACCTACCTGCCTATGTTCAGAATGGTTTTAAAAATTATGACGTTATTATTTCAGCCCAGTCCGTAAACTGCATAAATATGCTTTTATAAATTCATAACCGGATGTCACGTTTAAGACAAAACTTCTCTCTAACTAAGTGAATTAATCACCGACTCTCCTCCAGCGCTCACAGTAGCCACGGCTACTACTTTTCCTTATCATCTCATCATGTCAACCTAAAATGTCGATGTACTTGCATGACATTTTTCTTCAAATTATCATCTTGAGGAAATCTTACAATAAAGACGAAACGTTGATGAATATATAAAAAATATCTCTTGTTTTTTTCCTTTTTTATTTCCCATTAGCCGCACTGATGAGCTGTGAAACAGCGTAACAGTATGTATGTGGATGCTATATAAAGCTCCCTCCCGGGGTAGAGCTTAATTTGTAAGGATATCGCCAACTGCCATTAGCTTTAAGGCATAACTCATTAGGTAAAACTAATTCGAGCCACGGCAATTGCAATGTTTACATTGAGATATATCTTACATCCAGTCAGTGTCGCATGATAGCGTAGGGGTTAGAAGCGCCGACCGTATCTCGACGGTAGAGTTTCAATTCCGGCTTGAGGCACTAACTGGTCTAGCCTCACTGATGAGCTGCGAAACAGTCTGTATGTGGATGACTATATATATATATATATATATATATATAGAAAAAATTGAAAAGAGAAAAGTATTTTCTTTTACGATTTAACGCTACTAAGTTTCAATATGAAGCAATTTAGCAATTACGAATTTACCAAAATGATAAATTATCAAGGGAGGAAAAAATGTACTTTTGTGATTATAAAAAAACACCTCTCTACATTTTCAAGTCATTATCAAAGAATTAAACTTATTCCATTTTTTACTCGTCGTAAATAAAGCTTGTATTGTTCTATAGCTAAGAAAACTCATTTCAACAAGTTTCTATTCACAAAGATTTTGTTTTCTTCATCAATATATAGACGTTTCGGAATGGTGTCATAATAGACATGGCGGTTTCTTCGGATGATAGCTCCGTTAGTTATTAGCTTAAATAATATTTTTCTTTTTTGTGAGGTTGACGTGAAAGTCGTCTTTTGGTAGAGGTCAGTTTGGTGTTCTATCAAAATTCATTCATACAATATGGACACTACATTTAAATCTGTTAAAAAATATCGCCTCAACACAATAACACCTGCACCTTTCACGCAATATTATACCATTAAACATGTTTACTTTGAACACTGAACACCATATTTTGATCAAAACACGGCATTTGAGTAAGGCCATCATAAACAATTATAACCCCCAGCTCGACATGTATGATTCAACGGGCTGTTTAAAGATTGCAACTCTCCGTTATTGGCCAACTGGCACGACAGCTGTATCCGCCCATTGGCGTTTCGTCACACTTTGTGAAGACTTGCACTGCTTCACACAAACATGACAGAGACGCCGTCTCTACCAACTGGCAATCTATATAACCAGCAGATGTCCCCTTTCAATGTGAGGGTGTGTTACTCTTCAAGGCATCCCTTTTAAGTCTTAGTCAGACACAGAATCTTTGCGAACTTCACAGCCTCTTTAAATGCTATTTTCTTTATTTTCGTAACATTCTATCACAGGCCTTAGTCTCTTAAATCAACTGCAGACATATTCATGCAAACTAATGATACCATTTTTTTTACATTAAAGGTCACTGCTTATCAAAACCCAAAGGGTCACTAGAGGATAAGAGTTTAAGAGTTTGACATCGCGTTTACCGGCACGATGGTTGTAGCAGGGCAGACATTGATTATTTACGGGGAAGGTTCAACAAGAACTTGTTTACATTGGACGTGAAGATGACCATATTATAGTCGGCTGGGAAGCAGACTCACGGCACTGTGTTCCACATACGGATAGTTCTAGGAAATAAGCTCTGCCCATGGAAGTTTCGTTTCATCTTGGGAACGCAAAGGGAGAAAGAGAAATCATTGGCAGTGATAGTAGCTAGGCGGGTTCTTTTATGAATCTTTTACAAAGAGGTCTTAGCAACAGATTTGATGTAAGTATTCGATTTCAAGTCTGAAGAGAAAGTCAGTACCAGGAGCTTACTAAAGCCGTGTGCTTCCTCAAGAGGAGAGCCGTTTATTTAAACTGGGACAAAGTGGGGGTCGGAGCGTTGGTGGTAAAAAGAGAGGAGCTTGTTGTGTTATGCATTAAAAGTAACTACTCATTTTCCCCCATTACAACACTTGCTCCAGGTCAGAAGAGAGAGTGAGAGAGAGAGGGAGAGAAAGAGAGAGAGAGAGAGCAAGATAGAACCTGATCATTAGTGCCATCAGCATTAATGTCGAGGAATGATCCTACTATGTTGTTTAGGAGATCAATTATGAAGATCAAGAACGCGGTTGTGATTAGAATTGATCCCGAAGGCATGCCGGCGTTGATACTATCTGCTTCAGACTTCTGTCCATGAACGACAACTGTTATAAATCTATCAGAAAAAAATGATTTTATGATTGAGAGTACATTTCCAGATATTCTATATCTAGCAAGCTTGTGAACAAAACCTTTATGCTCAACCCTGTCAAAATCATTTGATATGTCAAGAGATATTGCTCTATAAACGAATCCTCTATCAATAGATTTACAGATCCTGTGTGGTATTACAGTCACCACATCGGCTGTTGATCTTGCAGGACGAAAGCCATATTGCTTGTAGCTGAGTAAACTGTTTTTGCTAATGTGAGTAACAACGTCTTTGTTTATCACAGATTAAGCAACTTACTCATGACGCACAGAAGATTGATTTGTCTGTACTGAGTTTCAGAGGACTACTCACAAGTATTTTAAGATATTGGACTTACTGACGAAGTTTTGCAAGGTGTTTGGAAGCACTTCTTTTTTAAGCAACGATTGAACAGCTTTTTTTTAAAAATAGGAGCTAGTTCAGGTTGCAGTTTCTTAATCACGATGATTGGGATGTTGTTAAGACCAGTTGCTTTGCTGGCATCAAGGTTTTGGAAAAGTTTGGCAGCATCCCGGACAGATATGTATATGTCGCTTGACGTGTTTATAGTCATGAGGGTCAGGAGGTATGCGGCCCTGATCGCAAAGGGTGGAATTTGATGCAAAGTTTTTGCAAAAAGTGTGGCTTTGTTAAACGCTTAAGAAACCACCCCTGCTTCATTCATGGTGGTTTGAATAGAAGTTACGCTTTTGTTCAGGACCCTGTTTGTAATACGCCAGAACTCGTGGAAAACAAGCTTTTGCTCGGCCCCTCTGGATTGAATTAATTGGGCGTAATTTCCGTTTGTGTCTTTTATGAACGTTTTGAAGTGGTTACTAGCAGCCCTAAAGGCGGCTTTGGTTTCAGAGCATCTATTTTGTTGTAAGCTATTAAAATTGTCCATTAAAAAAAGCTATTAAAAGCTATTAAAATAGCTATTAAAATAGCTATTAAATATTTAATAGCTATTAAAATAGCTATTAAAAGCAATTAAAAGCTATTAAAAGCTATTAAAATGAAATTAAAATAAAATTAAAATAAAATAAAATAATAAAAATAAAAATAAAATAAAATAATAAAACAAATATAAAATAAAAATAAAAATAAAATAAAGCTATTAAAAGCTATTAAAAGCTATTAAAAGCTATTAAAATAGCTATTAAAATAGCTATTAAATATTTAATAGCTATTAAAATAGCTATTAAAAGCTATTAAAAGCTATTAAAATAAAATTAAAATAAAATAAAATAAAATAAAATAATAAAAATAAATATAAAATAAAATAATAAAATAAAATAATAAAATTAAATTAAATTAAAATTAAAATAAAATAAAGCTATTAAAAGCTATTAAAAGCTATTTAAAGCTATTAAAAGCTATTAAAATAGCTATTAAAATAGCTATTAAATATTTAATAGCTATTAAAAAAGCTATTAAAAGCTATTAAAAGTTGAAAGCTATTAAAATATTAAAATTGTGGCACATTCAGGGGTGTATCACGGCTGGGAGTTTTTTTTTTGTTGGAACTACTTAGAGGGTATGAAGTTCTCAAAACCTACGATTAGCCAATCTTTTAAATCAGATGTGATGGACACATTCTTTTCAAACATTGAATGTAGGCGAGTTTCTGATCTGAAGGGTTTGAGGTTGTCCCAATCGGCCATTAGATATCGATACACTGTGCGATGGAGAGGGACTTCAGAGAACGTGTTACACTTTGATCTGATCTTCGGCAATTTATTACCATTATATTTAACTTACCTATTCATCTTATTTAATACTGGACTGTCGTCTGAATGCAATCACATCTACATCTTTCAATCACATTACACGTTCTCTTCAATTAATATGTTTTTATTCTGACAAACGAACACATTAATATTTAATAGTTTATACAAGCAATGTAGATGAAATCGCTCTAATTGCTTTATATGTCGAGGATAGACCACTAGTTTTACATGCCTACAGTAGGCAACTGGTGTGTACAAATGTCCTAACATGTTGTTATGGTCCGTAAATTGGAGGGAAGAACCCTCAAACTTCGATAAATCCTTTCCCGCGATGAATGTTTAAACTGATTATGTTTTTAACAGGGTCCAACAATGTAGACTTTATCTTTTGATGGAAATCTGATTCAGGATTAACGGATTGTAGTGGGGTTTTTTCACTTTAAAAAGAGCCAAATGTATGAATCAGCCGAGTGTCAGTAAATGTTTAGCTGCGTGTCTTGCAGAAATCAAAATTAATAAATAGACAATTTAATCAATAGATGATTTTATACGAAAGATGACGTAATCAACATTTGTTTTATATAAGGCTTTTAGCACATATATTTGAATAACACGAACTACATGCTTAATATAGTTTAGTACTGCAATTTAGTTATGCTTTCGAAACAAGATTATCATTTTAATTGTTTTAATGAGCCGTAAAATTTTGAATTAACTGAACAAGTCATCCATGTCTCACTTAACTATCTCTGTATTCCTCTTGCGCCGCTCACTTTATACGAATTCAATCACTCTCTAATCTTCTTTGATATACATGTGAGAATATAGAGAAACAGGGTTTCTCTTTTTTCCTGTGGTATAATCTAATCTGGACATATTGCAAACACGTATGCAAATTAGATGGCAAAGTAATAAGCTTTTTTACGTCTATAATATCGACCAGAATAATATAAAAGTAAAAAGACTTATTTTAGTTATGCAAGAAGAATATCAGTCGATGAAGTTCTGAATTAAATCAAAACAGAATATTTTTAACAGTGGTTGTGACTAACCACTCACACCAAAACAGCTCATCTCATGTTTAAGCATAAATACACGTAGTCTGCAATCAAGCAATTATAAAGGAAAATCTATATAAATCTGTATAAATAGTTTTAAACCTCTGTGCTCTCTTATTAATTTGAATTCAATTCGATTATTTTGCTTTAAAAGTAATACAGTATGTATATAAGAAAATAATTTATGTATATAAGAAACTAATTTTAAAAGAAAACGCAGTCAATATTAATCAAATACTAGACCACCCGTGACCCGTTGGGTCAGTTTGTTATATTAGCTATGGAATTCATGTATGAGCGTGACACTTGTGACATAAAGAAAATAGGGTTTTTTTTACATAACAAGCATTTCTATGAAAGTATATTAAAATGAAAAAAGAATATAGATAGATTTCTATGAGTCGTTCTGTTTATTATAATTGTTTTTTTTTTTAAATTACAGTTACTGAATTATAAGTGGTTGGTTAGGGCGATTTTAGAAAGGAAGGGGGTACAGCAAGCTTTCTCGCGTACGTAACGAAAACAGAGGGAGTAGGAGTGGTGAAATCTATGAGAGGGAAAGTGGGAGGTGGTTTCGTTCACCGACCGCTAGTATGGCTGATATTAATAATGAGTGTTGTTTTTTGTTTGTTTGTTTTTGTTTTTTAAAAGGGAGGAGTTTTTTTGAAACTGCGACAGACTTTACGAAGTCTTCCCGTTGAATGTTTTTAGCCGTGAAGAAAACAAATAAACTATTTGATGAAATTAAATGAAATTGTTTTAAAATTTCCAGAATGAAAAATTTCATGCGTTCGTTAATCATAATAGAGAATAACGGAATTGGAATAACAGATTGAAGACGATGCTATTTACGCATGCGCAACCGGATGTTGAAAACCGGAAAGCTGAAAGCTGATTGCAAACATACAAGAACAATAGAGTTTTAGTATTATATAGATTGTTCTTTGAAGTAATGTTGCTTGCTGAAATGTTAGGACGTTGTTTATATAATAGTCTTGCTTAGGGGTTCCGTGATATGTACATCTGTATATCCGGTGACTGAGCAGTAGAAACGATACGGTCTGGTAAATGTTTCGATTTCAGAAATAATATGTGCTAATAATACAAGAGTGTGGAATGGAGGGATGGAGCAGTCAGGGTAATTATCTAGTGTGACTAGATCGGACCAATCTTTACTTGTCGACGGACTCCGGGAATTAACAACTGTTATAATAAGCGTAGTATGTTAATTCGCCACTTTATAAAGAAAGATCAGTACATCGGTTAATGCGCATCAAGAAAAAAAAGATATATTTCTATTTGAAAGTAAAAGGTATTTTCCGAATGATTCCCATAGCAGACAGCAGCATTGTTCTTAGGAATTGTGATGCGAAAATGAGCCGAAAATATCTGCCTGCCAGTCTTAGCATTTTTCACGTTTCCCTCATCAAATACAGAATTATAGACTGTGCCATGTATAAATCAGTATGGTTTGCTTATAGCAAAGACAAACTAAAAATAATATGCCCCCTTGGTCATAGTAATTGACTTTTCACTTTATATTAAATTTTATATCTGGACAATGAAAAAGAATTTCAAAGAATTTCAAGAGCTATCTGGCGAGTATACCCGGTGAACCGAATGCAAGAGAAATACAAACAATTGCACTTAAAGGGACGGTTAGAATCTTAAAAAAGATCTCCAGGCTGGAGTGTCTGAAATAGCCGGTAAATGCCCGGCATCCGTTAGGATGCCCCATCTCCAGCAAAAACAGAAAGATAAGAAAAATAAAAAAAGGACAATGACTTTAGGGGATCCCGAAGGAAAGAGATGTTGTTATAAATTCTTAAACTCTATACAGGAAATAACTTTTTTTTTTAACAAATACTTGATCTTTGATAATAAAATTTGTAACTTTATTAATGGTTTTATCTAACAATGAAAAAGTTGAAATAAAATAAATTCCACTTAGAAACTGTTACACAGCCCATCATTTGCCGATACACAAAAGTTTTTATTTTATTTTCAAAACATTTATCTGATGACAGTTTGACTTTTATGATTTGCATTTAAAAGTTTTTAACAATTCGAGGCAAACCATCTGTTTAACTTTTAATTTGAATCAATCAATTAATTATGGTATATATTTATGTAGAGCTCGTGCTGCAATTAGTAATATGCTGTATATGAATTGATGTAATTGATTTTCAGGTAAGTGATTCTTTTTATAAATATATAAAAAGATCAAAAAATGATGGGCAAAAATATTAAGCACATAGCGAACTCCAATGATTTTGAGTGTGGGGGGGGGGGGGCTAACTTTCTTTCCTATTTTCAGCAATTATTTTCCAACCCATATTTATAGACGACACAAGTATGGCATCACTACTAAAAGTATAGGTGATCAAATTATTGTTGATTACCCCTTCTGATTTGGAGCATATAGTGCAATGAGGAAAACGTGGATAGTTACCTTTAACACCTCTAAAATCAACCTTCTCTCCTCTTATCACCATCACTCAGATCCGTGTTTTTATCTAGCTGGAAAAGAAGACTTTCTCCTTGAGGTTGAGCTAACGGCTAGAAAACGTCATGACGCGAAAGCGATATGACGGGTACAATATTACTAGACACAAACACATAGCCTGGACCGTAGCGGCGGTGATTTGTTAAGAATCACCGTGTCTAGGGCACAGCATATGGAAGGCGGATTCCATCCCTTTCCTTCCGCCGCCTTGAACCTTCCCTGAGTTTTAGTTAGGTAACCATTTACTGCTGGGAGTGGGATCGAACCCGGGTCGTCCAGCCCAAAGACAAGTGCTATAACCACTCGTCCACAAGCCCTCCCTTACATTACCGAGTCTTACCAATTAAAACTCAATACGGCCGTCTCAGAAATAGTATGGATCAAACGAAAGTACTTTATTTACTTCATATACTAGCTAAAACAGCTGATAACGAAATGCCTATTTCATAAAGGTGGTTATTTATTTGCTTCCCACTGAAACAGGATGTTACAAAAGGCCGGAAGTTGAGGAAACCCGCTCCCCTGAAGGCGTCATTCTGGTTGGGTGAAAAATAACCATGGGCATACCTCTTGGCATTACCCAATAGGAACACGTTCGGCGATCGGACATAAAAGGGGAGCTAATGCCGTTGAGTATGCACTGGACCGTAACCCTAATTTCGCCAATCCGGGTCTGGTGTTGCTATAGAACACGTAGGTTGTCGGACTGATTGCAGAGGATAGATTCTAGGTTTGATATGAAATATAGCCGCTGGGCATTTTTTATTGCATAAAGGTGTTCAGTGTTAGTTTCTTCGTTGCTGATAACTTGTGTACATAACAAAAGGAGATACTGATTATAATCGTTAATCAAATCAGGTCTTTCTTGATTTGAATGAGAATAGAACAATGTTATGAAAACTGTTCAAATTAAGTTGGTGGTTGGCAGAGTTTGTGAAAAGAAGACCCCGTGTCAAACACTTTGATCACGAATTAGTCGATACACAGACTCGGGCGATTAGAATGTCATAACAAAACATTGTCTGATTCCGATGTTCAGAAAGAATCATCAATGATTCAAAGGCTATATCAAATGGGTATAGGAAAGTTCACAGGGATTATTGACGGCACAATTTGAGTTATAAACAAAGAATAGACAAATTAAATATCAAAGCACTTTCAGAACGCAGAATGCTGGATGATCTAATGGGATCGTTCGCAATTGTAAACAACAATGGTCTAGTTATTTAAACCTTTCAAAGGGAACAATCGATTTGATCGCTCACCAGAATTAACACCTGGATTTCTTGAGACAGATAGACAGACAGACAGGCAGAGAGAGGTGCAAGAAAAAGAGATAGTAATTAATTGATAAAAGAAGTTGCCCGGGATGTCAAGAATATTACTGGCGTAAATAGGTGTTAGCAATAATATTAGCCGAATTTTTATCATGATATAAAGAATGGATTGCCTGGAGGCTTTCACTTGAGATAGTGAAAAAAACTGAATCTTTGAAAATGATACAGATGTGTGAAAGAAATAATGAGTAAACTATATTTTTTTGAATCTGCTGAGAAGTAATTGTGAACTCTTTGCACATGGTGTCGTTATTTACTTACATATGCATGGCGACGTATATAAATAAATAAAACGTAGGACTTTCTATCAATGTCAACCAATCGTTCTGTTTACTCGTTAGGAAAAAACAACGACTTTTTATCCCAAATGCTCTATGCGTTTTTTCACATGCCTAACACAAATAAACTCATAATGAAACTAGAATGTAAACCAAAAAATTCCAATTCTGAAAACTTTTCAATCTTAAACAAGTAAATAGAATAATCAGAAAATACTAATATTTCTGGTGTATAAAAGTTCACATTTAATTTTTACATACGTGAGAGTTTAACGCAATCTTTGTAACAGAAATATAGGGAAATTAACCCATAACTGTTATTACTACATACGCAAATACGTGAAATATGACAATAAACAATGTTGGAGCTGAGATGAAACATCTGAGCGTTATAACAGGATGGTGCTTCCTTGATGGACAACACAGAAGACCCGATCGGCATCTTGCTATTGCTGGCGCTTCTAATTTAAATACCAGAATGCCACACACACACAACAGGTAAGCATAAATGATAAATAAATTAAATCAAAGACAGTTCAGACGAAGACATGAACCAAAAAGGAAATAGACTTGAAGTAAAACTAGATAACGTAAACTGCTCTATGGACATATTGGACATATCTAATGAATTGTATGCTACGAACCAAAGTATTGCCAAACAGACAAGACATATTATTAAGATAGAATTGCTCTCAAAATAATAGTTAATAGAAATAAGGAGAAGGATAAATAAAGTTATACAATATCTATAAACATACTATCGAAAATGGGCAGGTAGAAATGAGACATGACTTTAATATCAAAGAATGCAGAAATCACTGCCGCGGAAAGAAAACGCTTACAGATGAAAAACAAAAGAAATCGAACGCATTAAAAAAACGATAATCAAGGATGAAAAAGGAATTTCCTTAAAGTATGACAACAAGATGAGAGTAAAAAGGAAGAAGTTAACAGACTCATCGCACACAGTTTAATAGACAATATGACAGTAAGAGCAATCTATGTAAGGGCAACATCTGTAATTAAAAAATGAAATGTAGAAAAAAATCCAGGCCAAAACATTGCATTAACAAAGATCGGATACGAAACTATGACATAATCCTAAGTAAAATATTTAATAGATGTTAAGGCTGTGAAAGAAGCTGAACATAAGCAAATAACAGAAAAACAGCAACAATAATAAGAAAAAAGAGAAAAGCTTCTCCGGTAACATGTAAATAGAGGGGAAGGTCCTAGTAAGGAAAGATAGAATAATAATATATAGATATAAAAAAACAGCAGCGTAAGCAAATAAGAACATTTTAGAATGATGAAAGTCAATTTTACTTTAATAGTAAAGGGGGAAAAGACAGAACACCCATACTCAGAAGAAACCTAAACTGTTGGAACAATATATGGGAGAACTGACAAGAACACAACAGGAACGTGGAATAGTCGAAAGACGTTCAGGAAATTTAAGAAAAAGCAAAAAATAAAATCAATATAGAATCATTTAAAATGACCTAATAATATAGTGAACTTAAAAATATCTGGTCATGACAAAATACATGGATTCCGTTTCCAGAAACTCATGAATCTACATGAAATATCATACGAGCAGACATATGGAGGTATGGGTAAGCAAAGAAGAATCTGCGTTAATTTAGAACTACATCTCGATAATATGGCTAGATACCATGTGGAAATGTTTAATTACACAACTTGACGAAGTAATCAACAACTCCCTGGACCACTGCTGACACTTCTCGGAGAAATGAAGATAGCGGAAAGCTAGACTATCGACAAATTACCTACTATATAACGACCAGAATATTCTGAAAACAGTAAAAACAAGAAATAAAGAAAAAGGAATATCATGGATCGACTATAAAAATGTATGATACAATCATCCAAGCAAGGATGCTTAAAGATGTTTAAAATAACGGAACATGGTCAACGTCGTGGAGAAAGCAATGATAAAAGTTAATACTGCAACAGACATATGAAAGACAACCCGTAGTAGAAGGTATTTCTAGAGAGGCTCCTTATCACCATAATTATTTATCATATCATCACTCACTAACATACTTAGAAAGGCGTATAGATTAGCAGATACGAAGCCGAAAAAATAGTCACAACATTTATATGGGTTGCAGGTGAAGCTGGGATGGTAGCGCTTGATATATTCAAAGCCTTTGACAAGGTTTGGCATAAAGAGCTTCTCCTAAAAATCGACTCATATGGTATTACTGGACAAATATTTAACATAATTAAATCTTATATAACAAAAAAAAAATCCAGGTTGTCCTCGATAGTCTTACATCTAAGCAAAATGAGATAAATGCTGGTGTACTCCAGGGATCCATCATTGGACATCTACTGTTCCTGAACTTCATAAATGAACTCCCTGATTTAATTGAGACTCAGATAAGTATATTTGCTACCGGCACAATGCTCTACTCTAGTCATGTGGGCAAAACCGACGCGCACATATCTGAGGCAATGACTGAATTCTTAGAAAGTGACCTCAAGGCTGTAGTGGATTTGGGGGTCATATATGGTTGGTAACTTTTAATGTCGCAAAGACAACGTTCCTTTCCTTCAATAAGTACCAAAAGAACCCTTTAACCACCGATTACCATGGCAAATAACCCCCTACCTGCGAGTTTAACATTCAAACACCTCGGCCTATCATTCTCAGGTAACATTAATTGGAATAAATACATTGTAGTATGCCAAGGCTGCTGCAAAGAATGTGGACTCCCTCTACCGTGCTAGTAAACTTCTCACACCTGACATTATCCTATATCTCTACAAAACCACCATCTGTCCATGCATGGAGTATTGTTGCCACATCTGGGCTGGTGCACCATCCATTGGTCTCTCTCTCTCTCTCTTAGACAAGGTCCAAAAAAGAGTTGCCAACTTAATAGGTTCCTCACTATCGACCAAACTCACGCCCCTGTCCAATCACCGCAATGCTGCATCGTTGTGCCTGTTTTACAAGTACTTCAATGGATTGTGATCTGATGAACTTGCTGCACTAGTGCTTCCTCGTCGTAAATTTACTAGACAAACTCGGCAATCAGCTAAATCCCATCCATTTACTGTGGAGGTCCATGGATTCCGAAAGGCCTTTTACTCCAATAGCTTCTTTCCCTGTGATGCCGCTCCATCGAACTCCCATCCTGCTCCTGTTTCCGTGTAAATGGGAAGAGAAGCAACGACTGGAATTATTTATAAGACGGAGCAAAGAAATTGTGCACGAGCATGCTTAAATAGTATTTGCGCTTGGAGAAATATAGAATGAACATCGTATGAGCCCAAGAGAAATGTAATTGCAAGAGATTGCATAAACTGCTCACCTTCCAGAAAATACAGACATGCACGTGATGACACCAATCTCAGCTGTTACCACACAAAATAGTCGTGAAAGATCGAGGAAGATGGAAAGACTGAGGAGGAACAGCACCAACAAGACCTTCACTAGAATGGTGCGGGAAGTGCTAGGACCTTGCTGAGGCTTATTGCCACTCAACATACAGAGAAGGCCAACAACATAATTTGGGGCAAAGAACGTGGATGGTTGTCAAAATACGAGATTATTGTATTTCGAACAGAATATGACTATACAAGATTTAAATATCATTATTTCCTATATATACATATATATATATATATATATATATATATATATATATATATATATATATATGTGTGTGTGTGTGTGTGTGCGTGTGTGTGTGTGTGAACCGATAACGTGAACGAAAACAAATAAGAGACGCCTCAAAATTACATTAAAATACTATGAAATGTTTGTACAAATAGAGGTCCCAAATATGAAAAAAGCGACATTAGAAAAGTTAAAGGTTTCGTGATATGTTTACCATTACGTCCGCAGAATAAAAATGATTGCGGCTAAAAGTCAAAACCTTCTATGATCCTTGTATTTTCTATAAAAAGGGTTTGGCAGAGCGACACAATCCAGCCAGACGAGAGTGGTCGACAGTGACAAACAATCAATACACTTGACTGTCCCTTGGATATAGAGGAAGGAAGGAACGAAACTACTATAAGCTAATTTACATACGATGCCACACGCATGCACACATACAAACAAAATGAACGCAGGCAACAACACACACTTCATACATTCCCCTTATCGCCTCTACAAACAAATAGCATATATTTAACGATTTAAACTTACGTTCACATAAGCCCAACTTAAAAATTAACTCAAAGAAACAACATTGTTAACATACACAAATAGGTAATCAGTAATGTTCATGTATATATATATATATATATATATATATATATATATATATATATATATATATATATGCAGCATCTTCTCCTGCAGGCAAGTATTGTTGAATATAAGAGACAACTCATGTCTAGATATCCTTTGGTAGGTCCTTTCCATAGCCCGAATCAGGATCTTAGTTTAGGAGGGTAATTGGCTGATGAATTTGCCATAGTTTGGATTTGTCTCCCAATTACTTTCAGACCTATCCGGGTCCATCTTCAGGGAAATGAGGTTAATCAGGTACAGACCATGTGTTAGTATTATAGAAAGTTTAGGCGGGAATTATGTACTAAGTACGAAAATATATTTAGAGCTATAAACATTTTAGAATATTATTACTAATATTAAAGTTAATTCTATTAATTAGGGTTTTTGGGGGTTTTATATATAGGACTTCTAATATATGGACTTTTTGTTTGTTAGTACTATATTCTAAGATTTTGGTATTTTCTACTAAGAGTTTTCTGAATTCTGATCGGGGGCAGGAGTAGTCGTTGGTTAAGTGTTGGGCTATGGCGCTAGTATCAGACAAATGCATCGTCAATCTTCTCGACAAAGTCGTGGTAGTCAAACTTATGCATATGTTTGTTCTTGGTTGTCGGAAACACAATTTCCCAAAGGGCATTTAAACTCATGAACAAGGTTTGTCTTATCCAAAATTTTAATCAAGGGGGAAGAATTATTTGTGATAATAAGGATAGTGGTTTTTACTTTATTGTAGAAAATGATCAGTTTTACTTTTTTATTTGGGTCAGTAGGGAATACGTTCTTATTAATAATATTTCTTAGAACTTGTTCATCTATTTTATAATTCTGATGGAACTGGTTACGCTAAAATAGTTTAATAGTTGTGTTTAGTAGAGAATTGAATTTATTATTATTATTATTATTATTATTATTATTATTATTATTATTATTATTATTATTATTATTATTATTATTATTATTATTAGTAGTAGTAGTATTATTATTATTGTTATTATTATTATTATTATTATTATTATTATTATTATTATTATTATTATTGTTATTATTATCATTATCATTATTATCATAGACATTATTTTTAAACAGTCGAATTTGTTGATCGATTACGTAGTTTGGGAAGCAATGATTAACTTGAGTGTTTTATATTGATAAGTTTATGTTGGAAGATAGTATGGAAGGAGGCAATTAGTTTCGCTATATATATATATATATATATATATATATATATATATATATATATATATATATATATACATATATATATATATGTTTCGTTTTATTAAATCTGTTTGCACTTTTTTCTTTTCATATGAAGATTTATGTTATGCTTTATTAGTCATATAACATTTATGGGTTCCTGAAGCTAGGAATCAGCTTGTCCATTTTAAACGCAGGTGACATGTTCCATACAATAACTGCATTGCGTATGCATTTTGTGAGAAAACAAATGACTATTCGTTTGATATATATCCACACGTTTTTAATTATTTGTGTGTGAATAGAGAGATAAAGAGACACAGAAAAGAGAGAGAGACGACTTCTGCCACGCTTATTAGATTCACAGAGAAGGCTACATTTACGCTTATTCGTCTATAGATAGCTTCTCGTCCTCAGCGGACTTTATATAGTATTTAATTCATCTAGCACGGGTGACTATTTTAAATTTCACTCAGATGGTCCAGGCTCGAGAGGAAGGGAGTGGGATAAGTGCATTCGAAGATAGATTGACGCAGATTTGAGACTGTTCAAATAATTAAACGGATTCGTTGTCACATTAGTCACTTTTTTTCTTTCCTATTTGATCTGATCAGATTTCTACATTCCTGTCTCTTCCTGCCTTCTTTAATTCAATTACACTGTATTTTCTTATGACCTCCTCATCTCTCGTCCATTTTATCTGCATGCATTAGCATGATACTGGCAAACCAAAACCAAAACCGAATTTAAAACGATGATGCTGATGATAATGATTATAAAAAAAAACTACTAGTGATGCTGATACTAAAGCTGCTGCCACTGTTATTAATACCCCTGCTACATCTACTGATGAAACTGCACTGTTGCTATTACTACTGCTGCTACTGTTTTGTTAATGTTAATATTAATACTACTCCAGCTACTAATACTGCTGCTTCTACCGTTGCTACTCTTGATATAACCGATAATACTGAAATTCACGCTACTGCTGCTGTCGATGATGAGTTTACTGCCGCTGCTTAACACTGCTGCTAATAGTAGTACTTCTGATGCTACAGATAATGGTGTTGTAACTGTTTCTAATTCTACTGCTGATGATGATTCTGTTTGTTCTTGTGTTGTTTGTTTTTTCAGCGAATCTGACTTCTTCATGGCCCCACGGAGATCATACTTCAGTATTTTCTGGTCCACATAAAGCCCCTCCCCCTATGTGTTATGCCTGCAAGATTGCTACAATTTACACGCGAACCCCAGTGCAGCAAGGCCCAGCTGTTGCATACGCAGTTGAGGAAGGTTTGGTTTAGAACACAGAAAAGAATGGCGGTCGTACATGCGCAGAAGAAATGTTGTTATCATCACTTCATGTATTTGAGGTTCCGCGCCTGACGCGTCTTTGTTTGTTACATACAGATGGAGAGGCGACTAGAAAACGATGGATTCTGATGTTGGCTCCTTGATTTTTCACTAAATACCTGTTAGCAAGGTAGCCCTGACACTATCACATTACTACCGTCGCAATCATCGTTACAAAGAGTTTCACTAGGAAAGAGGGTGATGATGCTGTCACGCTTGTTGTAACTACTACCTCTGTTAATATTGCTTTTGATAATGATGCTACTGTTCTTTTCAACTACTATTTATATTGCTTTCAGCGATGGTGATGGTGTTATCCGTCAGCTATAACTAGTGCTACGTCTGCTAGTGTTTCTATTCCTGATGTTAGTGATGATACTACTATTACTACTATTACTATTTACTAATACTGTTGTTACTACTACTCGGGATGCTACTGTTATGTAGGAGTGCGATTTAAAGAGTATCAGGACGGGGTGCTCCGATGGCAACGTTTTGGGTTTTAAACTCCGTATGTATACTCCTATGTCTTAGGAACTTTGGTTGTTTCTCGATTCTACTTCTATCTGGTAACCTCCCTCATCTGACGTATCGTCTGTATATAACTCTTAGCTGGTCGTTGAATAAATAAACTGATGAAATGTTCATTTTTAATTTCTATAAGTATTTTAATTTAACATACGGATACGTTAATCATGTAGACAGAAAGCGAGAAAGGTTAAGAGGGAGAGAGAGAGGAGGGGGCGACACCGTGTTGAACTTACGTTCGTCGTGTCTGGCGTATTTCGTCTGTTTTTCCATTCGTTCTTTAGTACAACTAATGCGTTTTGATTTAGATTTTTTTTCTGAAATTTGCAAAATGACCCCCACCACCAGATTAAATCTTCTGAACGGAAAGAAAATGAACAGAAAACAGATTAGAAAGAAGAAAACGAAGAAAAAGAGATGAAGATGACAGATGGAATGGTGAAAACTATCGAGAAAGAGTAATTTAGCAAAGATGTTCATGGATTTTAGAAGCTTCGTAATGACGTAAGATTGCGAGGTTCAGCAACGTTGAGCCTGTCAAGTACTAAATGGGTAACCATTTGGAAGGAGTAGATTTTGTATGTGACAAAAATCTTTTCAGAGCTCTCTGGCAACAGATGGTGCGACATCTGTCTTAGTTCCCACTTTTCACTTTCCATTCCTCTTAAAGAAAGTAAAACTTGGAGTTGAAATAAAAAATTAAAAAACGAAGACCAAGAGAAAAGATAAAAACTGAGGTTAAAAAGGTTGGAGACAAAATTCGGAGAATAAACAGATAAGAAAAGGAATGAAAAAAGACATTTTTAAGTCTATGAAGAAGCAATTCAAAACACAGTTCAACTTGTTAGTTGTTTGTCTATAGAGAAGAAAAATACGGTTAGAATATATATATATATATATATATATATATATATATATATATATATATATATATATATATATATATATATATAATTTGATGGATTATAAATTTTATGACATGAGTTATAAAAGTGTAAAATATTATAATGAAACTCCAAAAGTAAAAAGTAGAAACTTAACAATGTTTATCCATATGTACATGCATTTCAGAAAATAATTTATTGAAACTATTACATTTGATCGTTCTAGAGGTAGAAGAAAAAGAAAAAGAAAAAAAAAGAGATGATTCTAGAGATAGAAAAAGAAAACAAAAGAAAAAAGAAGAGATGATTCTAGAGATAGAAGAAGAAGAAAAAGAAAGAAGAAGAGATGATTCTAGAGATAGAAGAAGAAGAAAAAGAAAAAAAAAGAGATGATTCTAGAGATAGAAGAAGAAGAAAAAGAAAAAAAAGAGATGATTCTAGAGATAGAAGAAAAGAAAAAAAGAAGAGATGATTCTAGAGATAGAAGAAGAAGAAAAAGAAAAAAAAAGAGATGATTCTAGAGATAGAAGAAGAAAAAGAAAGAAGAAGAGATGATTCTAGAGATAGAATAAGAAGAAAAAGAAAAAAGATGAGATGATTCTAGAGATAGAAGAAGAAGAAAAGGAAAAAGAAGAGATGCTTCTATAGATAGAAAGAAAAAGAAAAAGAAAAAGAAAAAAGAAGAGATGGTTCTAGAGATAGAAAAAAATAAAAAAATAAGAGATGATTCTAGAGATAGAAGGAGAAAAAGAAAAAAGAAGAGATGATTCTAGAGATAGAAGAAGAAGAAAAAGAAAAAAGAAGAGATGATTCTAGAGATAGAAGAAGAAGAAATAGAAAAAAGAAGAGATGATTCTAGAGATAGAAGAAGAAGAAATAGAAAAAAGAAGAGATGATTCTAGAGATAGAAGAAGAAGAAAAAGAAAAAAATAAGAGATGATTCTAGAGATAGAAGAAGAAGAAAAAGAAAAAGAAGAGATGATTCTAGAGATAGAAGAAGAAGAAAAAGAAAAAGAAGAGATGATTCTAGAGATAGAAGAAGAAGAAAAGACAAAGAAGAAATCGAATAAAAAGGTAGAAGAAGAAAAAAACAGTTTTAGAGATAGAAGTAGAGAAGGAGAAATAAAGAAGATTGAGGATGGGGGAGGAAAAGAATAAGTAGAAGAAAAAGAAGAAAACAATGTCGTAAACCTAAAATGATTCAAAAAGCCGAAGAAAAAAGGAATAGTTTTGGGCATATAAAGTATATGCAAGAGACAGTACTGCCGATCTCGCAAGAACCTAGATTTTAGCCTTCAAGGCACAAACGCTTTCTTATGAGCTAATTTTTAATCGCCGACAACTCACGTAAAATCCTGCCGATGATATAGATATTTCTATCATATTGATATCAAATAACCAACTGACAAATTCCGTATATGAGTCGCAATTTAAGGAACAACTCGATCGACATCTTTTTCATTTTTTTCCTAGCCAGTCGTGTGAATAGCGTAACATCCTTCTCCATCTGTGTACGTGGGATTCTTTAGCGTCTAATAACTTTTCATTTCCCTTCTCGGCTTTCAATTTCTCACGATTCTGAACAAGGATTCTATTTCTTCTTCATTCCGAGCCAATCTTTCCTTGTCTCAATTTCCATCTTAAAACAAAATATCCGTCCATTTATACACAGTTTCTTTCTTCTCGTATTGGCCTTCTCTTTTGTTCGTAAAAGGCAGCATTTTACTTTTCCTTCTTCCGGAACACATTTTATCCTCCGGATCGTTTTCATCGCACACGTTTAAGGACTTTTAGATTTCTATCAACATGCATATATGCATGTCATTTTACTGAGCCTCATTGTTTCCGTACATTTTACGCCCCTCACTCTCCCCTATAACTCTCTCTCACTCCCCCTTTTTCTCTTATATATATATATATATACATATATATATATATATATATATACACACAAGTATCATTAAAAATAACGGACATCTTGTGTCTGGATATTTTTTCTATGATCCTTTCCGTTTTTCTGATTAGGTTCTTAGTTTCAGAAGGAAACTGGCTGATAAAATTGCCAAAGCTTCCCAAATCGCTTTCGGACCCTTCCAGGTCCATCGTCAGTGGAGTAATGTTAACCAGGCATAGACCTAGGAGTGAATATATATTCTATTTAGGCGGGAAAAATAAAGGACTGTGTTTTATGTAAATTTATATTTATAGGCATTTGAGTATATTAGTACTAATCAGAAAAACGGAAAGGATCATAGAAAAAATATTCAGACACAAAATGTCCGTTATTTTTAGTGATACTTGTATAAAAGAAAAGATGCTGCCAAGATACACACACACACATATATATATATATATATATATATATATATATATATATATATATATATGTATATATATATATATATGTTTTCTAGCTATAAATCTTTCTGACAAGACATCGGGTACTTACGAGAAGGTTGCCAACATCCCTAAGTGAAAGTGGAACCGACTGGATTCGAACTTGGATCACCCAGGTCTTTAGTCCGTGTCGTTATCCACTTAACCACTCTCACCTCCCCATCAATTCGTTTATTCTTATTGAATTTTATTTCATCCTCATCGGAATTTGTTAATACATAAATGTCTTATCAGTCATATTTTGAACTGGTTTGTAAAACAGTTTCTGTGAAAGTGTGAATTACTCGTGATATGTGTAAAACCAATTTCAATATCTATATTAATGGAGTTATATGATAATTTCGCATGTGTGTGTGTCGCCTTGATGTAACCATGATTATTTACCAGTTAAGTATTATTTGTTTTAATTTAATATCAATCGAATATCTATTGAAATAAAAATGAAATTGTATAAAAACTAAATTTTGAAAATCATATTAAAAAAGATTTACATCCACGAGAATTCATTTTGGTTTATTAAATTATATTCCCTTTTCGTTTCTATACGAAACAGACAGCTTGTTTCCTTCTCTCTGGATTCGTAATGTAACTTACCTTCTTCTAGATAAAAATAACTATTGTTTCTTGAATTAGCGTCTAGTATGTACAGCAAATCAATATATTGTTATTTATATATATATATATATATATATATATATATATGTGTGTGTGTGTGTGTGTGTGTGTGCGTGTCTGAAAAGGACAAACAGAAAAAATAATTAAATACACGACTAAATCATCACGAAACGAGAAATTTTACCGGTTTCGTTCGAATCAACAAATGTCTTCAGAAAAAGTGGATATTTATAATTTACTCGATTTACGGTAAAAACATCGGAAAAACGAGATGTTATTGGCAGGTGTAAAACTATTTGAAACAGACAGAATAATGAAACACGTGCGGCAGAGACGTTAAAATAAGAAAAGGAGGGGAAGAAAGAAAAGGAGAAGAAAAGACATGGAAATATGGATGAAATGTAGTAAAACATGAAAAGTTATTTTAATCGGGATCGCAGTTATTTAAGCAGTGGCGTGATATATTGCATTGGTTCAGTGCGGTTTTTGTCGGATATTTGCTTAACGAATACGACCCGGGTCTATGTTAGATGGTGATGAGAGAAGTAGTATAGCGCTTTCGATGCACTTGCGACGTGAGAGAGAGTATTCGATCTTCAGGAGGGTGCGGTTTGAAAAGTCAAAATTGTGGGTAAATGTGTTTATGTGCATGATTTTTTGCGTTAGTGGGACCTTAAACGCTACAATCCACTAACACACCCAATTTTGACTTTCCAACCTGCAAGTTCGAATACACTCTGCCACGGCGCTATAATACTTCTAATTCAGTTGGTGGATCAATATAGGCTTGTTATTATCGTCATATGTGTGGTTGCTGTATAGGTTCAGTTTGGGTCCTTGTATCCAATTAATTATGTTAGCTTTTATATGATAACATATATGAGCCTATCGGAGAATCTGGGTGGATCGATTAGGTTTAAGTCCTGGCCATATATTGTTCTTTTTATTAATGGGTATTCGATAAATATATTGCTAGTATTTTAACTAGTAAGATTTAATATATTTTATATATTTTATATATTTAAAATGTGTAGAAAAAATTAGAAATTAAATATGATGAATTATCTAATGATGTATGTCACTTGCGAAAGTTAGGGATTGCGGGGATGCGAGTGTAGGTAATATTTAGGTTGGTAGGAGAGATGTGGAATGTGATATGTATAATATATCTGGGGAGAGGAGGGGTGTGTTATATTGTATATAAAGAATTAATTTGATAATAAGTATAAAAAGTGTTGGATCGGGGGGGGGGATGAGTCTTATATTTTCCAGATGATGTAGAGGTCTTTACACTTATGTACGTATATGGCTATTAATGAGTTATATATGTTTGTTGTTAGTTAAAATTTTCTATTGTGGAGACATTGTTTAAAAACCGCAGTTTTGATGTTCATACGGATTCTGGAAGGGTTATTGTTTGCCTGTAGGATCCTGAATTTTCAGTGGTGCATAATGGGCAATTCCTGGAGGTAGTGCTATAAGGCTTTTGTTTATCAATGATCCTTCATTTAGTTTCATAGGGGATGTTGGACTCCTTGAGCACCCACTAGTTGCTAAGGACGTATCATTATTTTTTCCTCGATATTCGAAGCTGTTATTGTGGGTGTAACACCTCTGTTTGAAAGATCCTTGGGGCATTTCGATGTAAATTTCTTCTTTTATGTAGTTTACACCAGATATTACTTTGGCTTCGTACTCTATGGATTTGAATGTGAAACATAAGCAGCAGGGGATTGATTTGCATTGTGAGTTTTGAGGTAAGAAATGAGGGGCAGCAAGAATAATTCGTTCTGACTGTATTTTTATTAAAGAGTTTACGAAGCTTATTAGATTGTGGAAGGTGTTTATCTATTAATTAAACGAATTGTTTTCTGTGTTATACCTGACACTGATGGAATTGGGGGGGGGGCAAGATAATGTTGCTTTCCCTATTGTATCTGTGTTGTCTGGTAAGTTGGGTAGGTATGTAAGCGAATTCTTCTCCATAACCGAATTTGTAGAGGGCTTGGAGCGGCTTGTTGGAAAATCTCGGGGCTGAATGAAAGGTTGGAGATTCTTTTTCTTAGGTTGGTATAAGGCTCTAAAAGACAAGAGGAGGTGTCAGAAGTGAGTGTTGACATACCTTCGCTGTTCGCTGGGTTTGTAGTATGGTCTAGTGGAGTTGTTAGTAAAGTTCAGGGGTTCGTTTATGAAGTACATGCTAGTGAGATTTGTATCAATAGACATATTGAATCTTAGCACTTTGAAGAATGCTGTTAATAGCTTTCTAAATCTGACGAGTTCTTGACCGTTTTTTTTGCAAGAAAGACATAGCCTGTCGTCTCAGTAGAAGCCACACTCTTGGTTATGGATCTTGGTTTGTAGACAATATAAGAGGAAATGCCCGATAAGATCACATACATCTGGACTGTCGTAGTCTACCGTCAATACATCAAAGCAGCCTTAAGGATTGGGTTTTTAACCCATGTTTATTGTATAGAGAAGGGTTTTCTTTTCTTAGATCGCTGATTTCTATTTCGTTTTTTGTCGCTTTTTCGACTTGCCACTCTTAAAAAATCATCGTAACAGTTGAGCGAAACGTTGAGATTCATCATTGAGTGTTTTATTTGTCCTGTCTCTATTTTTACTCATGTTTCGCAAATGTTTACACTACTACTCATATAAAATCATAGAATTGCGTCAGTAATTCAATTTTTAATATATTAATTAGTATTTTGATAATTTCTGATGACCTAAAAGCTGTATTACAGTTGTATAATGTGACTAGACAGGTGAGTCCTTCAAACTGAGATCAAACAAATATCATTTTTTATTCGATAATCAGAGGTTATAACAGTAGTCCATGAGCAAACACGGTGTTCGAAACAAATTTGAAAATATTTTGATATTCTTTTATTTCGGAACCATTTGAAGTATTTTATAACGGTGAAGTGTTACGTTGTGTAGTATTGGTGAGTTTGAAAGCTGGAGACCATAGGTGACTGGAAAGCACCGGAATATTGGAAGAGAGTGACTTGCATTATCATGATTCGCGTCGGGTTCGAAAATTCGGAAGTCTTAGTTGCAGCTCAATGCTTTTTTTGCATACTTGTGAGATGTGAGCTGGAGAATCGCGACAGCGATGTGAAAGCAGTGGTTATCAGTAATAAGGATCATAACATGCATTTTGACCGTGTCTGCACAATTCGTCAAGAAGCTGTAATAACGGTGCCAGAATCAAACTGATGTTCAAGCGTCTCTCGAACATCACCGCGCAGACCGGACGCTACAGGGTGAAGTCATGCCTGGACGAAGTTTTCGTGCGAGCTCTATTCGGCAAAAGATCCTCAAACAGATGCACCTTAAATATTGAGAATACATCAATTATTAGTCAAGATGTGTACGTTTTTTATTCCTTTTCAAAATGTGCCAAATTACTCTCGAAGACTCTGTAACCACGAAAGAGAAAGATCTTAATAGTACGGATGTCTTTAGATAAGGATTAATTATTTTTACTATTTTGCTCATTCAGACTGAGAACAGTAGTCCGAATAATTCAAATAATACAGAAAATTGTAATGTTTATATAAACTATATAAGCTGCCGAAGAGTGCTCTATTCGTTTTGTTTATAGTAGTTAACAATATATCAATTCATCACACTATTATTTATCTATCAGTATCTATATCTATCTCTTTCTCTCTCTCAATCTCTCTCTCTCTCTCTCTCTCTCTCTGTATATATATATATATATATATATATATATATATGTGTGTGTGTATGTGTGTGTATTTAGAAATTTATATATACATCTATCTATATTTTATATATTTTCATATATTCAATAGTTTTCATTAGTTTCTTTCTTTTCTTTCTATATATTCAGCTGTTTTCCCGCTGCCTCTTTGTCAAAATTCACAATTATTTAATGAATATTACGCCAAAAAACTCATTGTATTACCGTATTAAAATTCAAATACATTGAAAAAGGTTGTTTTTTTATTAAGCCTTTTCTTACACTCACCAAAATCCAGTTTGTAAGATGAAGCGGGTTGACAGAATTTTGTGGTGATTTTAACTTTTAGTCACAAATAATCTCATCTTGGTTGACAGTTAATAGCAGTCTTTCAAAAGTATCACTTGAAGTTGACATGTTTGTTTAATTCGAAGCATGGTCCATACGAACCTCTTAATCAGCACACACGCACTCAGACACGCAAATATGCACGCCTATATATCTTATAGCGCGTGGATGCAAAACGTAATAAATGCAGTTTCTTCCAATTGAGAAATTAGAATTCAGAAATCTAGAATTCTACTGTAAATGTTTATCTTAACTGAAATGTTTCTCTTAACTGAAATGCTTATCTAAATTGAAATGTTTATCTTAACTTTAATACTTATCTGAATTGAAATATTTATCTTAACTGAAATGCTTATATAATTTGAAATGTGTATCTTAACTGAAATGTTTATCTTAATTGAAATGTTTATCTTAACTGAAATGCTTATTTAAATTGAAATGTTTATCTTAATTGAAAGCAAACCATCAGTCAGACATTACATCGAGTAAAATATTCTTTGGGGTGGTTGAAAGATGAGAATACAGGAAATTTGAAATCGGTGCTTATCATATAATGCGTGTAAACTATATAAATAATTAATTATAAATAATAATATTTTTCAAATTAACTCATATACACCTGTGTGTGGTGCCAAACCTGCAATCATCAGTATGGGAGGAGAAAATCCCTGGCGGTTACACGGTTAAACCCGAATACAAAAGTATTCGGAACGCATATGCCGTATATATATATATATATATATATATATATATATATATATATATATATATATATATATATATATGGTAAGTCAATGAAAATTGATTAGACCTGCAAATGGAAGAAAATCAATATCTTCAGTTGTTCAAAATCAGAGGAGAATTATGATTGATAAGTTGACAGAAGAGGACTGTCAAAGTTGTAAATTTGAAAGATTTTGATATTTTGTCGCTGTTTTTGCCTTGGAATACGCTCAACTGAAGACAGGAAGAATATTGTTTTCTTAATATGGCCAATCTTATTTGATCCCCCCTCCGAGGACAACAGACTTGGGTGGAATCATCGTCGTTGGATTTTTATACAGATTCCTCTGGGTTAACCAATATTTCTGAGCCCCACGCTTTTTGGATTTCGTTATTGGTGACTTTCATGCACGTTTGAACTTCAAAATTTTTTAAAAACTCTTTCAAATTTACAACTTTGACAGTCCTCTTCTGTCAACTTATCAATCATAATTCTCCTCTGATTATAAGATTTTAATCTTTGAAAAGCCTGGTTTAAGGAATGAAAGAGAAGAAAAATAAATGTTTTTATTAACTAAACTGCTCCTTGTTTTGAACAACTGAAGATATTGATTTTCTTCCATTTGCAGGTCTAATCAATTTTCATTGACTTACCATATTTTTGCTCTATCCAGTCTATTAAGCTTTCCTTATTTCACAATAGGTCCAACTCTCTAAAAGTTTACCTTTTAGTTGTAATTTATATATATATATATATATATATATATATATATATATATATATAACAAAATAGAGAGATGATAAAGATAACATATTATATTTAACATAATCCTATCAAGAAAAGCCAATGCTCAATATACGAGATAGAGCAATTATAAAAAGAAATGAATGATGGGAATAAAAATTGATAAAAGACAATAGTTATTGAATCATCAACTATTTTAAACAAGAAACATATCAATAAAAATGTGTTCCTTTTCTTTAACCAATGGCTTATAAAAAATGCAAGATTTTATCACCATAGGAGATCATCGGGATTCATTAGCAAAAGATACATTACTGTTAGCACAGATTTGAAAATATAAAAACAATATATAACAAAAAGTAAATACACACACATTTTTTGAGCAACCCACATCGTTGGAATAATGCAACATGTCCAAAAATGGTATATCCAAGATATTATTAATGTCAAGCAAGTAAATATAGCAGAAAGTGTTGAAAACGTTCGAATAATATAAGGGTACAAATCCAATGCTGAAGTTTGATAAGTAAAAAAAAGTGAGACCCACAAAAGAAAAATATGAGAGTATGAATCTCTAAATAAAACACACACTATACGTAAATCAATCTGCCCGGTAATTTAATATCCCGGGGCCAATAAAAAATGTGATTACAGGCCTTAAACGACCAAATTTAGAATTCAGAATTATATATATATATATATATATATATATATATATATATATATATATATATATAATATTACTATTTCATGTATCCACATGAAAATTTATAAAGAGATATATCTTTTTATGTATCAATTTTCAATATTTACTTCAACAGTGCTCGATACGTAAGTAGAGCTAGGTAGTAACGTAAAGAATCTGAATTGTTAATTAGCTAGTCGTGTGTATAAAAACACCCGGCAAAACAAGGTCCATGCATTTTAGCCTGAAGATTTCCCCCGGGGATGAAACGCGGGGGGGGGGCTCTGTGTAGCTTAATTGCTATAAATATATTTTCATAACTTACTACATATATACTACTGTATAGATATTTATATACACCCCAATATATAATAAAAAAACAATATGTGTTCATATATATATATATATATATATATATATATATATATATATATATATATATATATATATATACATATGTAAAATATATATCTGAACCATCACAAAACATATAGCTAGTAAAATCTTGTCCGACAAAACAATTTTAAGTTTTACAAGAGCAAATAAAAATAGCAAGTTCGACCATCATCCGCCGTCTAAAATAAATTCGCAAAGAAATCCATCGCTCTATTTCCTATAATAAGATGCTTTAATTATTTTTTTTTAAATTGTTAATACCGGTTTATACGTTTTTACCTTTTTTTTCCTTTTTAACTCTTTCAAGTTTGAGACGTTTTCTTTCCTTTCTCATTTCTTTTCTTTAATTTCAAACCGCCTGATGCATTATTTTATATAAATGTGCATATTGGTGAGAACACTAGCGAAACATAATTCTTTTACAATCATTTTGAGAGAGGTGTACAATCGGATATATATATATATATATGTGTGTGTGGGGGTGTGTGTGTGTGTATGTGTAAAGGAGTAAAGCGACTAACATTTGTAAGATATGTAAATAGATGTACATATCTGATGATAGCGCACCACGCTTGAAACGCGTTATATAAAATGATAAAATAACAAAATAATAAATAAATGTTGAAAAAAACCTTTTTACAAATGTGGTAACCTTACTCCTTTACATATACTTTTCTTTTGCTAATACTGCACTACCCTCTTTTATATATATATATATATATATATATATATATATATATATATATATATATATATATATATATATATATATATATATAAATATTTGTTATTGTTTATTTATCTATGGACCTATACGTTTCGTCTTTTTTCAATCAAGACTCATCAGCATAGAAGTACGACTATTCACCACCGGTCACACGATTCGAAACCCTGGATTACAGTATCTGAATAAATTATATATATATATATATATATATATATATATATATATATATATTTATAATTTATTTAGATACTGTATATTACATATTTCAGCAATGTACCGCGGTTTCATCCAAAAGGGCAGATTTAGAAATCTTTAGTAAATCTCCGTGCTCAGTGGAATCATCGGCAAGCTGAAATGATTGTAGTCACGCCCGACAAGCTCTCTTATATGATCGAGCGCTTTATTTGATTTCTTTTCATATACAACCTGACACTCTCTCTCTCTCTCTCTCTCTCTCTCTCTCTCTCTCTATATATATATATATATATATATATATATATATATATATATATATATATATATATATGTCAACATAACACCTGCTTAGAAAAGTCAACCCAGAAGACAGCACTCACCCCCTTTGCCAGAAAGATCGCCCATAGGATGTGAAGACCAAAGGAAAAAATTGACTCGAAACTTGAGGGTGCTGAAAGTAAACGCAACCTCTAATTCGTTTCTATTATGGGCAGCGTGAGTGTCCCTGTATAGTCACGCTGCATTAAATGACATGCTATATTAAACCGAGTTCCTTGATTTATCTGGATGCATTGAGACACAGATAGTTTAAAGTAACGCACTAATGATGCATCAAGTGCTTTCGACTCTTGAGATGAAGAACAGAGTAAAAATTATAAATTAAATATTAGTCGACTGTTGATTCATCTAAGTTTTTTTTATTATCATATAAGACACCATCTAGTATATAGAATATACTGTTGACAGAAAATTACTATTTGAGGGTCTACATTTTTATTTTCCCGATTATTAAATGTAGACGCTAATTAATACGAGAATAACGGATTTACAAAATTACGTCATTGATTCAAATTTATTTAAATTTATTTTTATTCTAATCATTAATTTTTCTTGTTGATGCATTATTTTAATGTATTGATTTTTATTTATTATTTATGTATTAAATTTATTTATGTATTAAATTTATTTTAACAATGTTTGTTTAAATAATTACTTGGTGCCCACCTACACAATATATATATATATATATATATATATATATATATATATATATATATATATATATATATATATATATATATATATAATTATTAAAAGGACAAAACCATACACACATTAAGGTTGTATACATTATAAATTATTTATATTAAATTATTTCCCTTAACTAGGTCTCGTCAGACGTATAAACAACCATGTCAAAAAATGTGGTTATTTATACGTCTGAGGAGACCTAATTAAGGGGTCGAAATAATTTATAATGTATACAATCTTAATGTGTGTATAGTTTTTTCCTTTTAATAATTGTGTTTTGCTCTGTTTAAATTACATTGAGTTCTTTTATTCGGATTCTCAACGCAAAATTTAAATCTACACACTAATATATATATATATATATATATATATATATATATATATATATATATATATATATATATATATGCATATATATTTATATATATATATATATATATATATATAATAATCGAGGTAAAACATCCACAGGGTAGTACTCCAATATATATATATATATATATATATATATATATATATATATATATATATATATATATATCAAGGTAAAACATCCACAGGGTACTAATCCAAAGAATTTCAACAGGGTTTATAAAAAGTGTTCAATATCAAATAGAGCTTTTATATATGATTATTTTTATTTACACATACATTTACAAAATCTGCGACACTGGCATGTCGATGTTATCGATCAACAGCTAGTATAAATTGATATCTCATCAGGTAGAGTTAGAATTCCATCTTAATTTAAGATCATATTTGGAAAGTTGTTGATCGATAACATCGACATGCTAGTGTCGCAGATTTTGTACATGTCTGTGTAAATAAAAATAATCATATATATATATATATATTGTATATATATATATATATAGATAGATAGATAGATAGATAGATAGAGAGAGAGAGAGAGAGAGAGAGAGGAAGAGAGAAAGAAAGGGACAGAGAAAGGAGAACAGAGGTAGAGAGAAACAGAGAAACAGAGAGCGATAGAGAAAGATGTGGAGAGAGTAGGACCACAGACAGAGCAGAAGAAGGCGTGTCAGATAAGCTAAAACTATTGGTATAGTAAACATGTGTGCATGGATAAAAGTAATACAAGTCAGTGAAAGAGAAAACGGAAAAGAAAGAACGTACTTGCCAGGTTAGGATGTGCAGAATAAGATCGGAAAACCACTGTTTTCGAAACTTGAGATTAAGTTTTGATACAGTTTTCGTATGACATTTGCCTTACATAGAACGAAGCAATCAGAAACTTGATCTAAAATCTAATTAAAAAACGCAAAAATAGCAACGATATTCAGAGGTGTAAGTAAATCATGATGATATATGTGGAAGTATATATATATATATAGTGTAGGTGGGCACCAAGTAATTATTCAAACACACATCGTTGAAATAAATGAATACAATTAAGAATGCCTGGTCAGTACTATATGTGTGATCATTTGGGACTACCAGGTGCTGTATGTGCTCTCTGATTATCTCGGCATTGTTTCAAGTCGTCTTGAACTGATTGCCATTGGAATAAGCAGTGCCGACTGTGATTGTACAATTACACGCGCGGCCAGCCCCTTACAGGGCACTCATACGTCGAGGAGAGAGTCTATTGAAAAGGGACGAAACGTATAGTACATAGATAATAAACGATCACAAATATTTTATATATATATATGTTATATATATATATATTTTATATATATATATTTTTATATATATATATAAAATATTTGTGATCGTTTATTATCTATGTACTATACGTTTCGTCCCTTTTCAATCAGGACTCATCAGCATAGAGATATGACTATTTACTACCGGTCGTACGATTCGAAACCCTGGATTACAAGTATTTTTAAACTCAAATCCAACGTCATTAACCGCGCGGCCAATATTTGAATAGCCGATAAACAATGATAATTTTAACACATTTAAAAGCGGCACGATATCCAGGCATTCTACTTCTATTAAAGAAGGAATGATGCATATAAAGCAAGTGACGTCATGCTGTGTTTGTACTACCATTTAGAGTGCTCTACTTATTTTACGAGGAGCGACAAATATTTATATTTATATATATATATATATCTATATATATATGTGTATATATACATATATATGTATACATACATATATATATATATATATGTATATGTATATATATACATATATATATATACATATACATATACATATATATATATGTGTGTGTGTGCATGTATCAACAACAGTGTTACTATACTACCATGCAGTTTTTATGAATATAATTATTACATATAAAAGATCTGGTTGCAAATTACTTCGAATTCTGTTATTATACTATCAGTTTTCAAAGTTCGACGTGAGGTCTCCATGGTTCCGGTTTCGAACGCAAAAATGGAGTGAAATTTTGCGGTACTTATACGTTAGTAACTATGTATTTGATGACGTATCCACATTGGTTGTAAAAAC
Organism: Sepiola atlantica; assembly: GCA_963556195.1. Lineage (NCBI taxonomy): Eukaryota > Metazoa > Mollusca > Cephalopoda > Sepiida > Sepiolidae > Sepiola > Sepiola atlantica. Next base: position 63,404,959 of record OY744539.1, on the reverse strand, counting down.
GTTTTTATTTATGCATAAAAATAGTTTTCCTATCTGTGTGTTTCTGTATTCACTTACGAGTTTTAGAAAGTAATTTCACAGAATGCAAAAAAGTTAGAATTAATCATATTATATGATTAATGGCAAGTTCTGTTTCGGATGGATATATATATATATAGATAGATAGATAGATATGGAAATATATATTATATAACTACATGATATGTGTCTTTGTTGCATTACTGCAGCATCCATTTCAAAGGTGATATAGTATAAAGAAATGGAGATAGATAGATAGATAGATAGATAAATAGATAGATAGATAGATAGATAATAATATATATATAAATATTTGTTATTGTTTATTTATCTATAAATACCTATCTATACCTATACGTTTCGTCTCTTTTCAATCAAGACTCATCATAGAAGTATGACTATTCCCTACCGGTCACACGATTCGAAACCCTGGATTAAAAGTATTTTTCAACCCCAACTCAGATAGGCCAATTCTGAACAGCATATAAACAATGATAATTTTAACACATTTAAGGCGGCGAGACATACAGGCATTCAACTTCTATAAGTGAAGGAATGATGCATATAAAGCAAGTGACGTCACGCTGTGTTAGTACTACCATGTACAGTGCTCTTCTTTTTAACGAGGAGCTTCAAATATAAATCTTTGTTATTGTTTATTTATCTATAGACGTATACGTTTCGTCTTTTTTCATCAGCATAGAAGTATGACTATTCACTACCGGTCACACGATTCGAAACCCTGGATTACAAGTATTTTTCAATCCCAACTCAGATAGGCCAATTCTGAACAGCTTATATACAATGATAACTTTAACACATTTTATTGTGAATTTTAATTTTAACTAATAAGAAGCTTCTGAGATTTCAATTCGGGGGTCAGGAGATAATATTTTTTGCGTTTTGTTTGAGTTGAACGTTATTGAACGCCCCCCTCTCTAAAAAGTAGCTTGTCACGTTAGAGATAGAGAACAACATTGACCGTTATTTTTCAGCTGCCGATAAACATTTCAAGTCTCGAGCGTATGAATTGAAGACGTATTTTGGGTAGATATACAAATGTTATATTTATTGTGAATTTTAATTTTAACTAATTAAAAGCTTCTGAGATTTCAATACGGGGGTCGGGAGATATTTTTTGCGTTTTGTTTGAGTTGAACGTTATTGAACGCCCCCTCTCCAAAAAGTAGCTTGTCACGTTAGAGATAGAGAACAACGTTGACCGTTATTTTTTAGCTGCCGATAAACATTTCAAGTCTCGAGCGTATGAATTGAAGACGTATTTAGGGTAGATATACATTTATATATATTTATATGTATGTTTATATATATATATATATATATATATATATATATATATATATATAATGTATATATATAGTGTAATTTGTTGAATATAGACTGAATGTTTGATAACTTTGCGTCAATTTATTAGACAAACATAGGAGGGGAATCTATCATCTTTTTAATTTTTTTATTTAAGAGTATCCTAGAAAACTTATACTATGTAATTAGGTAATATATATATATATATATATATATATATATATATATATATATATATATATATATATATATATGTATGTATGTGTGTATTAGGTACGTGCAAAATCAATGGCCGATTCCCATAATGTAAAAACATTTTGACCCTTCCTTCACTTAAATATTCAGGAAATCAACCAGATTTTATGAAATTTTCAATATTTATTAATCCACAATCACGGAATATAATGAAACCATTTTTTTTCCTTTTAAATCTTGGTGAAAATATATTATTTTTTTAACACAAAATACACCTTTACTAAAGTTATAATTTTATATATTAATAAAAGATACAACAATATATATATATTTTTTAAAATAAAAATAAAGCAATTAAAAAACATATTTAAAAAAATATATATTTTGTATATTACGAAAAAGACTCCCAAATACCGTGTTAACAAAATCATTATAACTCGAAGAAAAATTAAGTTTTGTAATTACCGATATTATTGAATAAAGCATTGTTTAATCAATATTTTCACAAAAAAATAATATAATTGCAAAAAATATTTCATGTGATTTTAATGATTAGAATTTCAGGGAAAATAAAAAATGCGACATAATTATATATTTTCCCTTTAATACATGAACGTGTATCATCAGCGCAATTTTTTTTATTTTTTTTTATTTTTTAAAAATTTTTTATTTATTTATTTTTTTTTAATTTTTTTATTTTTTTTTTATTTTTTATTTTTTCAATGAATAAATTGTCAGTGTAGTCATTGACTTTAATTTACTTTTTCACACTTAAAATAAAAAATACACTTTATTTTAAAAAGAATCAATGTAATTTATCGTTACGACACTTTAAGAATAAATCGAGTAACTAAAGTTTTAAATCATGTAAAAAAAATGATAAAATTGACGCAGTTCGTAACGTAAAAATAATTTTCAACATTTAAAAAAGTTTTATCTCAAATTCTAAGAAAAAAACTGGTAAACAGATGTCATCAATAATTAAAAACTAATACCAAGTTAAATATGAACCTCTTCTGTTAAAAATAAAATAAAATGTTAATTGCGTACACTCACAAATATTTTAATTAAATAAGCATTTCCCTTTTAATTATAACAAAATAAGGGTACTTAAATTTGTTTGTAGCGTTAAAAAGAATAAAGAAATTAATGGATAATAATTTTTCAACTTCTATAAACTATTACAAAACCATTTTATATATAAAGTTAAAAATGATAAATTATAACATTTTTTTCTTCCATATATTTTGCATAGCGATAGTCAATTGGTAAACAAAGTTGTTTGCCGATTATGTGACGCCGGATTTTACTCATTTATGACTTTTGGGGGTATAATTTTCCTAACTTTTAGTAAAATGTGGGATTTTTTTAATTTTATTTTATTTTGTTTAATTCAATATCTTATGACTTTAATTTAATAATTATCTTTGAAATAGTTCCCAAAAACTTATATTTATCTTTCAAGGGATTTTTACAAGTAATTTTCTCAAAGTTCAAAATTCACTGCATTTTTGGGTTTTTCAGCCCCCGTGATTACATAATTTATTTATTTTTCACACGTAAATATGCAGTTTTTTTTTTGTTTTTTTTTAGAGATTACGTTTAGGCTTTTATCTTTCAAACACAAGAGGCGGCCATTTTTGCACATGCCTGATGTGTATATGTATATATGTATGTGTATGTGTATATATGTATATATATATAATTATTATCTTTTTTATTTATTTATTTATTTTTTATTTATTTATCAATTATTCATTATTATTATTTATTAATTTATTAATTTTTTATTTATTTATTTTTATTTTTATTTTTTTATTTTTTTATTTTTTTAATTTTTTTAATTTTTTTTTTTTTTTTTTATTTATTTAATCATTTATTTATTTATTTATTTTTATTTTTTTTTTTTTCGTAGATGTTTCTTTATGTATGTGTGATAGTGCACCTTGAACCTCATGAAAATGAGAGAAACACTATCCCTGTGACAGGATCACAGGTAAACAAAGCCTGGGCCTGGTGTTGCCACAAACACTAAACCATGATAAATGTCTATAAACACAAATAAACGCCGTGGGACTCAGAAGAAACATCTGAGTGTCATGATGGGCAGGTGCTCCCTCGATGGCCAACATGGGGGACCCGGTCCGCATCCTGCGAATGTTGGCTCCTTTAATTTCAGGAACAATACCACGGACAAAAAACAGGTAGGTAACCCATCAAATTCCAAATATGATAAGGACACTGATCAAACACAAGAATTCAAGAATGAAAAAAACAGACCAAAAAGCCATAGAAAGAAATGGACCACAAAAGAGAACAAACTGGTAATGGAATGCTACTACAAAAGCCGATACCCCTACAGAAAGAGGATATCGGAAACGAATGAAAGATCTATAGGACACTTCTACTAACTACCATACAACGGCACAAAGGATAGCAGATCAAGCAAGACAGATACTCAAGAGAGGATGATTCTCGAAGATGAGATTAACGGAAATTAAACAAAAGATAAATGGCGTGACAGATCAAGACACATCACTTGACGAAAACTCCCAGGAACAAAACGAGAAAAACATAAACACAGAAACTGAAGAAGGCGAAGACGACGAAACTATAGAACTATCTGAGGAAGAAGCAAGAGAAGTGGAAAAACTTAAACGATTAATGTCCGAGAACAAAACAAAACTTCCATCCCTAAGGAACGAAGACTGGAAGAAGTTAAAAGTTGAAACAGACAAAGTAAACAGAGTACTCACGTACATCCCAACAGACACTATCACAGATCTAAACAACTTGATATATGCGGGGGCAAAATCAATAAGTATGAAACTAAAAAGGGAAAAGAAGACTGACCAAAAGAATGGACAGACGAAATCTTGATGGGAGATCAGACTGGAAACCCAGATCACCAAACTTCAAAAGGAAGCTAAAACCGTGAATAGGATGAAAGAGAACAGTAAACGATGGAAGAGCAGAAATCTGAATCGCAAGGAAAGACTAAATAAGAAACACGAAGAACTAAAACTAAAGATAGCAGAAAAAGAAGGAAGATTGAGACGATACAGATACAAATCGGAACAGTACAAACAGAACAGGACCTTTGAAAACAATGAAAGCCAGTTTTACAAAAACGTAAACGGAGAAAGAACAACAACAGAACAACCGGACCCGACACAAACAAAACATTTCTGGAGCAAGATATGGGAAAATGCTGAAGATCATAACAAAAATGCTAAATGGCTGAAAGACATGAAAGATAAACTTCTAGAAATTGAAGAAGGAACGGAAACAGAAATTAATGAAGAAACTATTAAGACAACACTAAAGAAAATGGCAAACTGGAAAGCACCAGGTCACGATGGAATACATGCGTACTGGTTCAAAAAATTCATAACCCTACATGAAAGGCTAGCACAGAAACTGAGAGTATGTATCCATAAAACAGATGTACCAGAGTGGATGACCAAAGGAAGGGCAACGCTCATACAAAAAGATGCCAAGAAGGGAACGACCCCAAGCAATTACAGACCAATAACCTGTTTACCGACAATGTGGAAAATCCTAACGGCACAACTTCGAGAGCAAATTTACCATTCCCTGAACAGTCGTGGACTACTTTCCGATGAACAAAAAGGATGCCAGAAAGGGAAAAGAGGGACGCATGATCTGTTATACATAGATCAAAAGATCCTGAAAGAAGTTAAAAGCAAGAAAAAGAACATATCTATGGCATGGATTGACTACAAGAAAGCGTAGACAGAATCCCTCAAGCATGGATAATTGAATGTTTAAAAATGTACAAGATACCCAACAGGATTATTAATTTCATCAAGAAAGCAATGGAAACATGGAGATTAGAACTGACAGCTGAAGGACAATACTTGACGGAGATAAAAATAAAGAGAGGCATTTTCCAAGGAGACTCCCTATCACCACTACTGTTTATCATAGCCATGATGCCACTTAACTACATACTCACGAAATGTGATGTCGGATACAAGTTCACAGGCAGAGAACAACGAATAAACCATCTCATGTACATGGACGACCTGAAGCTATTTGCAAAAAGCAAAAAGGAACTGAAAAAGCTGATGAATACGCCCAGAATCTTCAGTCAGGACATTCAAATGGAATTCGGAATGGAAAAGTGTGCATTGCTAGAGATTAAAAAGGGAAAGTTGGAGACGACTGAGGGCATGGAACTACCGAACCAAGAGCAGATGAGGGCGCTAGATGAACAAGAGAGCTATAAATATTTGGGAGTTTTGGAAGCAGACACAATCAAATCAACAGAAATGAAAGAGAAGATTGGAAAAGAATACCTGAGAAGAACAAGAAAGCTCTTGGAAACAAAATTATATAGCAGAAACCTAATCAAAGGAATAAATACCTGGGCAGTATCACTAATAAGATATTCTGGACCATTCATAAACTGGACTAAAGAAGAACCCAGGCACCTTGATCAGAGGACTAGAAAATTAATGACTATGCACAATGCACTACATCCAAAAGACGATACAGACAGACTCTACGTGAAGAGAAACGAAGGGGGAAGAGGACTGGTAAGTATAGAAGACTGTGTGGACGACACTAAAAAAGAGCTGGAGAAATACATAAACCAGAACACAGAAAAGCTGATCACCGCAGCAAGAGATACCGTCTCAACGAACAACGCAGGAAGCATCGAAACTGGACACAAACAGACAAGAAAAGAAAAATGGGAAGAAAAACAACTACATGGACGCTTCATAAGACTCACAAGAGAAGAAACCAACGTAAATAGCTGGACATGGCTAAGAAAAGGAAACTTGAACAGAGAAACGGAATTTTTACTGATGGCTGCACAGAACAATGCGATTAGGACAAACTACATTAAAGCTAAAATAGATAAAACCCAGGAAAACAATAAATGCAGACTATGTGGACAAAGAGACGAAACAGTAAATCATATAATAAGTGAATGTAGCAAACTTGCTCAAAAAGAATACAAGAACAGACATGATTGTGTTGGGAAAGTAATACACAGGGAACTGTGCAAACAATTGAATTTCGAATATGCAGACAAATGGTACAAACATAAACCAGAAACAGTACTGGAAAACGAAAAACACAAAATCCTCTGGGATATGGATATACAAACAGATAAACTCATACAAGCAAGGAGACCTGATGTTATTATAATAGACAAAAAGGAAAAATCTTGTAAAATCGTAGACTTCGCCGTTCCAGCAGACCACAGAGTGAAGATCAAAGACACGGAAAAACGAAGTAAATACACAGAACTAGCCAGAGAACTGAAAGGAATATGGAGCATGAAGAAAGTTAGTATAATACCAATAATCGTAGGAGCACTAGGAACAATCCCAAAAAACATGGAGAAAAGATTTGGAGAAATTGGAATCAAAGGGACTATCGAAACCATACAAAGGACGGCAATGATCAAAACAGCTGCAATCTTAAGGAAAATCCTCGAATGCGGAAACTAACACACATAAGCTACAAAGGCTAACCAGACACAAGGAATTTACAACGGAGAAAACAAGACCACACGAAGAACACCACAACAATAGCCAAGGAACAGAAACTGCAAGAAACAGCACTTCATAATCTCTCCCCCCCCCCCCCAATAAATGACACTGGCCTCAGCTATCACTACACAAAAATGAACCAAGAAACAGAAATTACAAGAAACACTATAAGCTCCTCCCTCTCCCTCACCCACCCACCCCCAAAAAATTTAGAAGAATTTTAAAAATTCTTTTTTTATTCTTTTTTTTTTTTTTACCATAAGGGAAGAGAAAAGGAAGGGGGAAAAATGAATTGAAGGGAAAAAATTAAAAAATTTGAAAAAATATTATTTTATTCATTTTTTTAAATTTTTTTTAACTGGTGCCGGTTTAGGCTGACACCAGACAACATATTTGTAGAGGGTCGAGGAGGATAAGAAAACCGAGGAGGGACAGCACAAACCAGACCTCCACTGGAAAAGTGCTGAGAGTGCTGAGATCTTGGGGAGGCTTGTTGCCACCCAAATCCCAGAGAAGACCAAGTGTCCTTACCGGCGAGAAATCAATGGTAAGAGACTGTTGCGATACCGCATCGGTATCGAAAAGAGGTGAAGAACACTGGAAATCTGGGGAGACTTGTTGTCACTCAGACTCCAGGAAATACCACTGGTTGTTGTCGGTGAGCAATCACTGACGATTATCTGTGTGAGAACTCTTAGTGAGTACAAATAATAATAATAATAATAATAATAATAATAATAATAATAATAATAATAATAATAATAATAATAATAATAATAATCATAATCATAATAATAATAATAATAATAATAATAATAATAATAATAATAATAATAAATGGAGAAACCGGGCGAAGCGATCTAAAACTCTTTGAATAATCAACCGTGGATCTATTATCCGAGAAACAGAAATGATACTGGAAAGCGACAATAGGAACAAAGGAGCTACTATATATCGACCAAAAGATAATGAGTGGAATAAAAAGCAGAAGAAAGAACATAGATATTGTATTGATGGACTACAAGTAAGCCTACGACACAATCTGCCAAGCGTGTATAATGCTTAAGGATGTACAATATATCTGACAAAATGATAAAATTTATGGGAAAACAATGGAAACATTACGACTGAAATATACAGCCGGGGACAAGATCTGACAGAGATAAAAGTATCATGGATGCATGTTTCCAGAAAGACTCGCTTTCTCCACCATTTTAATGCTAGCCATGGCGCCACTCAATAAAACACTCAGAAGAAACAAAGGAAATAATAAACCGCATCATGTATAAAAAGGGGGAAAATAACTAGAATAACTAATTAACACAACCAGAAACTTTAGCAAGGGCATTTGATTAGAATTCTAAATAGAAAAAGTTTTCAAACTCAAAAATATCAGAAAGCATAGAGCCGCTCAATCAGTAGGAGATTAGGGAGAAGATGATACTATAAATATATGTGAGTGTTGGAAGCTCTAAACATCAAATCAACAGAGATAAAAGAGAAGTTTAGAAGATAATACATGAAAAGAACAAGAAAGCTTCTTGAAACCAAATTCTATAATAGAACATTTATAAAAGAGATGAATACTTGGACAGCATCCATTGTACGAGACTCTGGCTGAAAAAAGACCCAGTCAAATACCCGAATGAAAGAACCAGAAAACTAATGAATATGACAGCATCCCTTGTACGAGACTCTGGCTATCCATAAGCTGAAAAAGACCCAGTCAAATACCCGAATGAAAGAACCAGGAAACTAATGACTATGACAGCATCCCTTGTACGAGACTCTGGCTGAAAAAAGACCCAGTCAAATACCCGAATGAAAGAACCAGAAAACTAATGAATATGACAGCATCCCTTGTACGAGACTCTGGCTATCCATAAGCTAAAAAAGACCCAGTCAAATACCCGAATGAAAGAACCAGGAAACTAATGACTATGACAGCATCCCTTGTACGAGACTCTGGCTGAAAAAAGACCCAGTCAAATACCCGAATGAAAGAACCAGAAAACTAATGAATATGACAGCATCCCTTGTACGAGACTCTGGCTATCAATAAGCTGAAAAAGACCCAGTCAAATACCCGAATGAAAGAACCAGGAAACTAATGACTATGACAGCATCCCTTGTACGAGACTCTGGCTATCCATAAGCTGAAAAAGACCCAGTCAAATACCCGAATGAAAGAACCAGGAAACTAATGACTATGACAGCATCCCTTGTACGAGACTCTGGCTGAAAAAAGACCCAGTCAAATACCCGAATGAAAGAACCAGAAAACTAATGAATATGACAGTATCCCTTGTACGAGACTCTGGCTATCCATAAGCTGAAAAAGACCCAGTCAAATACCCGAATGAAAGAACCAGGAAACTAATGACTATGACAGCATCCCTTGTACGAGACTCTGGCTATCCATAAGCTGAAAAAAGACCCAGTCAAATACCCGAATGAAAGAACCAGAAAACTAATGACTATGACAGCATCCCTTGTACGAGACTCTGGCTATCCATAAGCTGAAAAAAGACCCAGTCAAATACCCGAATGAAAGAACCAGAAAACTAATGACTATGACAGCATCCCTTGTACGAGACTCTGGCTATCCATAGGCTGAAAAAGACCCAGTCAAATACCCGAATGAAAGAACCAGGAAACTAATGACTATGACAGCATCCCTTGTACGAGACTCTGGCTATCCATGAGCTGAAAAAAGACCCAGTCAAATACCCGAATGAAAGAACCAGAAGACTAATGAATATGACAGCATCCCTTGTACGAGACTCTGGCTATCCATAAGCTGAAAAAAGACCCAGTCAAATACCCGAATGAAAGAACCAGGAAACTAATGAATATGACAGCATCCCTTGTACGAGACTCTGGCTATCCATAAGCTGAAAAAAGACCCAGTCAAATACCCGAATGAATAAACCAGAAAACTAATGAATATGACAGCATCCCTTGTACGAGACTCTGGCTATCCATAAGCTGAAAAAGACCCAGTCAAATACCCGAATGAAAGAACCAGGAAACTAATGACTATGACAGCATCCCTTGTACGAGACTCTGGCTATCCATAAGCTGAAAAAAGACCCAGTCAAATACCCGAATGAAAGAACCAGAAAACTAATGACTATGACAGCATCCCTTGTACGAGACTCTGGCTATCCATAAGCTGAAAAAAGACCCAGTCAAATACCCGAATGAAAGAACCAGAAAACTAATGACTATGACAGCATCCCTTGTACGAGACTCTGGCTATCCATAGGCTGAAAAAGACCCAGTCAAATACCCGAATGAAAGAACCAGGAAACTAATGACTATGACAGCATCCCTTGTACGAGACTCTGGCTATCCATAAGCTGAAAAAAGACACAGTCAAATACCCGAATGAAAGAACCAGAAAACTAATGACTATGACAGCATCCCTTGTACGAGACTCTGGCTATCCATAAGCTGAAAAAAGACCCAGTCAAATACCCGAATGAAAGAACCAGAAAACTAATGACTATGACAGCATCCCTTGTACGAGACTCTGGCTATCCATTAGCTGAAAAAAGACCCAGTCAAATACCCGAATGAAAGAACCAGAAAACTAATGACTATGACAGCATCCCTTGTACGAGACTCTGGCTATCCATAAGCTGAAAAAAGACCCAGTCAAATACCCGAATGAAAGAACCAGGAAACTAATGACTATGACAGCATCCCTTGTACGAGACTCTGGCTATCCATAAGCTGAAAAAAGACCCAGTCAAATACCCGAATGAAAGAACCAGAAAACTAATGACTATGACAGCATCCCTTGTACGAGACTCTGGCTATCCATAAGCTGAAAAAAGACCCAGTCAAATACCCGAATGAAAGAACCAGAAAACTAATGACTATGACAGCATCCCTTGTACGAGACTCTGGCTATCCATAGGCTGAAAAAAGACCTAGTCAAATACCCGAATGAAAGAACCAGAAAACTAATGACTATGACAGCATCCCTTGTACGAGACTCTGGCTATCCATAGGCTGAAAAAAGACCTAGTCAAATACCCGAATGAAAGAACCAGAAAACTAATGACTATGACAGCATCCCTTGTACGAGACTCTGGCTATCCATAGGCTGAAAAAAGACCCAGTCAAATACCCGAATGAAAGAACCAGAAAACTAATGACTATGACAGCATCCCTTGTACGAGACTCTGGCTATCCATAAGCTGAAAAAAGACCCAGTCAAATACCCGAATGAAAGAACCAGAAAACTAATGACTATGACAGCATCCCTTGTACGAGACTCTGGCTATCCATAAGCTGAAAAAAGACCCAGTCAAATACCCGAATGAAAGAACCAGAAAACTAATGACTATGACAACATCCCTTGTACGAGACTCTGGCTATCCATAAGCTGAAAAAGACCCAGTCAAATACCCGAATGAAAGAACCAGAAAACTAATGACTATGACAACATCCCTTGTACGAGACTCTGGCTATCCATAAGCTGAAAAAAGACCCAGTCAAATACCCGAATGAAAGAACCAGAAAACTAATGACTATGACAGCATCCCTTGTACGAGACTCTGGCTATCCATAAGCTGAAAAAAGACCCAGTCAAATACCCGAATGAAAGAACCAGGAAACTAATGACTATGACAGCATCCCTTGTACGAGACTTTGGCTATCCATAAGCTGAAAAAAGACCCAGTCAAATTCCCGAATGAAAGAACCAGGAAACTAATGAATATGCGCAATGTGTTACACTCGAAAGATAATACAACACGAAAATATGTAAAACGTAACGAAAAGGGGAGAAGACTGGTAATCATAGACAACTGCATGAACGAAGCTATAAAAACAACTAAGAAATGCCTGACACAAAATACAGAAAGGCTGATTACCACTGGCTAAATGAACAATAGGCAAAGCATCGAAACAGAAACAAAAAAAGAAGAAAAATGAGAACAGAAGCAGCTACATGTTCTATTTATCAGACTGAGTAATAAATGGCGTGCGAAAACACATGAACATATCTGCGAAAAGGACACTTAAACAGAGAAATAGAGTCACCAGTCACGGCCGCACAAGTAAGGCGATCAGAACGAACTATATAAAAGCTAAGATACCCTATACCCAGAAGAACAGTACATGTAAACACTAAATGCTTTATAAAAGTAAACTAGACCAAAAGAAATACAAAAAACCGACAATACGGCAAAGTTGGAATGCATTTTGCACATGTAAACAGATGCTAGATGCATTAATCAAAGAAGGTATTGTAAAATAAAATAAATAAAATCTTGGATGGGCATGGAAATACAAATGAACGAACTTATCCAAGACCGGAAATCATTTAGTAAACAAAAAGAATTTGTTCCAGGTGTTCACATTAAGGAGACATAAAAAACAAATTAAATGCATAAAACTTCCTAGAGAGTTAAAAGGAATATAGAGCAATAACAAAACCGCCATTTTACAAATAAGTGTGGATGTAGTTTCGGAGGCCCTGAAAAACGGACTAGGAGAAATGTTAATCAAAGGGGGGGGGGACTTATACCATATTAATGTAATGAGGAAAAACAGCCGAAATATTTTTTTTTAAATCCTACAGTGCAAAAATAAACCGACATTGCAAGATAAACACTCCAGAAACAAATCAATGTACAGACGGATCATACTAAGACGAACCCAATCAACCTATGACTGTTTTGGGTAGAAGTAGATACGAAAATGCTATAATCTGCTACTTTTGAGAAAATGCAGTAAGATCTGTAGCACGGGCAATTATGTCGTAGCGTACTAGAAGATGGAAATACCAGATCAACGAAAAAGCATTCAAGTTACCTAATTTTCGTAATAATTTAAGTATTTCACTTTGGCGCAACGGTTTACGACGTAGGATTTTTACGTTGACCCGACTGGTTTATAGTTCGATCCCAACCAACCTATAAGATTTTTTTCTACATCGAAGGGGGAAGGAGGTAGGGAGGGGACAACCGGGAAAACACATGTTAATACGATAGCGTGTGTGTTATTTTGTGTGTCACGCTTACATCAAAAGCAAGGACCTACAACAACCTTGCTTTACTCATGGATAATTCTATATAGCCTTCTCAAGAGCAAGGTCTATGAACAGTGTAAGAGTGAAAATCTGTCCTCAGAATAATTCTACTCATAGCCAGAGAAGAGGAGCTACCTTCCCTAGAAATATTGTATATAAAGACGTTTTGTAAATTGTTTCATGTGTTGTTCATTTAAAAATATATATATACAGGACAAATGTTATATTTTATTCAAACATGTATAGGTTAGGAGCAAGTAAATTAGTAATTTACACGGGCTCCAATAATAATAATGATAATAATAATACTAATACTAATACTACTACTACTAATAATGATAATGATAATAATAATAATAATAATAATAATAATAATAATAATTATAATTATTATAAAATAATGAGGATAATAATAATAATAATAATAATAATAATAATAATAATAATAATAATAATAATAATAATAATAATAATAATAATAATAATAATAATAATAAGGCCCTTATCAGCGGGAAATCGCTGGTAGGTGGCTGTTGCGATTACCGCAAGGTCATCAGTGGTGATGAACGAAAAGAGGTGGAGCATACTGGAGGCCTGAGGAGACTTGTTGTCACTCGGACTCCAGGGAATACCACAGGTTGTCGGCAGTGGGTGACCACTGACGATGACCAGTGTGATAACTCCTAGTGAGTAAATAATAATAATAATAATAATAATAATGATAGTAATAATAATGATGACGACGACGACGACAACGATGAAGAAGAAGAAGAAGAAGAAGAAGAAGAAGAAGAAGAAGAAGTACGTTGATTGGCGTGTGTAGCCACTCAACATTTTCTTGTTTCATTAAGCCAACGAGTTTCAATTCGAGACGTCGTAAAGTTAGCAAATGAGATTATTTGAAGTGGTGCTAAGCAACTTGTTAGAAGAAAGATCATTCTTCGCGAATTCTCTTTTCAAAACAGAAAATATTTCTCATTTACCATTTTCTGAAAAACTTATGTTCGAAATGGAATTGAATTTCTGTGTCCACTTTAAACAATTCTATAATATATGTTAGATATATCTAACAGATACAGTGACTTCATGAGATTTTAAAAGTTATCGTGACATATCGATATTTGCTTCTGTGTAGCCAATCGTTGTTTTTTTGTTGTTGTCGTACCAGGTTTATTGATTTAAAAAGGATTTATTTTCGATTTCTTTACAAAAATAATTATTCCAGTTTAGAAAAAATTTAACTGCGTACTTTTTTTTCATTAATGCTCATAATCAAAAAATAACCTTACGTCATGAATAAAAAAAAACACATTTTGACATTTCTTGTGTAGTTTCGTTATCAGATAAACAGTTACATTTCTTCTTTCATAAATATTAATGCATCCATTTCTTCACATTACTTGATTATCGTATTGGTAGTTAAACAGTTTTTCAATCATACCAAATATTAAAAGTGTCGTTTTAAAAGTGTTTCAATGTTGTAAGCTGAAAAGTTTTAAATGGCGGCGCTCTCCATTTAAGCCTTCAAAATGTAGAATAGCACACTTAGTATGTAAAATAAAATGAAGCAATCGACGTGACTGTTACATCATTTTGTTGAATACTATTAATGTGATATTTATTTGAATCAATAAAACAATGTAAAATGAAAGAAAATACTTCATAAAAGATATTTCGGAGACTTCAAATTTGAAAATACAATACCTGAGTAACAGTAAGTTTTGTGCAGTTACTTTCCTTAGTCATGATGCTATGAGTTACTTCTCTTTACATGTCTTCACTGAATAACCTCTGTGTTAATAAAACTACGATGTAATATCTTAGTATGTGCGGGGTTCTCGCCTACATTATTAATTGTTTTGATTTACGATGAAAGAAAGTAAAAACTAAAACGATTTTTTAACATTTTTATTTAAAATATAGTGTAAACGTAACAACATTTTGGATTATTTTACTCTAGGCACTCCTTCATGCAATACGTCTACACCAGATAGGTACAGTTCGTATATATATATATATATATATATATATATATATATATATATATATATATATATATATATATATAATATGGTTGTTTTCCTCGGTTAGAAAGCATTGTTTATATGGAAATATTAGTTATTAAAAATAACAAGCAATTTGAACGCCATACAATGCATTTTAGTTTAATTAACTTTTTTTTTTTTCAATTGAATTTTCGAAGATATACTTCTTCATCAGAATTAAATAAAGATATATAAAAATACCTTTCATTTTTTTTTTTTTTAGATCTCATCTTGGTTTTTTTGGTGTTATCAGTTCGATGTAAATGAACGAATGATAGTCTTTTTTTTCGGACGGCACATGGCGGTGCGATTTGAATAATATGGTTGTTGTCCTCGGTTAGAAAGCATTGTTTATATGGAAATATTAGTTATTAAAAATAACAAGCAATTTGAACGCCATACAATGCATTTTAGTTTCATTAACTTATTTTTTTTCAATTGAATTTTCGAAGATATACTTCTTCATCACAATTAAATTAAGATATATAAAAATACCTTTCATTTTTTTTTTTTAGATCTCATCTTGGTTTTTTTGGTGTTATCAGTTAAATGTAAATGAACGAATGAGTCTTTTTTTTCGGATGATAGAGAAGTTCTACGTTTTTACTTGCATCCTTACAAGAATAAAGTTGGGCACAGGGTCGGTTTTTAATGTGAGGATAATTAAACACCTTAGCGCTTTGGGTGTTTACAAATATGTATATACTGGCTTCGGCGCTCCATCCTTAATGTGAATGCCTCAAGTTACAGCAAATAAATAAAATGTAAGATATTGTCATTATTTATGTATTTCTCCGCGAGAGCAAGGTTGATTTTTAATGTGAGGAAATCCACCCACCAAACATAAGAACTCTAAAGTTTGACAAAAACAAAATTGTGTAGTATCATAGGCGCATCCTTTGTGAATTAGTATATCTCAGACGACAGGTAATAAACGCACTGCCCTCCACACACACACAAAGGAGGAGGTAATGCCAAAAATTCGTCCCATTTACCCACCTCTTCACTGCCTTGTGGGTAAGTTATTTTAATCTGTGATAAATCAAAAAGTCGTCAACCACCTCAGCAAGAACAATCTACTCGGTGACAAGCAATATTGATTTCGCTCTGCAAGATTAACTGCAGATGTGCTGACTGTAATATCACACAAGATCGGTGAATCTATTAACGGGGGTTTCGTTTTTACAGCAATAGCTCTTGACATATTAAAGACCTTTGATAGGGTTTAGCACATAGTTTGCAGTCACAAGATAGCTTGCTATGGAATATCTGGAAATGTCTTTTCAACCATTAAATCCATTTTATCTGGTAGGTTTATAAAAGTAGTCGTTAATGAACAGACGTTTGAGGAATATTGTAGCAATGCCGGCGTGCTATCAAAAATGTTCTGATCTTCATCAATAATCTCCGAAATCACATTCTAAGTTTATTCGTTGACATTTATACACACGAATTTATGGCAACACTTCAAAGAGCATTGATGATCAATATCTCTCTGCTTCTCTCTTTTTCAACGTGGAGCACGTAGTGCAATAAAGAAAATGATGGCTGGTTATTTTTAATACATCTAAAACCAAGCTTCTCTCATTTCACCCACAACGCTCTGTAACTCACTTTGCCTCAATTTAAATGAATGGCTCTCTCCTTGCAGAAGCCCCGCTGGTACGATACGCTCCTAGCACTGACCTACACGCCAGACCTCAAATGGAAGACTTACATGAAATCTGTTTCTACGATAGTTGGAAATTGATTGGATCTTTCTACCCCCCCCCCCAATGTATCTTACTTCTGACGGAATACTTTACTTGTATAAGAATCAAATACGCACTAAGATGGGGAGGTACGGTTGCGACAACTGGGGAGGTACTGCTTACAGCACCCTTTCATGCCTTGGCAGAGTACAAAACCAACTTCGAAACCTAGTAGATGTCTTCTCTTTCTTACAGATTCTTTCTCACAGAAGAGACATTTCTAGCCTTCTTTTACTCTATCATTAGTTTGATGGTAGGTGCTCGACTGAGCTCCAATTTATCGCTCACCTATGTTAAACATTAGCAACAAGACCGTGTCTAGCTACAGCAACTGTAAATTATTTTTCTTTCTCCCTTTGTATGTCTTTAACTTAACAGAACTTCCATGAGCAAAGTTTATTTCCAAGAACTATCCGTCTGTGGAAGAGAATACCATGGGGCTGCTTCCCAGCGTACTACAGCATCGTCGTTTCCAAGTCCAATATTAGCAAATTCTTTGTTGAGCCGTCTTTTTAAATAATCTAATTCTAACCAGTCTCAATCATCCTTACCAATCCTTACGTTGTTGTTTCACTGTCCTCCTTGCAAAATAATTAACCCTTATCCTCGAGTGGCCTATTGGCCTTCATAAGTGGTGACTCGTTAGTACAGAAAAAAATCTCATGGTCGTTTTTAATGTGAGTAATGATCTGGCGGTGTATTCTCACTATCTATATAAAGTAAAGCTTGTTTATATGTGTATATATCTTTGCATTTTCATGATTCACTCCTAAACTAATTAACCAATTATTATGAATTTGAGAGGTTTAATTGAGTGTTGATGCAAGTGCATAAAACAGGGTGGGAAGCACTTTCGTGCCGGGAAGATTCGGTTACTCAGGTTTGTGTTTTCATATCTCCATTTGCGAGTATCTAGACTTTCCCTATCATTTACACTTTCCTATTGTAGAATACAAAAATACAATTTACGAATAGAAACATATAACTGAGTAGATCGCACATGGCGACGCCATGTTTTCTTTCTTTATCCGTTGTTTTTTCTTTCCTTTTTCAACATTCTTTTTCTTATTTTAACAACAAAGGCCACCTTTGCGTTTTACATATAAACCTATATTTCCCCGCGAATTCTACTGAAGAACAGAAACAAAAACTAAAACAAAACCTTTTACTTCTGCCATTTTATTTTTTAAGAGGGGGGCAATATTCACAACTATTTAAAAGTATTATTATTATTAAACAAAATCCACTTTAGTTTATTTTTCACGGAAATACACCTGGGATATTTGTCAGAAACATGTTCTTGCTTTACTTATCCATTTGTGACATATTTGTATTACACTTCAGGCGACACCAAACAAAGCCGCTGTTCACTGGGGAAACATTTTTAATAAACAATGTTTAGTTTTATTATCTGTTTCTTACAAAACACACACTCTCTCTCTTTCTCTCTCTCTCTCCCTCTCACACTATCTCCCTCTCTCTCTTTCTCTCTGACACCTACCGCTAATTCTAAGTTCTAGTGACAAAAGAAAACAACTGAGAATGAAAGAAGGTAGTTTCAACCATGAATTACACTTAGTTGTAGGTTTAAGAAAGTGTTTTCTGCCAGCCACGCGTAAATCTTTACTCAAAATTCCAAATATTTTCAAAATAAATATGGTAAAAAAACATAAGTTATTTTCTAAATAATCCGCATCAATATCATTTTATCCACAAATTCCATGAACACAAATGAGTGTTACCGACATGATTTTCTTAAATATAACAAAATAGGGAAATTAGAATATCTGCGCTCACAAAATATGTCCACTCGATTGGAAGACAATGACAATTGCCTCAGTCTTAAAGGATTTCTGCTTAACTGACCGCGGAAAGCTTCATGACTATTTTTGGGTCACATTTACATTTTTTATTGTTTGTGTGCAGTGGTTTTTATTAGTAGGAATAGTATTAGAATGGGATCTGACACCATTTTTGCGGTGAGGATTGCTATTTGTTATTTGTGTGACTTGATAGCCGAACCATATCACTGAAAGTAATTTAGGTGATTGAAATAGAATTTTATCATGTTAGCCCATACTTAAAACTACATTAGGAGCAGTTACCCAAAATGTAAAGACATCTATTTTGTTGTATATAAAACAATACATACTTATTTAACGAATCATATTTTAATCACCTAAATTACTTACAGTGACATGGGTTCGTTTCTGATTTTTTCCATGATAAATACTCTAATACTTATATACTTTAATTAAATTATTATTTTATATTTCCCTGTGAAACGCCGGGACATGGATCCTGCTAGTGTCTTATATTTTTTTATCATGGTTTTAAGAAAATAAAAACATTTTTAATTTGAAACGGTTTAAGAAACCAGTAAACTGCAAATATTTTTTTTGTTAAACATATTATTTATTTAAAATTCAAATTTTCGATTCACACAGAAATCCTCATCAGGATAATACAGATACATTTTTTTCTTCCTCATTTTTCTTAAACGACATGGTGTCGCTTGATCTTGTGCTCCAGTTATTAACGAAGCTCGTTGTGTAATAATGTCCACAAGTGGTGTGTGTTCTGGTGGAACGTTATAAGTATTAGTATAATATTTCCACTGTATATAATGCATTTAAATTTGTGATTTAAAACGGTTTTTGAAACCAGTAAAAATGCATTCACACAGAAATCCTCATTGCAATCTTACATATTTTCTCGCAACATTCTGCGACGCAACAGATCAAAGTGATAAGTATCATTAGTTGTCAGTGACAGTTTTCTGAAGGTTGGCCGGGGGATGACGGTGGTTAAGTGGATAACGACACGGACTCAAGACGTGGGTGTTCCAAGTTCGAATCCAGTCGGTTCCACAGTACCACTTTCACTTAGGGATGTTGGCAACCTCCTCGTGGATGTTTTTCCAGAAAGATTTCTAACTAGAAAAACATCGGGGAAACTAATGCCAACACCAGAATCATCTGATTCACACGAAAGAAGAAAGAAGAAGGAGGTTAGACCATTACTCTTAAGTACGGTCGATACTAAGAATACAATTACAAATTACTTATACCCGGTCATGGTTGACGGAACGAAAACAAGCTACCCGCCTGGATTAAATAAAATGTTCCGTTCGAAATTCCGTACAGATTTCTGAGTTTAACATAAAGATTCCCGAGTTCGACAAGGCGCACATGAAGAAGGTCGAAGGTTACATCAGCCGAAACGTTGTGTAGAATAACATCTAAGATGAGAAGAATAGTTCGAAAAATACAAATAATACATATAATTGTTTATTTGTGGTGTTGTATAATAGACATGAAATCGAGCGTTGCTCGGAAGCCATAACTTCAAACCTAATTGCAATTCAGTCGATTTTTGTTGATGGGGCTTTTTTCCTTCTGTTTCTCTTATGCACTTGAATTCATGTTTTATTTTAGTAAGATATTTTAACTTTTCTTGTATGATTCTATTAAACCTGCTTGTTAAACTACTAATATAGTAAAGTCAATTAATTTAAGTGGGGCATATTATGTTTAGAATGTAAATAAATAATTAGATGAAAATATTTTAAATCATGCATTCATAAATGACTTTAAATAACATAGGTGGAAACCCATATTTAGTGGTGTGGATTTCGACGACCGATACATAGATATTAAAAGATGTAAAATGTTGTTTTTATGTTTTTAAGGGGGGGTATGAAACATTCTGTACTTTCTCCCTAAAAACAATATATTCTAGTGTACTAACGTTATTAAATATTGGTTGCAGCGGAAGTGAGACAATCCAAATAATAGTAAGAAAAAAAAAAACAAACGCAGCCATCACCGATAAAAATAATTACATAAACATACTTTAAATGTTTACGCGATAAAAATCGTGCATATTTCTAGACAGGACGTCTTAGTCCAATTGTAAAGACGCTGGACTATAGACATCAATATCGAAAGTTAGATCCTGGTCTAAGTTAGCCATGCTGATGCCGGCTCTGAGCCAGAAATACGTGTCAATGTACGTATAAAATTATAAATATATTTATATATATAATGTAAAGGGCGACTAATAATGCAATTTTCTGCATCTTAATCACGTAGGAAGTGAGACAATCGAAATAATTGTAAGCAACAAAAAACAACGAACGCTGCAATCACATATAAAAATAATTACATAAACATACATTAAATATTCAAGTGATAAAAACGTACATATTTCTAGACAAGGCGTTGTAGTCCAATTGTAAGACGCTGGACTGAATACAGCAATATCGAAGGTTCGATGCTTGTCTTAAGCTAGCCATGCTGATAACGGGTGTGAGCCAGAAACACGTGTCCATAGATTACTTATATGTACGTATAAAATTAATATATATATATATATAACATGAACAGAACAAACTACGCTGGATAAAATATAATAAAATTAGATGAATAAATGGATGTAGATAGATAAATAGAAATAGCTAGGAATGAATGGACAACGGCATAGATCCTGTTGAACTTTCACTATTTTGGAGTTTTGATGGAAGAATCCACTTTTAAACTAAGAAAATATTTTTTATTCACAGTTCTGTTAGAATATTCTGCTCGTCACTGTTCGTGTCACCATAGGTGGTTATAGATTTCTCGTCATTCTCGCTCTTCCATTCAAAACGTCTTTTAAATTCTGCTGGTTACACAAAGAACACACCCGTTCCTGATGTGTCAAAATGCTCCATACTTTTTCAATGTTTTTTTATAAGAATTCGTATATATGAGACTAAAATAATCACCTTGAAATCTACGACTTCCATGTGCACAAACGATTCATTTTAATATAATACTAGCAGGACTTGAGATCCGGTGTTATCCGGGATAGATATAAATTAATTTAAAAAAATATAAGTATTAGAGTATAAATTCGTCAAAGAGCATTTGACAACTACCCTGTAATTTAGGTTATTAAAGTAGGATTTATCGATGATTTGAATCAAAACAGAATAGAGTTCTCTATGTTTTCGGTTATTGCCCCCCTCTACGATTGTAAGTAGCGGTTTATTGGACCAAATAAAAACCAATTCCCCCCAAGTAAATATGACTCAAGAATACGCGTGAAGGTTTCCAAGGTCAGTAGGGGGAAAATACTTCAAGATAGAGGCAATTTTTTTTTATCTCAATCCGGAGTGTCCATTTTGGTGAAGGATTGAATTTACCAACATTGAAAATCGACTTTTTGTCTAACTATTTAAATATATGGCGATTTATTTTAGGAATTTGTTGGTGTCATTATGTTTTTTCGATTTATCGACTGTTAACTAATCTGCACTTTTACCATTGACTATGTTTTCTCTATTTCGTTGCCTTTCCACGAGGGGAGATTTATACAATAGTGATGTTGAATGTTTTCAAAATTCAATCTCCTGGCAAAAAATGCAACAGTCTAGAAGAATTTCTTGTAAAATTGACAAACATTTAAATAGAAGAAAGTAATAAAAAGATTGCCACAGTCTACCAATATTTCTTCTTCACTGACCGAGAAGAGAAAAGACGAAGTAACAGAAAGTGTACTTTAAGTTTAAGTATATATAAAATAAAGTAGAAATTAATATTTTTTTAAATATCAGTAGCAGTTTTAGCGTCAGAATAAGTGATGTGAAGAAATTTATGAAGAAAATGTGAATTATGTATTGTATGAATTAATATCGAACAATTTTCGATGAATAAGAAAATATAAATCAAAATTATGATTGGAAATATTACGCCGGTCTGTGTTCGAAATTTATTTCGAAGCCTTTTAACTTTCGTGAATTAAACAAAGGAACTTGATTCGTAACTGACGTATAATTATTAATCGACGAATGCTAATTTAAATCGAATGTGAGCTGAAAAAATGTACGTATCCTCTAAATGTGGATTGCCACAAAGGTACTGTTGTGTGCTGCGATTATTTAAGTCGGTGAAAATGTAAACACGTTTTTTTAGAAATTGTTGTGAATGAAAATATATAGAGTGAGAGATGGGGAAGGAAGAGTGTTAGAAAGAGATATAAGTGTCGGTTCTCATAGGTACATGTAAGGAAGAAAAGAAAACGTCTTACATGAAATACCCCCTATAAATAACAGAATACCTAACGTGAAAATGAAAACACGAATGTTGAAATAATGTTATGTATGTATGGATGGTCAAAAATGAAACAATGAATGTGGTGTATGTTAATTTGTAGCGGAAGCTTCGTAGAGAAACTGATATTACGTGCTTTCATAGAATTATTAAACCTATTGAACTTTTTTTTTTTTTTTTGATTTTAATACAAAACAGACCATCAGAAAATTGTGAAAATAAAAAAGGTATAATTAAACAGACGAATTCTGTTATTTTTAACAATGTTTGCACAAATGAAACAATGCTGCTTAAATACACACAATATCAACTCGCATTCAATAAAATACCTTATCCCTACCATAACAATGAGTCTTACTTCATCTTCCGACAGCCTCTAATACGCACTGCCATTTCTACATATTTATTCATTACGAAAGTAATTCTACTAACCAATCATCTATAAACACACAAAAACGTTCGTCCTACCTCCAATCTAACTCTTCTGAACTATAATACTATTCCGTACTTTAACAACCCCGCCTTTGAAGCATTCTTTCTCCTAACACGACCAAAACCTTATGTATGGTTACTTCTATTCTGTTCAATAATAAAGTTTCGTAAATGAAACAAAATATCTAAAAGGAAATTAGCATTAACATGTGTCAATTCTCTTTGTTATATATATATATATATATGTGTGTGTGTGGGGGGGGGGGTAATAAATAATTAATATTTATTTATAAATATTATTATATAGCCCCCCTTTACTAAGACTGGGCACTCTGAGTGAATTTAATAACAAGCAGTATCATTAGCTTCATTGCAAGATCCAACACTATTTGTTGTTGTTGTTGATCACTCTTCGCCGCTTGCTGTGAATACTCGCACACTTGGTAGTTACATAGTTAAATGTCTCCTAAAATTCCATGTTAATTTCTAGTGGCCAACTGGTAACTCTCTCAACTACGAATAAGTGGTGATTTGTGATCGGAGTTCGCGCCCGTCGACCGTCGGCAATTAGCTGCCTGCACTGAAGATTGCGTAAGCATGAAACATCGATGTATATAGTTAATATATAATTAATATTTATTTATAAATAATATATATATATATATATCTATATATGTGTGTGTGTATAGATAGATAGATAGATAGATGGATATAATCCGACAAAATGTACAAATCGAGGGTGTCATATTTAATATTTCGTCTTTATAATCAAAAACGTCTTAGAAATGAGTGAAGATGTTATTCAAAATTATTTTGACACAATATCACATACGCATGAGAGATAAGGGGAAAGAGGAACCATTTCAAGTAAAACTAATGAAATTATTCGCTGACTCACTCAATTCGCAATCATTTCACCATCTAAACAAATAATAAAACTATGAATATGTTTCGGCTACATTACACCTATTTTAGCTGAAATGATAATCCGATAAAATAATATAAAGTTCGACAATAGTAAAAAACAGTAGATGTGTGACAGAAATAGTGTTGTTTGAATGGTGATACTCCCTATACATGCACCCCTCACACACACACATGTATATATATATATATATATATATATATATATATATATATATATATATATATATATATATATATAATCATCCACAGATAAACATTGTGTTGTAATTCAACAATTTTATGGTTGCTAAATGAATGACTTGTATGAGATTAGATTCAAACACAACCGCTGTGTAACCAGCCGGAGTCTCTTACACGTCTGTAATGTGTCTACAAAGGAAGAGAAATGTATTATACCTTATATATGTTTACATATGCATTATCAGCTTCCTTAAGGGCTCTATACTTTTACGAGGAGATATGCATTACCCCCGACGATTTCCCTTGCCGGATTGCTTAACCTCCGCGTGGGCGAGGTGAACAAAACTTCTAACAAAAAAAAAGTACTTCCAATTGCAGGAGCAATCAATATATTAAGTAAACACATCACATTCAACAAAACTCTCACTCTAATGTGTATTACATCTTTGTTTTAAATAATAATATTAATATATTACACAAAAACTCAAAATAGCAATAAAAGAAGAAAATTAGAATAAAGTACAAATTAATAAAGAAAATAAATAATAATAAACATAACAAGAACAGAAGTCTGTCACGAGACGACATACAACCGCTTGATAATATAAAGATATGCCAAAGTCTTATATAATCTTTACTTCTCTATATTGTATGAAGTATTCCCGAAGTTATGTAATGGAAATGTTGATAACTCAAAAACTATTTATCGTGTAAAGTTGGAATCTTACATAATAATTACTATTATCAAACAGCATCAGCTACATACATCAAATTTGGAAAAATACGAAGTTAAAATTCCGCCAAAATTTCAAACATAACCGTATATTCAAAAGGGTAAGATTAGGGGACAATGCTAGATAAAATGTGTAACTTTATTTGTTACAATATGGATCAAAGAGCGAGTGTTGCATTACCCGTTCTTCCAGGGTGCCCGGTAAGATCCCACAAGAATGACAAAGAACAGAACTTATATAGAAACACTTTGCTTTTCTTTATTTGCCATCACCGGATGGTTTACGCCGGCTACGCACACACATATAAAAATATTTTGACATACTTTTGTCTCATGAAAGTCTTTTTCTTGCTGAGGTCACCGACTTGGTTTCCGCTAGAAACTCATTCGTATATACATCTGATTGAAAAGCAGTTTGCTCTGTATTGTCTATCCGAGCGTGAAATGAAGCACTTGTTCTACAAGCAGTTTGGTGAAGTACAAGCCAGGGGATTCCTTCACGGTACCAACTTGTTTATCAGTCGCATTTTTAGTCAGCGGACACAAGAGTCTAACAGCAAGACGGGCTTGGATACCATAGCCATAAAGCTTTATCGGTGCTATAAACATCGGTAAACTCGCATTCTTCCGGTACTTCGATACTCCGATCACCAGGCGTTTCGGCTTTTCGCGTTTTTGAAACGCTGTCTTTCGAGTCTCTTCGCACTGCAGAACCTTCTCTTTTTTAAAAGTTATCAAGTCGCCTTTTTTTTCTTTCTCGACGTCCCACCCACAATGGACTCGTCCACGATTCATTTTTGCCACTCTTCATTATTTTACACGAGTTTATACGATTAACAGAACAGAAGTTATCGCCAAAAGCATGACTTTTACCTTTCCGGTGACCTGAAGCTTGACCCCAAAGTAAACAAATTATATGTTAGACAATGACCGATATTTTCACCAAGTTTGGTGACGATTGGCCAAATAATGTAGATGCAAGGCTCTACACAAACAAATAAACAAACAAGCTACACCGAAAACATAACCTTCTGGGCGGAGGTAAAGAAAGCAAATAGACATTTACTAATGTAATCAATGGCGTAAATAAGTGCACATTGGTCCGTTATTCTCGAAAGAAAAATGGTTTCGTTCATAGATACTCTTTATACGATGATATATACGATTTATTCGATGATTTGAATAAAATGAGCGGTATTAGAGAAGTGCGGGTTCTTCCACACAGAAACAGAGAGTGTGAGATACATGATATTAAGTTGTAAAGTCCTGCTGGAGTATGGCTGCTGTACAATGCGACACAATGAGTTTTACTGTCCTATCTGTAAGAAAAATTTAACATCCAGTGTGGCAAGTCCTGGGAACATATACCAGAAATAACTGTTGGAAATAAGGCATACACCATCCACCATGACTATGCAATCCCTACAGCTACATACCTAGAAAACAGGGCTGTTAAACCTGACATAGTAATAAAGAAAGAGAGAAAGTAGAAGTCTTATTTGAAGTCAGTGTGTATAATGATTCTGGCTTAAACAGAGCTGAGTAGAAGAAAATAGCGAAATCCCAATGTCTTATGTACGACACAATCACGTTGACACACCGGTTCCCGTTTGATCACCGTAGTTAAGCGACGTCGAGCTTGTCCACTACTAAAATGGGTGACCATTTGAGAGTACTAGGTGATGTATGTGCTCTCTGCTTATCTCATCATTGTTTCCAGTCGTCTTGAATTGCTTGCCAGTGGAATCAAGTAGTGCCAACTCAGGAGAGGTGTTGTGGAGATTGCGCAATACTGGCTTCACAATTACACGCGCAGCCAACCCCTTACAGGGGTGTCCATAGTCTCTTTAGACTGAACGGAGGGCCTTGACTTTTTTGATGTACGACATGAAAAGAAACTGGAATCTTAGGAAAATCTCCATCATTCCAGTAATAATTACTGGAGCATCCGGACTCCTGAAAAATAATTTCTACCTGGCGAATATATCCGGTGAACCAAATGTAAGAGGTATACAAAAAATTTCACTTAGAGGGACGGTTAGAATTCTAACAGTATTTCTCGGTTGTAGTCGCTGAAACAGCGGGTGCATCTCTGCCATCCCGAAAGATACCCTATACCCAGTAAAAACAAAAAAAAAATATGATGCTAATTTAATGTAATCGACAGTCTGGATGATAATAAATTGAAACAAAATGAACGTGAGATTATTCCATTATTTTAGAACAATTGTTTTATCTGTGGAAAAGGTTATGAATAAATAAAGGTAACCGCTAGAAAACGCCCGTTTCCTTTGTAGTGGAAAATAAAAACATAAAACTTACCTGTAATACCAGACCAGGCCATGTGGAACAACAGAGTTAAAGCAAATGGCTGGTTTTATAGAAAGAAAGTACCAAATGATCATGTGACCTATTTTGCATTGCATGATGGGAGTCCCCATAAAGAGGACAGGAAATGAGAAAGCGCACTTCTTCTTTGGTTCATCCCGGATTGAGACCAGTGAAGGCGGGGGTCGGATTTGGTGCTGTCAGAAGAGTGAAGTTGGAGTTCAAGTTGGTGTTTGCGGACTAGTGACTGTTTTGGGTCGGATTGGGTGGCCTCAGAAGAGAGACATTTTGGTGTTTTCGGACGACATCCTTCAACAGCGATTTAAATTCATAACTTCAAATTGTTTCGGCCCACGTCATTTGCATAGTCGGCTTCTCCTTTCCAATCAATAAAAATAAAAATCTTTAAATTCAACTTTCTTGGAGATCTGCCTTTCTCTTCGCGGCGTAGTATCAGTATTCAGTCAAATTAATTTGTATTGCCCTCGGGTTAGCTCGAGCAAGATTTTCTTCGACATTTTTCAACATTGGCTTCTATCCCAAAA
>OY744539.1:63369310-63371810 GCA_963556195.1 Sepiola atlantica | reverse complement strand
CTTCTCCAAACACCTGCTAAATCTTACGAATTGTTTTGGTTGGCGAATCAACAAGGTGTTGACAAATTTTGATGCAGTACCTTTGCTCAACACATTAGTCATCTTGAGAGAATTGGTAATCCGACAAACACGTTGTGCAGCACCTCACTCAACGACTGAAAGGCAGCGACTTACGCACAGGAAGGCGGTGATAAAATGCACACATGCGCATGAAGGTGTATTCCTCCACTTGTAGAGTGGCGCCGCCCTATCGTCTCTATTTCGCACGAAAAAATAAAGATAGGATACTATTTAGACAGCCTCGTAGATTTGAGATGACTTATCTAATACAAACCAATACATAACCAAAAACACTATAATCATGTATTTCTCAATACTAGTCATTTAAAATATGAGAAAAATACACGCAATTTACATGTAGGTATTTCTAACACGCTGTGATAGTCACTAATCTAGAACGCAAACATCTCATATATATATATATATATATATATATATAGAGAGAGAGAGAGAGAGAGAGAGAGAGAGAGAGAGAGAAAGAAAAAAACAGACAAAATCATTTATATATTGATCAACGTTTACAAGACTTTTTAAGATGATAGATTTGAAGAAATAATCAACTTGAGAAAGTATTGAAATAAAAATTGACAAACGTGTATTAATAAATAAATAATTTGGGTTTTCCTTTTTCATATTCCATCAGGTTTTAATAGTATTTCCATAATGTTCATTATATATATATATATATATATATATATATATATATATATATATATATATATATATATATATATATATGAATTCAGGCAAGGTTTGTATCTCCAGTTAAAAATCAGGATCATCATTACTGTTTTATATAATAGTGCGCAATAATATATATATATATATATATATATATATATATATATATATATAAGATGTTTGAATCAATAAAACTGTTATATTTATATATATATATATATATATATATATATATATATATATATATATATATATATATATACTAGTAGAATACTCGTTTGAGAACGTGTATAAGCAATAAATATAGCATTAGTTCTTAATGTTAAGTGATTTTTTTCGTTTTACGTTGATACCCTGTTGCTTAGTATACATATTCCATAATTAATAATTATGTGTTCAATAGTTTAAAATCTTACATTACACATGTAAATTATTGCGTACCAGTTCTTTTTTTAAATGAATTACTTAATATAACTGAAAATTTGATATCGAGCATTTCCTTATTTTAAAAGTTTTTTATGGCGAGTGCGAGTTTAGTGGACGCATGATGACCTTTTTATAAATGATGCATGAATAAAAACAAAATAAAATGCAGCGTAGTAATTATATACCGTCAGAAATTAATTTCTCCGGTCATATATATTTACTAGGTTGGGAGGATGTCATGATGAACGAACTACATATACTGACCCTCAATGGAGGAGGTAATGCCTGCTAGGATGGTATCATTACAACAGAACATATACCACAATACTTCCTCCAAAGTAAAGGAGGTAAAACTTAGGAGGATCTTCCCTAATAAAAAGAGAAGGAACAATAGAAAAGATGCTACACTATCCCCACCAAAAAGGAGGAGATAACACCTGGGAAGATGACAACAGAACAGATTTTACATTAACCATCCTACAAAGGACGACTTGATACCTGCAAGGATTAGCCTCACACTTTAAAAAAGAGGAGGTAGTCCGGGGAGAATAGTCTTATGATAACAGAACCGATACTACACTGTCTATCACCCATCAAAACATAATACAATAGATTAAATCAGTTTTTTTTATTCATTTAAAAGTGATTGTCATAAAAAAAAAATTATTTTATAG
Source organism: Sepiola atlantica (assembly GCA_963556195.1). NCBI lineage: Eukaryota > Metazoa > Mollusca > Cephalopoda > Sepiida > Sepiolidae > Sepiola > Sepiola atlantica. Next base: position 63,369,969 of record OY744539.1, on the reverse strand, counting down.
TTCCTCGTTTTTTTGCCAAAGATCAAAGTGTAGTATCTTTTCTCAACATCACAGCGACATCAGACGCCACCAAAAATAACCCAGTGTCGTTAACTAGGAAGAGGAAGGGTGAGAAGGAAAAGTGGAAGCTGGAAACAGACACATAGCCAACCAGAGAGCGGTAGAGACAGCCAATCAGAAGCTAGCTTTTAGCTAGCCACCATCTTTCAAGCAATATTAAGAATAGTTTTGCTTACGTTATTCATTTTTTTAATTAAATCTTTTAATTAATTACTGTTAATATCGACTAAACTATTGCACATTACTATTGCACTAGATAAAATAGTACAATAAAATCAGGAATAAATAACATCAAATATTAATTCTGAAGTTTTTCAAAAATGGACAAGCAAATTAGCCATTTTGATGACTGTCTTTAGATGGTTCATCTCTACTATAGATAGAATATTTAAAGGTTCTACGTTGTATCTTTAATTTTAATAACAGTAAACCGTTTTGGATGGTAATATAAGAATGAAAAATGAAAAACATATTCTGCATTTATTCATTTAGATATATAACATATGTCTGAATGCTCGCACAAATGCAAACTTATTTCACTCTCAGATTACCTCACACCACTAATTTTATTTTCCTGTTTTAATATTTGAAAGTTCAAT
>OY744539.1:63261810-63364310 GCA_963556195.1 Sepiola atlantica | reverse complement strand
ACACCGAAAAGTTGTTCAATCGTTGCTTAAAAAAAGAAATGCTTTCCATCACCTTGGAAGATTTCGTTGGTCTGCGCGTTATATAAAAATACTGGAGATCAGTTCCTTTGTATTACAGTACAGACTGATCCGTTTTTTGTGCGTTATAAGAAGTGGATTTAATCTGTAATAACTCAAGTAGTTGTCAACCACCTCAACGAAAGCCATCTTCTGAGTGACAAGCAATATGCATTTCGTCCTTCAAAATCTACAGCTGACATGCTGACTGTGATATCGCACAAGACCAATGAATTTATTGACCGTGGGTTCGTTTCTAATGCAAACTCTCTTGATATAGCAAAGGCATTCGACAGGGTTTAGCATAAAGGTTTGCTCCACAACCTTGCAATCTATGGAATATCTAGTAAATGTCGACTCAACCATCAAACCCTTTCTCTCCGATAGGTCTATAAAAGTTATTATTGACAGGCAAAAGTCCGAAGCATAGCATCAATGCCGACATGCATCAAGGATCTATTCTAGCCAAACCTTGTTTATGATCTTTATAAACTATCTTCCAAATCATATATGAAGCTATTTATGGCAACACTTTGAAGAGCATTGATGATCAAGATATTTCTGACTCTGCGTCTCTCTCTTTCTTTCTCTCTCTATCTCTCTCTATCTCTCTCTCTCTCTCTTCCAACTTGAAGCACGTAATGCCATCGAATAAAAAGCAGATTGTTACTTTTAATGTCTCTAAAACCAAGCTTCTCTTTTTTCATCACCAACGCTTCTCCCCAGTCGAAATGAATGAATCTCTCCTCAAGGAAGCCCCCTTCTTTGATGAGCGTCTAGGACTGATTTCACGCCATACCTAAAATGGAAGACTTACATCAAATCTGTTGTTAAGGTCGCTAAAAAAATAGTTGAATCGTACTACCGCTCTAGAATGTATCTCACCCCTGACGCAATCCTCTACCTGTATAAGAGACAGATACGTCCTAGGATCATGTACTGCTGTCATATTTGGGGAGGTTCCGCTCGGAGCACCTTTTCTATTTTGTCAGAGTACACAATCGACTTCGCAATCTGGTGGGGATGATATATTTTCGGTTTTACAGCCTCTTTCACAGAGAAGAAACGTTGCTAACCTACTGTGTCGTTATATTCATGGTAGATGCTTGACTAAACTCCGATGCCTGTTACTCACTTATAAAACATTCACAGCAGGGATACGTCTAGCTTAAACCACAGCGAAGGACTGTTCTTTCTCTCTCTCTCTCCCTCTCTCTCTCTCTCTTATTACCAAAAACTAAGCGGAACTTCCATGAAAATTGTTTCTGTTCTAGAACACCCTACCTGTGGAACGAGATACCACGAGTCTTCGTCCCTATCGACTGCATTATGGTCGTCTTAACGTCTAATGTGGGCAAATACTTGTTGAGCCGTCCTCTTAGATAATCAATTCCTCTTAAATAATCTCTTGTTTATCCCACCCATCGTGCTTGATCCTCGTGTGGAAGCTATTAGAGTCCAACTGAGGATCTCTTTAACCCTTATCCTTGAGTGAAGACCCGGCCTTGATAAGTTGTGACCGATTAGTAAGAAAAAACCTGCAGCATTCTGTTTTGTAACATATGCAGAACGATAATGCAGTAAAAAATGCGATAGTGTATAATAAAATAACATTAAACAAATCAGATTTAATAAATACTTACGAAATGAAATCCACCAAAATGTGTTTCATTTTATCCGTAAACATGTTAGTCTTTTAAAGTTGGTTGAACGAGAAAAAAAGATTTACTTCACGTCCCTTCCAAATTTGAAAAGAATTTGTAAGCATTTGAAAAGTTGAATCTTTTCAGGGTAACTTTGGTTAGAAAGCTCAATGTAATTACAGAGCAATATTGATAAAGTTATATGAAAGAACTCAAACACCATGTCAGTAGTAGGTAATGATTTTTTCATCCACCCAGCGTAATCTTCCTATACAACATTTAATTTTTCCCCTGGAAAAGAAGATAAAAATTCACATGCGGGTCTTCAAAAACTTCAATCTCGGAACGTGACGGGTTAATATATATTTACCACAATACTCCAATAGTTATTTCCTGTAAAGGAATGAGAAATCGTTTTCATTCCCCCTGTAAAAATAAATAGCAAGACGAGGTTGACAATTCATAGAGAATATCCTTAACGACGATTGGTTTATTCTTAGATTAAATTAAAATATATTAGATGTGTATCCATCTAAGATATGTCAAAAGATGTATAACACACTTTGTAGCGCAGATATGTGTTTCAATGTGTGCATAGATGTCTGTGTGCATGTGTTAATGGCATGTGTGTGCAAATATTGTGAAGTGTGACAATGTGGTCGGAAGTCAATTCAACATGAATATACCTAGGGACTTCACATCTTGTGAATTATTTCATCTGTAGCTGGAGAGACTACCATAACATAATTAAGATAAGGGGTGAAAAAGAATAATGCATCTAATTACTATTAAATCTGAACTTTCCTTTAAAATGAATACGTAAAGCTCCCTCCTGCTTTACAACTGCCCCAGACTTTAAAAACCCGGATGTGAATTTTTATCGTTTTCATAAGTTAAATAAAATGTATAGTTGTCTCTATCGAATCCGCTGGGTAGATGAAAAAAATGTATAACTGACATTGCGATGTGAATCTTTTGATATAACTAAATATAATATATGACAGTGACTAAGTGCTTAACGACACGGACTGAAAACCATGGGTGTGCCAAGTTAAAATCCAATTCGTTTCACAGAAACGCTTTTATCAAACCCACACCTTACCTTGTGTCTACCTCCAAGAGACAAGGTAAATAAAATATTTGAATATATGTATATATATTTATATGTGCTAGAAAAAGATGTGACCTGTGAGGTCGTCTACTGAGCTCGTGTTATATAGTTTTTATGCAAGAATAATTAAATATTAAAAAGTAAAAAGAGAACATCTAAAATTATTTTTTCTGTTGTCTCTCTGATGCATTTACAGACATCCTGAGGCCACTTGTATGTCATAATTAACTCATATATTTCCTATTGTTACTGCTGATTTTGTATTATTATTAAAGGGCTTCTATTCATGAGAGATTGCGCAAAGGCATTTATTATTTGAACCATTCAGATCTTTAAAAGTCTTATTTTCATAAAATAGTATAAAAAATACTAGTTTTTGCCGAGATCGAAGTAGACTAGGTTAAAAAAGAAATAAGCTTTACTATTTTAGTTATCTTTAAGATTAGCACAACAAATCTAAAATCTTCACATAAATTGATGATTGATTTGTGCTCGCTACAGAGATGCCTCTGTCACGGGAATTTTACATTCTCACTTATAATTTGGTTCAACGAAAGCAGTCAGCAATAAATCAACTTTTCAACACGCATGCGCACAGTGAAATAGGCATGTTGATATATTTATTGTGCCCGCTTCGCCCGTTCGCTTCCCGTATTAGATGATATCGTAGAAAGAAAAAAAAGATGGTTTCCAAAATTTCAATATAAAAGCCAATAAAAACTTTATATATATTTTTGCAATTTATTCCGGTGTCTTGGTTATGAAAGTGCATTTCGCGCCTTTCTCTCGTTGTCGCATTTCCAATAAATGATCCATGCCAATACAAAGAGAATAACTTGCTTCCTGCCAATATTCGCCAGTTGTTCATTGACAGAATTACTACTTTTTATGTCTACGTCTTCCAATATGGACTTTGATTGAATGCACGTATTTTATTGTTTGAAACACACTATTCTTCGAGATTCTGTAATTCTTGTAGATTTTATTTTAAAAGTATCGAATAAATTGTGATCGAAAATAAATTACTTCTATGAGAACGTTATCGATGTAATCACGTATACACTTGTTTTTATTCGAATACATCTATTTACGTAGTTACCGCTAACAAACGCGCGCTTTTTAACAACTGGCATAAAAACGCTGCCGCTAATTTAAAAATAATTTACCGAAACAGAGATTATCTGATTTAAATAAAATGCTCAGAATGTTCTCACAAATAATTGGGGTTTATATTTGTTGTGAAGTTGTTCCACAGTAAATAATAAATAAAGGAAGTCAAGTCGAGGGTTGGTTTAACAAGTGTATTAACAAAGTAAGAAAGTGACTAGCTCTTGGCTAGACAGTTACAAGACTGGGTATTTATCTACTCCCCACAGAGTAAAATGTGACACAAGGTCGGAAAGTGGGGTTTTGATAAGTCAGCATTCTAGAGGAAGAGCACCTATTACCTTTAAAAATTGCCTGGCCAGCCCCGTCGGCATTCCCCGGTAGGGGCGCCTCAGACAGCAAGCAATAAACTTACTCCTTCCCAAAGAGGGGAGGCAAAGCCTGGGAGGGTGGACCTCCTAGAACTGCACAGGACCAGTCTCGTGCAGTATCCATCGGAACAGATACTACACTTTGATCTTGGCCAAAAGGCCAAGAAAGCGACTGAACGACAGTTACAAGACTGCCTTTTGTCTTCTGGTGTCTCGCACTATTTATAGTGACAACCGGTGTTGTTTCTCCTGTGTAAGAACGGCCGGTGTAACAATATTGATAATTTCTCAGTTGAATAACACGGGAATTTATTTTTTGGCTGATAGTTTACCGATCCTTTGCTGTATCGTAGGCAATGGCGCAAATTAGTTTACCTTTCTAAGAAGTAGGGTTCCTAAAGACATCATCCAAGTGAAAGAAAATTGAATATTCAGACGATATATGTAAAAATTCTCTTCACTAAAATTAAATTTATCATTTTCTTTATACATTCATTACAAAAAGTAAAACGTGTGCAATGATTATTTTATTTAGAAAATCTTTTAATAATTAAGTACAATTTTGAAATTCTTTAATTTGGTCAGCCATAAAAAAAGTTTGATAAAAAATTAAAGGTATATTTGTAAGAATCAAAACTTTAAAGTGCAATGTCAAATTGAGAAAATCATATTTTTTAAAAAGCGGTTCTTTTATTTCGTTTCTAACATTGAAATTCTCATAAATTTTAAACTTGTATCGAGCAATGATTTACTTTCTTCAATTTCAATTTTATGACATTAAGAAAAAATTCTTTTTTTACACATTCTCGAGTTCGACAGAAAGATTCCCGAGTTAGACAAGGTGCACATGAAAAAGGTCAAAGGTTACATCGGCCGAAACGTTGTGAGAATAACATCCAATATGAAACAATAGTCTGAATAATCCAAATAATACAATTTGTTTTTCGTTTTTATTGTCTTGTGAGACTAACACCAATTTTAAACGGGTTGAATGATTCGGACTATTGTTCTCATATTGGTTGTTATATTCACAAGGTGTCGGTCGATGTAACCCCCGACCTTCTTCAGGTGCATCATTTCCAACTTGGAAATCGTTTTTCGAACCAAGAAACCTGTACGTAATTTCGAACTGAATCCTTTATTAGGGTAGAGTGTACTCATTCCGTCAGCAATGCCCATATAATTATGTTATTTTTATTTATGATTAATATATATATATATATATATATATATATATATATATATATATATATATATATACTTCTATGCTGACGAGTCTTGATTGAAAAGAAACGAAACGTATACGTCCATAGATAAATAAACAATAACAAATATTTATATTTGAAGCCCCTCGTTTAAAAAAGTAGAGCACTGTAAATGGAAGTAATAACACAGCGTGACGTCACTTGCTTTATATGCATCATTCCTTCACTTATAGAAGTTGAGTCATGTATGTGTCGCCGCCTTTAAATGTGTTAAAATTATCATTGTTTATAAGCTGCTCAGAATTGGCCTATCGGTTAGCGACGTTGGATTGGGGTTGAAAAATACTTGTAATCCAGGGTTTCGAATCGTGTGACCGGTAGGGAATAGTCGTACTTCTATGCTGATGAGTCTTGATTGAAAAGAGACGAAACGTATACGTCCATAGATAAATAAACAACAATTATATATATATATATATATATATATATATATATATATATATATATATATATATATATATATATATAATTAACTTGTTACAAATATCCAGGGGGTATGAATCCGAAGGAAGTTGAAACCGGGTTTATGAGAGTGCTCAATGAAAATTCAGAGCAAAATATATATATTTTTTTTTTCTGATTTTATTCCATTAGTTGCGACAAAACAGGTTTGTTTCATTGGTGCGAATAGCTACCAACTCATCAAGCTGGCGAAAGGAATTCAAATGGCATAAAATTTTAAGTTCACTTTAACGGGAGATTGAAAATTGAAAATACATTGGAGGGGGAGGGGGATAGAGTTGGGGCTTTGTCTATAACGGCGACATGGGACATTAAGGCTTTTACATAAAGCTGTTATCACTGCGACTACCGTAGGTATGATTGGCAGGCGTTACCATTGTCATAATCGGTTTTGTTAATGATAAGACTAGTAACACCAGAAAACTTCTCTTATAAAATGATTCCACTAGTATTGATCTCGGTATAATATAATCACAATTTAAAAAAATATAATTACAACAAAATTCACTACAAATAATAAACAAAACATTAAAATAAAATAAATAAAATGCAAAAGTAGCAATTAATACCCTAAATTAAAATTATCAAACATTTTATCCACATGATAATTACTTATTAGAATTAAAATAAAATAAGATTGACGGTTGTAATCATAATTTTATTCTCATTTTAAATTTAACTCACTCTGGCCGTCGCCCCATCTCCCTCCTCCCACCCCGGCCGAGATTGAGATCGGCACAGCACTGACACGTGCAAAACCTCCCACGTAATAATTTGAAACACGTCTTGTTGGGGTCCTCCCATGTCCCATGTCGCCGTTATAGACAAAGCCCCAACTCTATCCCCCTCCCCCTCCAATGTATTTTCAATTTTCAATCTCCCGTTAAAGTGAACTTAAAATTTTAGGCCATTTGAATTCCTTTCGCCGGCTTGATGAGTTGGTAGCTATTCGCACCAATGAAACAAAACCTGTTTTGTCGCAACTAATGGAATAAAATCAAAAATATATATATATATATATATATATATATATATATATATATATATATATATATATATATATATATATATACATACTATATATAATGATCCAACGTGATGGAAAAAATTTTTTTTTAATTATCTTTAAAATTTGTTATCAAAGTTTCGTCTTTATTTCAAGACTTTCTCAAGATGACTGATTTGAAGAAAAACATAGAATTCAATTTTGAAGCGAGAGAATAAGATGGTTTGGTTTTAGAAAAGTTGACATAAACTGTTTGTCGTATAAACTTGTCTTTTTGTAAACCACTTTGTATCGGCTGCTTTTTACTTATATGTGCAGACATAAGTAAGAGAGAGAGAATACGCTCCCTTTTCGGACTTTCTTTTAATGTTTTTTTTTCTGTTCATCGTCCCCTCCCTTCAATGGTATGAAGCCCAATTATTTGAACTGGCATTCCAGATCTACACCATATAAAACGTTCAATAAATACGAAAATAAAAGCGCGGCTTGTCGCTTTTGAAGGTTTTGCGTCTATCGCATTCCCTTCTTGACATCGTGTCCATTTTCCATGGTCGTCAGCTTTTCTCGACTGGTGACTTGGCTGATTTTGCTTTTAAGCTCACTGATTCAACAGTTAAGCTTTGTTTTTATGACGTCTTATCTGTGATAACAGAATGTAATTATGAGTCATGGGAGGTGACGGTGGTTAAGTCTGAGACATAGACTGAAGACCTGGGTGTTTCAAGTTCGAATCCGATCGGTTCCACAGTACCACTTTTACTTAGGGGTGTTGGCAACCTTCTCGTGGAACCTTCCTGTAAGTACCCAATGTCTTTCCAGAAAGAGTCCTAACTAAAAAACATCGGCGAAACTAATGCCAACACCAGAATCATCTGATTCACACGAAAGAAGAAGATTATGAGTCATTTGTTGAGTAGCAGATTACGTTTGTTTTTTCTTTACTCGAGTTTTTTTCGGCAATTTCTTTTTTGATCTATCATCCTTCCTTCTACATATATTCATACGCAATAGAGGCGATTGTATAGATGAACAAGATAATGCTTCGAAAGAATAGTTTTGTTTAATATCCTATACAAATATATTCATGACATGTTCTGTTAAAGTAGAGAGTAAAACTAGTGTCTATCTTTTATGCAGAAACTGCTTATGAAATAAACTTTTTGCATTTCTACCAATTGGAAATCACTAGCAGATAATGTCAGATTTTGATAAGGTTTTGTGTATGTCTTCATAAATTTAACTGATTTGTCAAATGAAGTGTAACAATGTAAACAATGTATTCTGCGGTTTCTAATAAAATGGTCATAAAGGCGAGTTATAACAAAATAACTTATTTTTATGACTCATTATTTTATTAGTAGACTCTGAGCTAACACCTGTGTTCATGAAAATGTATAATGATAAAAAATGTTTTCCTTTAGCGGAATCGAGATGAGCCATTTGACCCTGCCGGGTGGATTTCTAAGTTATATCTTGAATATAGTGACCCCTGAAAAATATGAGGGAGGTGAATTGTGATGGATATTTAAGATAAAGAAAAACCTATAATTAAATATGAATACAAAAAGAAAATTTGTTTTCTTCGGAATATGAAAAGAAGTGACCGTCCATCTCTCTTGTCAATCAAAACTAAGTGATGGAAAATCCATATAAATATCGCAGTTTAAAGAAACGACAAAATCAAAGCGTTTAAAGGAACAGACATATTGACAATTGTCTATTATATCCACAAATGCAAATTTCCCACCACACACAGGCTAACTATATTTAATTAAGTTCAAAATATAAACTTTTGTTCCAGGCGTTGCTACCCTCTCACAAGAGATATTAGGCCATCTTGAACATTTGTAATTTACTGTTAAAACGTCAGCATTTTTACCCAGAAAAGGATTTCTTATTCTTTTGCAAGTGAGCTACTTTCTTGTCTTCAGCCACAGACGACGAAGATTTACGATGGCTCCCTGTCCTTGTTGTTAGAAACATCATTTATCATCAAATACTAGACGATTAAAAGAAAAATTGAAGGATACTAATCTAATCTAGCAGTTATCCCGGGATGAAGATAGTTACGAGATATTAGATGCAAATTATCTGCCTACATGTTAACTGTACTAATGGACGCATTTCATTTATGTTTTAAACGATACTACGTCACATTTTCTAAGAATAATAAGTTATATTTTTTTGAAATGTTTAATCTTAAATATAGAAAATGGTTGCTTAGTAGTAATACTGGCGATATTAACTACGCATATTGTGATGTAGATTTTATTCAAAACAAAACTTCAATGATAAGTAACAGAATTAGCCTGCCCCCTAACATAAGCGAGATATGAGACGAGGTTGGATTTAATATAAGAGCCTCGCGGCATTCAAATTCAGTTAAAAACATAACGCAGTATCGAATTCGTTAAAGGAAGGGTCATCCGGTGCGGACCCAATTATTAAATAATTAAATACAACACCAACAAATACCAACACATATGAATGTGTTTGCATTTACGTTTCTCTATACGACGGAATAGTGAAAAATCAGTTGAGGTTTTCTGTGGCGTCCTTATAACACCCAACACCAGTTGCAAAGGGTTGAATTTCAACTTTCCAGAATGTCAGCGAATAAGGTCAAAACGTTACGAGTATAACAACCATGATAAGCTAATCATATTAAATACTTTTCTTGTCTGTAACGAAGACATGAATACGACACTGTGTGGGTTTTTTGTTTTTAAGAGTTGTTTTTTGAAAGTTTATTAAGTTATTTCATATGTATTTAATGGTTTCGTGACCGGACACCACAAGTTTTATGACGAGCAAAATAACAAGGTAGGAAGTTAATTTCAAATGTTGGGAAGTTGGGATTCAACCGCTCACATTTCGCCCTCTTGCGTTATGATCTAGCGTCGGGTTAGTATTTATATTTTAAGAAAACAAAGCGCATCGACAAATCGCGGGATTTATCATATTCGTTTGATTCTACTATTGTTTCGATGTACCCTCTCTCTCTCTCTATCTCTCTCTCTCTCCCTCACACGCATATATATATATATATATATATATATATATATATATATATATATATATATATACATATATATTTTTATATATATCTTTTTTTTAATGACTCAAAGCTTTTTTAGACTATATATATATATATATATATATATATATATATATATATATATAATTAACTTGTTACAAATATCCAGGGGGTATAAACCCGAAGGAAGTTGAAACCGGGTTTATGAGAGTGCTCAATGAAAATTCAGAGCAAAATACATTTATTTTTTTGTTGGTGATTTTATAATTCCATTAATTGCGACAAAATATATGCTGTTTCATTAACGCTCGCAATGAACGTCAACTCTTCAAGCGACAATGGAATCAACAATATATATACAATCATAGAACTAGGTTTCATATATATATATATATATATATATATATATATATATATATATATATATATATATACATATATATATATATATATATATATATATATATAGTATTGGAAGTTTCTCAACCATTAAAACTATATTTTAAAAATAACAAAACAAAAAAAAACATTAAGACCCTAGTCGTTCAGTGGAAAATCACTCATGTAAGTCAACTTAACGTTTACAGTTATTATATTAGTTTGCTTCTAACATTATTTAAGGGATCATCAGTTGTTTACCATGAAAAACTGTTTCGGGAATTTAAAAACAAGACAGAATTTAATTTCATGGCTTCCCAGCAGAGTTGATCAAACCCCGGCCCTCTTAAAAGACAAAAACATAAACGTTCCGTATACTAAACCTAAGTTTTGTTCCGTATAAATGTTTTGCTAACTTATATTAGTTTTTTAAAAAAAAAAGACCTCCTTACCTTTGTAGTTCGTCTGTCTAATAAAATGTATCTGTTACTTACAAAAATGTTGCTGCATTTTAAAGTGTGTAGACGAATCGATTATACTACTTTTTAGGTGATTAATATATATATATATATAGTATAATATTATAATATAGAATGAAGTAATAAAATAAGGTGTCAATCAAATTTTATTAGAATTCAAAGTTCAACTCATGAACTAAGGACTTTAAGATACTTTGCTTGAACCTTGAATTCTAATAAAATTTGATTGACACCTTATTTTATTACTTCATTCTATATTATAATGTTAATGCTCTATCCAGTATAGTGAGCTTCAGTTTTTTATCCGGATGTCTCACTAAGATATTAGTTGACGTTTATATCTTTTGTTGGATTGCTTTATATATATATATATATATATATATATATATATATATATATATATATATATATATATATATATATATATATATGTATATATATGTATATATATATATATGTATATATATATGTATATATATATATATATATATATCAACTAGTGCACAAAAAAAAACATTATCCGGTAATCTCCGCACGAGTATTCATATACAATCATAGAACTAGGTTTTATATATAACTTATTGATAATTTAAAGAAAACACACTTACTATTGACTTTTTTAAATTCATAGTGGGGATTCTTACCGAATTTGTTTCAGACAACGGGAGCTTTTTAAATTGTTATTTGCTTTTTCGTCCACAGTTAAAATGGTTTCTACCGAAGACTGGAAAATGGTACGTTTTATACTCGTCAGCTGTTCTGTGAGCGGACCGTGGTCGTCCTATACTAAGGCTTGTGTACTGAAAAGTGACGTCATGCTAGTAGGTTGCAAGCGACATCTGTTGAACAGTCAGACTGTCGGTAATGAACGAGAGCCTTTTTTACAAAAGTATTAGAAAACATTAAAAATTACATTTAAAAACAGAAAGGAAAGAAACATGATTCGATTTATACTGAAAGTAAGCTTTATTCAATATAAATAAAATTTAAAAAACAAGAAGTTAAAATTAATAGTTAAGTTGTGTTTTTGCTGCGTTGAAGTAAATAAACAATATGTTGTCTCATAGATTTACTATTTTAATTTTTTTAAAGTTAGGCACAAGGCCATCAACAGTGGGGATGGAATGACGTTCGTAATCCTCTGTCTATCTTTCTCTTTGCTAGAATAATTAGTGACCACGATTCAACATTTACTCTAGGAGCGAAAATGTCCAAAATGAAAATTTAAATCTTATTCATAAATATATATATTTAATTCAATGTTTTAAGCATAGTTCTTTTTCCAAAAAAAATGTAATTAAATAAACAAACAAATTAAGAATAAATGATGAATAATTAAAAAAGAAAACGATACATAATTAACGAATTTTGTAATTGTTAAACAAAATTATTTCATAATATATATATATATATATATATATATATATATATATATATATATATATATAAATGTTTTGAGGTACAAAACTCATAAATACATTTTAAAATGATACGCGGAAATCTCTCTAAGGCCCTTTCGACTATCATCTCGTCAGGAGAAAAGCGATAGTTTTAATTAATAATATTGTCGAAAGCAAGAGCAAATGGAAATTTGAAAGTGCCTAAATTAACAATAGAGCGATTAAAAGTCAATTTAATGATTTACTTAAAAAACGATTAAAAGGCACTGCGTTAGGGGAGAAAAAGAAAGAGGGAGGGAGTTCAAAGTTCCCCGAAGAGATTAAGCGATCTAACAAATTCTTTCTGCCGGCACAAGGGAGGTTTTCGCATAGCGATAGAGACAGACTCCAATATTTTCAAATGGTTCTTGGAATCTGCTCCATGCAAGACCTCAAAATGGTCTATTTCATAGCTATTGGCACAGCTAGGGTTTTCAACCAAATGCTGGCCAATAGCAGAGTCCAAAGTATTAGAGGAGGGGTAACCCAAGGATCCTACCATTCCATGACGTATTTTTCTTCCCTGACGTATTCAGTTATAAGGTTCTGTCGACAACGGCTGCTATACAATGTGTCACAACGGAATGTTTAAATATCTCTACTAGACCGTCTGTAAAAAAATGAATATCTAGTAGCAGCAAGTCCTGAGGACATATACTAGAATAAACTGTTGAAAATAAGGCATGCATCATTCACTATAACTATGCAATCCCTACAGCTGACATAATTAGAAAACGGAGCTGCTAAAGCTGCCATAGTGATATGAGACAAGAGGGAGAAAGTAGAAACCATCGTTGAAGTCAGTGTTCTTAATGTTAAGAGTCGGAAGGTAACTAATGTCTCATGTACGACATGAGAAGAAATTGGAATCTTAGGAAGATATCTATAATTCTCGTTATTATAGGAGAAACCAGACCCAGGGAAAATCATTTCAAAAACTACCTTGCGAATATACCCGGTGAACAAAGTGCGAAAGAGATCGAAACAATGTACTAAAAGGAACTGTTATCATCTTTTAAAAACTCTAGGTTGGAGTCTCTGAAATAGTGGGTGAATGTCTGGCATCCAGCAACATGTACCTTCTCAAGGAAAACAAAAGTATATATATATATATATATATATATATATATATATATATATATATATATATATATATATATATATATATATTATTGGGTTTTTATGACGAAAATATGTTTGCAATTGTATATTCCTAATAGTATCCGAAGATTTCTAAATACAAGCTCGATGAAGATTTATTACAAAATTCAAAGCATATATATTGTATTAATTCAATTCCAAAGTACATCTAAAAAGCAATATAAAGACATCAAAGTTTACATCAGTTTCTTCAATTCTTTATTTCCGCACTTCAGTGGAAAATTATCATTTACATTTTCGTCTCACATACAAAATCATCAGTTAATCTATTCGTAGACCTACACGTGTTTCTTGGCAGATCCAATAAAATTACAGTTCGAAAGTCTATCCGTCAGTTACTATAGAATAATATAAATATATCGAGGAGCTGTAGAAAAACTCATACAGTCCAAAGGCAGAAGATGAAACACAGAAGAACATAAACGATGAGAGGACTCTAAAAACCTTGAGGAGTGAATAGACTCAAAAGACGAGATCTGATAAAATTCTGGTAATATAAGGAGAGCATGGAATATACTCAAGTTAAGTAAAAGGAAGCAAATGGAAATGGTACACCTCCCCCCCCCCAAAAAAAAAACAAGATCAAGTACCTGGCAGCAGTACGACCACAGTGATCTCATGTACAAACAATAGTCAGCCCCCCAGAGTATCAACCAATTTAAATAGAAAAAGAAACAGTGAAGCTCAAAGGGCTAATAGGAAAAATTAATGTATAAAGCTAGTAATTATAAATTCATACTTTGACTAGTGAGAAAACCTAATAAAGTATTTTATTATTTAAAACAAACTAATATGAAACAACGGTCAATGATTAGAACCAGTCCCTTTTAAAACCATGTATCCGCACCAAAAAATGAAATTAAAAAGCGCGATACTGTTAGATAATTCTTATTATTTTCCTTCAAACGAAGAAAACATGTTAATAAAAGGTAAAACCAGAAATAAATTCAAATGAAATAGACAAAAAGTAAAAGAATTTAAAAGATATAACATTGAACTTATGTATGTGTATATATATATATATATATATATATATATATATATATATATATATATATATATAGAAAGAGAGAGAGAGTTATTCAAGTGGACGTGTTTTGACGTCTATGTTTCCTTAGCATTGCCATACATATATATATATATATATACATATATATATATACATATATATATATATATACATATATATACATATATATATACATATATACATATATATATACATATATATATATACAAATATATATATATATATATACATATATATATATACATATATAAATATATATATATATACATATATATATATATATATATACATATATACATATATATACATATATATTTATATATATATATATATATATATATATATATATATATATATATATATATATATATATATAAAGTAAGGTATCCGTATATATGTTTATATTTATATGTATAGGAGTCATTCCTCAACTCATAAACTGTATATTTATTATTTTTGAAACACAGATGCATCCAAGTTGGCATAAAAGTATATATATATATATATATATATATATATATATATATATATATATATATATATATATATATATATATATATATATATATATAGTAAAAGTATATATAGTAAAATAGTTCAGACATTATTGGATCTTTTAACGAGTACATTCGTAGAATCAGCTGTTCGTTTCTCAATTCACTACTTCTAAAATATTCGAATCAGTTTAGTCTGATAGAAGTCTATCAAGTATTATGCAGCAGTCAATAGCATGTAAACATCGTAAATACGTTGTATATGTTGGGCAATGCATCCAAAATAAGTGAAGTTAATATTGTTAAATTTTAGGGCTTGTGTCACTAGCGTGTATTCCTTTCCACCGAAGAGATGTTTGTCTACAATTTAGACTTTTATGAACAGAAAATGCTATCATCAAACCTTGTTTGAGTTTGACATATCTTATATGTTAGAACCCACAAAGTTTGGCATTTATTTGAGAATATTTGAACTTGTCTCAATAAGACAAAGATATACGGAAGATTTATTTTCTGAATTCCCAATACTAATCATCTAGGGACCTGTATCTTTGGAGAATTTAATCAAAGACAATTTCACTAACCAACATTCCCGACCTTGTCACATTAAAAGTAAGTAAAACAACTTTTTCATGTTTTTCCTAAACAGCGACAGATTGTTTTCCAATCTGTCATTTGATGAGTAAAACACATACATACTTTATATATATATATATATATATATATATATATATATATATATATATATATATATATATATATATATATACTAGTAAAATACCCCATCTTTGGACGGGTAAAATTATTTCCTCGAGCAAAACGGTTTTGCACCACTTTTATGTGTCTTTAGGGGGATATAATCCTGTTAAATCCTATATCCTATGTCTAGACTAATTATTCAAATTTTAATGAAAGTCCATTCCATGATTTTGATTCTAAAACTGTCTAAAATTTAAAGCTTAAGGGGTCTTAAGAAGAAATTGGAATTCAACAAACTTTGCTTAACTGCTGCCTAATGACTATCGATCAAATTTAACGTAAATCAGAAACATTTGAATTTTCCAATTGGAGGTTGTACCCATTTTATGCCCTATTAAAACCTTTTAACATACTTTAAAAAAACTGAAATTTGGTGAATATTTTGAATTGATGCCATATCTATTCTTAAAATTTCACAAAAATCGGGCGCATCTGTATTCTGAGTAAGGATTTCGATCACCTTTTTACTTTCTTTGCATAAAGCTAAGTTTAACTAAATATAGACGACATTATGACTCCTTACACCGAGCAGGAATGTGTAAAGATTCATAATGATTTGTTAATAAGTTTATGAGTGAATATTTACATAGAAATATACAAACAAATACACATACTTAACTTTATATAAGTATAAATATGTATATATATATATATATATATATATATATATATATATATATATATATATATACAATATTTGTTGTGTTTATTATCTATGTACGTGTACGTTTCGTCCTTTATAAGCGGGACTCATCAGCATAGAGATATAACTATTGACTACTGGTCATACGATTCGAAACCCAGGAATCCGAGTATTTTTACAACTCAAGCCCCAACATCTAGAACCACTGGGCCCACGCTGATTAGCGAATAAACAGTGATCATTTTAACACTTTATTCGGCGTTCAACTTAATGAAAGGATCGATGCATATATATATGTATATATATATATATATGTGTATGTTAAAAAAATATGTATATATGTTAAAAAAAAACATAATATTAAGAAGTACACTCATACGAAAATATATATATATAGTTACGTGTGAGTGTACTTCTTAATATTATGTTTTTTTAAATAAATAACAGATCTTACACAATTCTTAAAGTTACAACTTATTTCACCAATTTAAACATTTGTAGAAATTGAGGAATAATATACGAAAATAATTTAGCATGGCTAAAAAAGTCAATTCTATTACAGATTGACTGTATCTGGATATATACAAGCAAATCGTACTTTAATATAATAATGCAGATTAAAAGTCACAGATGTTGTAGTAATTCTTATGCTGTGGAGAATTCACACACATTAGACAATTTAATGTATGGAATTTACAGAGAGGTTAGAATGTTGGATTAGGGCCATGTGAGGCCGGACGCATGTTGAAGTGGACGTATGTGTGGGGAATCGTTTGGTTTGGCTTGCGCGATTTAGTGCGGGTGAACCCGTACAACCGAGTGCCAAATAGGGCTGTTCTCACAGTCGAAGCTCACAGGCGTTGACAGGGCCACCACATTGACGAGATCTCAGGTCATGGGTCAAGGTGCACCTGCGCATAGGAGTTATGTGACGTCACGGTCTTTTGTGTGGGAAGCGGAGTTTTGTCAGTCTGGTTTTTGGAAGCAAGCTGAACAGACGTATTTCTTCATGTAGTCTGCAAAGGAAAAAGGGGGATTTATTTCCCTAAGAGAATACACGCATGATATTCCTTCTACTCCCATCCTCGAATGGCTAAGGACTTAAGCTAATAATTAACTACGATAAATTAGTAATTTGATCTCTCCCTTAACGTTGGTGAAACATCTCCGAGAGCGACGGTAGACTAACGCCTGAATAAAACTAATCAAAATTTAAAAGATTGTTTGCCTCGTGAATCGTGTTAGGAGGGTTTTTGTTGCAGACACAGCGGACGGCGATGTTCACGGCAGTACAGAAATGAAGAAAGAACTCAACCACTAGACGACATCGAGACGACACCCCTCCACGCGACGAAGAAGAAAAGGTACGAGAAATTAAAGGGTATGCAACAAGAATATGTATAATTAAAGACACGAACGGCATGACAATGGACCAATGTAGAAAAATAATTAAAATATGTAATCCTATGAGCTAGAACAAAAAACTAACCTAAGAATAACTTTTTAAGCTGCCACAAAAAATTTACCAATCATATAAAAAGGGTAATAATAAAATATCATATAAAAACACAAATTATAAACAGCCACCAATTATTGTAAAGCATATTTATAAACTATCTACAAATACTAGCGACAACGACATTTTTTAGAAAATAAGAATTTTCTAGAGAAATGTTTTTAAGTAGTGGCATATATAACCAATTTAAATGCAATCAAAATATACAGAAATAGAAAGATTAGTTGGTTTAGCCACCATATAATAATGCATCTGTAAAAACAAATATTGATTAGATCTTCTTGAAATTAATTAAAATAAATATTTCGCTAACTCAACCCAACTACACAAGTTTTTGTTAACCAAACCATTGTTCGCGTAAGTTATTGTTGTACAGCAAATAGAGCCAAAATAATAGACACACACAAATATTATGAGAAAAACCAACACAAATAAAACAAATAGCATAGCCTTGAACTGTTAAGATAAAAGCAAGTTTTTCTTTACGTAGTAAATGTCTCGTTAAGTACATTATATACAAAGTCATAGTGAACGAACATAATAAAAGTGTATTTCGGTGCAGATAACATACAATTGAAAACGCGTTACACGAACGCCAAGTTAAACTTCTCAAACAACCGTTGGAAAAATGCAGCCACACTTGCTATACATGTACGGACAATTAATATACAACACTTAATAAGAGTAGAAAGTGGATCTTGAGTTTACTTTCGGCAGTCTTTAACTCTAGCTTCCCTTATTTTTTCCATTAGTCCCCACATTCTATGAGGGATGTTTCTGACAAAGGGGGAATAATTTCTGTTTTCTGTGTCGAAATCTATCCACTAAACACTTATCGTTGGCTTGTTTTTTACCTTAAAGTGGCATTTCCTTAGCTCCTTACATAAAGTGGCTTCATGTCTTGTCTGGAGCAATTTTCAATAATTTTGGTAAAAGATATATTTGCTATATCTATTCACACGCTTCGGAGAATTAAGAACATTTACAAAAATGCACATGGTGTGCGAAGTTTACTTTCGGTAGTCTTTAACTCTAGCTTCCCTTATTTTTTTCCTTTAGTCCCCACATTCCATGAGGGATGTTTCTGACAAAGGGGGAAGAATTTCTGTTTTCTGTGTCTAAATCTATCCACTAAAGACTTATCGTTGGCTTGTTTTTTACCTTAAAGTAGCATTTCCTTAGCTCCTTACATAAAGTGGCTTCATGTCTTGTCTGGAGCAATTTTCAATAATTTTGGTAAAAAATATATTTGCTATATCTATTCACACGCTTCGGAGAATTAAGAACATTTACAAAAATACACATGGTTTGCGAAGACATATTATATAAACTCGAAAAGAAAACCCACAAAAAATAGAACGCTATTCTTAAGCGAAGGTTCAATTCCTGTCTTAGTGTCATTTTTCTGTTTATGATTTTTCGATGTTTCTAACTCTGTATATAATTATTATTCGGTGTTTAAAACGTACTTTTTATTAAAAATTAAAAAAAGTTACTGCATATATATTGTGTCATACACGACGAGGTCAGCTTGTAAAAATCATGAGAGAAATAATAAAGTTCCCAAATTGTTGTCCAATTTTCAATAAAAATAAATTGGAAAATAACCTAACCGAAAAAAATATATTGTTTAGAAAGTATCAGCTCACAAAGAAGGGTCGACATATAAAGTACGGTTTAAGGGAGAGACCTTCCCCCTTACAATACTCATTTACTCAACAAAAAGCCAAATTCGGTTAGTTCCACTTATGTAATCGAGCACAAGATAATTATAAATACACAAATATTATCAAAAGAGCAAAATAATAAATTAAAAAATAATAGTAAATAAAAAAGAAGAGAACAATAATAAGTATAAAATAATATGTATGCATAACTATTGGTTCATATATATATATATATATATATATATATATATATTTATTTTATAAAATAATATATTACGTATGTATTTTAGTGTCAGTATTTAGTTCAATAGAAATCAATACACGAGCAGATTTTAGTAGCAAATATAAAATATATGAAAATAAGCTCTAAAGTTGTGACTCTTAACACGTAACTAAAAAGTTCTTTAATCTGTTTTTTATTTCTCATATACGCAGTTTCCGCGTATCTTCATTTTTTAACGTGTGTAGGGGTGTTCTTTATATGTGTGTGCGTGTTATACGTGTCTTTAAATTATGTATGCGTGTGTGTGTTAATTCATTATATGTGATTTAGTGCACACTCATTAATTCTTTTTTGATTCTTTTAAAGAGAACGTGAAAATATTTTATCCGGGACTATGTGAGTGTGCATTAAATTCTTGAGTCCTTCTATCTCTTTCTTCCAACCGACGAGCAACAAATGTCCGAAATGTCCGTTTCGATATTTAAGCGTGAATTTACCTTTGATAGTTTCTGTCGTTTTCCCCTTCTCTTTCATTCTAGACTCTTGCTCATATTCGCTTTGTCCTTGCATTCTCTGGGTGTTTCCATGGTTGCAGTTGCTGAATTAATTCCTTTTTTCTGCATAGCTGTGATGATGATTCGTCACGGGCTCCTTCAGTTTAGCTAGCTGAAACAAAACTTTTCCTCGCCCAGAAAGGAGACGTAAGACTTTCATTCAGAATTTTAGGATATCTATTTTTCTGCACATAAAACAGTACTTATATAAAAAGAAAGACCAGGCCCTTCTTAACTACTGTCTATTTTATACACTTGTTCAAATGGTTAGGTACATAGTTTACTTATTACGGAATCAATGAGTGACTCACTGTTTTAAGGTTTTACAGAATAATTATTTCACGTCCGCCTAGCTTACACTCCCATATATAACTGCCTGGATAACCATTGTTTTTTTGTCAACGACGAAAAAGTGACGTCACTCATAATCTCGATTAGTCCACCCTTTTGTCTAACTTTTTTGACCGCAAATTTACCGATACAGATGAAAATGTTCCTCTACATAAAATATTCAATAATAACAATTTAAAACGGTCTTACAGTTTTGTGAGAGTCTGTAAATAACTATGAAACATTAATAACATATTTAATGATAGTAGTAAAGAAAACAAATCGACGTGACAAATACAATAACCGCAAATTTACCGATACAGATCAAAAAATATTCAATAATAATTATTTAAAAACGTTTTACTGTAAATAACTATGAAACCATACATTAATAAAACATTTAATGATAGTAGTAAATAAAACAAATTAAAACAACAAAAAATGATAAAATACATAATAAATCGTAATGACTCATGTAGAAATAATAAAAATCACAATGATGAAAATGTAACTGAAAAATAAGGGTGGATGCGCCTATAGAATAACTTCAAGACGTATAATCCACAAATGTATACCACTTGAAGAGATATGAGAATACATCGACACATTCCACAAGTTTGATGAAACCAAATCGAACATTACGGGGCAAAATGCGTTAATTTTTCGTAATCACAAAAAAATACTCTCAGTTTTCATACATTTTTTAACATTTATTTATAACATGAGGTGTCGGTTATAACAGAGCCGCGTCTCGTATTTTTGTCACGTTAAGGAAACGTAAACTCAGCAGTGAGACAAAGAATGCCTTAGGGGATGAATCCTAACAATTATCCCAAAATGTCATCTAGGTTACATGATGAACTTGTATAAGTATGATAATTGAGTGAAACATTCTAAAAGCTCTGTCATATTGTTGCATTACCCGTTCTTTCGGGGTACCCGGTAAGATCCAAAAAGTATGGCAAAGAACAGAACGTGTATGTACAAACTTTGGGTTTCTTTATTTCCCATCACTGGATGGTTTACGCCGGCTACGCACACACATATAAAAAATCTTTTGACATAATTTTGTCTCATGAAAGTCCTTTTCTTGCTGAGGTCACAGACTTGGTTTTCGCTAGAAACTCGTTCATATATACATCCGATTGGAAAGCAATTTGCTCTGCATTGTCTATCTGAGCGTGAACTGAAGCAATTGTTCCACAAGCAGTTCCAATTGTCTGTTTGATGAAATACAATACAGGGGATTCATTGTTTATCAGTCGCACTTTTAGTCAGCGGACACAAAAGCCTAACAGCAAGACGGGCTTGGATACCATAGCCAATAAAGCTTCATCGGTGTCATAAATATCGGAAAACTCCCATTATTTCGCTACTCCGATACTCCGATCACCAAACGCTCCGACTCTTCGCGTTTTTTAAACCGCCGTCTTTCAAGTCTCGCTTGTACTGCGGAACCTTCTCCTTTTTAACAGTTATTAAGTCGCTTTCTTTTTTTGTCGACGTCCCACCCACAATTGACTCGGAAACAATTAATTTTTGCCACTCTTCATTATCTTACAATATTCGCCTGTGCTTTATTCTCACAAAAATATCCAAGTCCGTTAATACCACTGATGACTGTGCTACATGCCAAGAAAAATAAGGTCAGTCCTGTAATTGACTATCGTGAATTAAACACCTATGTTAATGCATTCACTGGCGATGCAGATGTTTGCGCAGAGAAAATGCGAAAATGGAGACAGCAAGGAACGAATGTATCAATTCTAAACCTCAGGAAGGCATACCTACAGATGCATGTTGACAGATCTCTCTGGCCGTACCAGACAGTCATATTTAAAGGACAAAGATATTGTCGAACTAGGTTAGGATTTGGCTTAAATGTTGCGCCTCTTGTAATGCGGGCTATGTTCGAGGCTGTGTTAGCCCAGATGAGAAGATAAGGAGAGTAACGTCAGCGTATATTGATGACATATATATTAATGAGGATGTGGCGTCGGCAGAATCCGTAAGGAAGCATCTGGACCTGTACGGACTTACTAGTAAGGACACAGAAAAACTAAAAAATGGTACACGGGTGCTGGGATTAGAAATTCGGGCAGAGCATAGCCAACTGCGACGGCGGCGAGAGATCAGTACTGTGGGTGCACCGAAAACTATGACACGAAGATGTATCTTCTTCATGTATGGCAAACTGGTCGGGGCAATCTCTAGTGTGTGGATGGCTTCGAGTGGCAACAGGCTTTATTAAACGTTACGCTACAACTGTTACACAGAACTGGGATGACAAGGTTAGCGATACTCCGCTTGCCCGGGGGAAATAGTGCGTGGCCACAAGGGTACTAGATGCGTTCGTGGACGCAAGTTCGCTTGCTGTGGGCGTAGCTCTTGACGCCAATGGAGCCATCATCGGGGATGCATGCTGGTTGCGACCAACAAATGGTACCCAGCATATAAACGTGGCAGAGATGGATGCCGTACTAAAAGGACAAAACCTTGAACTCAAATGGAAGCCCAATGTGTCACAAAAACAGACTATGTGAGTGTGCACCACTGAGTGACCAATGCAGTTACGGGAAAATCTCGATTGAGCACAAATGCTGCAAGTGAGATGATCATAAAGCGGAGACTGGGCACGATAATCTCACTTGTGAAAGAGTATGACATTTCGGTTGATCTAGCACTATTAAGTTCCGGCCAGAACCGAGCAGACTCCCTGAGGAGAGTTTCACAGCGATGGCTCAATGATGTTAAGAGAGAGATTGAACCACCACAGCCAGTGTGTTCTTTTGCCATAGCAAATCTGAACCCAACACAGCTGAACGAAATTTATCTACATGGTGGGCATCCTGGAATCAGGCGAACATTATATGCCGTGCATAGAATCTACCCGTCTGTGTCTAAAGCGGCAGTAAAGGCAATGGAAAAAGGGAGGGCTCAGTATGCAGGACGTATGGAACCGGCTAGGCATGGACATCACAAACTACAATGGTTGCCATTTCTTGACACTGATCGATTGTGGACCCACACGGTTTTCAATTTGGCGGTCACTACAAGGGCAAATCACTGCGCACGTGATCCGGCAATTAGAATCAGTGTGTTTTAAACGTGGACCCCCAAGCGAAATTCTGGCTGATAATGAAACTGCAGTCAACAGTTCCTGCAGTTCATGAATGAGCGGGTTGTAAACTTCCGACCACGTTGTGCATACAGGCCATCAGGAAATCATATTATAGAAAAGTTGTCATAGGACAGTGAAGCGGATTGCTGCACGAAAGATTTGCCCTATTACGGAGGTTGTGTATTGGTACAACGTCACCCAAAGGATCATGTGCCCGCATCATCAGCACCTGCCAATTTGTTGTGCTTATACCAGATCAGAGTGAAAGGGGTCAATGTTGTGCCCTATCCGAATCACCATGGGATCTCTGCACTTTATAAAGAGGAGGACACAGTTTGGGTGAAAAATCCACAAGGACGTTGCACGTCAAAATTCAGACAAGGTCGTGTCACTAGAGTGATGTCCACAATCGGTGGTCGTCAATGGCACCCCTCGACATGTAGGAGACATGCGCCCACGTCTCAGTTTAGCAGCGGTAGTGGACGACAATAATTACACATCACCAGAGAGTACTGAATGGAGAAAACCAGGTTCTGGTACATCTGATGTAAGAGAGAAAGAAATAACTGTACAACTACGGAGAAGTACTAGGATAAAGCTACCAGCCACCATCTGTAACTTGTGTGATCATACGATTAGGGGCGGGGTGTAACAATAAAGAGGAACTCTCACCGTCAGGAAAAAGAATGAGGTGCTTCGTATGTCGTGTCTGCAGATTAAGAAAGGGCTTCCCTTCAAAGGTGCAGGTTTTATGGTGGTCTCAGATTTACATATGATTAAAATGAAGAGGATAGCTGAGAAGAGTGGGAAGCGGGAGAGAAAATGGGTGGCACGAAATTCGGTTGGAAATTGAATTGCAGTCAAAACTTTGTTTTCTTTTTATTCTTTTATTTTTCTGACACAGTTAGTTAACACTTTTAGCGTTTTTCTGTTCAGTTTTTATTTGCATTCTCTGCCATTCTTTTTAATCTTATGTCCTTTAGCGTTTTTCTGTTCAGTTTTTATTTGCATTCTCTGCCATTCTTTCTTATCTTATGTCCTGTAGCGTTTTTCTGTTCAGTTTTTATTTGCATTCTCTGTCATTCTTTTTAATCTTATGTCCTTTAGCGTATTTCTGTTCAGTCTTTATTTGCATTCTCTGTCATTCTTTTTAATCTTATGTCTTTTAGCGTTTTTCTGTTCAGTTTTTATTTGCATTCTCTGTCATTCTTTTTAAACTTATGTCCAATAGCGTTTTTCTGTTCAGTTTTTACTTGCATTCTCTGCCATTCTTTTTAATCTTATGTTCTTTAGCGTTTTTCTGTTCAGTTTTTATTTGCATTCTCTGCCATTCCTTTTAATCTTATGTCCTTTAGCGTTTTTCTGTTCAGATTTTATTTGCATTCTCTGTCATTCTTTTTAATCTTATGTCCTGTAGCGTTTTTCTGTTCAGATTTTTTTTGCATTCTCTGTCATTCTTTTTAATCTTATGTCCTTCAGCATTTTTCTGTTCAGTTTTTATTTGCATTCTGTACTATTCTTTTTAATCTTATGTTCTTTAGTGTTTTTCTGTTCAGTCTTTATTTGCATTCTCTGTCATTCTTTTTAATCTTATGTCCTGTAGCGTTTTTCTGTTCAGTTTTTACTTGCATTCTCTGCCATTCTTTTTAATCTTATGTCTTTTAGCGTTTTTCTGTTCAGTTTTTATTTTCATTCTCTGCCATTCCTTTTAATCTTATGTCCTTTAGCGTTTTTCTGTTCAGATTTTATTTGCATTCTCTGTCATTCTTTTTAATCTTATTCCTGTAGCGTTTTTCTGTTCAGATTTTTTTTGCATTCTCTGTCATTCTTTTTAATCTTATGTCCTTTAGCGTTTTTCTGTTCAGATTTTATTTGCATTCTCTGTCATTCTTTTTAATCTTATGTCCTTTAGAGTTTTTCTTTTCAGTCTTTATTTGCATTCTCTGTCATTCTTTTTAATCTCGTGTCCTTCAGCATTTTTCTGTTTAGTCTTTATTTGCATTCTCTGCTGTTCTTTTTAATCTCATGTCCTTTTTTTTGTTCAGTCTTTATTGTCCATCCTTTTCAATCGTTTTTATTTTTCTTCTTAATGTATTGCTCTTTCTTTTTCTAATCACTGGTTGCTTTCTTTTTTCTTTCCTTTTTTAGTAGAATTCCTTCTTTTCCTGTTTTTTTTTCTTTTTTCTCTAATTTACTTTCTATTTTTTGTAACTCTCACTTTCTCTTTCTCGCCTTTTTCATATTTTCTTCAGTATGTCCTAATTTTCTATTTTATTGTTTACTGTGAAATATTTTTTTTCTTTTTGTTTCTTTTCTTCCGTGATTATTTTTCTCTTGTATCTTCTTATTTCTCTTTTTATCTTACTTTATCTTTCTTTATTATTTTTCTTTTCGATTTTTTAAAGTTTATCTCATACAGTATTCTTTTTCTTATTAATTGTTAATCTTTCTATTTACCATTTACTTATTATTTTTTTTATTTTTTTATTACCCCTTTTTAAAGAATTTCATTTCTTTCTTTTTTATTTCTTTTATTTTTTCTATTATTATCTCATGTTTTGTTAGTTTTCTCATTAGTATTATTTTTATATATAAAGTAAAGTGAAAAAATTCCCCTATTTCTTTTATCGGTATATCGTCGCCAAAAAAAACGCGCCATATAGATTACTGCTTAGATCCGTTTTAGTGCTTCCGGAAGCTTTGTTCGAATACACTTATTTTTATATTTTATCTGCTCACATTTTCTGTCGTTGTAATATTAGTTCGGGAGTAAGTGTGACTACCACTCCTAATAGTAATAAGTCCTCATTCTCCGCCTTTGTACACCGTAAACGAAATACGGTAGAGATCGACTTTTCTATGTTACGTTATCAGATTAGAAATAAAGAACACATATTCAGTCTTCCCCATTATGCAGCTAGAATATACATAAGAAAACTTCCCTCGCGATTTTTTTTTGTTTTAAGCTCAAAATTAATAACACATTACGAACAATTTCCACAATCGATTCTTAATCACGAATATTCTAGTTCTGGAAAGAAGAAAAGGTCGTAATAGCTGTTAGTAGCTTCGACCAAGCAAAACCAGTTGTTACTAGTCAGTTACCATAAAAAAGTAGCGTAGTCGTTACGTCGCATTATAAATTTAGTCAGTTACCATAGCAACTTATGATGATTCGAGGCTGTGCGCTCTTATATCTTTAACACGGACGTTTAAATGTTCATTGTAGTTAATATATTTCTATTTATTTGTCGTTGTAATGTACATTTAACTAATATTTGAATTATTACTCAAATATAATACGGTTTTTATTTACAAATTATCCATTACTCTTTTAATTAAACGCTGATTTTTTAGACATATTTGTAAAATAATAACGTAATTACAAACACTTTTACTCGTATAAAATAGTACCTCCATTTAAACGTCTGTTTCAAGACACCATTTTTAAAAATCATACCCCCCCCCCAAAAAAAAAATTACACACAAAAAGTATCGTCGCAGATGTTCCTGCGAAGATCCTGTTTTTGTTTATTAAATAATACGAACGTTCATTACTATTTATACTCGAATAAGTGAAGAACACTATAATTAATACTGATAGTTATTTAAAAAAAAATATATGGTACAATATATTTATATAGGTCTAGAGGTGGGAGCAGGATTTTCTTAGGTTCTTTATTTTCTCGGGCAACGCCCTTGCCTTGCTTCCAGTTGTTTATCGTGTAACTTTTGCATTCTCATATCTTCTCTTTCTCTTCGGTCGCTGATTTTTTTCATTCAGTTTACATTTTCTAATTTATGTCAACGGGCGTATGCGATTACGTTACTCTTCTAAAATGTTTTCTATTAATTGTCTTTTTAGGGGAATGGTCTTCGGATTACTACCTATGAAACAACAATATTTCAGATTATAGAATACAAAATAACAAAAACATACTTGTTCAGTTTTTAGAAGGGATGCTCATTCGCTACATAAGTTTAATGCAAAATCGTCCCTCTCAAAAATACTTCACTCTAGAAACGCTCTTCGAGAAGAGGAATCTTTTTATACTAAACTTACAAAGCCAACAGAAGCCCGATCCAAGAAATGAAAAATAGGTTTTACGAAAAATGAGTTTATAATCTAATTGACCAATTGATATAGACCTATCATTTTTAACAAAATAATTAAATAACATTTTAGAAGTTAGTGAAAAAAGCAACCGGGTCATTTTACGTGATACGTTCATAGCCGACTGTACCCCTACTCTTAAAAATTGAAATAGTCGTTTAAAAAATATTATTATCTGAAAAGACTGTGCTTAATCGATAGTAATAACAAAATTTAAAAACGCATTTTTAAAATTAAATAGCAACCTTATTTTTAAGGACCAGAATGCCCTATATATCCGCCTTTATTTCATTTTCGTTCTCTCATTTTTTTCTGTTTTTCTTTCTATTCTATCGCATTTTGGTCTTCATTTTGTGTTAATCTCTTTGGCTTTCTTTTTCCACTTGATTTTCTCTTTTATTTTCACTCTTTTTTTAGTCATTTTCTTTACGTTCATTTATTCTTTTCTTTTTCAATTTCTTTCGTTTTATTTATATCTCGTCCTTTATTAGTTTAGTTTTTTATATAGCATATCAACACTCTATAGGACATTTCATTTTGAAAGAATTCATCGCAAAACCTGAATTCATAGGTGGAGGTGATTATGTGTTCATCCCTTTTCAATACAGTACTACTGAATAATTATCTCGGATATAAACTCCGATTGCGAATTCCATAGTTCGCGTCACTATCCATTAAGTCACTATTTTACTTATACGTTGCTACTTATCGAAACAAAAACACTCAAGGAGAATAGTTGATGATAGAGATAGATTGACAAATGAATGATGAGGAATAGTTAAAATAAAAACAGCTATTTTACCCCTTTGTCAGTAAAATCGCCCATGATTGCATGAGTGAGGACTAAATTTCAAAATGTTCAGGTCAGTGAAAACTACGCAGCTGTCGAAAGTAAACCCTAGATCCACTTTCGACTTTTAACATCTCTAATTTTGTGTAATTTTTTTCCAGTGATTTTTCAACATTTGACAATATTTTTAGCATGATATATTGCAGTTATTTTTATGATAAACATGCTTCGCGCTGTATCCCACCTTGATTGTTGCTACATTTCTGAAACGTAATTCATTTGTTATTCATTTCGTTCACAATTTATTGCCATAGCTGATAGAAATTGTGGATTCACGTTTACAAATGATATGAGTAAGTAATTAAATGCAATAGTTTCAATCACAGTGTCCGTGTCTTCGCCATTTGCGCCACTTACGAACACTTATACTTTTTCTGTATTTATTTTTAGAGGTTTCGGTCAAAACTAGATGATATATATGACATAAAGCTTTGTTGATATTTCTATTATCTACATCATTCGTATTAGTATATACACATCGCTTTCAGAGTTGTACCCTCTTATCGTAGTCGGTAACATTCCGCAACTTTCGAATTGAACTTTTTAGCCACTGGTGTAGACTGTTCTAAATCCGCGTTATACGCCATTTCGGATACAGCGTCGATTTATTAGTTGTTGTTTTTATTTAACTCCTTCATGGGGAATTGAACTCACAATTTTTACACAAAACAAAATCCTGTTAGATTATCAATAAATAAACGCTTATATCTACTAGACTATGTTGATAGAAATCAATTCAAATATTGTTGGGATAGCGGGGCCTACGGGTGGTATATAGGGACAGGGATTATGGTCTTGAGTAAATAAATAATCGTTTTTTTAACCAGAAGAAATTAGATCCAAAAATATTGGACCCGTTAGAAAAAACTTTACATTATCTCTGGTGAGAAAGATGTTGGAACCATGAAAGAAAGATGTTCGCGTATCTCTGGCGAGAAAAATATTGGAACCATGACAGAAAAGTGTGAGCGTATATCTGATGAGAAAAATATTGGAACCATGTGAGAAAGGTTTGTGCGTATCTCTTGTGAGAAAGATATTGGAACCATGTGAGAAAGGTTTGTGCGTATCTCTGGTGAGAAAGATATTGGAATCTTGAGAGAAAGGTTTGCGTGTATCTCTGATGTCAAATATATAAGAACTATGAGAGAAAGGTTTACGCATATCTCTGGTAAGAAAGATATTGGAATCAATGAGAGAAAGGTTTGCGCGTATCTCTGGTAAGAAAGATATTGGAACCAATGAGAGCAAGGTTTGAGCGTATCTCTGGTGAGAAAGATATTGGAATCTTGAGAGAAAGGTTTGCGCATATCTCTGGTGAGAAAGATATTGGAACTAGGAGAGAAAGTTTTGCGCGTATCTCTGGTGTCAAATATATAAGAACTATGAGAGAAAGGTTGGCGTGTATCTATGGTGAGAAAGATATTGGAACCAGGAGAGAAAAATTTGCGCGTATCTATGATGGCGAATTCGAGTTCAACTAACTTCTACATTATTTCGTTCCGAGCATAATTACTCTTTGCATCAGATCTTCATCTTTTATCACTCGGATCCGTGTATATTCTTTCTTAACTTACCAGGGTGTAGGTACATTCAGAAAGTGACTTATTCCTCACTCTGTTACATCGGGATGTACGTACATGTTTGTCAAAGCTATGAACAAATCCATCTTAACGTTGGCCCTAAACATATATTTCAGTTGACATGCGTTTGGACGGGCTCCGCCGCCGACGACGACCACCACCACGATTTCGCTCACGCTGGGTTTCCACACGGTATAATGTTACACGTGACCTCTCCATGCACGACTGTCTGCGACCAAAGATAATACAAGATCTTCCAAGCAAAGATCTTCGAGGCATTATATCATACGTGTGCATATAGTTGTGTGTACACAGTCATGAAAGAAGTCAATAGACACCTTTATTATCAATAATAATAAAGACTTCTGTCAGAAGATCATGATAAACCTAGGCGAGATTATATTGATGATTACCCTCTATGATGAATTGGACTATCACTAGGTCAACAGTGGAAAGTGGAATGTCGAGGTTTGCAGCGATCTGAATCTGATTAAAAGTACCTTCAGATTAGCCTATAATATGATACATCTGAAACTCTAGTTATGTTAAATGTTATTTGTCTTATGCCATGCTTCAATTATGATATATGATAGATATATTTATATCTGAAACACAAAAAATGACAATTAGCATGAAATATTGACGTTTCAAACTTTTTATTAATGTTTTATCCGACCATGAGTGCTGACCGTCGACGAAGAAAGCAGAAACTTTAAACATCTATGAATTCTTATTTTTTTTGGGGGGGGGGGGTAGGGTCTATTTACTATTACCATGTATGTGTATATTCAAATAAAATTTTGGAATCAAACTGATTTAAATGTTTCTAGAGATGTGCCGTTTCCGTTACGCCATCCCGAAGGAGAATGCAATTTCACTTGCATGTTTTTTTTTTGGGCTCCACAAGCTTAGTAAATTTATAGCCACTGAGCTATTTTTTTAATTTATTATTATTTTGATTAAGGGGTTGGCTGGCTGAAAGTAGACTGGTTAACCGTGTCAGCTGTATATGCTCTACCGAGTGCCATTTATAATTTTGTTTATTTATTGCTACGTACTTTACTTTCGCTGACTCATTCCCATCGAATCTCTTTTCCTCTTTCTTTCATAGGTTTAACCGAAATTAAGTGAAAAAATATCCCCCTTGCATTCCACCAATCCTCCTTATCGAATATCATCTGGCTCATTCCTTCATGTAAACCAACCAACGATATACGATAACGCCCTGGCCTGCATTACATTCTTACACGCTCTTTGCTTTTCCTTTATAATTAACCTTTAAGTTACTCGACTTGCTATATTACTTATTTCTTTCTTTCCTCCCTTCTTCCTTCCTTCATTCTTTTTTTTCGGTTTCTCTTACTGTATGTCTTTTTGCTTCAACAGAAGGTCATCGATTTCTCGCTTTTCCATCTTTCCTATGTATTTCTTTTGCTTTATGTTCTTGCTATAAAGACAAGTTTTTAGTAACGAAGCAACCAACAAAATACAGCTTTTCAAAAATATAATATTTCTTTATTAGCTTTTTTTGCACATTTACGATATTAACTTGTTCCGTATGTCTTTAACGATTTTATATGTCGGACGTTTTCGGTGTCAAGTCAGGAAAAAATGCCGAGGCGGGAGTAAGTGCTAGATGCCGGATAAACTGGAGTCGTCTTCTCGCTTTCCGCTTTCTGGTGTTGTTGGGTCGTGTACAATCAATTCTATTTTGACTAGCATGATACGAGATTATTATACTGTGTTACGGGTCCGAATTGGTTTAGGATATCTTGTCTCGTGGTATATTGCTCACTCATAATTAGAATCGGTTGTTTGTTCCTTAACGCACTTGACTCTCTCTAAACGATATTCGGATTATCTTTGTCTGGTACAACGCCATTCTATGTTTGACATTTTCTTCTTTTCTGTATACTTTCTTCATCGCTTCTGTCTGTCTGTCTGTCTGTCTGTCTGTCTCTCTCTCTCTCTCTCTCTCTCTCTCTCCCTCTCTAGTTTCTACTGAAGAGTATTTTCGTTTCTTTTTTTTCCACAGAAGATTTTTTACGTGTTTCTCCTATTTCTTCTTCACTCTACATTTTTTCTCTTTCTTGTTTTTCCTTTCTTCCTTCTTTTCTTTAATATCCAGTCGGATAACGAGTCACGTCTTTATTTCTCTCTGTCTTACTTTTATTTCGTATTATTTTCTTTCAGGTTGGCAACCTTAATTCGAAAACAGCAAATACTTTGCATTTTGATAAAAATATAATTCAATTGTGAGATTTAAAATTCATATTTTTTCGATTTTTCGGTGAATTTCTACACATAACATTTTGCAATTATTTGTAATCGTGTTCAGTTTCCAATCAATTTCAAACTGTGGCGAATTTGTTGCGTTTATTTTCGATCAACTTATGTAGTTTAAATGAGAAATGATATGTCTCAGCGTGCATTATATTAGAAGAATACTCGTCCAAGAACGAGTAATATTTATAGCGAGAACCGAACAGTTTTGCACCACTTTCATATCTCCTTATTAGGAGTAAGATCAAGATATAATACTATTAAACCTTATGTCTAGAATCCTTATTTCGATGTTAATCAAAATCATTTACATGATTCTGCTTCTAGTAAATGTTAAAAATTTAAACCTAAGTTTAAGTTTTCTTAAAATTAAATGGAAATTTAAGTAACCTGGCGGACTTTTAGCTAAGATCAAAGTGTAGTATCTGTCCCGATGGATACTACACCCTCTAGACTGGTATTGTCTTGGCCTTCAAGTCTTGATTCCGCCGGTCTGTGGGGTTGTCTCGTGCAGTTCTAGGAGGTCCACCCTCCCAGGCTTTGCCTCCCCTCTTTGATGTGGAGTAGTTTTTACGCTTACTGCCTGAGGTTCCCCTTTCGGGGAATGCCGACGGAGCTGCCTAGGCATTTTTTGTAGGCCAGGGTACTCATCTTCTCGGACGCTGGCTTTTCAAATCCCACTTTCCCGACCTTGTGTCACATCTGACCGCTGTGGGAGGAAGTTAAACCATTCCTGTCTAATAACTTTAGATCAAATTTAAAGGAAATTCAAAATAGTTGAATGTTGAAATGGAAGGTTGTGCCAATATTATGCCCTCAAGAGATTCTTTAAAATACTCCAAGGAAACTTACATTTGAGGAATATTTATTAATTGATGTCTAATACGTATTGTTAAAATTTTACAAAAAATTGGAGGTATCTAAATTTTAACGAAAGGCTTCCATTTCTCTTTTTGTACTACTTGGCATAACACTAATTAAAA
Source organism: Sepiola atlantica (assembly GCA_963556195.1). NCBI lineage: Eukaryota > Metazoa > Mollusca > Cephalopoda > Sepiida > Sepiolidae > Sepiola > Sepiola atlantica. Next base: position 63,330,644 of record OY744539.1, on the reverse strand, counting down.
CTAAACATAGACCACATTACGCACCTCTACCCTTAGAAGCTGTGTACTCAAATTTCTAATGATATTTTAATTAGTTCAGAAGTGAACCCTGTACATACAAATATATACACATATAGACATACCTAACTTTATATCTATATGTGCGTATGCATGTATATATAGATATATATAATAATAATAATAATAATAATAATAATATTAATGATCTTTTTTTTTAATTAGAATTTGTCTTTCTGTTTAGGTTTTGTTCATCTGTTTGTTTGTTGTTTTTTTTTTACTTAAAACGACAACTCTGATTACGAGTAAGAAGGAAGATACTCCCATAGTTCAGAAACATTATGCCCGTAGTAGAAACGACGGGCACCCACCTACTAATTATCTAAATGGTTGTTAACCAAATTAAGTGGGCGGTAATTATCAGTATTCCAGCTACTAACCAAGGCGATCATGTTTCGGATTTTGGGTCATTAACGGTTACTCTCACCAATCCCCTCTAATGATACAAGAAAATATTTAAAGACAAATTTTCGTGATGTGTTTAAAGAATTGTGATTATAATATAGACATAAGGCCGAAGTAAAAAATAGAAATAACTAAATATTTTGCATTTTTTTGTCTTGCAGTGGGGGTGGAAGCAGCTGGAAAAACACATTCGGCGATGTTGGTTCAGTGCAACAGGATCGGCGTTATCATTTTACAACAAATATACAAGTAAAGACTTTGGTGTGACAGTAGTTGCTACTACTGCTGCACATTTCCCGTTTTACCTTGAGAGTAATCAGAATCCATCTTTGAACTTCTTTGCTGGTACAGGAGGTTTCCGTCCATCCGCAGGATGTATTTACCAGTTCCCAAAACAAACAGTCTGAGCCGTCTTATGCTGTCCCTAATTACCAACTAGAACAGAGTTGGACAGAAAGTCGGTTTTTAATGTAGGGAACATCCAACCTCTACAAAAACGGGCACTCTGGATTAGGACAAAAATAAAAAAATTGCCTCAGTCTAGAAGGACTTTTCCTTAATGAACCGAGTACATGACAAATGAAGTGTAGTATTAGAACAGATACTACACTTTGAATATCTGATTTGCAGAAAGTATAAAAGAATTACATTTTTTAAGAACAATAGTCACAAGGCCATCAAAAGAGATAGGGGGATGGCTTGTTGGTCATCCTTGGCTTAAAGTGGTGAAAATGTATATCCTACTCTCAACAAGAATCATCTCAGTCACCACAATACCACATTTACACTAGAGTGCATCTTACTTAAGAAACTGTGTTTTTTTATATATTACTACACTTTGATCCTAGCCAAAAAGCCTGCCACATTTTTTTTTATATATCTACCTCCCACAAGGTAAGATCTGACACAAGGTCGGGAAAGTGGGATTAGAAAAGCCAGCGCTCGAGAGGTGAGCACTCTGGCAATTTAAAAATTGCCGTGGCAGCTCCGTCAGCATTCCCCGGTAAGGGCGCCTAAGGCAGTAAGCAATAAACTTACTCCTCCCCAAAGAAGGGAGGCGAAGCCTGTGAGGGTGGACCTCCTAGAACTGCACAGGACAGACCAATTAACCGGCGTAAATCAAGCCCCGAAGGACAAGACAATACCAGTATGGGGTGCAGTATCCATCGGAACAGCTTCATTTTATAACCAACAATTCGAATATATATGATGCTGGCCAGATTGCCAGCACAAATAATGCTCTCTAAGAACTAACACTTAATCCGGTGTGAATTCCAATGTAAAGCCCGTTTTCAATTTTTCTAAAAGAGCTGGGAGCGATTTAACTATTGGTACCAAAACTGCAGCCGGTTCATTAAATGCACTCAAGATAAAGAAATAAAAAAGCCGTAAGACGAATTAAGAATTCAGCTTCTCTTTTTCTTTTTCATTCTATCATCTTTGTTTATTTAAGGGAAACCCCCTCAAATATGACGTCAGCGCGAAGGTGCGTTTAACAATACCGGAATTCGAAATTTCTAATTTCGGCATTGGTAAATATATCTCCAGTTTAGAAACTTAAAAAACATACTTTTTTTAGTAACGTTTCAGTCAATGTAAATCAGTGGAGGAAATGACTGTTTTATCTTCAACTCTATAATAAAGATCAATGTGTATTTTTGTATATATATATATATATATATATATATATATATATATATATATATATATATATATATATATATATATATATATATATACCATCTAGAAATATTAGAGACGATCCACATTCGTCTTAAACGCCCCTCCTTTGTAAACAAAGGGAGAGTCTATTAGGACTAGATGTGATCATTTTCTAAGATTCATCCTCCATTGTACATATACCATAACGCTATTTTATATTCTGTACTCTCTCTCTCTCTCTCTCTCTCTCTCTCTCTCTCTTCACCTCCTTTTTTTTAAAATCCCTCGTTTTTTTTAAATCCCTCGATACAGCCTTTGTTAAGAGAGGGCGAAACCGGTCGGCTGGCGTTTTTTTTTTTCTTAATTAAACTTTTATCATGAACGATAAAATTCGTCTTCCCTTCATGCTTGTGTACTCCCCGCAAAATCATGAAATATATATATATATATATATATATATATATATATAAGTGTTTAAAGTTCATATTTTTTGTTTTAAAAAGCATCTATTGTTAAATTTAAGAAGGAACAGGTAAAACAAATACCTTTATAAGCATTAAGATGCGATATCAATTTTTTTTTTCCATAAAAAAAGAAAAACATTAAATCGAAACCGATTTTTTTTTTTCGTTTTCTTTTTTTTATTAAAACTAGCATTTTTTTGTTAGTTTAAAGTGATACCGATATTTCGCCAAGACCTGGCATCATCGGTGTGTGAATATATCCTGATGTCATCGGATTAGTATTTTTTTTTATGTCTTAACGGCTTGTTGTTATACAGCCGAATGGGCAAGGTGTCGTTTCCCATCATCAAATATGAAGAACGTGATGCAACACGTGATTTGTATAAGTGTTTAAAGTTCATATTTTTTGTTTTAAAAAGCATCTATTGTTAAATTTAGGAAGGAACAGGTAAAACAAATACCTTTATAAGCATTAAGAGGCGATATCAATTTTTTTTTCCATAAAAAAAGAAAAACATTAAATCAAAACCGATTTTTTTTTCGTTTTCTTTTTTTTATTAAAACTAGCATTTTTTTGTTAGTTTAAAGTGATACAGATATTTCGCCAAGACCTGGCATCATCGGTGTGTAAATATATCCTGATGTCATCGGATTTAAAACAAAAATATGAACTTTAAACACTTATACACATCACGTGTTGCATCACGTTCTTCATATTTGATGATGGGAAACGACACCTTGCCCATTCGGCTGTATAACAACAAGCCGTTAAGAGTTAAAAAAATACTAATCCGATGACATCAGGATATATTTACACACCGATGATGCCAGGTCTTGGCGAAATATCTGTATCACTTTAAACTAACAAAAAAATGCTAGTTTTAATAAAAAAAGAAAACGAAAAAAAAAAAATCGGTTTCGATTTAATGTTTTTCTTTTTTTTATGGAAAGAAAAAAATTGATATCTCATCTTAATGCTTATAAAGGTATTTGTTTTACCTGTTCCTTCTGAAATTTAACAATAGATGCTTTTTAAAACAAAAAATATGAACTTTAAACACTTATACAAATCACGTGTTGCATCACGTTCTTCATATTTGATGATGGGAAACGACACCTTGCCTATTCGGCTGTATAACAACAAGCCGTTAAGAGATAAAAAAAAATACTAATCCGATGACATCAGGATATATTTACACACCGCTGATGCCAGGTCTTGGCGAAATATCTGTATCACTTTAAACTAACAAAAAAATGCTAGTTTTAATAAAAAAAGAAAACGAAAAAAAAAATCGGTTTCGATTTAATGTTTTTCTTTTTTTTATGGAAAAAAAAATTGATATCGTATCTTAATGCTTATAAAGGTATCTGTTTTACCTGTTCCTTCTAAAATTTTACAATAGATGCTTTTTAAAACAAAAAATATGAACTTTAAACACTTATACAAATCACGTGTTGCATCACGTTCTTCATATTTGATGATGGGAAACGACACCTTGCCCATTCGGCTGTAAAACAACAAGCCGTTAAGAGATAAAAAAAATACTAATCCGATGACATCAGGATATATTTACACACCGCTGATGCCAGGTCTTGGCGAAATATCTGTATCACTTTAAACTAACAAAAAAATGCTAGTTTTAATAAAAAAAGAAAACGAAAAAAAAAATCGGTTTCGATTTAATGTTTTTCTTTTTTTTATGGAAAAAAAAAATTGATATCGCATCTTAATGCTTGTAAAGGTATTTGTTTTACCTGTTCCTTCTTAAATTTAACAATAGATGCTTTTTAAAACAAAAAATATGAACTTTAAACCCTTATACAAATCACGTGTTGCATCACGTTCTTCATATTTGATGATGGGAAACGACACCTTGCCCATTCGGCTGTATAACAACAAGCCGTTAAGAGATAAAAAAAAAATACTAATCCGATGACATCAGGATATATTTACACACCGATGATGCCAGGTCTTGGCGAAATATCTGTATCACTTTAAACTAACAAAAAAATGCTTGTTTTAATAAAAAAAGAAAACGAAAAAATAAAATCGGTTTCAATTTAATGTTTTTCTTTTTTTTATGAAAAAAAATAAATTGATATCGCATCTTAATGCTTATAAAGGTATTTGTTTTACCTGTTCCTTCTTAAATTTAACAATAGATGCTTTTTAAAACAAAAAATATGAACTTTAAACACTTATACAAATCACGTGTTGCATCACGTTCTTCATATTTGATGATGGGAAACGACACCTTGCCCATTCGGCTGTATAACAACAAGTCGTTAAGAGATAAAAAAAAAACACTAATCCGATGACATCAGGATATATTTACACACCGCTGATCCCAGGTCTTGGCGAAATATCTGTATCACTTTAAACTAACAAAAAAAATGCTAGTTTATTAAAATAGAAAACGAAAAAAAAAAAATCGGTTTCTATTTAATGTTTTTCTTTTTTTTATGGAAAGAAAAAAATTGATATCTCATCTTAATGCTTATAAAGGTATTTGTTTTACCTGTTCCTCTCTTAAATTTAACAATAGATGCTTTTTAAAACAAAAAATATGAACTTTAAACACTTATACAAATCACGTGTTGCATCACGTTCTTCATATTTGATGATGGGAAACGACACCTTGCCCATTCGGCTGTATGACAACAAGCCGTTAAGAGATAAAAAAAAATACTAATCCGATGACATCAGGATATATTTACACACCGATGATGCCAGGTCTTGGCGAAATATCTGTATCACTTTAAACTAACAAAAAAATGCTAGTTTTAATAAAAAAAGAAAACGAAAAAAAAAATTGGTTTCGATTTAATGTTTTTCTTTTTTTTATGGAAAGAAAAAAATTGATATCTCATCTTAATGCTTATAAAGGTATTTGTTTTACCTGTTCCTTCTTAAATTTAACAATAGATGCTTTTTAAAATAAAAAATATGAACTTTAAACACTTATACAAATCACGTGTTGCATCACGTTCTTCATATTTGATGATGGGAAACGACACCTTGCCCATTCGGCTGTATAACAACAAGCCGTTAAGAGATAAAAAAAATACTAATCCGATGACATCAGGATATATTTACACACCGATGATCCCAGGTCTTGGCGAAATATCTGTATCACTTTAAACTGACAAAAAAATGCTAGTTTTAATAAAAAAAAGAAAACGAAAAAAAAAATCGGTTTCGATTTAATGTTTTACTTTTTTTTATGGAAAAAAAATTGATATCGCATCTTAATGCTTATAAAGGTATTTGTTTTACCTGTTCCTTCTTAAATTTAACAATAGATGCTTTTTAAAATAAAAAATATGAACTTCAAACACTTATACAAATCACGTGTTGCATCACGTTCTTCATATTTGATGATGGGAAACGACACCTTGCCCATTCGGCTGTATAACAACAAGCCGTTAAGAGATAAAAAAAAATACTAATCCGATGACATCAGGATATATTTACACACCGCTGATGCCAGGTCTTGGCGAAATATCTGTATCACTTTAAACTAACAAAAAAATGCTAGTTTTAATAAAAAAAGAAAACGAAAAAAAAAATCGGTTTCGATTTAATGTTTTTCTTTTTTTTATGGAAAAAAAAAATTGATATCGCATCTTAATGCTTGTAAAGGTATTTGTTTTACCTGTTCCTTCTTAAATTTAACAATAGATGCTTTTTAAAACAAAAAATATGAACTTTAAACACTTATACAAATCACGTGTTGTATCACGTTCTTCATATTTGATGATGGGAAACGACACCTTGCCCATTCGGCTGTATAACAACAAGCCGTTAAGAGATAAAAAATACTAATCCGATGACATCAGGATATATTTATACACCGATGATGCCAGGTCTTGGCGAAATATCTGTATCACTTTAAACTAACAAAAAAATGGTAGTTTTAATAAAAAAAGAAAACGAAAAAAAAAAATCGGTTTCGATTTAATGTTTTTCTTTTTTTTTATGGAAAAACAAAATTGATATCGCATCTTAATGCTTATAAAGGTATTTGTTTTACCTGTTCCTTCTTAAATTTAACAATAGATGCTTTTTAAAACAAAAAATATGAACTTTAAACACTTATACAAATCACGTGTTGCATCACGTTCTTCATATTTGATGATGGGAAACGACACCTTGCCCATTCGGCTGTATAACAACAAGCCGTTAAGAGATTAAAAAAATACTAATCCGATGACATCAGGATATATTTACACACCGCTGATGCCAGGTCTTGGCGAAATATCTGTATCACTTTAAACTAACAAAAAAATACTAGTTTTAATAAAAAAAAAAACGAAAAAAAAAATCGGTTTCGATTTAATGTTTTTCTTTTTTTATGGAAAAAAAAAATGATATCGCATCTTAATGCTTATAAAGGTATTTGTTTTACCTGTTCCTTCTTAAATTTAACAATAGATGCTTTTTAAAACAAAAAATATGAACTTTAAACACTTATACAAATCACGTGTTGCATCACGTTCTTCATATTTGATGATGGGAAACGACATCTTGCCCATTCGGCTGTATAACAACAAGCCGTTAAGAGATAAAAAAATACTAATCCGATGACATCAGGATATATTCACACACCGATGATACCAGGTCTTGGCGAAATATCTGTATCACTTTAAACTAACAAAAAAATGCTAGTTTTTATAAAAAAAAGAAAACGAAAAAAAAAATCGGTTTCGATTTAATGCTTTTCTTGTTTTTATGGAGAAAAAAAAATTGATATCGTATCTTAATGCTTATAAAGGTATTTGTTTTACCTGTTCCTTCTTAAATTTAACAATAGATCCTTTTTAAAATAAAAAATATGAACTTTAAACACTTATACTAATCACGTGTTGCATCACGTTCTTCATATTTGATGATGGGAAACGACACCTTGCCCATTCGGCTGTATAACAACAAGCCGTTAAGAGATTAAAAAAATACTAATCCGATGACATCAGGATATATTTACACACCGCTGATGCCAGGTCTTGGCGAAATATCTGTATCACTTTAAACTAACAAAAAAATACTAGTTTTAATAAAAAAAAAAACGAAAAAAAAAATCGGTTTCGATTTAATGTTTTTCTTTTTTTATGGAAAAAAAAAATGATATCGCATCTTAATGCTTATAAAGGTATTTGTTTTACCTGTTCCTTCTTAAATTTAACAATAGATGCTTTTTAAAACAAAAAATATGAACTTTAAACACTTATACAAATCACGTGTTGCATCACGTTCTTCATATTTGATGATGGGAAACGACATCTTGCCCATTCGGCTGTATAACAACAAGCCGTTAAGAGATAAAAAAATACTAATCCGATGACATCAGGATATATTCACACACCGATGATACCAGGTCTTGGCGAAATATCTGTATCACTTTAAACTAACAAAAAAATGCTAGTTTTTATAAAAAAAAGAAAACGAAAAAAAAAATCGGTTTCGATTTAATGCTTTTCTTGTTTTTATGGAGAAAAAAAAATTGATATCGTATCTTAATGCTTATAAAGGTATTTGTTTTACCTGTTCCTTCTTAAATTTAACAATAGATCCTTTTTAAAATAAAAAATATGAACTTTAAACACTTATACTAATCACGTGTTGCATCACGTTCTTCATATTTGATGATGGGAAACGACACCTTGCCCATTCGGCTGTATAAAAACAAGCCGTTAAGAGATTAAAAAAATACTAATCCCATGACATCAGGATATATTTACACACCGATGATGCCAAGTCTTGGCGAAATATCTGTATCACTTTAAACTAACAAAAAAATGGTAGTTTTAATAAAAAAAGAAAACAAAAAAATAAAATCGGTTTCGATTTAATGTTTTTCTTTTTTTTATGGAAAAAAAAATTGATATCGCATCTTAATGCTTATAAAGGTATTTGTTTTACCTGTTCCTTCTTAAATTTAACAATAGATGCTTTTTAAAATAAAAAATATGAACTTTAAACACTTATACAAATCACGTGTTGCATCACGTTCTTCATATTTGATGATGGGAAACGACACCTTGCCCATTCGGCTGTATTACAACAAGCCGTTAAGAGATAAAAAAAATACTAATCCGATGACATCAGGATATATTTACACACCGCTAATCCCAGGTCTTGGGGAAATATCTGTATCACTTTAAACTAACAAAAAAAATGCTAGTTTTAATAAAAAAAAGAAAACGAAAAAAAAAATCGGTTTCGACTTAATGTTTTTCTTTTTTTATGGAAAAAAAAATTGATATCGCATCTTAATGCTATTAAAGGTATTTGTTTTACCTGTTCCTTCTTAAATTTAACAATAGATGCTTTTTAAAACAAAAAATATGAACTTTAAACACTTATACAAATCACGTGTTGCATCACGTTCTTCATATTTGATGATGGGAAACGACACCTTGCCCATTCGGCTGTATAACAACAAGCCGTTAAGAGATAAAAAAAATACTAATCCGATGACATCAGGATATATTTACACACCGATGATGCCAGGTCTTGGCGAAATATCTGTATCACTTTAAACTAACAAAAAAATGCTAGTTTTAATAAAAAAAGAAAACGAAAAAAAAAAATCGGTTTCGATTTAAGGTTTTTCTTTTTTTTATGGAAAAAAAAAATTGATATCGCATCTTAATGCTTATAAAGGTATTTGTTTTACCTGTTCCTTCTTAAATTTAACAATAGATGCTTTTTAAAACAAAAAATATGAACTGTAAACACTTATACAAATCACGTGTTGCATCACGTTCTTCATATTTGATGATGGGAAACGACACCTTGCCCATTCGGCTGTATAACAACAAGCCGTTAAGAGATAAAAAAAATACTAATCCGATGACATCAGGATATATTTACACACCGATGATGCCAGGTCTTGGCGAAATATCTGTATCACTTTAAACTAACAAAAAAATGCTCGTTTTAATAAAAAAAGAAAACAAAAAAATAAAATCGGTTTCGATTTAATGTTTTTCTTTTTTTTATGGAAAAAAAAATTGATATCGCATCTTAATGCTTATAAAGGTATTTGTTTTACCTGTTCCTTCTTAAATTTAACAATAGATGCTTTTTAAAACAAAAAATATGAACTTTAAACACTTATACAAATCACGTGTTGCATCACGTTCTTCATATTTGATGATGGGAAACGACACCTTGCCCATTCGGCTGTATAACAACAAGCCGTTAAGAGATAAAAAAAAATACTAATCCGATGTCATCAGGATATATTTACACACCGATGATGCCAGGTCTTGGCGAAATATCTGTATCACTTTAAACTAACAAAAAAATGCTAGTTTTAATAAAAAAAGAAAACGAAAAAAAAAATCGGTTTCGATTTAATGTTTTTCTTTTTTTTATGGAAAAAAAAAATTGATATCGCATCTTAATGCTTATAAAGGTATTTGTTTTACCTGTTCCTTCTTAAATTTAACAATAGATGCTTTTTAAAACAAAAAATATGAACTTTAAACACTTATACAAATCACGTGTTGCATCACGTTCTTCATATTTGATGATGGGAAACGACATCTTGCCCATTCGGCTGTATAACAACAAGCCGTTAAGAGATAAAAACAATACTAATCCGATGACATCAGGATATATTTACACACCGATGATGCCAGGTCTTGGCGAAATATCTGTATCACTTTAAACTAACAAAAAAATGCTAGTTTTAATAAAAAAAGAAAACGAAAAAAAAAATCGGTTTCGATTTAATGTTTTTCTTTTTTTTATGGAAAAAAAAATTGATATCGCATGTTAATGCTTATAAAGGTATTTGTTTTACCTTTTCCTTCTTAAATTTAACAATAGATGCTTTTTAAAACAAAAAATATGAACTTTAAACACTTATACAAATCACGTGTTTCATCACGTTCTTCATATTTAATGATGGGAAACGACACCTTGCCCATTCGGCTGTATAACAACAAGCCGTTAAGAGATAAAAAAATACTAATCCGATGACATCAGGATATATTTACACACCGATGATGCCAGGTCTTGGCGAAATATCTGTATCACTTTAAACTAACAAAAAAATGCTAGTTTTAATAATAAAAAAGAAAACGAAAAAAAAAAATCGGTTTCGATTTAATGTTTTTCTTTTTTTTATGGAAAAAAAAAATTGATATCGCATCTTAATGCTTATAAAGGTATTTGTTTTACCTGTTTCTTTCTCATATATATATATATATATATATATATATATATATATATATATATATATATATATATATATATATATATATATATATGTGTGTGTGTGTGTGTGAGAGAGTATGTGTGTGCACTTATATTCTTTCACACAATGGTTAGCTAGTAAATCGCTTGCCTTTTATAGCCTCCAAACAAAACATTTCAAGTGGTGAGGGGGTGAGAAAACAAATAGTAAGTCAGAAAACCACTTCAGACTTAGTAACCACCCCGCATGAAATGAATTCGGAAATAAATAACCCACTATATAATTAAAAGCTTTTTTGAGAGGGGGTCGTCAGAAATGATAATGATAATTTATATATGAACATTTAAATTACTGACGTGATTCTATGATGTTAAATTAATATTATAGTAATATATCTAGATAAATAGTGAGTCGGAACATTTGCGACGCATATACTTTCTTTGTCACTTTTTGCAGAAGGTGTACACTATCTCCAGAATAGTTGTTTAAAGACTGAAAGTGTTGCAGTGAGTATCCCCTGCCAACTGTAATGATTGCAAAAGAAAGCACAGCACCTACAGCGCTGTCAATGGAACACGCTGCAAGAGCCACTTCGTTTTGCGAGGCACATCTTTTACCGAGACGCACTCCTGCTAATAATCCGAAGGTAATGGAACTCAGTTTACGGATAGATACAATTTAACAGACTTTATTTTGATAATGCATTCATTTGAGAATCATCATATATGCTCTGAAATAGTAATCTTAACATGTAGTTGAAAAAATCATTTTCAAACGTTGAGGTTGTTATTGTATTTCAATTGCGATAAAGGCAAATAAGTGTCGATATAATACTTTATAACGTAGCGTTGTTTTGCCGGCAACTCGATCAGCACATGCTTACTGGGTTACAAGATGGTTGGCCAAATGAAAACTGACACCATATGTTGAAATGAATTCGTTTCAAACTTTGAAAGAGATCACGATTTTAGAAGTCTCTCGTTGTTTAAAGAAAAAAGAAGAAAAGAACATGTTTCTAAATATTCTTCCGAGGCTGAATCTTATCATTTTGATGGGTAAATTGTAATTCGACGTTATGTCCATTGTAGGCGCTCGACTGAGATGCAATCTCTACTTCACCCTGCAACACTTTTACCCCAAGAACTACCATTACAAAGTACTTGGTTTTCTTTCTATGTATCTCTAAAATCAAACGAAATTCCGAAAAATAACCCATTTGTTTCACGCATGTGTTGTCACATCGGGGCGGATGTACCATCCACAAGTCTCTCCCTCTTAGACAAGGTAAAAAAAAGTCGCTAATGTGATATCCACCAAGCTCCATACCATTTTCTATCGCCGCAATGTTGCATCCTTGTGCTTGTTTTACGATAAACTTGTTGCTCTGGATGAACTTGCTGCTCTCGACCAACCCGATAATAAGCTAATGTCCCATCAATTCACTGTGGAGGTCCCCAGCTGCTGGAGAGCCTTCTACTCCAATAGATTATTTCTTCATGCTGCCGGCCTTTGGACCCCTCTCTCTCTCTCTCTCTCTCTCTCTTTCTATCTCTCTTTCGATCTCTCTCCCACCTCTCTCTCTCCCTCTCCCTCTCTCCCTCTCTCTTCTCATATCTCTGTCTCTCCCTCTCTCTCCCTCTCTCTTTCTATATATCTCCCACCTCTCTCTCTCCCTCTCTCTCCCTCTCTCTCTCCCCCTCTCTCTTTCTATCTGTCCTCAACCTCTCTCTCCCTCTCTCTCTCCCTCTCTCTTTCTATATATCCCCCCTCTCCACCCTCTCTCTCTCTGCTTCCTGTTTCCCCGACTGGATAGACGTGCAGAAATTTAAAACTAATGTCAACAAGCATCTCGCTGCACAGCTCCTAATTTAGGATGGGCCCCAAAACTTTCACTCTAATTCTGAGTAGCCCCTTACGTCGACAGTTGGAAACTTGCCTTGTTCGGGATGAGATATGTTAATAAAGGCTAATTCCCTGCGAATTACAACACGGTCGTCTTTAATTCACCTGTTAAGAAATACAAATTGAGACATCTTCTAAAGTAATCAAATTGTGTTCATTTTGTGAATCATTTTCAATTCTCTCGTATTCAGCTTACAATCTCTGTAACCCTTATCCTCTAGTGGCCTTTGGCCTTGGTACTCATTAGTATAAATTTAAAAACGTATTATTATATATCCTTAATTATTACTGTGTGGTGATGTACGTCATTCGTTTGGGTCAGGGTTAAAGTTTCCGTTTGGCTCTTTGGGGGGGGGGGGGCTGTGTGTTTATGAAGACGACAACGTCTGTCACTTTAACTATATCTTATCGAATTATACTAATTGAGCTCCATTATCTTTACTAATGGAGTTGTTTCTGGTCAGAACATCTTTCTCGGGCGTAAATTACGACCTAGTTCGCAAACCTCTTGACAGCGACTAATTTAACTACAAATATCTTCTCACCCATATGATCAAGCTAACCCTATCATTGTGACTTTATTTAACTAACTCACAAACATCGACGATAGAACCATGGATATTCAGTAACCACTGACTGTGAAAGTCCAACCTCTTTCCTGTCTCAGTCGGCTTGCCAGTTGTTATAACGCAGAAGAAAAATTACCGCATTTGATTACGCTAATCGGCTTCAGTAGAGGATTACATTCCATTATGGGAAGAATCTTTCAAATTAGCTTCGGTAGAAACCTTATTTTTATTACATGGGCGTACTTATATATATATATATATATATATATATATATATATATATATATATATATATATATATATATATATATATATATATATATATATATATATATATATATATATATATATATATATATATATATATATATATATATATATATATATATATATATATATATATATATATATATATATATATATATATATATATATATATATATATATATATATATATATATATATATATATATATTATGAAAACATTAAGTAGCCTATAGTTACAGCGCTTGCTTACGGAGTCTAGGTTGGTTCTGTGGCCGGGGTTCGAACCGTGCGACCGTCTGAGGTTATCATCCCTGCACTGATGAGAACGATAACTTGAAAAGCTACGTATGTAGGTAAAAATAATTTAACATTATGTATTTAAAATTAGCAGTGTTATAAGTTGAGCCCTATTCGGGGAAGTTAAAAATAGACTGACACGTAGCTATGAGGCATATTCCAATAACGTTCGTAAACTCTTTAGTCAGACTTTCTTGATATGCCGCCCTTCGCATGAATACAACTTAAATTCCCTCCTCTAATGTGTTAATGTCAGGTAGCCTATGGTTACAGCAATTGCTAGGTTGATTTTGTGGCAGGGGTTCGAACCATGCCACCGTCTGAGATTATCATCCCTGCACTGATGAGAACGGAAGCTTGAAACGCTAGCGTATGTAGGTAAAAATAATGTTATATTATTTATTTAAAATGAATGTGGGTATATATATATATATATATATATATATATATATATATATATATATATATATATATATATAAACATTAAGATAGAGGCAAAATGCTTTCATAAGTAACCATGTGTTAGATGCAGATCGTTTTTCTTAAATCAAAGCATTGTAAAGGCTTGTTATATCTATAATAAAAAATATTTGCATCTAACACATGGTTTCTTATGAAAGCATTTTGCCTCTATCTTTATGTTTAAAATTCAAAAGATGCTTAAAAATGAACTTTCCCAAATTTATAACTAGCAGTGACCATGCGCGATTTTAGTTCAATTAAAACAGACACTAGCACCGTTAGTCACACACAACATCGGACGACACTTTTACAAGATCAGGAAGGATTATTACGAACAAAAAAGGGTTAATAGCTTTTATTTGTCTAAAGTTCTGTCGAGGCTTGTTATATCAAGCGAAATATTAGATAAAAAAGATCAAGATAAACAAGAAAAAATGTTTTTATTTTTTATTTTGATTTGATGAAAAATATCTGCATCTAACAAATGGTTTCTTATGAAAGCATTTTGCCTCTATCTTTATGTTTAAAATTCAAAAGATGCTTAAGAAATGAACTTTCCCAAATTTATAACTGCAAGCTACCATGCGCTATTTAAGTTCAATTAAAACAGACATTTGCACCGTTAGTCCACAACATCGGATGACACTTCTACAAGATCAGGAAGGATTATTACGAAAAAAAAGGGTTAATTCCTTTTATTTGTCTACAGCTCTGTTGAAGATTGTTATATCAAGCGAAATATTAGATAAAAAAGTCAAGATGAAGAAGGAAAAAAAATGTTTTGATTTTTAATTTTGACTTAATAAAAAACTATCTGCATCTAACCCATGGTTTCTCATGAATACATTTTGCCTCTATCTTTATGTTTAAAATTCAAACGATGCTTTAAAATGAACTTTCCCAAATTCATATATATATATATATATATATTTATATATATATATATATAAATAGTGTAACTAAAATTAGAACTAGACGTTTATGCAATTCAAAATGTAATTAAACTTAAGTTGAACCTATTCGCAACGTAACATCGGTAATTTACTACAATAAATGTAAAGATAAAAATGTGACTATCAAAGATTATAAGACTAATTCATACGAAACCAACAACACTAACGTATTATACAAATCTAATTACATGTTACTAACTACATAGATCACACCACCACTATATTTTTATACTATCTTCATAACCATTTAGTAGAAAATAGTGTCATCTGACAAAATGATTACTTACATACAACACGCATATTGTAAATTAAGAATAGTATTGTAAATGACACGTGCATTATTCATTAAAACACATGTAAACACAGACTTCTCATTCTTGAAGATTTAAAAGTATCAAGTAACAGGGCAATGAACGAAGTTCCGGCGTGTTTGGAAGTTAGAAAAGATATTTTTAAGAAAAATAGTACCATGACAATCGCTACAGTGTAAGCGTAAAGTTATTTGAAAGAGCAAATGATCGACAGATTATTGCATGGCATATTTATAAAGAAATGTGAGAGCATAAAAACACCTAATCAATGGCACATGTGCACATGTCTTCTGCAATGGAGGTGTTGTTTTAAACACCCTCCTACAAACAATCGCATAGAGCATCCTGTGTCAGCGCGGTGTAACATCTATGATAGTTAACATACATCGTTTTTTTTTTATCAGAGAAAGCGTGTAAAACTGCTAACCTTTCGCGTTTGTTGGCAGAGTATTTCTGATATCGTTTACTACAACTTAGGTCAGTAAGCTTGCGTCTCTTCATTGAAATGCATTGGAACGTATATTTATTACATTCAGTACTCAGAATTTAGCTCTCTTTGTTCACAATATTTATTATAGCAATCGGCTTTTAAGTAGGTTTTAAGCAATATAGTGTCCGATCATCTCACACATATTACGGTGTCTATGGATTTCAGTCATATACACATTCTAGTGTGCATATATATATATATATATATATATATATAGAGAGAGAGAGACAGACAGACAGACAGACAGACAGACAGACAGACAGACAGACAGACAGTGCGAGAGAGAGATAATCAATATTTGTGTTTTGTTTATTATCTATGTACGTATACGTTTCGTCCTTTATAATCGGGACTCATCAGCATAGAGATATAACCATTCACTACTGATCGCGCGATTCGAACCCGGGCTCCGAGTATTTTACAATTCAAATCCCGACATCTAAAACCACTATATATATATATTTATATATATATATATATATATATATATATATATATATATATATATATATATATATATATATATATATATATATATACGGACTAGACCTTTTCAAATATTAGTACTTGTATGCTATTTCTCTATACCAACTATCCCCAGAAAGTTTTGAAATAAAAAGGAAACGTTGATTAATACATAAATAATATCTAGGTTTTCCTGTTTTCATTTTCCACATATATATATTTATATATATATATATATGTCTGTGTCTGTGTGTATTTTTTTTATTTATTGATATTTACAATTTTTATACGAATTCAAATATAAATTGTATAGGATTAAGTAATTATAATAGTGGAAGTGTGTATAAGGCCAGAGCTACACTATACTCAATATTTTTAATGTAATTTTATACCATATCAATATTATAAAGGACAGATTCACGTCATTTCATAAAACTTATTTTTATTCAGCATGCAATTGTTTCGGCTTACATAAATCTCCTGTGCATTTATTTCTTGATGTGGCAATCTTCAATGTTAATTGTACAAAACAAAGCAAAAACGCAAAAAAATGACTAACTAGGCGAACAGAGCCTTAATTACAATCAGTACTCATTATCAACATTATATCTATATGTATATATATATATATGTGTATATATATATATATATTTATATATATATATATATATATATATATATATATGTATACATATTTAATAAATATATATACATATATATATATATGTATATACATATATATATATATATATATATACATATATATATATATATGTATATATATACATTTTTCACATGGAACTATGGTATATCCAGGTGGTAACATATATGTATCTTATCATTTTATCAAGTTGTATTAATAATTTTTCATTATAAGCTTGAATCATTGATCAAAATATTCCTGAATAATAACATATATTTTCATGGACCGTCCTTTGTTGTTTCGTCTAGTTATTTCTTTTTTTCGGGTTGTTAGTCATCTTATTTCTTAGTTTGTTTTTCATTCGTTACATTATACTCTTACCTCCGTAAAGTTTGGTGACTTCAGTTTTGCCCGGATCCCCGTATGTACGCTATGAGTATATATATATATATATATATATATATATATATATATATATATATATATATATATATATATATATATATATATATATATATTAATCATCCGAACACTCAGTATGAAATGGAAAGCTACACATTTTGTTTATTTGTTTTTTCATCTACTTGTATGTTTATGATTCTTCATAATTACTGATTACCTTCATATAATTAGCATTCCGATGGAGTAAATTCTGGTTTCTACTTAGCCTAAAGCAAGATTCTTTCTTTAACTAAATCAAGTTTCTGTGTTATCAATACCGTAAAAATGTAAACAAATTAATAACAAATTCATTTAAAAACGATATATTTTTCCATTAACAGTAGTAGGCCTATTAGATCAGGGGGGTAGAGCCTCAGAGTTGCATTAGTACAAACTAACGTCCTAACTACACTGATCAGCCCCTGAAACGTCGAAACAGGATTCGAAAGCTATTACGATATAATTTGATCATGAAACTCTTAATCAAACCAAAATTCAAAATAATCTGTTACGGTAATGTTGATTCATTCTCTTTTAAAAATTATTAGATCAAAATGGCTTCAAAAACTTTCAATTTAATAATACATTTACTAAAAGTTTAAAAGTCTGCAATCGTCTTTCAAATTTAGAAGTGTCACAGAGTAATTTTTTTCAGAAAACTACACAAACATACACAAGCATACGCAATGTTATCTCATAATATCATTGATATAAGCGCTGTATCTGTTGCTGTCATGCGCGTCAAGAAGGTTTTATTCTCGGACTATTAATACATAGTGTGCGTTTTTTTGTGTTATTTTGTATTTTTTGTATTTTATTGTATTTTTTGTATAATTTCGTATTTTTTTATTTTTGGTATCTTTTTGTACTTTTTTGTATTTTTTTTGTATTTTTTGTATTTTTTGTATTTTTTGTATTTTTTGTATTTTTTTGTATTGTTTTGTATTGCTTGTATTTTTGTATTTTTTTTTGCATTTTTTGTTTTTTTGTATTACTTTTTATTTTTTTCTATTTTTTTTGTATTTTTTTGTATTTTTTTCTATTTTTGTATTTTTGTATTTTTTTTTTTATGTTTTTATTTTTTGTATTGTTTTGTATTTAAAGAAAATGATTAATGAAATGTTGAGAAGTGCACATAAATGCTACAAAATCACATTTAAAATTATCTGTATGCAAATGTAGAAAGTTAGTTGAAGTAGCTTAACATACGACATTCCAAAACCTTTAAAATTACGTTAGAATGTATAGCAGTCGCAAATAAGAGACATGTCGAAACTTTATTATTATGACTGTACGAATGCGGAACGTGTTTATGAAATACATTCTGCTTTTATAAATGTCTAGTTAAACCATTTTTTTTTAGATTTTAATTATCATTTTTTTTATTTTGATCCCCCTTCATATCTTGTGTTTTAATTTGAGTAATTAATGTCTATATTAGTGAAATAATATTGAAGACTTGAATAAGGGCGGCATTTGCAATTTGAACACACTAAACTATGAGAAAGGCCAAAAAATATCACGATGTAAATCATTCGGAACTATTTGGACCTCGTTCTAGCCGCTTCACTCTATAGCTTGGATGGTTACTTCTGGCTATTAGAATGTAAGCGTAGGTTCGAATTATGTAAATGCCTATTACTTTTTATTCGATGTTTTCTAACTTGTTCGCAAGCTGCATTATACCACGAGGTTCATAATAACCCAAGCATGTTCACCGAGTGGAGATTTTCTCGTGACGTCATTGATAGTGGTTAATAAGAACCACTATCTATGAGAACTGGAAGTATCGAAGGCGCTTGCGTGAGAGTCAATATTTTTCCAGCAAGTCCTCAAAGCGAGGATTATTCATTAACTTGGAAATCATTGCTAACTTGTTCCTACTATTCTGACTTTATACCCATGCCAAGAACACTGCTACCATCCTAATAAGTATTCATTCACTTGGAAATCATTGTTAACTTGTTCCTTTTTTTCAAATGCATTTCCTATTTATATATGTCAAGCGCGAAGGAAAATGAGAAATTACAACATGGCCGCCAACGATTAAGGCATTGCATTAAAGTTTGATTTTCAAGTCTTTAAAAAATAAATTAGAATTTTATTTCGGAACAAAAAAGACAATTTAAGACGAATTAATAATTTTCATGCAAAATGTGTACGAGAATCAAACGAAATAAGCGAAAATATTCAAATAATAATATATTGTAAATCAAACGAAATAAGCAAAATATTCAAATAATAATATATTGTAAATCAAACGAAATAAGCAAAATATTCAAATAATAATATATTGTAAATCAAACGAAATAAGCAAAATATTCAAATAATAATATATTGTAAATCAAACAAAATAAGCAAAATATTCAAATAATAATATATTGTAAATCAAACGAAATAAGCGAAAATATTCAAATAATAATATATTGTAAATCAAACGAAATAAGCAAAATATTCAAATAATAATATAGTGTAAATAAAAAATAACATTTTCAAGGAAATTGTTCGTTTTCACAAATTTTAATTTCTTAAAAACGTGTCCGTTTTTTTAAAAAATCCCCCACCTCCCCAAAAATATGAATGTTTTAATGTATTACACATTTTTACTATATTGTAAATAAACTGTTTGTTTTAAAAAAAATAACATATTCAAAGAAATTGTTCGTTTTCACAAATTTTAATTTTTTAAAACTTGTCCGTTTTGAAAAAAATCCCCTACCTCCCCAAAAATATGAATGTTTTAATGTATTACACATTTTTACTATATTGTAAATAAACTGTTCGTTTTAAAAAATAACATATTCAAAGAAATTGTTCGTTTTCACAAATTTTAATTTCTTAAAAACTTGTCCGTTTTGAAAAAAAAATACCCCACCTCCCCCAAAAATATGAATGTTTTAATGTATTACACATTTTTACTATATTGTAAATAAACTGTTTTTGAAAATAGAAATAAAACAAAAAAGCACACATTCTAATTTTTTTCAATAAATATTTTGAATTATTGATTTTGTGTTACTGAATTCGTAATCTTTAATGTTTGATTTACTTTTCATGTTTCATTTCCATTTAAGTTTTAAATGCATCTGTAGCTGTTTACAAATACAAACAAAAATCTCTATTCTGCACAAGTGCCTTTAATTGAACTATTTCGTAATTTGAAAAGTTGTTTCAAAATTTCGGGGCGGTTATTCGTAATACTCCACCACCTGTTCTTCTCAACTATTTTATTAACCAATTTTTTCTGTTTTCGGTTTATCACGTCGCTAGAGAATTTCGTGTGATAAAAAATGTTTGAATTATTTTTCTGTGTACATTTGCGACTCATGTCGCTACCGAAGTCCAGATTTAGTATAATAGACATTCAAAAGTAGTTTAATTGCTAGAAATTGGAATTGCTACTCATTCACCATTCTGGATTAATAAGAGAATCAAGCCACATCAGTGATTCTTTTCTTAAAAAAGAGCAACTAGTATCAAATTATTCAGCTAAAACAAATGAATATTAAATATTCATATAAAGAATAAAACTGTTTAAGAATATGGAGTTGTCTTCTTTTTCGTCTTGTATTTATAAACCAAGAGATATTTCCATGTAGCATAACTGATAGCATTTTCATTCGATGTAAATCAGGTTGTCATTACAATAAACTTAAACATTAAAAATAATCCGGAAAGAATTAACTTATTCAAGAAATGAATATTAAATCAGACAAATTATTTTTCAAAGAAAAATGTTCATTTTTAATTCAAATATTTATGTCAACACCATTTTATTATGAAGTATTAATTTAATGTTTGCTAACCTTAATTTTAACCCTACGCAAATTACACGAAATAATACATTTGTACAAAGATTTCTAATACAGTAATGGTTTAATTATATTCTGTGATAATAAATCAATAACTACTGAACATGAACATGTAATTCAATTTTGATGAATTTTATTCAATTTTGATGAAGGGGGGATCAAAATGTGCATAGTCTGACTGTTCTACAAATCTCGTTTGCTACTTTAGAGCATGACGTCATTTTTCATTACGACGGCCGGGGTAATACACGAAAAGTATATATATATATGTATATATATATAATGTTACACCGGCCGTTCTTACACAGGAGAAACTGCACCGGTTGGCACTATCAAGAGTGCGAGTCACCAGGGACACAGAGAAGACAAAGCACAGTCTTGTAACTGTCTAACCAAGTGCTAGTCACTTTCTTACTTTGTTAATACACTTGTTAAACCAACCCTCAACTTGACTTCCTTTATTTATTATCTACTGTTGGACAACTTCACAACAATATATATATATTATATATATATTAAACAAAGGAAAAACGTTTAAAAACGTGCGATTAGACGGGTTTCGTTCAGATCAAGAAAAGAAAAGTTAATATTTGAAATTTATTAAGAAAAAACTGCAAAATATGAGAAAAAGACGTGAAACTGTATTTTTTGTGCACGTATGTAATTATTTGACATATGTAGTGCGTGCAAAAAAAGACGTTAATTGGAAAAATAAAGGTTGAGAGAATAAAGAAAAATTAAATCGTGGAAACATATATAGATCAAAACAAATAGGAAGTATGAAGCCGCAGTCGATGCAGGTAATACAGTGGCGGGGTATATTGCATTGTTTAAGTGCAATTTATGCCAGATGTTTGCTTAAGGTGTACGTTAGATGATGATGGGAGGTGGATGCAAGGACTTCCGATTCACTTGCGGCGTAGGAAAAGGAAGTCAGTCTTAAAGAGGATTCATATATATATATATATATATATATATATATATATATATATATAAACACTTTAATATTGAATAAAAATAAATATGTGATAGTATTTAAGGTAGAGCACTATGAAGTTGAGATTAGTTGGCTGTCATTTGTGACAAAGCGAGTTACGCGCGAGCGTTTAACACTGTTTGACAACATAACCCTTTCCCCTTCCTCCCCGTATCTCAATTTCAAATAACTGACTGTGCTGATTGGCGGTAGCCGTGTGGTATCGAGCGTTCATCTCGTAATTCTAGGTGAATCTACGAACAGCGTTCGATCCCAGGCGATTGCCCGCAACCACCACTCCTGCGCTGATGAAGGAAAAAAAGCCTGAAACGATATCGTCCGTAGGTAATAAACACTTTAGTATTTGATAATATATATAAATATATATATATATATATATATATATATATATATATATATATATATATATATATATATATATATATATATATATATATAACAAGCAGTACTACTGGCTTCATTGCGAGATCCAACACGATTTGTTGTTGTTCGATCACTCTTCGCTGCTTGCGGTGAATAATCGCCTTGGTATTTACAAAGTTAAATTCCTCCTAAATTCTGAGCTGATTTCTGGTGGCCAACCGGTAACTTACCTGACTAGCGATTCAGTGGCGATTTGTAGTCGGGAATTAGCTTCCTGTACTGAAGATAGCGTAAGCATGACACATCGATGTCCGTAGGTAAAAAATAATTAATATTTATTTATAAATATTATATATATATATATGTTTATATATATATATATATATATATATATATATATATATATATATATATATATATATACGATCCGAATGCATTCGTTGATCACTCTAAACGGCTTGGGTAAATTTTGCCGCCGATTCGCTATTTACCAAGTTAAATTCCTCCCTAATTAATAACTAGTTCACTATTGCTGTGGGGTTAAGAGTCTTGACTACAAATCAGTGGCGATTTGTGTTCGGGGTTCGCGCCCGCCGACCGTTGGGAATTAGCTTCATGTACTGAAGATTGCGTTAGCATGAAACATCGATGTCTGTAGGTAATAAATAATTAATATTTATTTATATATATGTATATATATATATGTGTGTGTGTGTGTGTATCCTTAGGTATGTCGCTAGCTTGTCCGATTGTAAGTTGCCCCCTACAGTCAATAAGGATGCAATACGAGGCAACTGTTTTTTGTAATAAAATAGAATTGAATAAGAGAGCATGACAGAAATTTGTAATTCATGAAAATTAGCGGAACAGGGAAGGTAATGGCATATTTGATGTATTCCTTATAAACATAACATTTTAGCGTCGTAGATTTTGGTCGACCTCTTTTTCTCCTGGCAACCAATATATCAGTTCAACACTGCACACGTGTGTAAGTCCTGCATACATGTCTAAGTGTATATTCACAATTAATCATGCAACTCGATCTTAAACAGTCATAACACAAAAGAACCTTTCTGCGTTTAGAATCATTTTCATTGGCGAGGTGAAATTGTGAACAATTTGGCGTGATCGCAGTTGTAATTAATTTTCACGCAAAAACGCCTGAAGCCTCAATGACAACTGCCGCCCCTGCTGAACACTTTTGTTAAATTACATTTTCTATAGAAATTAATTAGCTTATTCGTACCGGATTACCTTCGTACCTGACAGTGTCCATGAGAATCATTTTTAATATCCTACGTATGTTCGCACTCACCGACATGCTGAAGTGTGTGCATATATCCGAACCAATTATGTATTTCAAAACCGTGTAATGTACAGTTTTTTAAATAAATAATTTTAGCTCTCGCATTCTTACGATCGAGCACTTCATTAATATATTTTTAACATATACGATGATATATATATATATATATATATATATATATATATATATATATATATATATATATATATATCAGAGAAAAGGAAAGTTCAGCAAAATTCAGCAAAATTCAGCAAGGAGTTTGTTGTAGAGTTTGGAGAGAGCAGGGGTCAGTTCAGCAGAACATTTCTGTATAACTATGACAGATATAAGACCATGTCCACAAGCTTAGGAGGTTTCAAGATTTTTCATGATGTCCCTGACCTGAGATTGGGTGATAACCAGGGTTTTAAGTGTGGCTTAAGTTCGCATTTGGGAATTTAGGGAGGCAGTGGTTTGCCGAGTCTAAAGTTGAGTTTGAGGCTAAACGCTGGGCAAATAGTTCAGCTTTATCAGTTGTCGTGCAGGCGACATCATTGTGGTTTCATAGCGAGGTAATTGTTGATTGTCTATTGTTCACCATACTATTATATTTTTTACCAAAAATCGCGAGTACCTAATTTCTGTGACTGAATGCGGTTTTTGTTATCTCTGTATATCTTCTTTTTGCTTCCCTTATCCCTGCCTTACAATTCAGGTCAATAACTTGTACTTTAATGATATATATATATATATATATATATATATATATATATATATATATATATATATATATATATATATATATATATATATATATATATAGGGGTTAAGACTCTTGACTGCAAATCAGTAGCGATTTGTGATCAGGGTTCGCGCCCGCCGACCGTTGAGAATTAGCTTCCTGCACAGAAGATTGCGTTAGCATGAAACATCGATGTCTGTAGGTATTCAAATCATAAATATTTATTTATAAATATTATTATAAGCTCCCTTCATCAAAGGCCGGGCACTCTGAGTGACTTTAATAACAAGCAGTACTAATAGCTGCATGCACGATCAAAATACGTTTGTTGATCACTTTAAACTGCTCGTGGAAATTTAGTCGCCGAATCGCTATTTACAAAGTTTAATTCCTCTCTAGTTATTAACTAATTCTGCAAATCAGTGACGATTTGTTATCGTGGTTCGCGCCCGCCGACCGTTGAGAATTAGCTTCCTGCACTGAAGATTGCGTTAGCATGAACCATCGATGTCTGTAGGTATTAAAATAATTAATATTATTTATAAATATTATCATATATATATATATATATATATATATATATATATATATATATATTATATATATATATTATATCGAAAAAAAAAGGAAATTGCAGCAGTTTAAGCTATTACACTATTAAGCTTAATGCAGGGTGGAGGATAACACAGCGTATGTTTTTTAAACTCATCCAAAGAAAATTATAGAAGTTACACAGATATGCTGTTTTTTACATGGAGTTCAACAACAGACTTCAGCTTCTTCCAAAATCCCAAGTCAAAGGTACATTAACCTTTATTTTACAAAAGTTAGCTTAATGGAGTAGTGACTGCAGGGAAATGCAGGTCTCTATATACACATTTTAGTTAAAAACACAAAACAATACAACACTTTACCAACATCAAAAGATTTTAACATTTTGAAGCCATCTACATTAAACGTAGACTTCTCACAATTAATAATATTTACTACGAAACTCGTCACAAAATTGTAAAGAATCTAGCGTGGCAATTAAAATAAACAAATTATAAGCCGCTAAACAACATCCTTTTGAATTTTGCACGCGTATTACAACATCACATCACTATAGACGCTCGTTTTAAAGTCGTAAATTGAATTAGAAAACAATACCAAATAATAGTTAATTAATAAAATTAACTTTTACAAAACGAATATGCAAATTAGTTAGGCTTACGAATAAGATATCACATATATATAAACGGTATATAAAATAGAAGGCGCGTCTATTAAATAAGTTGTATTAATTGCCTTTCCCGTTCGTGCGAGAGATGGGCGCAACTGAAGCATCTATTTGTTTGCTAGCAAAAACTACGCGTCCCCTGGCAGAAATTACTTATTTAAAGAAAAAGGAATAATTTCTATTTGATATTTTGGTAATTTGGAGGTAAACAACATAAATATGATTGTCGTAGTGTTGTTTATATATTCCAATGTTTAGGAAATTTACTGTGCATAAACATAGTCAAATTTTATTTATTCGAAAAACAAAACAACAAAAAAGGTTAATTGATATAGTCTTTAAGATATTCAATGTCGAGGAATTTGATTTTGTTTCAGCATAAAAATGAAAATGAATTCCCCATTAAAAACTGGTTATATGATAAAATAAACAAATGAAAGAGTGGAACGTCGATTGATGAAATAAAGCAATTTTATTCAAACTGGTTACCTTGTACCTTTCGTCTTTATTATTAACCAGATAAATAGAATTAATTAATAGTACAAAAAAGTTGTTGTAATTTAGAAAGATTAGAGGAGATATTTTTGTCTATGACCAATGTTAAAGTCATCATCATCATCATCATCATCATCATCATCATCATCATCATCATCATGTGTTTTAGGGTATCAACACGTAATCGGCTAAAAAGTATGGGTTACATCGGACAATTTTAATGTTTATAATCAAGGTCATGTTGGAATTGTGGAAAATGTATTTACCCACGAAAAAGATTTCTCCTGGGTTTAACAAAAATAGAAATTACCACGGTGTAGAAGGATTTCTCCTTCACTGACCGATTATGGAAAAGGTTATTTTTTTCAGGCCGCGATATTTGTAAGCAAATGATATTTTAGACAAGTATAATAAATATAAAGGGTGTAATAATAAAATAAAAAGGAGGATAGAAGGCAGGAAGGAAGGAAACGCGTGAGATTGGGGAATGGGAGAAGGAAAAGAAAGAAGGGAGGAAGGAAGGAAAGAAGTAAGGAGGGAAGAAAAAAAGGACAAGTGGGAGTAGAGAGGAAGGATGAAGAAAGGAAGGAAGGAGACGCGATAGTATTGAAGGAAATGAGGAAGAAAGGAATGGAGGAGACGCGGTTGTATTTCTGACCATCCCCCAGTACCGGTATTTCCCCAGAATTTTTCTTTTTGATTAAACACCCGCTCTATCGTTGATAATGAGCACTTTTAAAAATTAAAGAGGCCTACGGAACTCTAATAAAGTCAATTTCCCCCTTTGTGCAAGAATTCACTTTTTTTGTGAAGAAAGAAACACGAAAAAGGAGTATGCCTCTTCAGCACTACTGAAACACGCAAATATAATTAAGGAGGCCTGCAGGGTACTAGTAAACCATGTGTGTTCGAAGATAAATGATGGTATTAACACTAGTTTAGAAGAAGAAGACGTCACTGTGACGTCATGTCTGCAAGAATTATTCTACAAAATTACTACATATTACATTCATTCATTTTTAAATTACTAAATAATAAGGTTGAATTTTAAAAAAAAAACGGGCCATTCACCCCCCCCCCGTAGGCAAATGTAATTCCACTTTCCCGATTTAACCTATATGGTGAATGCTCTGAATGTTTTAAGTGTATATTTGTTATTCAATTTGCTGCCATTTTTCTACTTCGAAATTCCTTTCACTGGTGTTGTCTTTTAGTTCTGAAATCTGATTTCTTTCTTACGAGACTTCTGTATGTGATGTTATAAAAGGCGCTGACGAAGTGACGTTTTGGGATTATTAAAAATAAGGAAAATAAAATATTTCGGACAAGTCTTGGAAACGATCGTACGTCGAATAATAGTTGGTGTTTAATTCTTAAAACAATGTTAAAATTATGTTGAATTCAACTAACTTTACATATATATATATATATATATATATATATATATATATAAATTCCCGAAACAGTTTTTCATGGTAAACAACTGATGATCCCTTAAAATAGTGTTAGAAACAAACTAATATAATAACTGTAAAAAATAAATTGACTTACATGAGTGTTTATTCCACTAAAAGACTTGGGACTATAAGTTTTTTGGGTTTTTTTTTTAAATATAGTTTTAATGGTTGAGAAACTTCCAAAACTATATATATATATTATTCATGCAGACATGTACATCTGCGACACTGGCATGTCGCTTTAATCGATCAACAGCTATAAGAAACTGAGATCTCATCAGGTGGATAAGAAAATCTAGTCTTTCCCTTCAATCATATTTTGAAAAATTCTTTCCTAATATGATGCTTATATGTTACTCGTGTCTTCTCATCCACATATCTTTGACCCCTCCAGGAATTCCCACACCCATGTACAAAGAGACATAAAAGTAAGCAAAGCAAGGGTACCAGAGACATTTTTAAAGACCTAAGTGGAAAGCGAACCATGAAGTGTTGCCCTGTTTAAGGGCGGGGGTGGTAAAAGATTAAAAAAGGGATTTTATTTTTAATGTCACACATTCTGAGCCAGCATTGCCTGTTTTGGAAGGAGGGCTAGTACAATCGTGGATTATCTTTGCACTATGATATAAAGAATGTCGGTTTAAAACACTTTGAGAGATAAATTTTCTTTACAAGTTATATGAAGGATAAGTAAAATTAACTAGAATATAATGTAATATAATGAAATGGATGATAAGTGATTATGAAGATAATTGTAAAATATAATATATACTATATAGGAAAGAAGTGAGAATATGAAGAAAGGGAAACTATGCTAACATTGGAAAAATTCTGAATGAGAAAAAGATAAGTTATTTTCCCACTGCACACGCATTACCTACCCCCGTCGAAAAATAATATTGTTAGACAGTTTGGATGTTTGAGAAATAAATATTTATTGAGTTGTCCCAAATTCTTATCCAGGCATAAGATGTGAGTGTTGAGTCTCAGAATAGTTTTTCTTTCGTGTATGTGTCAGCGTTGTTGTGCTTCCAAATTGGAGGATATAAGGATGCTTTTGATATTGTCTATGGTGTAGTTTGAGTTATTATAATGCATGGCTGCTGTGTGGTTTGTGGATTTGTCTCTTATTATTTTTCGTGAGAGTTAAAATGTAGGCAGAATTCAGAGCTTGTTCACTAACATAGTTCCATTTTGTGAATCTGGTGCAGTATATTAAGTAAACCACATTAAGAGGATTGCAGGTAACAGAAGGAGTTATGTGTTGGCCTATTTTGCATCTATGTAAGTTGAATGTTTTGTTGCCTCGAGGTGCGAGAGTGTTGTGTCTTTAGGTGGGCTTTACTAGGAATTGTAAGTTCGGGGGCAATACACACACATACGTATATATATATATATATATATATATATATATATATATATATATATATATATATATATATATATATATATATATATATATAAGCCAGGTTCATATTATATTCCAATAACATTGTTTTTATTTTATTATTTTTATTTTTTCACATTTCCAAAAAACATAACATTTTTGTAGGATATATTTTTACGATCCGTTTCATTTGTCTTGTGCCAAACAACATTTTTATGTTAATATCGTCTCTGCAACATTACAAAATCATCAGAAACATGTTTGCTCTGTTGTCAATAATTGACAATCATCGAGCTGAATCTTTTAAGGAGACTGCAAAGTAAAAGGGCACTGATAGTATATGCTGATACATATATTGCCATTAATAATTATATATATATATATGAAAATATTTGTTGTTGTTTATTATCTACGGACGTATACGTTTCATTTTTTTTCAATCAAGACTCTTCAGCGTAGAAGTTTGACTATTCACTACTGGTCACACGATTCGAAACCCTGGATTATAAGTATTTTTCAACTCCAACCCAACGTCTTAAACCTCGCGGCCAATATCTGAACGGCTGATAAACTGTGGTAGATTAAATACATTTATAAGCGGCGATGACGACACAGGCATTCTACTTATATTAAGGAATGATGCATTATAAAGCAAATGACGTCACGCTGTATTTGAACTACTTCTAAAGTGCTCGACTAATAATTAAGGGGCGACATATATATATATATATATATATATATATATATATATATATATATATATATATATATATAACATCGTTTTATTGAATAGTAAATAAAAAAACCGTAGTAAAAATGTGATAGTTTACTGGACTCTGATTTTGACATGATCGGTATCGAAATTCATATATATATATATAAATATATAAATATATGTGAGTGTATGTGTGTCTGATGGTGTATGTGTGTGTGCATGTGTGTGTGTGTGTATAACCTGATGTACTAATTGACGAATGAGAAAGAAGAAAACTAAAAATGTCCTATTAATCAAATTGGACATTGTAACTATCAGCAGTGGAATAAGAACAGCATTCAGCATAAAAACAAAATGGCGAATAGCATGATTATCATTGCAACATTATTCTCAATTATACCATCTCATCATGATATCTCTCTAGATAAACTGGCAAAGTAAAAGACTTTTACTTGGATATTTTCCCTTGCTATTGGCGCCCCTTTTCTTCCAACTCAGATATTCCGTTCGCGCTCACCGCACTGAATATTTCCTTCCTTTCGGCGGGCACTCATATTTGGATGTACTGGAGAATGGAGGTTTAATTCTCAACGGATACTACAGATGGTGATCGCTGCCAGTTAGCACAAACTTTTTTTCCCGAAGAAGAAAAAAGTGTAAACCAAAATAATAAAGTATTCTAGCATTTTATAAACACAGGAAATTACCAAAGAAATTGCAGAAATTAGTCATAAAAAGTCAAGATTATTTTTAAATGTTTCAGGATGAAAAAGACCATTGATCAATCTTTAATCACAGACATTTCACATGCCAACACTTTGTGTTGAATTGGCTTTTACGTTTACGAAAAATAAAAGTATTTCTTTCTTTTGATGTGGTTGTATCCCTAAGAAGCGATGTTCTATCTTCTAAAGCTATGTCTACTTAAACTCCAGAAGGTTTTAAAAGAGCGACAATGGAATTAATAACAGATGATGGTATATTCTAGTTCGGGAATCCCAATGATTTTGTTCTCTTAAAAGTAGCTTTGTGTTTCTTGTGTGTGTTCTGTTCCTTATTTCATGGATTGGACACACTCATGGTTAACAGGATTTTCTATTTTCTGAAAAACAACTGTTCGGTGTTCAACTCACAGTAAACAAGGTATTTATCTTTCAAATTTTATAAAAAAATGTTGGACAAGGCCGAAATTGAGTGGGGTGGATGGGGGTCGATTGTGGCCCTCTTTCTCTATTTTTTAAACTTGTTTAAATCACCAAAATACCACATTCATTCTCTGGGTAAAACTTACTTAACGTTATCCTTAATGGCTTGACCTTTTTTTTTTCAACACTATATGTACAAATTTATCGGTTTACGGTTGGGGAGCTAGAAAATAACAGATATTGCTGAAAAATAAAATGTTCAGTGTGGTGTTTAGTAGGACCCTCCCCAATCTATCTAGGTATGAGCTGCCCACTGTTTCCCGGGCTGTTTCAAGAGACGAAAACAAGCAAGACAGTTTCTAAGTGAATAAAAAAGGGAGAAGACTAATTTGTACCACTAGCAAAGATACTTTGCCAACTGGGATGGGGTCTGATAAGACCGTAAGTCGGCGTGAACCATGCCTAGGCAGGGAACACGTACTCAAACTTGGTTCGTCAAAACATACATAAGCTAGCGGTTGGTGTACACATTCTTTTAAATAATGTACAGTGCAATTTCTCACTATTACATCTGTTTTTAACTTTTAGCTGATGCTTAAAGTGCGAAATCATATCTTAATCAGAAGACGATCCCCCATACCTTATATCTAAGCGTGAGGTCCACACTACTAGTTTAACTCCGTATAGGATCGTGAGAAACACAATTCGTTTCTCCCTGGGCTACGAAGGCATCACATTGTACACTACAAATGTTACATCCAAAGGTCCCAGCTGCTGGGGACGATGCGAACCATCATCTCATTGATATATTTTCCGAATTTCATGCAGCTTGCTGCAATTGAAGGTGTGCTCGGCCGTTTCTTCCTCAACATTCGTGCAGCGCAGGCAACAAGTGTTTAGGCTAGTTTTAGCTTTAAAAGGATTGTCATTAAAGGACAACGCAGACGGGCCAATCACCAGGTCAGAGAAAATTCAGAGTTATGGAGATGACTTCGGATTAGCGCCGAAATATGCTGAGAGGAGGTCTCCTCCTCGACAATCTTAGTCTCTCCCCAAATGGATCTGAAGCGGTACCCTCCACTAGCTCCCGATATAGCGTCTCTGTAAACTGTGCAAGATGACTGGACCCCGGAAGTTATTTGAGCACAGCTCGTCATTCGTTAAAGAACTGCAATTGCCTCTATAGTCAAGGTCGGCCTATAACCAAGTGATCGGGGATGAGGTTGAGAAAAGCTTTCTCAACCTTAGGGCTCAATGCAGACACCTCTATCAAAGTTCGGCTCAGGAATGAAAGCTTCCCGGCATGTCGATGACTTGCCAAATCGGGCTTCCCCTCACCCACTCATTCGGATGCTGAGTACAGATATGTCTCCGAACAAACGGCTTCTAGTCTTGCCACAAAAGTTAGAAGAGTGTACGAGTAAGCACCACCAAGATGTCTGCAGGCAGAGGTAGCACAGCCAATCGGTGAAGGATGAGAGGAAATACCTAAGTCGTACACGCCTCAGCTCTACCTTTAAAGGAAAGGACCCTTAAACAATTTTTTCTCTCAATTAATAGAGTGCTTCAAAAAAAATTTACAAGTTCAATTATTTACGATTTTCATAAATATATTTAACCTGATTATATTCAAAATAGTACGGCAATAAACAATTCAGTAAAACTTATTCTTTTGTATGGATCTCCGGCGGGTACGAAATGAAATCTACTCATGCAAGTGACCTTCTAAAGCAGTTTTAAACCAAAATAATGGTTTATCTCCAAAGTCCTAGGGGAAGTTCCTGGACAACAAACAATGAAACAGACAGCAGCTACACAATTTTTATCATATATATATAGAAGCAGATAGCTTACTAACCTTCGTAGGTTGGCAGATAAATATATCATTCTCTGTCGGGTTCAACGAACGCTATCGGAACCTTGTTTACAGCTAAGTAACAGTCTGTTTTAATATCTCCGAACAGTGCTCAACATTAATTTAATAAAGAGGCTTCATATCATAAAACATATATATATATATATATATATAAATCATGCGCAAACCTTTGCAACTGATTCGATGTACTAGAAATAAAGAAAGAAAGAAAGAGAAAATCTAGCAGGAAATAAATAACAAATTAAAATAACAAAACGCCTATCATTGCAGTTGACTTTTTGGCGTCAATCAAGAAATCAGTGCATGCTAATCCTAAATGAATTAATATCTCGGGATTCATTTTACGAAAACACGGACAGAGGATCTGGGTGTTCCGGGTTCGAATCCAGTTCGTTCCACAAAAGCACTTTTATCAAAACCCACACCTGACCTTGTGTCTAACCTGCTGGAGAGGAGGTAAATGAAATACTTAATCATAATATAATGTGAATGCGTTTATCTTTGATCGCTTTTCAAGTGTAGGTTTATAAAATAAATAATTAAACATGTCTCAATTACTATTCAACAGTCCCTATTTTCTTTGCCACCCTAGGTTTGCAAAATTAGATACAAGTTCGGCTTTGACTGTGGAATTAATCCAACTTCCCACAAAGGGGAACTCTTGAATGGGACAAAAATAAATATTTTCTCAGTCTTGAAGGATTGCCTTACTTTGACTGAAGACAGAACATATACTACACTTTAACTTTAGTCCGAAAGAAGAACAATGATTTTAAAGAATATTTTTTAATCCATTAGTCTGTAGCGAGTGGGAAATATACACTTAATTTAAAGTTCAAAATAATTTCAAAATATTGAAGCGACTTTAGTTATTTTTTTAATCAAGTTAGTTAGCTTGTACCCCTATCCTCCTCCTTAAAAATCAAGGAACTATGCTAGACCAGATCGTCGTAATGACGTTATATTTACTTTTCTTCCGAGTTTGAAAAAGCGAGTTGTAGGTTTACTTATCAAATCAACTCAAGTTTAGTTTTTATTCAAATGTGTCGTTGTTCTGCGCTCTCCGAGTGCTTTTATAAAGACTGTACTTATCAGTCGTAAGTGTCCGTGCATTGATTTGTAGCGAACGTCACCAGTTGAACGGAAGGCGATTGATAATGGCTGAAATAAATACTAATGTTTCCTTTTTTTCTTTTCGTTTGCTTTTCCTTTCATCTTCAAATAAGATTTTATGTATTACTTTGTTCATTTTTTAAAGCCCCTTCCCTTTCCACTAGCGTCTATCACGAATGGATAGGTTTTCTGATCGGTAAAAATTCATGAAAATGACTGAGTATTCAGTCGAGCAAGAGATTGGTCGGGTTGGTAAAGGAAACCAGGATGGACAAAAAGAAACAAGCAAGACATTCGTTGAGCAACACGCCCCCACTGTCAGCCAGTGCACCAAAATCATTGAGTCTTTCTTATCAGGTCAAAAACATCAGTTCTTTAAATAGGTGGATCAGGTTCGAACGTTCAGACGAGGATTTATTTTCTTGTTCTGTTTATTCTTCATCAATCGAAACTATCCAAAAAAACATACGAAGACTGTATTTTTATTATTTAGATTCTTCAAACAATCTCTAATCTTGGATTTTACTCTCGCAACATTTCAGCCGATCTAACTTCCGACCTTCTTAGGGTGCGTCTTGTCAAACTCGGGAATCTTTATGTTTAACTCGGGAAGCTGTACGGAATTTCGAAAAAAAACCTTTATTTAATCAACGGGTAGCTTGTTCTCATTCCATCAGTCTTGATCGGGAAGATGTCTTAGTATCGACCGGATTAAAGATTGAACCTTTAATCTCCAGAAGACAGTTACTTAAAACTGATTAATAGTTAGTACTTGATCCGTTGCCCCACGGGTCTATGAGGAAAATTCTACTAGGAACTTAATACTGTTAATATTTATTCATAAATATTATTATATAGCCCCCTTTACTAAGGCTGAGCACTCTAAGTGAATTTAATAACAAGCAGTACTACTAGCTTCATTGCGAGATCCAACACGATTTGGTATTATTGATCACTCTGCGCCGTTTGCTGTGAATACTCGCCGACTTGGTAGTTACATAGTTAAATTTCTCCTAAAATTCCAAGTTAATTTCTAGTTGCCAACTGGTAACTCTCTCGACTACAAATCAGATGCGATTTGTGATCGGAGTTCGCGCCCGTCGACCGTCGGGAATTAGCTTCCTACACTGAAGATTGCGTAAGCATGGAACATCGATGTCTATAGGTAATAAATAATTTATATATATATATATATATATATATATATATATAGGCAGTATCTTCTCTTGCAGGCAAATATTGTTGAATATAAGAGACAACACATGTCTAGACATCCTTTGGTAGATCCTTTCAATAATCCGAATCAGGATCTTAGTTTCGGAAGGGAATTGGTTGATGAATTTGCCATATTTTGTATATGTCTCCCAAGTACTGATAACCTCATTACCCTGAAGATGGGCCCGGATGGGTCTGAAAGTACTTGGAAGACAAATCCAAACTATGGCAAATTCATCAGCCAATTCCCCTCCGAAACTAAGATCCTGATTCGGACTATTGAAAGGATCTACCAAAAGATATCAAGTTGTCTCTTATATTCAACAATATCTATATATATATATATATATATATATATATATATATATATATATATATATATATATATATATATATAAATGTTAGCTTATTTTTATTTATTTATCTGTTTATTTATTTCATGCTATGTTATTTTATTTCACTATTTCATTGTGTAGTTTTCTAATTTCAAGGTCTGTTGAATAAGATTTACCTAAACTGTTTCCATTCTATTGTAATTCGCTCATTTATTGAATTATCTGCCCTTGACTTTTGAATTGTTCAGATATGAAATCTCTACCGAATGGTAGAAAATATCAGTTGTTGGATGTCAAATTTAGATGTTTTTTTATATATTTTCTCAGTTATATAAACTGAGTCTTGTATTGACTTTTAAGTGTCCAGTGAGCAATTCGATGTGATAACATTTTTTCTGAACATTCGAATCAAGGTTTTCTGTAATTAGAAATCATTTTTGAAGTATGTCAATTTTTTTCGCCATTTTTTATTTTTTTGTTGTTTTCATGGTCATTCGAAACTCATAGAAAAAGTTTCGCTAATATGGTATACAGTGTTCTATTTGTCAGCAATCTCTGATGACGAAGGGTTTTGTTTACTACCTGAATTTGTTCAAATATTTTTTTAATTTTCTTAGAAACAAGTGTTTACTTTCTTTGCTTTGAAACTGATATTGCAACGTTGATTTGTCAATGTATATATATATATATATATATATATATATATATATATATATATATATTGTGTGTATTTAGATGCAACAAAACTTCAGACTAGAAGAAAACGCCATGAGAAACATTATATACAGATACTTATCCCCAATTTACAATAATAATAAAATTAGACTTATTATTTACTATAGGACATTCAAAACCCAAAATTTTGTAGTAAAAAAACTACTCCTCACTAACTCAAATACAACTAAAAAGAACCAATGTTATTTATAAGTTTAAATGGTCTTTGCGAGAATGTAACTCCCATAATAATAATAAAGCTAATAGCTACATTGGTTTGGCAACTACTACCCTATCCCGTCGCCTTACTATACATCTTGTAAACTCAATTTATTAACATCTACAAAAATGAAACTTCTCTCCCTCTTATTTAAGACAAATTCTAGTTAATCACACTAAAATGATACATTCCGAAATCAATTTAAAAAATTGAAAATACTGGAAGCTATCTACATAAAAACACAACAACTTAAAGTTAACATCACATATGAAACAAGTGGCAATATTTTAAAATGCTTAACGTAATGCGATTTTGTTATGTGGTGTTACTCCAGCGTGGCTGGGTTTGGATCGTCAACGACTTCCTGGAACAATGTGAAAAACGTTATCTGCTCGTTTTTCCGCCGTCTGTTTATAGATCATCGTCTTTCTCCATATTTGTTTGTTCATTTGCTTTTGACACTTTAAGATGATTCGACGAAGAATCGATAAACGTCCGTGAAACCTATGGGACATTTGTTATTTTTTAATGATTTTAATACAAAAAGAGCATCAGAAAAGTTGAAATAATAAAAAAAGGTATAATAAAACAGAAGAATTATGTCATTTTTGACAATGTTTGCATATATATATATATATATATATATATATATATATATGTTATCCATTAACAATTAAAAATAGCGTGTCGTTCTATAGTTTCACCTATTTATTTATTATAATTTGTTTATTATACTTAGTTACACTGGTTAAATTAATTCAGAATCATACGTATGTGCTGTCCGGGCGCGGATATTAACATGTGCTGAATGTATATAAACAGAATCATTGTTTCTGATTTTAATACTGACCGTAGTGTGTATGCATGAAAATTGTTCAATTACATTAGAAATTCACCAAACCAGACAATTATTTAATAACACCCAGATTTATACATTTAGGGATCGTAATTACTCTTGTAAAAATCATTTTATTTGAGATGTTTCATAAAATTTTCATCTTAACATATTTTAATGTTACATGTATTTCAAAGATTAGACACAATCCGATATGGTTTTCCTTCCAGCCAATGCCACCTCTATCGCACGCAAATAAGTATGAGATGTTCATTGGCTGTCGACTCTCAATTGTAAGGATATATCGAAGGGAATTTAGGCAAGAATGGCACCGGTAAAAATGGCACCAGTAGGAAAATAGGAAAAAATGACACAAGAAAAAAATATAGATGAAAATTTCACAACGAGTTTATTAAAAATCTAGGAAGGGGAAATATAAGGATAAAACTTATTTCAGAGAAGTCGGGGATACGTTCTCTCGACAATCAGTCCGACAGTGACTTGGATGTTGTCCGGCGAAGTTATAGTTTTGTTGAGTCTTAGGAGGTCAACGCCCCCCCCCCCCAGGAAGCACCTCCTCTCTGAGAAATTGCTAGCGTATCGCTAATCGCCTCTATCGGGGAATGCTGATGGAGCTGCCAGACATAATTTTAGTGCACTGGCTTTTAAACTTAACACCTGATCTTGTGGCTTACGTCTTTGAGAGATAAATAAAATAAGAAGTTTGTCAAATGAAAAAGAAAATGTTTCTTCATTTTGACCTGCAGCTAAATTCCTCTACCCTATAAAAAATGAGATTTTACTTTTAAGGCGATTAAGTGTGAACACACACTGAAATAACTCGAGTAAAAACAATTATATAGAATTTTAAATGGGAGATCAGTTTCGCGTATAAATGTACTTTTTTGTTTGTTTATCTGGGTAGCAATGCGTATAACATATATATATATATATATATATATATATTTAGACCTAATTAAAGGGGTCGAAATAAGTTATTATGTGTACAACCTTAATGTGTGTATAGTTTTTCCTTTTTATAATTCTATTTTGCTCTGTTTAAATTACATTGAGCTCTGTTATTCAGATTCTCTACACAAAATTGAAATCTACACACTATATATATTTATATATATATATATATATATTTATATTTATATATCTATATATATATATATATATATATATATATATATATATATATATATATATATATATATATATATATAACAGTTTTTCAATTTGATTTTTAACGGAATCGTTAAAAATCAATTTCCTTTTTTTTCTGTATAATAACATTTTTTTAAGTACAAAAGTTTTTAGTGTAAAAAAATTAAAAAGCAGTGGCCGCCAACGATTAAATCATTGAATTAAAGTTGGCTTTTCAAGACTTTAAAAGATAAATTAGCTTGTTTATGAAATAAAATTTAAGACCAACAATCAGATTTTTATTTGCTTTTTGTTTTATAATTAATTTGCATTAAATTTGTAACATTAACTTTAATTATCGTATTCTTTTCAACTTCCTTATTTCAGGGCAAAATTGTAACCTTTGCTCCCACGTTTTAAACTGAAAAACATTTTGTCTATTTGGAGAATTGTGGATGTGTGATCAGTATCGCATATAACTTTAATGTAAAATATACCATTTTCAGTCAAACCAAATAGCGTTTTAAGAGAATATAACCGGATTTTTTTTTTTACTTATTTACGATTTTTACCGAGTGAGTAAATACTTATTTAAAAATATTTATTTTAAAACACAGGGCGAATCGGCGCTTAGTTTATATTTAAAACTATATGGATGGGAACCTAGCCCCCCTCAAACACACAACATACTTAGACAAATCTATTTTATTTGCTTGAAAACAACAGAATAACATATTTAAATATTTATTTCATATTGTTTATTAAAAACTAGAAAAGAAGGTATCATTGGTCGGAACACAACAGAATAGATACTTATTTTAAAATATACCGGGGGTACCTAGCCTCTATGTCATACTAGAGTTAAGGGAGTCTTACCTCGTATCTCCCGAACTGTTCTAATTTTCAGTTACCGAATTGTTCTTGCTTTGTGCCATTTTTTTCTATTTATTCACTTGTGTCATATTTACTAATGCAACTTTTTTTATTGCCATTTTTTATCGAGCATTATATCGAATGTTATGCGGTAAATATTTTACCTTGTAAATATTTTACTTGTTCAGGAGTGGTGATCAAGCTGTCCACCGCTCCCACAATAAACTTGACTTCGTGTCATATACTGCCCTTGTCGGGGGAGGATATGCTAGCGCAACACGCACGAACACGTGTTCGTGTAACGTGTATTCTGAAAAGATTAGATTAAGTCCCAGGTGGTCTTCACCTTAAACAGACCCACCCCCTATGGCGAGATACGGTGAAAGGGGGACCCATTCTCTGTCACGTGGTGTGCTCTCACACGTGACGGAATGCCGGGAGGGAGTGATCTCGTCATTTGTTTACCCGGGTCTCCACAATAAAAATGACTGCGTGTCATATCTTTCTGTTCACATCCAACTAATAACTGTCTGTTTTAAAGTAAATCCTAGACAGGCAAACAGACGGACACATCAACAAACAGATGAACAAATTTAATGTCTTTATACATACACTAGTGTACACCATCTGTCAAAAATGATGGGGAAAATTATGATTTCCCAGTGTTCGCACGAATATTCACATGAAATCATGAAATTACTGACGTAATTTCATGATTTCATATATAAATTATTATTACTATCATTTCTGATGGCCTAAAGAAAAAACACCCTATATTGACTTTCGATTTAGAGCAGGGGCGGGCAACCGTTTCAGAGTGAGAGCCAGATGAGACTTTTGGAAGGAGATCGCGGACGGGACTGAAAAACTAAATCTCAGAATTACTATATTTTGTTTACATGAATAAAGTGTACAAAAATTGCATTGAACACTCTACAAATCTGATATTTTTTATCAAGAGACTCCTGTATGTGATGTTATATAAGGCGCTGACGAAGATGCATTTTGGAATCATAAAAAATAATGACGGGGGAAGTAGCAAGTTGATCCAGCATCCGTTTTGACACACCTCACATAAGTTCTATGTTTCATTCCCATTCCTCGTCTCTCGTTTTCTCTTTGCCTCTCTCTTTCTCTTTTTCTATTTCTATCTCAGGCCAAGGATTTGAAATTAATAGTTAAAGAAAAATTAAATATACATGCATCATCGCTCGCTGATATTTATACATTTTTATCCCACTGTAAATCTTAATTGAAACCTACTTTTACGTCTATGTCACAAAATGATATGAGTTTTACTGGGAGGTCCGCGGGCCAGATTGCAATAATAAAGCATAACAGGGTGGCGGGCCGGACGCTAAGCCTCCGCGGGCCGGATGTGGCCCGCGGGTCGGAGGTTGCCCGCCCCTGATTTACAGTAAGGATTTCTTTTTCGAATTCATTTCTGGTGGCACCGGGTTTTCTGACTTGGTATGTGCTTTCTCGCTTCCTCTTACTACTTAAAATTGTTTCCACCGTGTATTAGCAAAAGGCACGTGTTTTACGCACTAAATTTCGTGTCATGGGACGGATTTACACATTAGTCTTTGTAATAGGTGGAAAGGTAGTTCAAATTCACAGAGCAATCATTGGGCGCCGTATATTGTTCTTAAGTCGTGGCTGGCAGTTCTTAAACCAGAATTTATACGGAATCACGTCGGATTCGCTTTTCTAACAATAGATTATCATCAAGCTTTTGCGGGCTTTTTTTTTTTCGGAAAACAATGCATGCTTACAATTGTAGTCCTTTATGTTCAGACAAGCGCGAAATAAAACGGCTTTATTTTTTAATGATTCATAAAAGTCAATTCTGCACGACTGCCCTTCATCGATGAGTTTTTGATTATCGATAGGAGAATATTAGGGGGGGGATAGAGATGTGAGGATGGGTATGACGAGAAAAGGAAATATGAAATCGTCGAAAGACGTTAAGGAAGAAAGAAAATTATCGAGTTGTGAAAATGGAGGGAAATGAACAGAAGATAAGGAATCTAAATAAAGATATTGATATTTAAAGACATGAAATCTGCGAGAAAGGCAGAAAATTTGAAAGAAATAGACATTGTTAGACATTTTAAAAAGAAATAGAAGTTTCAAATAATAAATTGAACTTTTGAAATGATATTTATAAAACATTAAGTAAGAAAGAGGGTTGGAAAAAGGAACGATTAAATAACGAAAAGCGAAAGGAAGGTAAGAAAGATTGGGTCTTAAAATCAAAGGAAATTATTTAGAAAACTAAAGATAAAATTAATGCGATTTTAGGTTGTAAAAAGAGAAAGAAACAAAAATATTTTCAAAGAAATATAAGTGCTTAAAGCAAAAGAAAATAAGTTGAAAGAATGAAGAAGAATAAAGATAAAATTAATGCCATTTTAGGGAAATAAAAAAGAAAATATTTTAAAAGAAAGATAAGTGTTTACAGTAAAATATAATAAGTTTACAGAATGAAGAATAAAGATAAAATTAGTGCCATTTTAGGGAAAGAAAAAAGATAATATTTTAAAAGAAAGATAAGTGTTTAAAGAAAAAGAAAATAAGTTTAAAGAATGAAGAAGAATAAAGATAAAATTAATGCCATTTTAGGGAAATAAAAAAGAAAATATTTTAAAAGAAAGATAAGTGTTTACAGTAAAATATAATAAGTTTACAGAATGAAGAAGAATAAAGATAAAATTAGTGCCATTTTAGGGAAATAAAAAAGAAAATATTTTAAAAGAAAGATAATTGTTTAAAGAAAAAGAAAAAAAGTTGAAACAATAAAGAAGAATAAAGATGAAATTAATGCCATTTTAGGGAAATAAAAAAAAAATTTTTAAAAGAAATATAAGTGTTAAAAGAAAAAGAAAATAAGTTGAAAGAATGAAGAAGAAGAAAGATAAAATTAATGCCATTTTAGGGAAATAAAAAAAAATATTTTAAAAGAAAGATAAGTGTTTACAGTAAAATATAATAAGTTTACAGAATGAAGAATAAAGATAAAATTAATGCCATTTTAGGGAAATAAAAAAGAAAATATTTTAAAAGAAAGATAATTGTTTAAAGAAAAAGAAAAAAAGTTGAAACAATGAAGAAGAATAAAGATGAAATTAATGCCATTTTAGGGAAATAAAAAAAAATATTTTAAAAGAAATATAAGTGTTAAAAGAAAAAGAAAATAAGTTGAAAGAATGAAGAAGAATAAAGATAAAATTAATGCCATTTTAGGGAAATAAAAAAAAAATATTTTAACAGAAAGATAAGTGTTTACAGTAAAATATAATAAGTTTACA
Source organism: Sepiola atlantica (assembly GCA_963556195.1). Lineage (NCBI taxonomy): Eukaryota > Metazoa > Mollusca > Cephalopoda > Sepiida > Sepiolidae > Sepiola > Sepiola atlantica. Next base: position 63,287,791 of record OY744539.1, on the reverse strand, counting down.
GAATGAAGAATAAAGATAAAATTAATGCCATTTTAGGGATAACATTTTAAAAAAAAGAAAGATAAGTGTTTACAGTAAAATATAATAAGTTGACAGAATGAATAATAAAGATAAAATTAATGCCATTTTAGGGAAAGAAAACAAGAAAATATTTTAAAAGAAGGATAAGTGTTTACAGCAAAAGAAAATAAATTTAATGCCGAAGAAAGAGAAGATTTTAAGAAAGAAATAGATACGTGAAAACATCGCTGTAGCTTGTACTGACTATAGTTCTTAAAAGTGTATTTTCTTAATGTTTTAAGTAGTTTTCGTTTAACTTTTGATTGTGTTTGAAGGATAAAAGCATTAAGTTAATATCAAAAAGAAAACAAATGTATATTTACGTGTGAAAAAAATTAGAATGAAAAATGTTATGAAAACGGCGAAAAAAACCGAAAACCCAGTTATGCAAATTCAATAAAACATGTTTTAAATTCGCTGGAAAGATAAATATCAGTTTTCTGGAACTGTTTCAAAGAGAATTATTAATTTCAAGTCTTAAATGAGTGAATTAAAAAAATGTACCTTCTCTTTTTACTAAAATTACTTAATTATTCAAAACGAAAGTGAAAGTTTACTTAATTGTAAACACAAAATATTGCTACCAAATCTCAAGGTATGGAAGACTCGAACGTCAGTAATATTATTTCATGTTTTTAAATGTTTGTATGGAAGTTACAGTTGTGTAATAGTTCATATAAATTAAAACATTAGACCTTTATTTCTTTAATTTTTAAGGTTATGAAAAAATGTCTACAATATATTGACAAGTATGGAAGAATCGAAACACTATTTCCCATTTAACTATTATCTTAAACAGAAGATTTTGTAATAATTTCCTCTTATTTCTAATGTTATGTATCGGTGCAGATTAGGACCCAAGCTTAACCTGACCCTAAACCTTACGCTAAACCTACGCTAACCGTAACGATGCAAATTCGATTTTAGTTCTGACCCTAATCTGCGCCGGCACACTAGTTTTATAAGACTAAATATAAACTATTCATTTATTTTTTAAAAAAGTGATGAACAATTAAATCTTATTTAATTATAATATTTTCGAATGTACACAATTAAGATTTTATTTATTTTATTTACAAAAATTCATATTAAATTTGTTACTTAACAAAAAAATATTTTTAACATTTTAGGGATTGGCTAATTATTTAATTATAATATATTCGAATGTACACAATTAAGAGTTCATTTATTTCATTTACAAAAATTCATATTAAATTTTTAACTTAACAAAAAAATATTTTTAACATTTTGGGGATTAGCAATTCATTTTGCCCGTGCCTAATGTTTACCAATGTTTTTCCTTAGAATTTGAAAGAAAACTTTAAAAAAATGTTGTGAAAAATTATTCTTACGTTACAAAATGCGTCATGTTTATCAATTTTTTTACATGATTGGTTAAAAACTTTAACAATTACGTTACTCGATTTATTCTTACATGTGTCGTAACGATAAATTACATAAATTCTTTTAAAATAAAGCTAAAAGCGTATGTTTTTATTTTAAGTGTGAAAAAGTAAATTAAAGTCAGTAAATAGAATTTAATTTTGAAAGAATATGATTATTAAATAAATAATCGTTTTCTTTCAAATTTGAATTTTATTGATTTATTAATAAATAATTGTTTTGGCTGTTTGAAATCACATTTATTAATTAAAACAGTGCAAAAACAAATAAAAACTTACGTTTTATTTTTCCAAATAATTGACGAGAGAATTGTGAAATTAACGAAATCGTTCAATCTCTGAAAATAAAATTTAGTGAATGGTGGGTGGTGAATGATGGGTGGAGATTATTTCAGAACGGAGACTCCAAGTTAATCGTTAGCATAAATGTTTCCATTTTGTTATTCTCTTGTTCGTTTTGACCCGGATCATCCAGTTTGTTTTGTTTATTTTCAAGATTATAACAACAAATTATTGAGCTGATGATGACACGTTCATTCGCGAAGGGGAAATATAATAATATCGTATTTTAAATGTTCCCAGAAACTCTTATCATTTTAAATGTTATTCTTAGTTAGTATCGTATGTAGTAAGGATTGTAGATTCTAAAAAAAATCCAAAACATTATAATTATTAGTAATCTTTATTAGTAATATTGTTATCAGTTAACAGTGCAATATCATCGGCGTAATCGGCATCGGTGATCGTTTTGCTGGATGCTGTCTGCTTCTTGCTGGCGTTAATGCTAGGCCATATTCGCTATGTTGATCAATAGAGTGTTTCAGCACGTAGTCGAGACAGATCACAAACAAGAACGGAGCCAAAGTATCATCTGTAGTACACCGGATTGAATTTCAAAGAAATCGGTGTCTGCATCTGTATTCGTGTGCATAATCATTACGGCTGCAACGCTCTCTTCAGGGATTCTATATGCTAATAAAATAGTTTCCATGTTTTCTCTGTTGACCGAATCAAAAGCTTTGAAGAAGTCCACAAACAGTAATTTTGCCGACAGTTGCCTAGCTTTTACATCCTCGATGATTCTTCTCACTGTTAAGATTTGACAAACTGTTGAGCGATTTCTTCTAAATCCATTCTGATTTCTTCTCATGATCTCTTCCATTTTTGGATGGATTTGGTTGAGCAGCATCGCATTGTAAACTTTTGCTGCTATCAGTGTTAGTGAGATGCTTCTATAATTATTGGTTAGACTGAAATCTCCTTTCTCTAGGAAGGGTAGTATGCAGCTTTCAGTCCTAGTCTGAATCGCATTCCCATTATACACCTTATTACAGTAATAAAGCAGGATATCATTGAACTTGCAGGTTTTCCAAACTTCAGGTGGAATTTGGTCAAGACCGGTAGCTTTCTTGTTTTTTAGTTTCTTCAAAACTGGTTCCAATTCATTTTCATTAAATGGCCCAGTTTTTATTGTTAACTCTTGCTCGGAATCGATTTTGATGAGTGCATCAGCTACCATTGGCTGCTTGCTTAGCAGATTTGGGAAATGGTACTTCCACTTCTGCAGTCGTACGTCTTGGCTGTTTGCTTTGATCTTGGCACTATTAATTATTTCCCTGCCTGTAATGTCATTAACTGTTTGCCATGCAAGCGATGATTGTTTATTCTCAGAAGGGTTTGTAATTTCATCGATTTGTGACTGTAGATACTTCTGTTGTTCCTCGAGATATATAGCCTCAAGTTCTTTCTGTGGCTCCTTATGTTTTTTTTGTTGATTCAGCTAGTGCTCATGTGTTTTTCTTTGTTGATTCAGCTAGTGCTCATGTGTTTTTCTTTGTTGATTCAGCTAGTGCTCATGTGTTTTTCTTTGTTGATTCAGCTAGTGCTCATGTGTTTTTCTTTGTTGATTCAGCTAGTGCTCATGTGTTTTTCTTTGTTGATTCAGCTAGTGCTCATGTGTTTTTTCTTTGTTGATTCAGCTAGTGCTCATGTGTTTTTCTTTGTTGATCCAGCTAGTGCTCATGTGTTTTTCTTTGTTCCAATTTGCTTAACTCTCTTATTTTATCCTGTATTAGTTAATTGGCAAAGGTAGATTTTGTTTCACTTTCTCTTTTTATGGGGATCAGTGATTTAGCAGCTTCATTATGAGCTTTGACAACGTTTTTATATGCGCCTTCAACATCGTTATTTTCATTGACATCATCCATTCGTAGTTCAGCGTAGCGATTTCTCACTGCAAAGCTGAATTGCTTTTGAAGTTCTCAATCTTGAAGTAGTATTTCCCAGTTGTATTTAGTATCTGCATCTGATCTTTTTCTTATTTGCACGCAGACTAAGTTTAATATTCGATGTGACCATGCGATAATCAGAATAAATGCTTCCCCTGGAATATAAGCTTTCCATTTCTTGACACTGTCAATCCATTTCTTATTTATGATCATGTAGTCCAGTTGAACATTGTGTCCATTGCGATATGTGAACGTCTAGAGTGTTCCTCTCTTCTTTTGTAAATGAGTGTTGACACTTATCAGTCCATTTTCAAGTAAGAAATGTTCCAGGTGCTCTCCATTTCTATTTGATGTATGATGGTATGTGAATCTGTTGTATTGGTTCGTGCCTAACCGTGCATTAAAATCATCACCGACAATAATTATGTTATGTTTTGGTATGGATCTGATGAGTGATGAGAGATCGTCGTAATAATCTATTATCTCTTGCTCTTCAGCAGTGTTGGTTGGTCTGCAGCATGATATGATGCTTGGAACATGATTCCCATTGAAGGTCGCCACTATAACTCATGCGTTATTTTTTCGATGTTGTTCAATGATTTCATGGCACGTGGGCTTAACAATATTCCCACTCCACCGATTGTATTCTTTATAGCTGAAGTAGAAACAAATGTCCATCCTTTTCTAAAATCGTTGTATTTTAAATTCATATCATCGTGTTAAAATCGATGTTCTTGCACATTTATCACATCTATGATATTTGCTTGCGGTTGCGATGCGTTCTGGCATCTGATGGGCCGGCTGTAATGTCCTTACATTGTATGTCGACAGATTAAGCGATTGTTTAGTTGCAAGTAGACGTTTTATTGTTGTTGTCGTTCTGGTGCTCTGTAGCCTATTTTTCGAAATCTGGAGCCAGAGCAGAAACTGCAGTACGCGACTCTTCTTGACCCGCTCGACGATCGATGCGGTATGAATTTATGGTTTGAGTTTGAGTCATACGTCTTTGCCTTTTGGCTAAGATCAAAGTGTAGTATCTGTTCCGATGGATACTGCACCCCATACTGGTGTTGTCTTGGCCTTCGGGTCGTGATTTACGCCGGTTAATGGGTCTGTCCTGTGCAGTTCTGGGAGGTCCACCTTCCCAGGCTTTGCCCCCCCCCTCTTTGGGGAGGAGTAAGTTTATTGCTTACTGCCTGAGGCGCCCCTACTGGGGAATGCCGACGGGGCTGCCCAGGCAATTTTTAAACCCCACTTTCCCGACCCGACCTTGGGTCACATCTTACTTGTAGGAGTAAGATTAAAACTGGCCTTGTGCCTAACTCCTGGAGAGGAGTAAATCAATACTCCATCTTTTGGAAGAGTCAGCTGCTATGAGTGGACTTCATACGCATGCAATGAAAACAGGACATATCTGCTATCATCAAACAGGTCCAATAGAAACACTGAACAGAACACTTTTCAAGCAGGTAAATGACTTCGAATATCTGGCAGCCACATCGCTCCGACAGAAAAAAACGTGCTCGTTAGAATAGCCAAGGCTTAGCGTGCACTTAATCGGCTAAGAGTTATTTGGAAATCAGCACTGTCTGCACAAATCAAAAATACTTTTTTAGAGTCGTAGTGGAATCCATACTGCTTTATGGATCATCAGCTTGGACTCTAACAAACACCATTGGAAAGGGAACTAGATGGAACTTACACACGGCTGCTCCGTGCTATACTAAGCATGCACTGGAAAACGCACAACACTTCTTTTTTTTTAAACATAGTTCACCCCCAAACAAGGCAGGCTGCCACTGTAGACGTAAGGGGATACTGAGAAAAAGAAAAGGGAGAAATTTTTGGAGGGGTGAGGTCAACCTAAATGTGGATCTGCGCAGCGAGATGTCTGTTTACGTTAGTTTTAAATTTCTGCATGTCAGTACTGTCGGGGAAACAGGGGGCAGGCTGGGAGTTCTAGATGCCAGCAGCAAGAGGAAAGAAGCTATTTGAGTAGAAAGTTCTCCGGTATCTGGGAGCCTCCACAGTGAATAGATGGGATTTAGTCGATTTGTCGAGTTGGTCTAGTAAATTTACGTCGAGGGGGCACCAGAGTAGCCAATTCATCGGAGCATAATCCATCTAATAAACGGCTGTATGGCAACTTGTCTAAAATATCATCAGTAATAAAAGAAAGGAGAATGAGATTCGCTGGACATTGTTGTAGAAGCAAAGGAGAGGTTATCAGTGATCTGATTTCATAGACGCCAATACACGGAACAGTTAAAGTTGGTCGACCATATAAGACGTACACAAAACAGTTGGCCAAAGATACTGGTTCTCAACTCAAAGAACTTCACAAAGCCATGACGAACAGGGAAGTATAGAAGAGTTAAATCAATATAGTCTGGGAAACCAGCCCGATTTAATAGATAGATAGTTTAGTATTATTATTATTATTATGGTTTTGTCTATGTCATCTCCTTTTCAAGTGTCTTCTTAATTCACCCTTAAAATCTTTTTGCAAGAAACTGGGCCCGAATTGTTTTTTACAATAGCCATTATTATATATGCATTAGTTGGAAAAAAGTACCAAATATCGTGCATTTTCCTTTTTGTGGAAATTTATTTGTTTTATTTTATTGTTTGTACATAATAAAGCGAACCTGCGATGAAACGATAATAAAGCGAACCTGCGATGAAAAGATAATAAAGCAAACCTGCGATTAAAAGATTATCAAGCGAACCTGCAGTGAAAAGATAATAAAGCGACCCTACGATGAAAAGATAATAAAGCAAACCCGCGATGAAAAGATAAGTACGCGATATTGCAATGAAAAGATTATCAAGCGAATCTGCGATGAAAAGATAAGTAAGCGATATTGCAATGAAAAGATTATCAAGCGAACCTGCGATGAAAAGATAATAAAACGAACCTACGATGAAAAGAAAATAAGGCGAACCTGCGATTTTCATCTCAGGTTCGCCTCATTATTTTTATTATCATTTCATCGCAGGTTCGCTTAATTATCTTTTCAGATGATAAAGTGAACCTGCGATGAAACGATAATAAAGCGAACCTGCGATTAAAAGATAATGATGCGAACCTGCGATGAAAAGATGATGAAGCAAACCTGCGATGAAAAGATAATAAAACAAACCTGCGATGAAAAGATAATAAGACGAACCTACGATGAAAAGATAATAAGGCGAACCTGCTATCTTTATCGCAGGTTCGCCTCATTATTTTTATCATCGTTTCATCGCAGGTTCGCTTTATTATCTTTTAAGATAATAAAGCGAACCTGCGACGAAAAGATAATGAAGCGAACCTGCGATGAAAATATAATAAAGCGAAACTGCGATGAAAAGATGATAAAGCGAACATACGATGAAAAATAATAAACCGAACCTGCAATGAAAATATAATAAAGCGAACCTGCGATGAAAAGATAATAAAACGAACCAGCGATGAAACGATAATAAAGCGAACATACGATGAAAAATAATAAACCGAACCTGCGATGAAAATATAATAAAGCTAACCTGCGATGAAACGATAATAAAGCGAACATACGATGAAAAATAATAAACCGAACCTGCAATGAAAATATAATAAAGCGAACCTGCGATGAAAAGATAATAATGCGAACCTGCGATGAAAATATAATAAAGCGAACCTGCGATGAAAAGATAATAAAACGAACCTGCGATGAAACGATGATAAAACGAACCTGCGATGAAACGATAATAAAACGAACCAGAACACTGGAACAAAAGATGAAGCAAAAATAAATCAAATGAGTAAGAAAAGAAAGGCTAATTTATCACATAGTCGAACGACGAGTTGGCTATTGCGAAATGGAAGCTTGAAGAGAGCTGACTAAAAGAATGGAACGGTGAAAGAATTAAAAAAAGAGCGCGTTTCCATTTTCTCGCTTATCCTAGACTTGATCTCCCCGAGAACGAATCCCGTCTGTGCCATGACTAAAATAGAAAATACAAAAGCTAAAAATCCAACCCATGACTAAAAGAAAACAGTAAAAGATAGTAGAAAAATAAAGAAACTAATCGCTGCGAATGAACAAGGATTTGATGGATTTAGTCGAAGGAAAAATGTCCCAAAAACAAACATTAAATTTGTTTCCTTCTCTGATTTTGTGAAACTGATGCGCGATAACTTGAGACGACTTAGGAAAGCCCTTGTTGACCTTTAACATACTCGGAAGGCATAGATCAATTTTAAGCTTCCCCAAACCGTAGCACATTCTAATCCTCCTTTCAGCTGTTACTATCAGAGTCGGAGTAAACATAACATAATGCTAACAATCAGAAGAGGGATATATATATATATATATATATATATATATATATATTTGTGTGTGCGTGTGTAGGGGGTCACGCGTGTGTGCGTTGAATGTATACGTGTGTGCGTGTTGATGTATATGTGTGCATATATGTTTATAGTCATCCATAGACGAACTGTTTCGCTGTATCTTAGCGTCTTAGTGCGGCTAGACAGGTAAATACTTTCAGATGAGATCAAAATCCCACCGATTTGTTAAGAGTCGAACTTTCCTAGCACAATCTACGAATAATGCGAAAGCTCAAAGACTATATTAAGCTCTATTGTTTGTCGTAATTATATATTTATATGCATATGAAAAATGGAAAAATAAAAATAAACAAAAGTTTCGTCTTGCTTACTGCCTGAGGCGCCCCTACCGGGGAATGCCGACGGGGCTGCCCAGGCAATTTTTAATGGCCAGCGTGCTCACCTTCTCGAGCGCTGGCTTTTCAAATCCCACTTTCCGACCTTGTGTCACATATTCCTAGTGTGCGTAGGGGTTAAATAACGCCTTTTGGCTAAGATCAAAGTGTAGTATCTGTTCCGATGGATACTGCGCCCCATACTGGTGTTGTCTTGGCCTTCGGGTCTTTATTTACGCCGGTCAATGTGCAGTTCTGGGAGGTCCATCTTTCCAGGCTGTGACTCCCCTCTTTGGGGAGGAGTAAGTTTATTGCTTACTGCCTGAGGCCCCTACCGGGGAATGCCGACGGGGCTGCCGAGGCAATTTTTAAACCCCACTTTCCCGACCCGACCTTGGGTCACATCTTACTAGTGGGAGTAAGATAAAAACTGGCCTTGTGCCTAACTCCTGGAGAGGAGTAAATCAATACTTTATTTTACCTTAAATGTCGATATATATAATACACTTCGTTGGGCAGGTCTTGTTCGTCTTATTGATGATATATTCTTTTAGAGGGGTATTGCCCACTAGTTGAACTTATAAGTTCTATTAATTATGTAGGTTTCTTAACGCTTATATTTTAAACTTATGATTTGACATATTTACTATCCCCGAACGTTATACACACCTCGCTTCCATTTTTTAGATGTGTAAAAATTAACTCTTTAAACTTATCTACATACTCGTAATTCCTCTCTCAACCTATTTTAACTATATGGACGGTTTTTACTGTTGATATAATTTTCTCGAAATTCCTATTCCCTGTAATTTCGACTAATTCTTTTATGTATTTATTTATTTATTTATTTATTTATTTAACTATGATGTAGGTCAATACTTTATTTATATATTTAATTTGAATTCTTATCTTAATTTTTAATTTTTATTTTCATTTTAATAATTTCTTTTTTCTGGAAATGTATTACAGATGAATATAATTTAATATTGTATTTTTAGTCATGATTTTTTATCCATGGGGAATATCCTAGGTCCTATATTTTAAATTCAATTATCTTTATTTGAAATAATTAATGTTACCTATATAAAATATATTCATTTACCTTTAGTTTTTTTTCAATTATAGTATCATATACTTTTGCTATTGAGTCAGCTATTATTTTTCTATTAGTTTTATACTACTTATTAATTCTGCATTTAAATTACTATATACTATATACTATATATTATATTTATCATTTTATAAATGAAGGTGTATATTATAAGAAGCTCTGTTTCCTGTTAAACTGGTTACACACACATTATATATATATATATATATATATATATATATATATATATATTAAATAATACTATAATTTCATGTTTTTCTTGCTTGACTTCTACTTATGATGCTCTAAATAGCGTTGAAGAAGTACTTTTTGAAATCATCTAAAGTATAATACAAAATAAAATATTCCAAACAGTTTTGGAAACAATCGTACGCTAATTACAGCATACCAGGGAAAATGGTTCATCAAAGCTGAAGAATTTTTGAAATTATCTTTCGCGGTCCGATAAATATCGAATGTTGTTTTTGGTGCCAGTAAACGTTTCCCTCGAAGACGAAAACCCAGTAGCTGGGCAGATGCCTTCAAAAGGTCCAGGTCCCTATCAGGTGATAGAGTTCGGCTTGGGTCAAAGGTATCGGTTGGTAGTCCTCTTCTGACCTGTATTAATCATATTCGGAATCAGAACTAGATTTAATGGTGAGATTTGGCTCAGGAACAGGAAGATCGGGGCCATGGGGGACTGGCTTTATTGCAGAAAGAACATCAGGGTATTGAACATGGTGCTTGTTCTTGCGATTGAAGCTTTTAAATTTGTCACGCAAAAGTAGCAGTCGGCAACGTGATCTTTCTCTTCGCTCCACGCCATTGGAACACCATTTTTTGTTCCTCAAATCCGATGGGTTCTCTACACATGTTTCACAGCAGATATGGGAAGCGAATATCTTATTTTGGTCCCTCAGTTTGACTCCAAAGTAAACGTGATATGCCTTCTTCAGAAAATTCGTAATTTTTGCTTAACAGTCTGGAAGAACCACATGTCGGCAGATGAAACAAAACATATTTAGATGGTTTTTACACTTTAGATGCATTTTTCTAGACCTGAAAATTGCAATAAAAATCATTATTAAAGGTTACCCACGACCCTGTTTTGCAAACGCGAAGCGGTTAGATTGCGATATTTTTAAAAAATATGGTTGAAAAGAAATAAACTATATCGTAAAAACCAAACCTAACCCAGAAAAATAAACTGTAGTTTTGAATTCAGGGTGCAAAAAGGGTCATAAACCAGTTTGAAATACCATTTACTATTTTTTGAAAGTTTTAAAACGCCGAGCAGTGTTATTCCTTGTGTTTTCATTCTTGGAAATGATATAAATAATGTGCTAATTTTATTCATCTGAACTCACCATTTTATATATATATTATATATACAGTATCTACAATAAGTGAGTACACCCAACGAACGTTTTACTTTTTACTTCATAGAACTTTATTTAAATTTTTCGTAGGATTTAAACGAACATAGCCATATATTTAAATTTAAATATGCATAAGCGTTAAGATTCGAATTTGTTGTTTATTACAAATAATAGGAAAAAATCCATAAAGTAACAGTAAAATAAATGAGTACACATTTATGGAAGTCACTTATCCTGAATAAATATGTACTCAATTAGCTATAAATAGCAGAACTTTCTGTTAACACTTATTTTATTGTACCCTAATAGATAACCTAAGGCATTTTACCAACTTTTTGCTTATATTCCGCTGCTATTGCTTGGATCTATTGCTACCAAAGTTTTTTTCATATCATTCTTGGAAATGGCTCCTCATGACAATGAATTAGATAAAAAAAAAACTTGTGAAACTGTTGTTAATTTATTCAAGAGTTGTCATTCATATAAGGAAATTAGTGACAATGTAAATATCAGCCGAAATACGGTAGCAAAACTTGTTTAACGGTACAAAAAAGCTGGAACCGTCAAAAATGGCCGCTGTCCCGGTCGACCAAATAAGTTTTCTGATCGAACTAAGAGGCACATCAAACAAGTAATAGAGGGAAACAGACGTCGGCGTGCTGCTAGCATCGCAGAAGAAATTTCGCACAGTTTAAACGTAACTGTGAGTGCTCAGACAGTGCGCAACATTCTCCATGAAGACGGGTTTAAAGGCTGCATGCCCCGGAGTAAGCTTCTGCTTAAAACTTCTCACAAAAAGAAGCGCTATGAATTTGCTAATGAACATAAAGACAAAGACATACAGTTTTGGGACAAAATCCTTTGGTCTGATGAGACAAAAATAAATCTATTCGGATCACATGGCGTTAAGCGTGTGTGGCGACGAAAAAGGGGAAGCTTACAAGGATAAGTGTGTCGTGCCAATTGTAAAGCATGGAGGTGGGAGCTGAATGATTTGGGGGTGTATCAGTGCCAAAAGAGTTGGACGACTTGCTTTCATCGAATGAAAAATGGATTCCAAACTCTATTGCCAGATATTGGAAGAAACAATGTTACCAAGTCTAACAAGTGTTGGCAGACGTAGAGTTTTCCAGCAAGATAACGCCCCTAAGCACACATCTCGGGCTACGAAGGCGTTCTTAGACAGTAAACGGGTGAATACCTTACCATGGCCGAGTATGTTACCTGATTTGAACCCAATAGAGCATTTGTGGGAGCATCTGAAACGGAAAATTGAAGGGGAAAATCCGGGAAATAATAACGAACTGAAGGAGGTCATCAAGTGTAAATGGAACGCAATTCCGGCGGACACATGTCATAAACTAGTCGAATCAATGCCTTGGAGGTTGTCTGCTGGTATTGATAGCTATGGAGGTAATACAAAGTATTAAAAATAAGATTTTTTGTTTAAAATGCTCATGTGTACTCACTGTTTGTTACTTGTTCCAAATGTTTTTGTTCAATTTTTTTTGCATTGAAAATATATTTGTTCCTTCATAGTTTATAAAGCTATTAAACCACTACATGGCTATGTTCACATCGAGTTAAAAAGTAAAAAACCCGTTGGGTCTACTCACTTATTGTAGATACTGTATATATATATATATATATATATATATATATATATATATATATAAGGAGAGAAGGAAGGTATGCTGTCTTGATTCGGCTCAGTTTCGATTTGATAAGTTCTATCATATTTTGATGTGATATCTGAACCTCACTCGAAACCCTTAAATGCCCAAAGCACTTAATATTTAATGCTAGAAAAAAGCCTTCCCCATGTGTTTACAAAGAAATGAAATACGTACTGCTTACACTCGAAAGCTATCAGCCTACTTAGAAATACGTACAACGAACAGATATTCACAAAATGCGACTTAAGAACTTTGAAAACTCTCTTCAGCACACACAAATTCATTGATACTACTCGAAATGCAAAAGCTGAAATGTATATCATACCATGAAGCGAATACTATAATTACTATGTTGGTGGGTCAATGTTACCATTCACAAAATGATATATGAACATATACGAGCTATTAAGCTATGTGAGGATATGCATCCTAGTTTCGACTTTGACAAAGCTGCGTTCATCAACTACGTGCATAAGTTTAGTGTAGGTACCTTATGAAAGCGGCACATTTAAGCAATAATATCAAACAGACATAGATTTTCATCAGATTCTTCCTATTTTCGCCAAAAATTCAGTGCGATCATACATAACTCAATAAAAAATATTACGTAATAAGTTTATGGGTATATTGACAAGATACGGTTTACTTATTAATTCACGAATGTAGGCTTTCTATGTAAACATTGAAACACCATAATAAACTGGAACTTTGATTTTTTTTGGTTCGAAAATATTATGGCTTGATGTTTAATACTAGTACCTCTTGTCCCACTCCTTTTTTCTCTTTCTCTCTCTCGCTATTTTGGTGATATAACATCATTCTTTTAAGGATGTTTTTCACCTGAAATTAATCTGCCAAAACTTGACCATATCTATCTATCTATCTATCTATCTATCTATCTATCTTACGACAAAGTTTATATATATATATATATATATATATATATATATATATAAAACTCTCTTTCTCCCTCCTCTCCCGAACAACGCTATCTCACTATCCCTCTCTTCTCTCTCCCTCTTTACCTCTCTTTCTTTCTCTCTCCCTCTCTCTCTCTCTCTCTCTCTATGTATATACTGCACAATTAATAAAACTATGCTTAAGCTTTCTTCTTAATATTTATCAATGGATTGGATTTTTGGATTCTTCCTTCATCTACCAAACGAGAAGAAATTTATTTTGAATTTAAAGTCTTTCACCTGAATCCAACACTAACGTTAATGATTTAAAGGCGAAGTTTAATCACTTTGCACGTTCATACGCAAGTACGCTTATCTCATTTTGTGAATCCAAGCGGAACGATGAATACGTTCATACTATTTAAGCACTTTACTAAATCCTTGATAATCACAAAACTTAACAAAGGCTCAGGCGTCATAATTATTGATTATAACGATTACGTTAACAAAATCATGACCATTCTGGGGGATACGTCTAAATTTGTTCAGTTAGGCCGAGTAGATACACCTAATTTCTCTATATCTGTTGAGGCTAAGTTCCAAAGACGTTTAATCAATGGCGTCAAAGTGGTCCCCTTCTCACTAGCATTTCCAGTTTGATCAGACTCATTGGTTCTAATGGTCTCTGTCTTAATAGATTACCTAAAACCCATAAAGTTGGGGCACCATTAAAACCAATATTATCCTTATGTCTCAACATAAGGTAGCCATTAAAACTAATATTATCCATGATGGAGTCGTCTCAACATAAGGTAGCTGAAACACTTGTCACTATTTTACAACCAGTTTTAGAACTTCAGTTCTTTCTTTATTAATGATTCTTTTGTATTCTCTAATTTTATACAACAATTATTCCCACACTGACAATTTTATATGTTCTTTTGACATAGCGGGTCTTTTTACTAGCGTTCCTTTTTGAGCGAATAGGAGATGACAGACGAAAACACGATAAGCATAGATATTAATAGATATATATATACTGGTATACGCTAAAATTCATAAATATCTATTGATATATATATGCTGATGCCGTAGCGAACTGTCCTACCTTCGAGAGTATTTTCGTGGAATTAATTAGGTTTTCTAGCATATCGGTTGACTCAATTTTGATGGCATTAGGAACAGATCAATTGATTAGGTCTCTATGGGTTCTCTTTTGAAGTCGGCATTAGTCAACATATTTTGGGGTTTCGTTATCCGACCCTAGAAGACCTGATGCTATTTTCGTGTTATCCCTCTTTTACGCCCTTTTTCATGAAACTTAATTAAACTAAATACAGCACATATTACAACCTTACGCCTGAGAGTTGTGCTCAAAATCCATAGTGATCAGTTAAATAGTTTGAGAATAAATCCTATACATACAAATATATAAACATACCTAACTTTATCTATTTATCTATCATATATATATATATATATATATATATATATATATATATATATATATATATATATGGCGTATTAGTGGGTTCCCCCACGTGTGAGTTTGTTCTTTTCTTTGTTTTGTTTTTTGGTTTCACCCAAAAATAAACCACTGGTATAGTGTAGTTTTTTTAAAGACACTTAAATCCATGAACTTGTTGCAGAGACGATATTGACATAAAAATGTTGTTTAGCACAAGACAAATGAAACGGGCCGTAAAAAATATATGTCACAGAAATGTTATGTGTTTTCGAAATGTGAAAAAATGAAAATAAAAATAATAAAATAAAAACATGGTTATTGGAATATAATATGAAACTGACTTTATATATATATATATATATATATATATATATATATATATATATATATAATGGTAATAATCCAGGTAAAAAAATATCCACAGGGTGGTAATCCAGAGAATTTTTACCGGGTTTATAAAAAGTGCTCAATATCAAAATAGAGCTTTATATATGATAATTTTATTTACACAGACATGTACAAAATCTGCGACACTGGCATGTCGATGTTATCGATCAACAGTTACTATAAACTGAGATCTCATCAGGCAGAGTTAGAATCCGATCTTAATCTCAGATCCTATTTGGAGAGAATGAAATGGAGAGATAGGGAAAGAGAAGAAGAAGAAAAGAAAATAATTTTTCTACCCCTATTTACGCGTCTGTTGTTGGGAGGTGTAGGTTTGGTGAATTTAATTTGGGTGTTTTTGTATCCACTTTGCTTTAAAACTTTGCTTTTATATTTTTATATTTCCTATCTCTTCTCTCTCGATCTGAATCAACAGACCTTCTCTTTCTTTTCCTTTATGTGTCTACCTTCCCATCACCCCTCCCTTCATTATATGCACCTCCTTCCACCTCATATTTTTATTTTTATTTATTTATTTATTTATTTATTTATTTGCCCTGTTTGTTTCAGATTTTAGATTTTAGATTTTTTGTTTTTGTTTTTTAGATTTTTTAGATTTTTAATTTTTAATTTTTAAACGGCCTCAATTTTTGAAATGTTAAATTTCTTTTCTTCTTCTTCTCTTTCCCTATCTCTCCATTTCATTCTCTCCAAATATGATCTGAGGTTAAGATCGGATTCTAACTCTTCCTGATGAGATCTCAGTTTATAGTAACTGTTGATCGATAACATCGCCATGCCAGTGTCGCAGATTTTGTACACGTCTGTGTAAATAAAATTATCATATATATATATATATATATATATATATATATATATATATATATGAGTGTGTGTGTATATATATATATATATATATATATATATATATATATATATATATAAAAATGGTAATAAAATGCATTTTAGATGATGAGCAACTGTAGACATTAGAAAAAACACTTATCCTTTGTAACAACATGGGTCAAAACCTTGACAAGTAGCTAGAAGCCATCATAATATTATTATTAATATATATATATATATATATATATATATATAGAGAGAGAGAGAGAGAGAGAGAAAGAGAGAGAGAGAGAATAAAAGAAAGAGGTCAACTTGAGGTTTGTTAACGTGTGGTAATTGAATTAAGCGACGACCATTTTTGACCCCTAACGTGTTTTGTCTATCAGCTTTTTTTCATAGGAGAAGGTAGGGGGCACGGACTTTATAGGGGAAATATGAGTCGTTATAGTGCGTTTGTTGCAAAGAGAAATAAAGCGCCTTCATTTTGAATAACGAGATTGTTTCTACAGATAACGTAAACGCCAACCCTTCTTTAATAATAAATAAGTAAATAAGGGTCCCTAAACTGACTCGGGGTGAACTGATTCGTTGAGAATGCGTTAATAATTTGATAAACTGTCCTCACGGGATTCTTTTTCTTTCGTGAATAAAATGAAACAAAAAAGAAACAAAACTTGAAAAACTGTTAAGAAAACTAAAACAAAAGAAAAAGATGTTTCTTTGAACGTTTTCTCAATAAAGGCTTCAAAATTTTCTTTCGTGAAATGAAAAGGAAAAAATGTACTGAACGAAGAAACGCTCATAGTTGAACCAAAGATTTTCTAATGTTTGAGGTAAAAAAAAAAACAACGGACAATTTTTTTCTAGTAATTGTCGAATGTCACTCAGTTTGTATTATTCTGATTATTCAGACTATAATTCTCATCTTGGATGTTATTCTCACAAGGTTTCAGCCGTTGTAACCCATCATCTTTTTCAGGTGTTTCTTGTCAAATCTGAAAATCTCTACGGTTTTCCGAACAGAAGCATTTATTTTATCCATGAGGATAGATTGTTCTTATTCCATCAGCCATGAATAGAATTGAAATATTTACTATTTTTTAAATTTATTTCCAAGTTAGTATCACCTCTGGTGAGGATTGAACCTTCAACCACCAGAAGATTGTCATTTAGAAATTATTAGACTCTTACATTTATCCGTTGCACCACGTGTCCATGTACCAAAGTCTTGTGAGAATAATATCCAATATGAGAATAGATTGTTTTTATTCAATCAGCCATGATTGGATTGAAATATTTACTGATTTTTATTTATTTATATAGAAATTATTATTATTGCTCTCACATTTATCCGTTGCACCACGTGTCCATGTACCAAAATCTTGCGAGAATAACATCCAATATGAGAATAGATTGTTTTTATGTCTGGATTGAAACATTTAGTAATGTTTATTTATTTCTAAGTTAGTATCGCCTCTGGTGAGGATTGAACCTTCAACCACCAGACGATTGTCATTTAGAAATTATTATTGCTCTCACATTTATCCGTTGCGCCACGTGTCTACGTACCAAAATCTTGCGAGAATAATATCCAATATGAGAATAGGAGTTCGAATAATCTGAATGATACAAAATCACTGACATTCGACAATTTCTAGAACAACTTTGATCCGTTGTGTTGTTTTATCCCAAACATTAGAAACATTTTGATTCATTCTGATCGTGTATCCCCTAATATGTTTTTTGTTTATCCCAAACATTAGAAACAGTTTGATTCATTCTGATCGTGTATCCCCTAATATGTTTTTTGTTTATCCCAAACATTAGAAACATTTTGATTCATTCTGATCGTGTATCCCCTAATATGTTTTTTGTTTATCCCAAACATTAGAAACATTTTGATTCATTCTGATCGTGTATCCCCTAATATGTTTTTTGTTTATCCCAAACATTAGAAACAGTTTGATTCATTCTGATCGTGTATCCCCTAATATGTTTTTTGTTTATCCCAAACATTAGAAACATTTTGATTCATTCTGATCGTGTATCCCCTAATATGTTTTTTGTTTATCCCAAACATTAGAAACATTTTGATTCATTCTGATCGTGTATCCCCTAATATGTTTTTTGTTTATCCCAAACATTAGAAACAGTTTGATTCATTCTGATCGTGTATCCCCTAATATGTTTTTTGTTTATCCCAAACATTAGAAACATTTTGATTCATTCTGATCGTGTATCCCCTAATATGTTTTTTGTTTATCCCAAACATTAGAAACATTTTGATTCATTCTGATCGTGTATCCCCTAATATGTTTTTTGTTTATCCCAAACATTAGAAACATTTTGATTCATTCTGATCGTGTATCCCCTAATATGTTTTTTGTTTATCCCAAACATTAGAAACAGTTTGATTCATTCTGATCGTGTATCCCCTAATATGTTTTTTGTTTATCCCAAACATTAGAAACATTTTGATTCATTCTGATCGTGTATCCCCTAATATGTTTTTTGTTTATCCCAAACATTAGAAACAGTTTGATTCATTCTGATCGTGTATCCCCTAATATGTTTTTTGTTTATCCCAAACATTAGAAACATTTTGATTCATTCTGATCGTGTATCCCCTAATATGTTTTTTGTTTATCCCAAACATTAGAAACATTTTGATTCATTCTGATCGTGTATCCCCTAATATGTTTTTTGTTTATCCCAAACATTAGAAACATTTTGATTCATTCTGATCGTGTATCCCCTAATATGTTTTTTGTTTATCCCAAACATTAGAAACAGTTTGATTCATTCTGATCGTGTATCCCCTAATATGTTTTTTGTTTATCCCAAACATTAGAAACATTTTGATTCATTCTGATCGTGTATCCCCTAATATGTTTTTTGTTTATCCCAAACATTAGAAACAGTTTGATTCATTCTGATCGTGTATCCCCTAATATGTTTTTTGTTTATCCCAAACATTAGAAACATTTTGATTCATTCTGATCGTGTATCCCCTAATATGTTTTTTGTTTATCCCAAACATTAGAAACATTTTGATTCATTCTGATCGTGTATCCCCTAATATGTTTTTTGTTTATCCCAAACATTAGAAACATTTTGATTCATTCTGATCGTGTATCCCCTAATATGTTTTTTGTTTATCCCAAACATTAGAAACATTTTGATTCATTCTGATCGTGTATCCCCTAATATGTTTTTTGTTTATCCCAAACATTAGAAACAGTTTGATTCATTCTGATCGTGTATCCCCTAATATGTTTTTTGTTTATCCCAAACATTAGAAACAGTTTGATTCATTCTGATCGTGTATCCCCTAATATGTTTTTTGTTTATCCCAAACATTAGAAACAGTTTGATTCATTCTGATCGTGTATCCCCTAATATGTTTTTTGTTTATCCCAAACATTAGAAACAGTTTGATTCATTCTGATCGTGTATCCCCTAATATGTTTTTTGTTTATCCCAAACATTAGAAACATTTTGATTCATTCTGATCGTGTATCCCCTAATATGTTTTTTGTTTATCCCAAACATTAGAAACAGTTTGATTCATTCTGATCGTGTATCCCCTAATATGTTTTTTGTTTATCCCAAACATTAGAAACATTTTGATTCATTCTGATCGTGTATCCCCTAATATGTTTTTTGTTTATCCCAAACATTAGAAACAGTTTGATTCATTCTGATCGTGTATCCCCTAATATGTTTTTTGTTTATCCCAAACATTAGAAACATTTTGATTCATTCTGATCGTGTATCCCCTAATATGTTTTTTGTTTATCCCAAACATTAGAAACATTTTGATTCATTCTGATCGTGTATCCCCTAATATGTTTTTTGTTTATCCCAAACATTAGAAACAGTTTGATTCATTCTGATCGTGTATCCCCTAATATGTTTTTTGTTTATCCCAAACATTAGAAACAGTTTGATTCATTCTGATCGTGTATCCCCTAATATGTTTTTTGTTTATCCCAAACATTAGAAACAGTTTGATTCATTCTGATCGTGTATCCCCTAATATGTTTTTTGTTTATCCCAAACATTAGAAACAGTTTGATTCATTCTGATCGTGTATCCCCTAATATGTTTTTTGTTTATCCCAAACATTAGAAACATTTTGATTCATTCTGATCGTGTATCCCCTAATATGTTTTTTGTTTATCCCAAACATTAGAAACATTTTGATTCATTCTGATCGTGTATCCCCTAATATGTTTTTTGTTTATCCCAAACATTAGAAACAGTTTGATTCATTCTGATCGTGTATCCCCTAATATGTTTTTTGTTTATCCCAAACATTAGAAACATTTTGATTCATTCTGATCGTGTATCCCCTAATATGTTTTTTGTTTATCCCAAACATTAGAAACAGTTTGATTCATTCTGATCGTGTATCCCCTAATATGTTTTTTGTTTATCCCAAACATTAGAAACATTTTGATTCATTCTGATCGTGTATCCCCTAATATGTTTTTTGTTTATCCCAAACATTAGAAACAGTTTGATTCATTCTGATCGTGTATCCCCTAATATGTTTTTTGTTTATCCCAAACATTAGAAACAGTTTGATTCATTCTGATCGTGTATCCCCTAATATGTTTTTTGTTTATCCCAAACATTAGAAACAGTTTGATTCATTCTGATCGTGTATCCCCTAATATGTTTTTTGTTTATCCCAAACATTAGAAACAGTTTGATTCATTCTGATCGTGTATCCCCTAATATGTTTTTTGTTTATCCCAAACATTAGAAACATTTTGATTCATTCTGATCGTGTATCCCCTAATATGTTTTTTGTTTATCCCAAACATTAGAAACATTTTGATTCATTCTGATCGTGTATCCCCTAATATGTTTTTTGTTTATCCCAAACATTAGAAACAGTTTGATTCATTCTGATCGTGTATCCCCTAATATGTTTTTTGTTTATCCCAAACATTAGAAACAGTTTGATTCATTCTGATCGTGTATCCCCTAATATGTTTTTTGTTTATCCCAAACATTAGAAACAGTTTGATTCATTCTGATCGTGTATCCCCTAATATGTTTTTTGTTTATCCCAAACATTAGAAACAGTTTGATTCATTCTGATCGTGTATCCCCTAATATGTTTTTTGTTTATCCCAAACATTAGAAACATTTTGATTCATTCTGATCGTGTATCCCCTAATATGTTTTTTGTTTATCCCAAACATTAGAAACATTTTGATTCATTCTGATCGTGTATCCCCTAATATGTTTTTTGTTTATCCCAAACATTAGAAACAGTTTGATTCATTCTGATCGTGTATCCCCTAATATGTTTTTTGTTTATCCCAAACATTAGAAACATTTTGATTCATTCTGATCGTGTATCCCCTAATATGTTTTTTGTTTATCCCAAACATTAGAAACAGTTTGATTCATTCTGATCGTGTATCCCCTAATATGTTTTTTGTTTATCCCAAACATTAGAAACATTTTGATTCATTCTGATCGTGTATCCCCTAATATGTTTTTTGTTTATCCCAAACATTAGAAACAGTTTGATTCATTCTGATCGTGTATCCCCTAATATGTTTTTTGTTTATCCCAAACATTAGAAACAGTTTGATTCATTCTGATCGTGTATCCCCTAATATGTTTTTTGTTTATCCCAAACATTAGAAACAGTTTGATTCATTCTGATCGTGTATCCCCTAATATGTTTTTTGTTTATCCCAAACATTAGAAACAGTTTGATTCATTCTGATCGTGTATCCCCTAATATGTTTTTTGTTTATCCCAAACATTAGAAACAGTTTGATTCATTCTGATCGTGTATCCCCTAATATGTTTTTTGTTTATCCCAAACATTAGAAACAGTTTGATTCATTCTGATCGTGTATCCCCTAATATGTTTTTTGTTTATCCCGAACATTAGAAACAGTTTGATTCATTCTGATCGTGTATCCCCTAATATGTTTTTTTTTCTCTTTGCATTTCACGAAAGAAAATGTTGACCTCTATTTTTTTAGAAATGTCTTTTTCCGAAATTAGCTATCCTCATCTAAAATATTTTGAAATATAACGTCAGTCAGTTTGCTCTTTATTAGTGACGGATAGTAAATTGTCTCTGTTTTTCTATTGATGGTTACGAAACTTCAAGATAAAAATAATAGTTGGCGATTCTCGCACGTGAAGGAAACAAGTTTCAAATTGTAGAGCAAATTTTCTGAAAATTGTAGTTGTTAATAAATGTGAGGTAATCGGAAAACAAATATCTCGAAAAGTTGCTCTATATTTTACATCTTAAGTTTATTTATAATAATGGAGTTTATTAATAATTGTTTTGGTTTTGTTATTTTATTATAATTGGAAATGACATGAAACAATGGCACTACATTTGATTCATACACTCAGGAGAAATGTCTTTTATGGACTCTCATGAGAGAAAAATAGGTGCTACAATTAAATCCGAACAAGAAACAGAGAAATGTAAGACTATTGTAAGACACGTGGAACACAGAGAACAAGCCACGCATGCCTGGTCCCCCTCTGTATGTGACTCGATGTGGCGAGTGTAAAATGCAATAAATTTGGGCAATTTGGGGCATTTTTGACCCTCATTGTACCCCTTGGGGGCGCGAACCAGAATATTTCTGAGGTCAACGATGCTCATTTTATATCCAGAACAATTGCCTCTACATTTTGGTCAAGTTTCAGAAAAATTGAATGGATGGATCAAACGTTATGGGAGAAAAGGGTAATTTTTTGCCATTTTGGGGACTTTTGACTCCCTGGGGGCGCGAACCAGATTTTTAACAAGGTCAGCGATACTTATTTTCTATTAGGAACAATTGCCTCCATATTTTGGCCTAGTTTCAGAGAAATTGAATGGATGGATGAAAAGTTATGGGGCAAAAAATGTCATGTTCTGCCATTTTGGGGCCTTTTGACCCCCTAGGAGGCTAACCAGATTTTTTTTCAAAAATCGGAGAATGTCACTTTCTAACCTGACAAAAGTTACAGCTTCATGTAAAATTTCAGAGAAATTCAATGGATGGTTGCGGAGAAAAATCTGGACGGACGGACGGAAATGCCTCAAAACATAGGTCTCCCGATTTTATAAATCTGGGGACCAAAAATAAACACAAACATGAGCGAAGAGACGCTGTTAGTAAAATGTTAAGACATAAAGAATAAAGAAAAATAAATGTTATGTAAATTGTTCTGAAACGTTTTGTTTTCTTCTTTCCATTTTCTTTCTTGCTTTCTATCTTCTTTCATTTTCTTTTTTCTTTTTTTATTTCTGTTCTGCTATCCGTCCTTATTTCTTTTTTAGTTCTTTTCGTTTCTTCTACCCACTTCATTTTAATCCATTATTCCTACTCCTATGCATTCCCGAAGTAAATAATCACTGTTCAAAATTAGAACAAAAATTGCCATCTTGAAAATCCATTTTACTCCCTTTTGTGTTGAGAATATTTCCTTTCCCGATTCTTCGACCTGATTTCTTCCTTTGTTTCCACAACAATAACCACTTATCTGTTAGAAATATCAACGGTTATGAAATATTCGAACACTTGAGCTTTCCACTTCTCGTTATTGAAAATAACTTGCTTCCTCTAAACAAAGTTATTTTTTATGGAATTCCAACCTACGATCACTTGGCGGAGTTAAGGCTCGATTTGATCAGCTTTTTTCTCTTCTAATAATGTCGCATTAAAATAGCTGTGGTATTCATTGCCAACAGAAACTAATCGAATAAGAAGCTGTCATTAAATGCATGCATGAGGTCACAGGTGTGTCCTACTTTATAAAGATAACCATTGAACCAAATACACACATATGTGTGTGTAGTCGTCCATATACAGACGGCGTTGCTGTATTGGAACTCTTCAGTGTGGTTAGACAGGAAATTACTTGAAGCTGAGATTAACTCAACAATGCTCATCGATAGTCAGAGTTTCTATCCACTCTGCCATCAATAACGAGTCACGAAGGAGGGAAATCTTACTGTTTATTTAAACATGCCGTCTAAGAATGCTCTATTGACATTTTTCGAATAGTTTTGCATCATCGCTAATGGTAACATGCATTTTCATTTACCACACTTAACTAAAAAGGGGTGGCGTGTATATATAGTCATCCACAGACAGATTGTTTCGCTGTATCAGAGCTTTCAGGGAGAATAGATAGACAAGTGGTTGAAATCTCTCCGCAACGCCATATTGCTTTTTATTCAATTTCTCGATCTTTAAAAATCAAGATTGAATTTTAATCCAAAAACCAACATTCTAAAAGAATCAAAGACTAAATAACATGAAGAAAACACTTCAAACCTGCATTATTTAAGCTACAATATATTAGTTGTTTCATATTAAAATCTATCACGATGATTGTATAACGTTATGTACGAATGTTCCGGAATTTTGTTTAAAAAGAGTGAAGAAACTTCCGTTACTACTATCGCTAGACACATTTGAATTCATCTCGTGCACTGTCTCCATACAACCACAATTTCAGAAAAGAGTGCATATACTAGAGAAACCCAGCATAAACCTAAAAGAATGAAAATCATTAAGACATTTTTATTTTAATTTGCAAAAGTATATTAAGATGCCTTTAAATTGTAACGACTTAATCACATTTAAATTGTGAACACTCTGCAGGAAATATTTGATATATATATAAAGGAAGGATGAGGGTAATCCGACGTAATGAGAAATGAAAAAGGAAAAACCAAAAGATGTTTTTTTATGTATTCATCAACGTTTCTTCTTTATTTGTGAGACTTCCTCAGTATGATAATTTTAAGAAAAATGTCATGCAGGTACATGAAAATATTGGGTTGACATGATGGGTTAATGAGAAGAAGTAGTAGCCACTACTGGAAGCGCAGGGCCGAGGTCCGGGCTGAGAGAAGTCGGTGGCAGGGAATGAAATTAATGTGGATTGATGTGAGTGAAAAAGTGGAGAGGTGGGAGTGAATGAAATTAATGTGGATGGCTGTGAGTGAAAAAGTAAAGGTTGTGGAAAGAGGCCGGGAGGGGGAGGCTCTGTGTGTTTGGTGTGTAGGTAGTGTCATAGTTTTAGAAAAGATTTGACGAAATGAAGGTGATTTGAAAGTGAGAGGGGTGAGTGGGTAAGAGTGTGAAAGAAGTTGTCGAAAGGGTGAAATGGGTGAGGGGGGAGAAGGGAAGATTTTGTTGTGTTGCCCTCAATATAATTTCAAACCATCAACACTGGTCCTGCGCTCCCAGTAGTGGCTACTACTTCTTCTCATTAACCCATGATGTCAACCCAATATTTTCATGTACTTGCATGACATTTTTCTTAAAATTATCATCCTGAGGAGGTCTTACAAATAAAGACGAAACGTTGATGAAAAAACATATTTTGGTTTTTCCTTTTTCATTTCCCATATATATATATATATATATATATATATATATATATATATATATATATATCTATATATACAATAATATTTTTATAAATAAATATTAATTATTTAAATACTAATTATTTAAATACCTATCTTCTCTGCCCCATGGCTGTTGGGTTGGCTGCATTGATAGAGGCTCAGACTTGAAAGTTAAAAGGTGGCTTAGGTATGGTGTCCAATCGTGCGACCGACAGGACAGTCGTCCTCTACACTGATGATTCCGGGAAAAAGAATGAAACACATATGTATGTGGATAAGAATAAAAAATATTTATCATAATATAGTATAAATATAATATAATATATATATATATATATATATATATATATGATATATATATATATCATATATATATCATATATATATATATTGACGATGCATGTGTCTGATACTAGCGCCATAGCCCAACACTTAACTGACAAC
>OY744539.1:63234310-63259310 GCA_963556195.1 Sepiola atlantica | reverse complement strand
TAGTAAGCAAATGATTATTTCGTATTAAAGAAAATGTGGAAATCCTTTTTGTTTTTGTTTTTTTGGGCGGGGGGATGTGAAGTTTGCAACAGTAGTTTCACTTCAATAAATGATTGGGCCCAAATGTTGACTCGTGCAATTTGAGGCTTAGTACTTTATTATAATCATATAGAGTTTGTATTAGATCGTTTAGACCACTGTGCTGAATTTCGACAGAAGACTTTGTGCATATCAATGCTAAATATCTTGTTCAGGTAGAGATTTATAATTATATTAATAAATAATTATAAATTGGGCTTATCTGAACACATTCCTGCGTCCATGTTACTCATTTTAATATATATATATATATATATATATATATATATATATATATATATATATATATATATATATATATATATATATATATATATGTATGTATGTATATTTAGGCAGCAAGTCATTACCCAAGCAAGCGTTGTTGAACGTCACGGAACTTTCCCGTTTGTAAATCTTCTTCGTGAGGTTCTCAAACCGTCGAGCTATCCTTCTGGTTTAAGGTGGCACACCCTCTCTTTTCTTTCATTCGCCCTTAATGATACCTATGAAACATTAACTCAAGTCTTCTTATTTTAAAAAAACCTAATCCTGAAGACGACAAAGAAAGTCAAAAGCGCTCGGAAAAAATGGCCGAATTAAGAACAATCGGGGAAATACTCTACGGATTGCCGCCTCAAACCAGAAGGATAGCTCAACGGTTTGAGAACCTCACGAAGAAGATTTACAAACGAGAAAGTCTCGTTACGTTCAACAACGCTTGCTTGGATATATATATATATATATATATATATATATATATATATATATATATATATATATATATATACATATATATATATATATATATATATACATATACATTTAAATATTTTCTTTGTCGTACAAAACTTTAAAATGGCATTGAAGAGACAATATTTATTACTCAGAATGAATTAAGAAATTAAAAAGATGAAAGGGCAGCTGACCGGTTTCGTACCTCGCTCAACAGATCCAAATATCGAGGTAATGTATAAAAAATAAAAAGATGCTATGAGAATTATAGCGAGGAAAAGGGGTAAAAAAAAGAAAAAAAAGTTCAATCAAATAGAAACAACATTGAGCCCGAGGAGATTTATATATATATATATATATATATATATATATATATATATGTGTGTATGTGTGTGTGTGTGTGTGTGTGTGTGTGATAACCAAATACTTCGAATGCTGTAACGTTCTCGTAATGTTTATGAATCCTTTTTCGGAAGAAATTAGAAAATCGAATGTTGAATTATGGTAATGCTTTTATTCTTCTTTCATCCGAACTTTATATGCTTTGTTTATTAGCGAGCGTGCTTTACCGCCATAATGTTTCATGCTGACCATCCTTTTCTCCATTGTCTTCTGCAGCATGTATACGCCACCATTAAAACACGTAACACTTGGCCGGCCGAGGAGAACCACCAAATTTCATATTGGCAATCAACAACCGGATGCGGAACAATCAGTCGTAAATCCCATTCATGAAATTAGAATTTTGCCTTTATGCCTCGACGACGAAACATAATTACGAAGATGCTTTTGAAGTACGCTGTTAAAATGGATGAAATGATATTAACATTAAACATTGGGTAATAGGCGAATCATACGACTGTTGCTAAACGGTATGAATATACAAAAACTTTAAATAATACTAAAATAAATAATTATTCTGGAAAGTTATAGAAATTATAATTTAATTATATATGTTATTTTCCTTCGAACCTAACAGGAAATAAATCTACAACGAGTATTTACTTTCGAAAAACGTATTTATTGCACTTTCAAGATAAATTATTGAAATTGTTTGCCATGTCAATTCAAAAAACATCTTTTATAATTAAAAATAAGTCGAGATGTATTTAAAAGCAATAATAAAGAACTATTTTAGAGAAGTTCGTTCCCTTACTTTTTTGTACTGAAAGAAAATACATTTTTTGGAATCATATTTATTTGGCACTCTTCAATCAGAATATGCGTGCGTGTGTTTCTCTTTTGTATTTTTAAAGTTAAAAAAGCAGCAGATTTTGCAAATGTTCACAGAAGTTTTCACTTCAGTTCGTAATTAAGTTTGTTTCATATAATATTTTTATCATGACTATAATAAAAATAGGAAAATACGCATCTGTGTTTTTAATACGTTGTAAATATGAAGAAATTAATATTTATCTTAAAATCTTCTAATTGGAAAATACTATAGTTTTTTTCTAAAATTATGAAGTATACAAACATATGTATTAAAACTATAAAATATGTCTGCCCTCCAAGCGCAAATATTAGATATTTAAGGTAATATTATATTTATCATAAACTCTATCAACAGTTCTCAAATATTATGCAGTAAGCAAACTCTTTTTTGTTATTTTTTTTGGCAAGGGGATATAAAGTGTTATATATATAAAAAATAAAAACAGGTTTTTTGTGTGAAGATCCGATTTCTTTTGCGAATAAAAGAAAAAAAGGAAAATTTGAGTTTCCGTACCAGAAAGATATTGTAAGATCTTTTTTTTTAATTTAAAGAATGAAAGATTTATATATTTCTTTTAATAATAATATGACTATGATTATTATCATATTATGTTTATATGTAATGTCCAATAATTTGGAAGCGTAATTTAATCTCGTGACGCAAATATTAGTAATAATGTTGAATAACCAATTTTTAATTTCGTATGTGCCAAGAAATTAAAAAGTAGAACTCGTATTTAAGTTTGTTTTTCTAAGGGAGCGTTAAAAGAACGAATATTGTTTGTGCGGTGTGTTTCTGTTTTTTGGGGTTTTTTTTTAAATTAAAAATTTGATAAAGTCATTAGATAAGCGTAAAGAAAAATGTGATAAAATTACAAAAGTGTAGTTACTACGCGTTGAAGTGTGTTTTTGTTATTTTGTGATACGTTCGTGATGTGTTTGTTTTAACATAATCCGTGATTCCATAACGTATCGAAGTTATGTGTTCGGAATAGCGGAATGATATTCCCGTAATCTGTAAGTGGTGGTGTTTCTGTTTAACCGTTCCGCATGGAATAAAAGTCCGGCGGTGTTTACAGTTGCGGGTAAAGTAGATACTTTGCAGAATAGCAGAATGATATTCCCGTAATCTGAAACTGGCGGTGTTTCATTAAACATTAAGATTAACATAAATGAAAATAAAATAATACAATTAGACCGCCGCAATGAGAGGTAATCTATAGAATAACTTTCATAAATATAAATTATTCTTATAATTTCTGTTCCGTTAGGTCGAATTTCCTTCATTGAACTTGTACTACCTACCTAGTGATTTTTTTGTATTCTACCTTTCGTAGGTTTCATTTATAAATTGGGGGAAATTAAATTCTATAAATCAACAAAAGAAGTTTAGCTGAGTTAAAAAAACAAAAACATTTTCATGTCATCCAGATACACTGTATATTGTAGGCAAAATCACAATGATTTGTTTTCCTCATTTATAAGTAGTGTTAATACAACACGATGACATTATTTGATAGTATAAGAAAATTATAACGAAATTAATAACATATAATAAGGCAATTCTAATAGTATTAATATTATAGTTGTAATAATAGTATAATTAGAAAATGATAACAGTATTTGTATTTTAATAAAACTGCTAATATTATTAGTATTAGTTAAAATATTAAAAGTATTATTCAGATCTTTGTAAACGTTTCAGTCGATGTAACCACCGACCTTCTTAGTCATCTTTTTGAACTTAAGAACATTCTAGTCGAACTTGGAAATCCGTTAAACACGTTGATTAACAATCAGTTATAAGTGACTTACTCTTTTTGAGGTTCAAGATCCAATCCTTATAGAAGATAATAACTAATATAATAAACATCATCAATTCTACTCGTTACTGGCTGATGGAATGAGAACAATCTACCTCCTTACATTAAAGGTTACAATTAAAAATTCTGTACCGGTTTCACAATTCGATATAAAGATTCACAAGGTCGACAAGAATAGTTTCTAAGTTCTAAAAGACGCACCTTGCGAAGGCAGACCGTTTTTACAAACGTTATGAATATGGCCAGCAATATGAAAACAGTAGTCCGAATAAGGCACATAATACAAAGTAGAAATCATCATCTAAATAATTCAGAAATATAATATCATAAGTATTGTATTTTTATTAAACATAGAATAAAAATGTCAAAGATCCGAACTAAAACTAACATAATATGTCTGAAAGTTGTGATGCCGTATTTTCGTTTCTAACGGACAGTAATTTTGCTTTCTATTCAGATGTTGTTGGTTCCGGTTAAGTTGTTTATTCTATCAGGAATCTGACAACTGCACGTGATTATCTTGTGTAATGCGCGCCAATTATGTTTGTCTGCTAATTGACTCTAAGTGTGTCCACTTTTGTAACATACAATATAGCTATTCGATTGTTTAATTCGTCTGTTTAATTATACCTTTTTTGTTATTTTTACTAATTTTTCTGATCGTCTTTTTTGTATTAAAATAAAAAAGTTAATAAATGTTCCACAGGTTTAACGAACGTTTTCGATTCTTTATCGAATCATCCTCAAGTGTCAAATGCAAATGAATAAAAAAGCTGCAGAAAGATAATAATTTTTTAAAAGACGGCGGAGAAACGCACAGAGAAGTTTTCGCATTGTTTCAGGAAGTCGTTGACGATTTAAATTTAGCGACGCTGGAATGGCATCACAGAACAAAATCGCATTACGTTAAGCATTTTAAAATGTTACCACTGGCTTGATATGTGATTTTATTAATTTTAGGTTGTTGTGTTTTTATGTAGATAGCTTCCAGTATTTTTTTTGATTGGTTTCGGAATGTATTATTTTAGTGTTATTAACTAGAATTGGCCTTATATATATATATATATATATATATATATATATATATATATATATATATATATATATATATAATTATTATTATCCACATGCGTATACGTTTATCCTAACGAAATCTTCAGTCCCATGATTTGAATCCGAGTCACTTCTACCTCAATTCCGAGCGCTCTAACCGATGAGGCCAATTCGATCTCATACAATGGCTGTCAAATTTAAGAAACATACGTGCATGTAATTTTGCGTAAAGTTCAAGAATTTATCTAAAGTCTCCAGCTGTTCTGTCAGGCTTTAAGATAACATTCTGCAGTTTGAATAAATATTTCTGTTTCATACTTTCGGGGATCCGTCAAGTGTCAATTTAGAATTGGGTGATGTAAAACAATCCTGAGCGTTTCCCACATGAATAATTTCCAAACACCAAACTTATACGACTTTTGATTATTACACATGCATTTATTAAAGGAGAAATGTAGAAATAAAACGTAAGGCAATTATATTTAACATTGTCGGTAAATAAGTATACTTCGGAAATATATTTGTTTATTTCCAGCATTAATTTGTTTGGAAATAGCGAAGATTTACAAAAAAGAATATTCGAATAAGTGAGTTTATTTGTTTTGTCTTGATATGTTTTACACGTACATCGTCTATATGTGTGTTTTGTGTTCGTGGATTTTTAGCTAACATTTAGAACATTTTGGCGCAAAATATTCTGAATGTTAAATGGTTTGTCTAACTTATTGTTTAACTGATCTACCCTACTGCGTCACTACATGAACTCATCCCGATACCATGAATAGTTATCCAAAAAATTCCCTGGCAACCCATTATTTCTGTACTTTCTGTAAATACATACTCCTGTTAACTACATCATTGTTATCTTATTTCTTGCCAGTCCTTTAAGGCTTATGAAATTTTCTTAATGATGCCAACGTATCATTCTTACCCAAATTACTGCCGTTATATGAAGTGTTGGTACTGTTTCAGATGACGCGCCTAATTTCCGTGACTTCGCGTCGACAACGATCGGGTATATCGCGGAAGCGCCCGAGTGCTGACGGAATCATATTATTTTGTCTTTCTGTTATCTTATAAAAACATTGACAAAATGTTATCCCCCCACCCGAAAAAAACATTATTTTTACAAAATAAAATGATTTTAATCTATGTATTTTTTCTTTGAATTTATTCGTCTTATATTAGCGTCTGCCAGTCTTCCAGTTAGAGCTTGGCAGTTTAAATACCGAGCTTGGCTATCGCTAAGAACAGGAACCCAAATCCTAACCCTAAACCCCTGACCCTAAACCCTTAACCCTAATCCTAACCCATTTTTCTTTCTTTATTTGTTTTATGTTAGCAAGAAAAAAAAGAAAAACATCGAAACAAATGAAAAAGAAAACATTGACAAAATTACCCACCCCAAATTTCTTTCTACACATTTGATTGAAAATGGTTCCGCGACCTGCCCGATCGTTGTCGACGCAAAGTCACGGAAATAAGGCGCGTCATCTGGAACAGCACCGATCGAATATTATGAGAGACAGGTCAGCAACAGAACCTCTTGGGATCAATAGAAGTCGGTAAAGGATTACTTATTTAGTAGCTACTTGCATAAATCCCAAAGAATATTTTACATGACTAGATGTTGTGAAGTTGTCCAACAGTAAATAATAAATAAAGGAAGTCAAGTCGAGGGTTAGTTTAACAAGTGTATTAACAAAGTAAGAAATTGACTAGCACTTGGCTAGACAGTTACAAGACTGTGCTTTGTCTTCTCTGTGTCTCTGGTGACTCGCACTATTTATAGTGACAACCGGTGTAGTTTCTCCTGTGTAAGAACGGCCGGTGTAACAATAACTCAACTTTCAATACTATAATGTAACATACTCATACATAACTGACGTACACATGCAAATAGTATTTACGCTCGAAATCGAATAGATATTTTATCGGTTTCACACCTACATCACAACAATATATAAAACCAATAGTTACACACTGCGTTTCCATTTAAGAGAATATTCTGATTTTAAATGACGCATCTAATACCTGATGGGGCGTTCAGTCGGTTTCCTTAGAAGATGGAAGTTTCTAAGGAATCTAAAATTCACAAGCATTCCCAGTAACATGCATATTTCAGTCAGTTGAGATGACGTTAACTTTTGCATTTTGTCGCCCTTTCAACATAAACTAAACTCCTCACACCTGACATTATCCTGTATCTCTACAAAGCCACCATCTGTCCATGCATGGAGTATTGTTGCCACATCTGGGCGGGTGCATCATCTACTAGTCTCTCCCTCCTTGACAAGGTCCAAAAAAGAGTCGCCAACCTAATAGGTCCCTCACTGTCAACCCAGCTTCAGCCTCTGTCCCATCGCCGCAATGTAGCATCCTTGTGCTTGTTTTACAAATACTTCAATGGATTGTGCTCCGATGAATTGGCTGCTCTGGTGCCCCCTCGACGTAAGTACACTAGACCAACTCGGCAATCGACTAAATCCCATCCATTCACTGTGGAGGTCTCCAGATGTCGGAGAGCTTTCTACTCAAATAGCTTCTTTCCTCGTGCTGCTGGCCTCTGGAACTCTCTCCCTGCCCCCTGTTTCTCCGACAGTACTGACAAGCAGAAATTTAAAACGAATGTAAACAGACATCTCGCTGCGCAGATCCCAATTTAGGTTGACCCCCCTCCCAACCTTCTTCCTTTTCTTTATTCTCAGTAGCCCCTTACGTCTACAGTGGCAGCCTGCCTTGTCTAGGGTGAACTATGTTAAAAAAAAGAAAAAAGCGCCTGTTATTCCCAAATTGTCAACCATTTAGTACTAACAAGGCTTAACGTCACTTTTCTGTGATCTAACCCTAACCTGTGATCTAACCCTAACCGGTGTTGCAACGTGATTATTACGTATACAACAACATATATCATTCAATAACTACAGATGCGTGAACAAAAATAAACTCCGATCAAAATTCCTGATTTTCCTTTCAAAGCGATGTATCTAGAAATATTGATTTTTAAAAGGATGTAAGAGAGAAAAAAGAAATCAACACAATATACTTATCTATTTCCGCTGTATAGATAATCAATATAAATAATCAATATGCTCAAGAAATTTGCAATATTTTTACTTTTAATTTGACATCAAAAAGTTGTAATTCAATTTTAATTTTTAATCGGGCATTTGTAAATTTGTAATTAAACTTTTAATTTGAAGTAAAGTATTTTTAATTTGCAGTTGACCCTTGATAATTTGTAATTCATCTTTTGTAATTTGACGTAAAAGGTAAAGTTAACTTTTCCTTACTTGTACGCCTTGGTAACACCATTTTTTGCTTGCGCTGCGGATGTACAGATTAATTCTTCCGTTTCCTATTACAAATTCTGCATCGCTTGTTATATGTCGTTGTAGCAACATCATCTGCTCACACGCCTCCGTCATGAATAGAATCATATATAATGGTGGGAACGAATTTTTAGCATCCTTGTTTAGCAGATGAAGTTTCTCATTTTCTAAAAGAGTTTCTTATTTTGCATTAAAAGTTTGTTTTTTAAGTTTTACTCAGTATTGATTTGGGTTTGAACTTAAAACAACTATTTTCTTATCTCAAAGATGTTTCTTTCAAAATACCAACAAGCCAATTTCAGCATCCATAATTGTAATGGATTTGAAACAACTATTTTCGTATCTCAAAGATGTTTCTTTCAAAATACGAACAAGCCAATTTCAGCATCCATAATTGTAATGGATTTGAAACAACTATTTTCGTATCTCAAAGATGTTTCTTTCAAAATACGAACAAGCCAATTTCAGCATCCATAATTGTAATGGATTTGAAACAACTATTTTCGTATCTCAAAGATGTTTCTTTCAAAATACGAACAAGCCAATTTCAGCATCCATAATTGTAATGGATTTGAAACAACTATTTTCGTATCTCAAAGATGTTTCTTTCGAAATACGAACAAAAGAATTTCAGCATCCATAATTGTAATCGATTACAAAACAGATGCTGTACCTTTTGGTTTACCAATGTATGCGGCTTGGAATTATTTCGAGTATTTTTCTTTCCCTGTAAAGTTTTTAGCGTAGGTTTCGTTACTTTTCTTCTCTTCATCTTTGTTTGAATTCCCTTGCCACGGCAGCGCCATCTTTATGACAAAAATAATTGCATCAAAGTTTAATTGTTTTAATACTTGGAAAAGACTGAACGCGGAATAAATAATGGGCGCTTCCTCAGCAAAAGTTACTCATGGTTAATTTTATAGGCGCCACAAAAACTCACACGTGTAACCCAGGTAAATTCGCTTTAAATTTGATAGTATGAGTTTTGCTTTCATATTTTAATACAACCTTTTCTCTCAAATTAAAAAAATTGAAATTCCATTTTTAAAAAATCCCAGAATTTCAAGTGTATAAAATGATTAACTTAAAATTTTAAAAGTTTAACTTAAAATTTTAAAAATCACTTTCAAAACAAAAAAGTTGAATGCAGACTTTACAAAAGCAAAATTGGTAAATAGTTAATGCTCAATAACTCGTACACCCAAAAAACACATAATTTATATCAAACGCTTTTAAATAAAATTCTCTACATATCTCGCTCAATTTACACTTTTTTATTTGATCCGTTTTCTTATATAGAAGTTGTATTCTCGACAATCGAAAGTAAACATAATGGGGAGCCATGATTACAGTTGTAAGCTGCCATTGAATGTCAATTAGCGCGAAGATAGTTTTTATAGACTAAAAAGTATGAAATGAAAAGTGTTATAAACATTCAAAACTAGGCCAGTTATGTAGAGAATGTTATTCTTAATGAGTTTAATATAAATTATGTGTTTTTTTGTTTACGAGTTATCGCGTGGTAACTATTCTGTATTTTCGCCACTGAATCTATATTTTCTTGTAATTGAGTCTTTTTATTAATGTTCTGATGCATTCATCTGTCGCTCATCCCTCGATATGAGGCCACTCATCACCAGTTCTGGTATTCTATCGTCAATCAATTCGTACGGCCCATTCACAATTCCACTGCAGAGCAGGATAATTATGACCAAACTCACTACAACTTTTTATTAAAGCTCATGGGTTACTCAAAACGACTAAGAATTTTCAATGTGTTACATCTTTATAAAAGGGTTCAACATACAAGATGGTTACTGAGTGATTTGAACAAGCAACACGTTATTGTGAGGAGGAAATAAATGTTTATTGCAATCAAGATATTACTGATGTCATAAGAAAACCACTTGCAAATTCGGTGCTGACATATAGGAAAGAGGGTGGTAAATATTCTATTACAACAAAGTTTAAGTTGTGTAGATATTTTTAATTTGAAGTTTATTGACATTTTTATTTCGATGTTCATAATGTTTAACTTAACTATAACAAAAAGTGTTGCCGGTTTGTTTTGATTCATCTGTTAAACATCATATGCGGTAATAAGATGATGTAGTTTGCTTGAAACATTGTGGGTAATATGTACATAGAGAGTCATAGAAATCTCTCACAATGCAAGAAGTTGAAATATACTGGCGTTTAGAAGCGGGATAAAATAGAAGTCCTTTTTTCAATAAATTTTACTTGATTCAGTCTCAACTTTTACACAGTTATCTAATATCTGAAACCGTGTTATGTAATATATTTCGAGTTAATAACTCTTTATGAAATGTAAGTGCTTCAGGAGACTTTAAAATAGTCGTATTTGATGAAGAGGCCTTAACTCTGATCATATTATTGAACACGGTTACACACATCTTACATATGCGTAGAAGTTGAGAATCATGATCGATTTACTACAAAAAAATTAAATCTCATTGTGTTTATCCTCCTTCTACATACCGGCATATTTCCATTTCTTGCATCGTGATAGCCTTCTATAGCCTTCCTATATACATTCTATTGAGATGTTTTGGGTTATTTAATGCCGATTTGTTGGGTATGCTTTATTGAATGCAAGTTGTTTTTTACCCATAATTTTGAATGGTGTGAGGATTATACTAATATTAGTTTACATGAAGTCTATGGATTTGCATTTGAACTCGGCTTCACCGATTCCATAGTCTGCGGCAGTGTCCATTAAAAGACCCGCGACCCTCTTCTTCAAACTATCCGAGTTAATACATAGCCTTATATTACTGTGTAAGGTTTTATTGAATAGAGTATTATTCTTCCCCATTATTAATAATAATCAAATTATTATCAACCTCCTTCATTATTAATAACCGTCAGATTTCGGATTCCAACTATATTGAGATACCAGTCAACACTTTTAGAAGTGAAAGGTGAACTGACTCAAAAATATGTCAAAACAAGCAGTGTGACATAGAGATTACACAACTGAAGTTATGGTCTTAGAACAGGTTTAACTTTAACTGAGGTATAGAGGATATATTAAAGATAGAAATATACTTAAATATAAGAAGGAGAGGTAGAGGGGGGGAGAAATATATAAAACAATTGTATGTAATAGTAATAATAACTTTTGGCAATGTTATGGGTAGATTAGACGATCCGTTACGCGTTTGGTCACGGATCGTCTGTAAAGGCTAGACTAAACTGTCTTCAATGGATGCTTGGAGCTAGGGAAAACATTAAAAAGCAGACTGAAAACCTGCACCAAACAAACAAAGAAAAACTAAACCACAAGCTGGAATGTCAAGTCAATGTGCCCTGGCCTCTCCGATGATTTAAACAGATCACTGACTCCAGAAAAACAGCTATCATCGTCCGGGAGCTCACAAGGCTCATGATCGACGTAACTGAACTACTAAGCGGCAGCCTCAGAGAACAGAAGTACACATTTTTCTGGCATGGCAATGAACCTGAGGAAGCAAGACTGCATGGCGTTTGATTAGCAGTGAAAAATTCTCTACTCACCACAGTAGAACCATCATCCAGTGGCACAGCCAGAATCTTGTCTATCCGTTCATTAGCCACCTTAGGTCTGGGGAACATCCTGAGCGTTTACGCTCCCACGCTATGTTTTCCAGCCAAGACCACAGACCAATTCTATGAAAATCTTGACACTACGATCAAATACATCTCTGTTACGGATAAATTGTATCTGCTCGGTGACTTCAATGTCCTAGTAGGTTCCTACCATGACTCTTGGCCCCACAGCATTGGTCATTTTGGTGTCGGCAGGCTAAACGATAATGGTGCTCCTACCACAACCTCTGCATAACTAACACATTCCTCGCCAGCAATCAACATGATTGAGTATCCTAGCGACACACAAGATCCCATCACTGGCACCAGCTGAACCTTTCCATCACAGAGTGACCTTCACTGAACTTCGTTTACACCACACGGAGCTACCACAGTGCTGACTGTGACACTGATCACTCTATAGTTGGGAGTAAAGTCCATCTCCAGTTCAAGGTGATCCATTGAATCAAGCAGAAATCCCACTCTCGCATTAACACCAGAATAACGGCAATACCAGACCTATACGTGTGCTTCGCCAACATCAAAGACTGTCTTACTGGCAATGCTGTAGATAGTTGGGTTCACATCAGTGAATGCCATCTACAACTCCACAGTGACCACCTTTAGCATGAAAGAGAGGAAACTCACGGACTGGTTCGAAGCCGGCATTGCTGAATTAGAGCCAGCAATCAATGCGAAAATAGAAGCCCCAGTTAACTAAAAAAGGAAGCCTTCCGAGAAGACAGTCATTGCACTTAGGAAGGCCAGAAACGAAGCTCAACGGATCGTCCGGTGCTGTACCAATGACTACTGGCTAAACCTCTGTGAGAGTGTTCTGCTCTTTGCTGACTGTGGCGATATTCGTGACATTTACGATGGCTTGAAAAAGGCATTTGCTCCAACCATAAACAAGATCTTACCCCTGAGACCAACTACTGGTGAGATTATTAGACCGCGGAACACATATGGAGAGGTGGGCTGAGCGCTACCAAGAACTTCACGCTGTGGAAAACGTTGTCACGGACGCAGTCGTGGAGAGCACCATCAACATAACTATTAAAGAAGAACTAGACGTCCCCCCCTGTAAAAGAACTAAACAAGGTCATCGACTCTCAAACCCGCGACAAAGCTCCAGGAAAAGATGTCATCCCACCTAAAATCATGAAGGTGGGAAAGAAGACAGTCCTGTTCCACCACCTGAACCAACTGCTGCAGTAATGCTGAGAAGAAGAAAAAGGAGATTCGTGGCGCAAGAATCATCACTCAGTACAAAAATAAGTGTGACCGCGGCGACTGCAACAACTACTGTGGAATATCTCTCCTCAATGTTGTTGGGAAGGTTTTCGCCTGGGACGCCCTCAATAGGTTGCAGTAACATGCAGAGTGTTTATACCCCAATGCACAGTGTGGGTTTAGAGCATGAACATTAACTGTCGACATTATATTTTCCCTATAACAGCTTCAGGAAGAATGCCATGAACAGAGACAACCACTGTTCCTGCATGACACCGGGCAGTACGATGGCTCTTCCTTGGAC
Organism: Sepiola atlantica; assembly: GCA_963556195.1. Classification (NCBI taxonomy): domain Eukaryota; kingdom Metazoa; phylum Mollusca; class Cephalopoda; order Sepiida; family Sepiolidae; genus Sepiola; species Sepiola atlantica. Next base: position 63,245,949 of record OY744539.1, on the reverse strand, counting down.
CCTTTTGTTACACAAGAGTGTTGTGAAGCAGGGGTACGTACTCGCCTCGACACTCTTTGGATATTTCCTTCATGCACGAAGCAGTGGCAGCCTCTTCAACCTTGCTCGCCTTCGAGCTAAGACGAAAGTGCGGAAGGTACTAATACGCAAGATGCTTTTCGCTGATGATGCAGTACTGATGACCAACTCTGAAGAAGCATGGCGACGACTCACCAACTGCTTCGCGCACGCACGGAGAGAGTTTCGCATGATCACCAGCCGTACCCTAAACATCACCATTGGCTACTACACCCTCGAGGTTGTCGAGGACTTCACATACCTCGACTCTATCATCTCCAGCAATATCTCCCTGAATGCAGAACTCTACAAATGTATCGGCAAGGCGGCAACAGCAATAGCTCGCTCGACGAAGAGAGGCTGGTGTAACAAGATGATGACTAACAATACAAAGAAGAAGGTGTACCGGGCATGCGATCCTAGCACGCTGGTCTACGGCAGTGAATCTTGGGCCCTCTACTCCCGCCAAGAGAACAGACTCAACACCTTCAACCTGCGCAACCTCAGGAGAATCCTAGGAATCATCTGGCAGAAGTACATCTCAAACAAGACCTACTTGATCAGGCAAACATCCCGAACATGTTCGCTCTGCTCACCAAACGACGACTCAGGTGGCTTAGCCATACCAGGCGAATGGACGCTGGGAGGATCCCAAAGGTTATTCTTTATGGCGAGCTCGCAATTTGCTCCAGACCAGCAGGAAGACCTGTCCTACGCTCCAAGGATGTATGCAAGCTAGCTAGGAGGGCAGATGACATCGACCCAACAGGCTGGGAGTCCGCCACTGAAGATCACAGCCGCTGGAGAAGAGATGTAAAGGCATGATGCAAGAGGAGTAAGGGGTGGAGAGACCAGCAGGGGGGGAGGAGAGGAGAGAGCACAGGAAACAGAGGGATGCAACAGAGCTTTCGCAACACGACACAACCTACATCTGCGGCAACTTCAACCGAGCTTGTCGATCCGGGATAGACGCTACAATTCGGCAACGGACAAATCTGAGACGCAGCATTTCAATTGTCTCCTGATACAGACGGATGCCAATAATATAATTATTTCTTTTTCACAATCATACAACGCCGAAAAAAATAGTATCTCTACTCCTACCCGGTGATAGCCTAATTATGCAAATTAGTAACAATAGAATTAATAAAAGACAAAAACAAAAGGAATAATCAGGTCAACAAAAAATCTATCCCTAATTGAATTTTCATCAATATTTGATTGGAGCTTAATAACTTCATACCAAAACCTGTAAGTCGACTATGAATTTTAACTATTCATACTTGTGGAATCATGGTATTGTTCTGTGAATGTACCCTTTGTCACATGTGACTGAAAAATGTATTTGTTTTTACAGAATTTCGTTTGGTAAGATTAGATTTTATTATTTCTTCAAATAAGAGGTTTTGAATTTTTTCAGGTGTCGATCTAAATATAAGATTGATATGTTTCGTAAATACAGACGACATCTTTTAACTGACATGTTAAGGTATAAAGTTATCTATTAAGCACCAGTATAATATTGTTAAAAATTCCATTGGGGATTGCTTGTTTTTATTTTGACCTGATTATCACATCTCATTGTCTTGTTTTTTAGTAATTCCATTGTTACTAATTTGTATATTTGGACTATCACGGGGCGGGGGGTAGAGATACTATTTGCATTTAAGTATTATATATTGGATTTACTAATTTTTTATTTGATAAATATATTTATAACTTTATAAATTAAAATATAGTTAGTAGTTTACATTTCCTAGTATAAATTAATAGATTTAGTAAGCACCATTTAAATCTTCTAATTACCGGGTATAACTATAAAAATAGTAGTAAATGAAGTTCATAATAATTTTATTTCTTTACCCAGTAATATGAATGCAGAGTAATGGGACGATTGAATGCGTGTATAATATTGCTAACTGTCCCCTATAATATGTGTATGTAAGTAAGCGGAATAGGTGAAGGATGAGCATGCATAGATTTTAAATTGGTCTTAAATGCTTGCAGTAGATATAAGTATACGTATTGTCTGGTCGATTGAAGATCAGGGGAGGGGTGAAAGATGAGAGGAATAATAAGTTTCTGTAGGTTAAATGTGTATGAGCCTGGCAAAGGTGTTGAGGTAGGTAAGAAGGGCCGTCTAATCGTAGAAAGAACAAATGATATGTTAAATGAGGTTAAGTTTCAACTGGCAGATTTTAATATGTTGAGCCCTGTTCGGGGAAGTTAAAAATAGACTGACACGTAGCTATAAGGCATATTCCGACAACGTTCGTAGAATCTCTAAGTCAGTATTTCTTGATATGCCGCCCTTCGCATAAATAGAACTTAAATTCCCTTCTTGAATGGGGTAATGTCCCATGGCCTAATGGTTACAGCGGTTGCTTAAGGAGTCTAGGTTGATTTAGGGGTTCGAACCGTGCGACCGTCCGAGATTATTTTCTAGCGTATGTAGGTAAAATTAATTTAATATTATTTATTTAAAATTATATATATATATATATATATATATATATATATATATATATATATATATATATATATATATATACATATCAAAGGAGTCGCGATAGATAATTAACTTCATAAACGACCTATGCTAAAAATCTCATTTCTTTGATCAGTCATAACTGAAAAACCAATAAACCAAATTAGTTAAAACTTTGCACAACATTTTCATTTGATAGGTTCTGTAAGTGTGTAGAATTTCAGCATCATTAGTCAAGGCAACCCGGAGATCCAGAAAGGTCAGGAGTGATTTTGTGTGTACGTACGTACGTACGTACGTACGTACGTGTGTGCCACCCTGTATCTCATCAACTATTTGATGGATTCAGCTGATTTTTGACAGAGATAGAGGTTCTAGGGTCTAGTTGATGGCATTCTAATTTCAGTTTACCATATACCTTAGTTTTCCAGAAAATTCAAAAAAACTTAAAAATTACCATTGTCTTGAGGCATAGCCTTTACAAAAGTAGTGACATTCCATGATAAATGCCAGTATACTGAAATCATGTGCCCTCAATAGTGTTAAGATGAAAATCTATATACACTAAATGTACAAAAGCAAGGAAATTCCCAAATTTTAACACTTTTATTTTCATTTATTAAGGGTATGACTACATATCAACCAAACCATTTCATTATCACATCACTACAGTATAAATCCTTATGCATGAGTGGATGAAGTGTGTGAGGTGCGCTGAAGAAAAATTCCTACCAGTAAAATACATAGCCCTGTTGTACTCGCATACCCTTAATGACAGTAAAAGTGTAAAAATTTGGGAATTTCCTTGCTTTTGTACATTTAGTTAATATGAATTTTCATCTTAACCCTATTAAGGGCACATGATTTCAGTATACTGGCATTTATCATAGAATATATATATATATATATATATATATATATATATATATATCCTGTTGTACATTATAGTGTAGACCTAGATACATATGTGATATGACACCTGTTGGTTACAGATATTTAATAAAAAGCACAAATCTACGTTAGTTACAATATAAAGCTTTTTCTCTTTAAAGTGTGACCTAAGTATAAACATACTAACGGACATCATTTTTATCGTTGGCGTATGTTGTTTTGTTGTGAAATAAATGCGGAAATGCGAACATTTCAAATGTCAACGATAGTGTCATGCTGTGCGTAGAGGCAGGATTATGTTATCAAAATACTCCACAGGATTGTCCACCTTCAATGAAAAGGTTATTATGTCAAGATTAATTCGGACTATGTCATAAATGAACATATAAAATCCCAAAAGAACTCGGCGTAGGCGAATACATAGGCTCTACGGTATCAATTAGTCTAATCACGTCCCCCACTGCGGTTGCAGCAGGTACTTTAACTTTGTAGTAGTAGTAGTAGTAGCAGTAGTAGTAGTAGGAGTGGTAGTAGTAGTAGTAGTAGTAGCAATTTTAACTCCACATATTCATCATGTTTTATGCCATATTTTGTACAAGTCTTAGGGAATCAAAATGATACTACTACAACAACTAATCTCATTAAAAATGAGAACCCTGTAAATTAACATACTGCTAAAAATAATGTTCATTATTATGAGGACTTATAAGCTCCAAAACCAATTCGATAAAAGCACATTTGCCATAAAGAGCCCTCTAAGATTCCGGATTAATAACACTAAAATACTGATTAAATAAAGCTCTGCTCGTCTTCTAAATATTATCATTTAACCTTGGGAAAGAGGCCTTCAAATAACACGATATCACGAATGCAAACAGTTTTAAGAATGGGGCAATTCGTAAATAATGGTAAACGTATACACATGTATGTGTATGATGTTTCTGATGTAACTGAATTTGATATATATATATATATATATATATATATATATATATATATATATATATATATATATATATATATGTATATATATATATATATACTAGAAATTAAAGATGAGAATAAAAAAATTGTAGAGATACTATATTTATTAGAACATCAAAAGTTCAGAGCAAGGAGCCTTATATTTTTAATCCATGGATTTTACAAGATAAACTCTTTTCATCAGAGAATAGGGGAAAACCGACAATGTAATTGTAAATATTTTCGGCAACATTAAACTTTGAAAATTTTATATAAAATAAAACAAAAATACAGACCAAAAGGTAAAGAGTATTATGTCGAGATGAGAGCGTAGAGTCAGGGTGGATGCTATCATGGATTAAGGATATGAAGCTCCTTGCTCTGAACGTTTGATGTTCTAATAAATATTGTATTTGTACAGGGTTTTTTTATTCTCATCTTTCATCACTAGAATTGATTGCTCTATTCAATATATGGAGCTTTATATTATCACGATAGCTTATTATTAAAAGTTAATTCAATTATATTAAATTTGATTCAACATTTAAATATATATATATATATATATATATATATATATATATATATATTGTCTTATCATATTCATATATAGTGTCATTCCTTTGCTATGTGTACATATGCAAAATTGTGACTTTTTAAAACAAGGAAGACTATAAAAAATCAATGAAGAAGTTATGACGTAAAGATATATCTTCATCCACCAAATAACAGCGACCACCTACGCATTTATTGAAGATGGAGTTTTAAATAAAGGTTGATTTGATGGATGGAATCTAACACACGGTGTCCAAACCGCATCAAAGCAAACTCATTACGCATTCGAAAATATTCGTTGAATGTGAACAATGAAAATGGATCTTATATTACAAAGAGTTATTATATTGTCGGGCAGACTTCATGCAAGGGCTTGATGAATTAAGAACCAATATTGTGGAGACTGCCTGTCTCATCATTTTAGAGCCATGGTGGAAACGATGTCAGCCAAGTGTTTGTGCGTAGCCGTCACGCAGCCAGGACCACCCAAAACAATATACCCAGCGACTGACCTTCTGTAATTTTCTCCACCCCTCTTCATTCTTCAACCTCATCATCTGACTGAACTAAGGCGGCGGGTCCGAGGTGGTTACTCTTTGGTGATTGTGCTTTGACACCAGAGTTCGGCAGCTGGACCTGTGATTGGGCTGGTTTATAAAGGATCACTGCAGCCCACTACACATGGTAGGGCACATCTCGGTCACAGCAAACTCGTTTGGCTAGGTTACCGCGGCTGGTGCATATCCCATCACTGCGGTAGCAAGAACAAGAACGACAAGCGTTTAATCACAGGTACGTGGATCATCCGCACCCTCCAACATGTGACGAATGCAAACTCCCCTGAACGGTGTACAGCTCTCGTAAGCAAGTAGCTTGCCCGCTTCAATGTCGATGTTGCAGCCCTTAACGAGACCAGACTACCCGAAGAAGGCAACATTAGGGAAGCTGTTACGGGATACACCATATTCTGGAAAGTTAAGGCCCCACAGAGACGCACAGACATGGCATTGGCTTTGCTATCCGGTCTCTGTTCGTGCAATAACACAACTTAACCCCCACGGCCATCAGTGAGCGCATGATGACTATCTGTATTCCTATCAGGCAGGGCAAAATACTACCCTGATCTCTGTATACGCACCGACTCTGACCACATCTGACGAAGACAAAGCTGATTTCTGCACTCAGATCGACCACACTATCCAGACAGTGTTCGCTTTTTACAAGCTCGTTATGCTGAGTAAATTTAATTCCCGAGTAAGCAAAGATCATCGACTGTGGTAGGGGATCATTAGCCGCCACTGTATTGGGAACTACAAGTGTAATGGTCAACTCTTACTGGGTATATATGCAGAACACGAACTCGTGGTAGCCAACACTATTTTTAGGCTACCAAAACGAAGAAAGACAACGTGGAGACACCCCAATAAAAACACTGGCACATCCTGGACTACGTATTAACTAGAGCTAGAAACCGTAGAGACGTCCGCATCACCTGATCCATGCACGGTGCAGACGATTGTTGGACAGGCAACCGACTTCCGATCTCCCCACTTACCATGACGACTATTCAACCACCTAGAAGGGCACCCGACAGCGTAAAACACTGACACCTTGACTGTAGGAAGCTCCGCAATCCACAGTTGGCAAAAAACGTCAAGGAATCCTATGAACATCACCTTGCAGACCCTGTTGTACAGAACACAGTAGAGCATTATTGAATACGCTTTAGAGACGCCATTACCCGTGCCGCGGAGGAAACCATCGGCTACAAAACTAAGAAAAGACAGGACTAGTTCGACGTGAGTGACAGTACCATCTCCTCTCTCATCGAAGCTAAACGTCAAGCACGTTTGACCCTAGATGACCCGCCTACAGCTGCTAATAAAAGTGTTCACAAGAAAGCTGTATCAGAATATCAAAGGCCAGAACACGTGGTTGCAAAGAAAAGATGCAGAGATACAAACTTATGCTCGCCAACGAGATCTGCACAGCTTCTATGCTGCAACCAAAATAAATATCGGTCCTACATTGTCATCAGTAGGTTACTTTGAGGACGTGGATGGGGACACAACCATCACTGACAGCGAGGGCACTCTAGCAAGATAGAAGTCTTATTTTAAGATACCCCAAATTATCTCCTGAGAATGATCTATTAACACCCTATCCGTTACTTCCACCTTCAACAAAGCCCTGAAGCGGATGAAAGCCCCCAAAGCCCCTGGGCTTGATAACGTTTCACTGAAGCTCATCACTTACGGTGGCCTAGGGCTGAGGAACCGTCTTATGCTCCTCATATTGAAGATCTGGAGGACGAAGACCCTCCCCAGATACTTTTGCGATGCAACTATTGTAACAATTTTCAAAAGGGGGACCGGGAGAATTGTAACAACTACCACATTCTCCTTTGCCCGCAGTTTTTCTTTCACCGCCTCCCCATCCTCGCAGAAGACGTCCTACCAGAGACTCTATGCGGCTTTGGACTTTATCGCGGGACTATAGACTTGATCTGTGCCCGACAATTACAAGAGAAGGGCCTCTAACAATAGCCACCCGTAATTTTTATTTTTGGGGACTTAACAAAGGCCTTCAATGAAGTACCCAGACCGGCCATGTGAGCAGTTCTCTCCAAGTTCGATTGTCCAATTGATTTGGAATGGCGAGGGGAGTATGTCATCAGAACTCTCTCTCTCTCTCTCTCTCTCTCTCTCTCTAACCCATTCCCTATCAATGGTGACCTGAAACAAGGATGTGATCTGGCTCTAACGTGTTTCTCTCTCTACACAGCAGCAATAACCCCAGACGCACCCTCAATCGACTTTCCACACGATTTCCGTCTTCGCTCGACTTCGCACAAGAACTAGGACAACCATATGTTCAGTCTGGGAACTGCAGTATGCTGACAACAATGACACATCAGGTCAGACTATAGTGGACCTCCAGACGTTAGCGACACATAAAACACAACCTATGAACATTTTAGGAGGCAAGGGAATACAGACAAGACACTCGCCCAACATCCACATGGTCTTCTGCCCCTAAACACTAATACCACTGTAAATGACAAATCTCTAGAGGAAGTTGATCAGTTTTCATACCTAGGGAGTATCTTAACATCTACTCCTACATGTAAGAAGAATGTGGAGAACAGGATCACGGCAGCCTATGCCGCTTTTCGTCGATTAAACTGTCGTGCATTCAAGAACCATGCACTGACGATGGCCACTAAAATTATAGTCCTCTGGGCAGTTCTTTTATGCACACTTCTATGCGCATTCGAAAAGTGGACCTTATACAGAAGCGATAAAAAAAACTGGAGCGCTTCCAGCAACAAAAACTGAGGCAAATTCTAAAAACCCTTGGGAAGAGCCACATACCTAACACGGAAATTTGTCATGTTGTTTGGATGAACGGCCAGCGAGGACAGCCTGACATTTTTTAGTAAGCAAGGATCTAATTATATTAAATATTCGTCCAATAATGCCATATGAATTGATTTTTATGAGAATACCTTTATGTCAGACCTTGTCAAAGACTTTGGATATATCAACCGCTACCGTCCTAGCTTCACATGCCTTGTCCAGTGCATGGTATATGCGTTCGGAGATGACCGTTAGGATATCCGCAGTAGACCATGCTGTCCTCAATCTATACTGATGGTGAGAAAGAAGTTTAGTCTAAACGAAGTGACAAACTATCGCTAGATTGATTATGGATTCAAATATTTTAGCGACGAGCTGGAGTAGACTGATGGGGTTATAATTCTAAGGGTCAGTTAAATCTCCAGAATTATTGAAGATATTGAAACAATATTTTAACTATCAGGAAAGAAATATTGGGCAAAGCGTTTGTTGTAGAGTCAGGAGAGGAGACGGGCTAGTTGAGCAGAACATTTCTTTATTACTATTACTGGTATAAGATCAGGCCTACATGCTTTGGGGTGTCAAAGATTTTTAACGATGTCCCGGACATGAGATAGAGTGATGGTCAGGTCATCAAGTGTGGCTTCAGTCCGCAATGGAAAGTTTGGGAGGGAGTGGTTTGCGAAGTCCAAACTGGAGTTTAAGGCGAAACGCTGGGCAAGTAGTTCAGCTATGTAAGTTACAGTGAAAAGGGCATCATTGTGATTGGATAGCGGGGAAATTGTAGATTGTCCAGATATCACGAGTATCCAGTTTCTCCGACTACATGCGTTTTCTGGTTATCCTTCTATACCTTCTCTTTGCTTCACCAATCAAAGTCTTACAATAATCTTTCGACGCTATAAAGTTCTGTCTATTCGTAGTTGACTTATGGTGGTCAAATTGTCGGAATGTTTGCTGCCTCTCAGTAATAGCAGCTGCACATTTCGAGACGAACCATTGGGGCGTCTCTGATGTGTTATTTCTGGTGTAATCAAAATCAGGCTGCTTGTTGTATCTTGTCGTTTTGAGCAACGGCTCGTCAGCGTTGGGACTAGATTTTACGGTGATATCAATCATTACCACAAGGTTATCAGCGTTTCCGAGTGGGCATTCGTCACACAAGCATCGGGCAGTGAGGTCAAAAACAGGTCGAGAAGTAGGGCTTGGTGATCCACACGATCAGGAAGGCGGGTCGGGAAAGTTACAGTCTTTGAGAGGGAGTGCGCTATGGATAAACTATACGTGGAGTTACCAGCTGCGTCTGTATATCTGGAGAATCCAAGCCAGTCATGGTGATGTACATTAAAATCCCCGAATACATGTAGTTCGGCACTCGAGTCAAGTGAGGGTGCTGTATCTATGCTTTCAGAGAAAAGGTTAAGCAGGGTACAGTCCGGGGTCGAAGTAAAACGGTATAAGAAATATAAGTCAATACGCTGTGCTGTAAGCTTAATCAAAAGCACAGGAAAGCTTGATCATCTGATTCTAGCCTATGTTCCAATAAGCTCACACATCTATACCATTTGATCTATGGTGATTGTCGCCTCGGGAAAGCCCATCGATATTGTACAACTGTTGATGGATCAGCTGTTCTTAGCACAAACTAAGATTTGGGGCTCCTACCCTACCAGTCGGAAACAGCAGCCAGACCAGCTGTCTTAACTGCACACTCAACCTGTCGGAACAAGAGCGACCCAGACTAGTAATGTGAGACTTAGTGGCAAAAACCTTCACAGAGTTGCCCAGATAAAGAGAAAGAGAAACGGCGTTTATTGTCACAAAACAAGGCCAAGCACTGGGTGTCTTTGAGGTGTCCCTGCGCTAGTACGTCTGCGCCTGCTAAAAGACAAATATATATATATATATATATATATATATATGTATGTGTGTGTGTTTAACTTAAACTTAAAAAAGGCAAACCGAAAAGTGTGTGCATGCTCATCGATATTTTGTCTTTATAGAATAATATTGAGATAGTCTTTGAAGTAAAAGGAAATGTCGATTACCATATAAACAGTTTTCGGTTTTCCTTTTTCCACGCACACACATATATATATATATATATATATATATATATATATATATATATATATATATATATATATTCATTGTACCTCAGTCGAATTTCTCAGAAATCAACGGGAGGCCTTACATAGGGCTAACATTTGATTCATACATGAGATACATAGATATTCGAATACTCCAATAAAGTTCTCTTTTTCTGTTAAACGTTGAGTAAGTAAAGAAGTTAATAACATTCATTTTCTTCTCCCCAATTGATCCAGTTTACTATTTTATAGTATATCTTTCTTGTGGTCTCCTGATCATACCAAATTCCAAGACAAGAATTCATCTAGTCTGGTGGAGTATCCAGCTAAATGTTGTTACTTGAGGTAACATCATTAAGAGAAGGTGCACCATTCCTCGTATAAGCCAGTGTTATTTTGGCTTCGAATCATATGTTATTTTTATTTGGTTAGAGTTTACTTGTAGGGTGAAGTATCCTCGTGTCAGGTTGTCCTGACAAACCCTTGTACAGAGCCGAAGACATTCAACGGTGTCTAGTAGGTAATTCAAACTATATATATATATATATATATATATATATATATATATATATATATATATTATATATATATATATAAATATATATATATATTTATATATATATATATATATATATATATATATATTTATATATATATATATAAATATATATATATTTATATATATATATATATATATATTTAGATTTTTCACTTATAAAATACAACATTCAGTGAAGACCGGGATTGTTCTAATAAAAAGAATCTCGATGATACACGATTACAGAGTACAGAGCATTTATATGCGATTTTATGAAGACTTACCAAAGCATTTTATTTTCATCTTTTTCCTCTTCTCTTCTTAAGTGACCTCAACTATTGCAACGCCACATTGTGTATTGTCGGCAGTTGAAACCCTTATTCCAGACATTTAATTAAATGATCTGCCAAGCAAGTACTTGCTTGGTAGTGAAACACGTGTAGGAAAAAGATTTAATTTGTATAAGTAATATTTGTAAGAAAAAATCTTTAATAGTGACCATTGGTGTCCTGAAAGGAATGCTTTGGTAAGCTTCATAAAATCGTATATATATATATATATATATATATATATATATATATATATATATATATATATATATATATATATATATATATATATGCCGCTTGAATTACCCATAGCAAGACGGGTTCATAATAATAAGGCACATTTTAGACGTTAAATTCGTGCAAGAATTG
>OY744539.1:63096810-63229310 GCA_963556195.1 Sepiola atlantica | reverse complement strand
CTAAATGTTTACGTTTTTAATCTTGGGTCAGAATAAAATGTATTTCATCAGTAAGCTAATGCATTGGATATGTTATTTGCGGAAAATACCGCACTAAAAAAAAAACATTGTCTCATTCTAGAAGGATTTCTTCTATCGGGCAATGAATAAACAAAGTCATTCGGTTTATACTTATCGGATATTTTATTTTCTTTGTCTTTAGGAGGATTTTTTATATTTTTATTTTTTAACAACAAAAATTCATGGTTTCCCGTACAAGAAAATAATTGAATAGAGTTATTCTTTAGATATAAATTAAAGCATGTAAATAAATATGAGCGGAGGGGAACACATCCCCCTAAAACAGGCACTGAATTGTTTGCCCCAAAATGATTCAGTCTACTAGGATTTACATTCGTCAAAACATGGCAAAATCCTATTTCAGTCACTTAATTTACTTACAGTGAATTTATTTATTTATTTTATTATTTTACTTTCAGAATTGCTATTCTAATATTTATTTTATTTTCAATTAAATCATTATTGATCCCCGTGCAACTACGGGACAGGGTCCAGCTATCAAAAAATAACTTTTGTTTCGAAAACAGAAGACTTATGTTTTTACGAAAATCCGACAGTACCGAACGTCGACTCGATCTACATAGGTTTTTTTGTTCGGTCAGTGAAGAACGAACGTTTCTTCTATTTTGAAAAGTAAAATAAAAAATAAACCTGAAAGATACTTCATCGACTCTGTCCTAGGTCAGTGTGCAAACAATTCTTCTAGACTAAGAAAACATGTTTTAATAACAATATATATATATATATATATATATATATATATATATATATATATATATATATATATATATATATATATATATGTTTGATTGAGAAAGTGAAGACATACATTGATATAACTAGTTAGCTTGATACTCTGATATTTACTTTTTTCTTCTATTTCACCGAGCAATGCTGGGACACAGGCTCTGCTAGTTTTTAATGAAACACCTTAGATGAGTACTTTTAAATATATTACAATATATAACCTTTTAAATAATAATTAGCTTTACATTAAAAAAAAATACCTCAAACAAACTTTTATTGATTTCCAATTATAATCACATAATTTCTCGTCGGTTAAATGGATGTTTGCACCTCTTTTCCTTTTATGTGTTACATATAACATATACCCTCACCTTTACCTAACAACGAAACTATTAGCCTCCCGGATAGCGCCTGATATGACTAGCTAATATATATATATATATATATATATATATATATATATATATATATATGTTATTTTTATTCATACAGACATGTACAAAATCTGCGACACTGGCATGTCGATGTTATCGATAAACAGCTGTTAGAAAGTGAGATATTATCAAGCAGAATTAAAATCAGATCCTTACATCAAATCATATTTGGAAAGAATGAAATGGGAGAGAAAAGAAAAGACAAGAAAGGAAAAGGGAAAATGTTTAACTTGGAAAGTCACAAGGTTAGATTTAAGACCTTTGATAATCAAATATAATATGATATAAAATAAGATAAAATAAAACGTAAACTTATTATTATTATTAACTTATTTTTATTACTATCATGATTATTGCTATTATTATTATTATTAGTAGTAGTAGTAGTACTATCATTATTATTGTTATTATTGTGTTTCCTTTTCATTTAAATAATTATTATTTCCATTACTATAATATTATCCTTATTCTGTCTATTGCATTCGTTTATTCCCCACTCCTTCATATAACTAAAATCCTATCATTACTATTAATACAATTATTATTATTATTATTATTATTATTATTATTATTATTATTATTATTATTATTATTATTATTATTATTAATAATAATAATAATTTTAGTAGTAGTTGTGTTGCATAGCACCGAAGGGGGCGCCGCACTAAAAGGGGATTTGTTACATAGTCACTACTCCTGCCTGAACCGCGGCAGTTCTCTTAAACCAATCAAACAACTGGTTACGGTCCCTAAAAGGCATTTGTTACATAACGCTTGTTAATTAAAACTTCTCCGAACCGAAAACAATACGAAAGTTTATGAGAAGATTATTAAGCGGTTTCAATCCTTTTTTAACACTTTCCGTAAGGCACTTTCAAGCGACATTTTCTTAGGGCGATTTTAAGCCTTTAAACTGTCAACCTATTTCACATTAATTCTCGTTAAAACAACTGTTCTTTAAACATTTACTCATTAAACACAGTTCATTAAACATATCTTTGTTAGGCATATCTTTCGATTTTTAGTTCTTTCCGTTTTACAGATTAGGACCCAAAATGTAATGCACAAAAAAGTTACCTCACATTTTCTTTCGTCGCCTGGTCGTGATCGCCGTTGGTACCGTCGGTTTCGTTGTGTCTCAGGTGCTGTGATCGGTGTTGATGATATTCGATCTGTGGATAAATTTTATCGAAACGCGGAGACGATTTTCCTCAGAGAGATTCAATCTTTTATTCGATGTGGGGGTTTTCCCATTCGTTCCATGATCCTCATTCATTCATTCTTCCTGCTGGGGAAATGCGACGGGAATTGCTACTGGATCTCCCAGAGATCCAGCCATACGACGAGCGATTACATTCTCAACCGTCCGGGCCGCTTCTAACCCAATTTCAGGACCCACAGAGAAGGTCCACCGTGCAGTTCTCTACCAAACTAGTATCTGATTTTCAGACCTTAGTTTCTCCTAAAGGAGGAGTGACGTCACAGATGTACACGTGGGACCGCCATGCAAAACACTTTCGTTCACTCATGTTTTTCCGAGTTTTTCTGACCCGACGCCGGCGCAGACGGCGTCGACCCCTGGAACTTTGTTATGGTTTTTCAAAACATGATTTGACTCACAGCGGTTCTCTTCGATGCGTGTCAGCGTGACCTGCACCAAGCTCGACAAAGTTCACACCTTCTCATAATAAAAACTAGTGGACCTACACACTTTCAGGCATACGGGGCACCTCATAATATAACAGTTGTATTAGTTTATTTTTATTTTTATCACGGTTGCTGCTATTACCATCCTTATATCATGTTAGTAAATTGTAGTAAATGTTTAACTAATGCATTCCCCAATTGTTTGCCGTCTTCGGCTTCAATAAATTAATAAAATAAATAAATTAATAACAATAATATGAAAGTAAAAACCTAAAACAAATAAAAGATAAAAATTGAAAAATTAAAAAATCAACAACATTTAATCTTAATGACTTAACACCCAACCACTACCATCAACCTAGATTTAAGCCAGACTGAAGATTGTGTCTTAATCGAAACATCCAGCATGATATCGACACGTCGATACCAGCTTCTTACACACATCCAGACATGAGCCAAGAGTTTGTTTATCTTCTTTTCCCCTTTTTAATTTTTCGTTTTCTCTTCCTTTCCCCCATTCTATCCTTTCTTTTCTATATTCTCAACGAATTTATTTTATATTTATTTTATTTTATTTTATATTTGATTTTGAACAGTTTCAAATCTAACTACATGACTTTCGAAATTTTAAATTCTCCTTTTTTTCTTTCTTTTCTTTTCTCTCCCATTTCATTTTTCCCAAACATGATCTGAAGTTCAGGTCTAATTTTTATTCTACCTGATGAGATCTCAGTTTCTAACAACTGTGTATCGATAACTATGACATGCCAGTGTCGCGGATTTTGTACATGTCTGTATAAATATAAATAATCATGTTTATATAAAAGCTCTATTTGATATGGATCACTTTGTATAAGCCCGGTTAAAATTATCTGGATTCCTATTCTGTGGATGTTTACTTTACTTATATATATATATATATATATATATATATATATATATATATATATATATATATATATATATATATTCCATTTAAGTGCGTTTGGATTTACTTATATTTGAACATTCTCTCTATACTGCCTCTACGCAAAAGTTTTTTTTCGCTTTCTACAATTCATTGGACATATTTTCAACGGAAAATTACCACCCGGACAAAACACATATCTTTTTTACGGAACTTCTCTTTCGCTGCATTTTTTAAATAATATTTTTCATATATTT
The DNA here is from genome assembly GCA_963556195.1 of Sepiola atlantica. Lineage (NCBI taxonomy): Eukaryota > Metazoa > Mollusca > Cephalopoda > Sepiida > Sepiolidae > Sepiola > Sepiola atlantica. The sequence continues at coordinate 63,225,258 of OY744539.1, read as the reverse complement.
TTCAAATATTTGAACTTTGGTTTTTTCGAAAGCCAACTTATCTATCTGTATTTCTCCTCTGATGATAAGATCTCGATCTTTGAAAAGCCTTGGCTTAAGGAAAGAATAATAAACACTAGTTTATTACTAAATACACCTTGCATTGAACAATTGAAATTTGAAATAAATTTGGACAATCGTCGCATTTTTATCACTCTTTTTTCTTATACTTTTCTCTCTCTCTCTCTCTCTCTCTCTCTCTCTCTCTCTATATATATATATATATATATATATATATATATATATATATATATATGGGAAGAGAAGGATGAAAGTAATCCGACGTGATGGGAAAATGAAAAAGGAAAACCAAAAAATGGATGTTTTTTATGTGTACATCAGCGTTTCGTCTTTATTTATAAGACTTCATCAGAATGATAAAATAGAGAAAAATGTCATGCAAGTGCAGATACATGTAGGGTAGACATATTGGGAGGAAAAATAGAATGAAATAATGGCCACTGCTGGGAGGACGTCCGTATTTGTTGGAGAAATAGAAATGAATGTTGAGAAGAGTGAGTGGGGAAAAAAATGGAGGGATAGGGGTGAGCAAGGACTACTGTAGCTGGTGGTAAGAGAAAGAGGTGGGGGATGAGCAGGGGTAAAGAGGATGGCAGAGAGAGAGTGGAGGAAAGGGGGGAGGGAGGTGTTTGACCAGATGGCTGCGGTTCAAGATTGAAGGGGAAAAAGTAAGTTGGAATGTTTGTGTATGGGGGGTGTATGCAGGGAAAAGGAGGATGGGTAGAGAGGGAGGGGGGCTGTGATTTTGGTGGATGGGCGAAAGTTGTGGTCTTAGAGAGCGTTTTGAGAAAATGAGGGAATTTAAGAAGGGGTATGGGAGAAAATAGTTGAGTGGGGGAGAGGGAGGATTTGTTGTGATAGGGTGTGAAATATTTGAAATATTTGGAAAATGATAGCAATGAGTGAGGGATTCGGGGGGGGGGTGGAGGGCGGTGATTGAAAGGGTGGGTATGGAATATTTGAAATATTTGGAACATGAGAAAGTGTATTTGGACTGCAGTATTAAAAGTGTGAGGAAAAAAGTAAGGAGAAAATGAAGATTCAAGGAGAAAAAAGAAAGGGAAAAGTAAATGGGAGAGTGTTATAGAGGTTGGAGAAGAAAAGTTAACCATGATCAGGCAAGAGTCTTTGTTCTGTGAGGATGATCTTGCTTATTAAGGGTGATAGGTTAAAGAAACCATTACGTTGCTTGATGGTGGAGGAGGCGGTGATGAGGGCAGTTTCTAATAATCTTCGCCGAGATTTGTTGTGGATATATTTAGTGATTTTGGCTTGTTCAAATTTGAACGCATGACCATGTTCTAGTGCATGGGAGAAAAGTGCACTAAGAGGGTTGTTGTTTTTTATGTCCCTTTTGTGTTCATTTAATCGTTTCTTTAATTCACGTTGTGTTTCTCCCACGTAAAATTGATGGCAATCATTGCAAGAGACAGTATATAAGCCGGCATGGGATGTGGGTGTTTTTTGGAAATGTCTGGATGTGTTTAAAGTTTTTTTTATGGATTGAGATGTGGTTTGTACTGTTGGAATGCCTAGTTTGTTAAGCGTGTTGCATATGGATGTATTATTGGAATACGTGGGTAGGAGAAGGGGTCTGTCTATGAGAGAGGTGTTAGGAGTTAGATTTTTTTGTGTGGTGTTTCTGGAGAATATTTGGAAGGCTTTTTTCTTGGCATTTAATATAAAATGTGTAGGGTATTGCAATGTTTTTAGGGAATTAAAAATGTACTTTATTTCTTCATCTATGTGAGGGGGGCTACATATTCTAAGGGCGCGTAGGAAGAAGCCTATAATTATACCTGTTTTGATCTTGCTATGGTGGTGGGAGTAGAAATGTATGTAGTCATTTTTGTGAGTGTTTTTGCGGTGTACCTTGAATTCTAGTTTGTTGTTGGACTTAATTATAAGAGTATCTTTTCTCCAACAAATACGGACGTCCTCCCAGCAGTGGCCACTATTTCATTCTATTTTTCCTCCCAATATGTCTACCCTACATGTATCTGCACTTGCATGACATTTTTCTCTATTTTATCATTCTGATGAAGTCTTATAAATAAAGACGAAACGCTGATGTACACATAAAAAACATCCATTTTTTGGTTTTCCTTTTTCATTTTCCCATATATATATATATATATATATATATATATATATATATATATATATATATATATATATAGTATGCAGTATAGTTGTCAATGGTTGAGAAACTTCCGAGACTATATATATATAGTATGCAGTATAGTGGTCAAGCATAAAAACAGACTAGTAGAAAAAACATAGACGCACTTCTACAACCAACCGATATTTCGTTCGTGTCAAATCTTCCCACTCTTTGGAGTAGAACACACCAAACATTAGGAAGATCTGACACGACTAAAATATTGGTTTGCTTCAAAGATATGTCTATCATATTTCTACAATCTCCCCCGTCCAAAAAGAAAATGATAAAGAAAAATGTCGTCTTCGATACGAATAAACCGAACGAATTGGGTTTTTTATTGCGTGATGGAAGAAATTCTTCTGGAATGGGACAATATTTTTTTTGGTGGGAGAGTGCATTATTTTCCCCAAATAACGTATCCAATGCATTAGTTTACTGATGAAATAAATGTTATTCCGACCGCAGAACGTATATGCATGATTAAAAAGGTAAACATTTCAGAAAACGAAGAAAGCGAATTAAAGTTAGTTACGATGAACCGGGAAATGTTAATATATTTCGGAAGTTTAGAATGTGAATAAATAAATCAGAATAGTCAAACAGAACGGCGTTCCCTGAAAATCTGAATGAATATTGAATTAAGTATAGAAGAAGGAAACAAGCTTGGAAGAAGGTAATACTTATCCAATATACTATATACTAAGATATCTATTTTGTCTGACATTGAATTTCATGTTTTAAATTTGCTTTCCATGCACGTATGTTTTAAACTATATAAACCCTGTTGGGATTAGTTAAAGCCGATGCACAATGCATGTTTGTAAAATAGTAAAAAAAATGACACGTTTTCCGATTCACACCTTTTTTCGACAGTATTAATCCGTAAATGCCCACCATAGATCTACATGTTTAATTCTGCCGATCCGATTCCATAGTCTCTGACGATATCCATGAGTTCGATCACGCACATCGCTGTATTATAGAAATAGATTTTAATTTTCGAATATCTTTTGTTCATTTTTATACAGTTTTATTTATTCGAATGCAAAGATGAAAAGAAATTACTCGCTTTTAAAAAACAATGTAAATGCACAACTGTGTACAACATGGCGGCACTATTAATGTGTTATTTTAAGCGGTAATTTCTTCATGGAAATCGCTCCAGACAAAGCACGAAGCCACTTGATGTAAGGAACTAAAACAAAATACCACTTTCAGATTTAAAAAAAACTAGCGAACGATAAGTGTTAGATGGATAGATTTCGACCAAGAAAACAGCAATTCTTCCCCATTTGTCAGAAACATCGCTCATGGAATGTCAGGACTAAAGGACAAAGTAAACTGATCTGTTAATCTAATAAATAAGAATTACTTTTATCTTTATTGATTTCGATAGGGGAATCAAGTCTGCTGCAAAGAAGCTGGGCTCCCTCTACCGGCTAGTAAACTTGTCAGCCATACTAGTATCCTATATCTCTGTAAAGCCATTATTCGCCTGTATGTGTAGTATTGTTGTTATATCTGTGCTGGTGCACCAACCAATAGTCTCTTTCTTTTAGACAGGGTACAAAAATAGTCTCTAACCTTATAGGTCTGTTTGCTAAGTTCCAGCCCCTGCCCTATCAACACAATATTGAATTTCTGTGTTTGTTTTAAAAGTACTTCCACGGAATGTGCTCCGATGAACATACTGCAAGTGTACCCCCCTCAAAAATACGATTAGCAAAAATGTCCACCCTTCAGGGTAGAGGTTCGCAGAAACATTCTGCTCTAATAGCTTCTTGCTTCGGGCCGCATTTCCTTTTTTTGAAGACCTTCCTTTCTATTTGTTTCCGCTACTGTACCAATATAAAACGTAACGGTAAAGGTCGCATAGCCTGGACGCGCACGAGTGTCGTTGCCGACATCGCACACTGCCCATGGCCGTAGCGGCGGTGATTCTTAACAAATCACCGTGTCTAGGGCACATCACGGACGGAGCCCATCTCTCTCCTTCTGCTGCCTTGAACCTTCCCTGAGTTTTTAGTCAGGTACCCATTTACTGCTGGGTGGAGAGAGGGAGTTTTCAGACCCGAAAATCAGCATGCCGTGAGTGGGATCGAACCCGGGTCGTCCATCCAAAGACAAGTGCTATAAACACTCGTCCACTTATTGAAGCAATGTAATCCTTTCTTGAACAATAAATAATCTCTGTCTTCTAACCATAAAAATAAGTGTCATTGTCAATTTAATATTCTGTATAAATAAAACGAACATGTTTCTTTTTTTATTGTTCACGTATTTATTTATTAAAAGTTTAAGCAATGTAATCCTTTTTTAAACAATAAATAATCTCTGTCTTCTAACAATAAAAATAATTGTCATTGTCAATTTAATATTCTTGAAATAAATAAAGCGAACATGTTTCTTTATTATTATTCATTTATTTATTTATTCAAAATGTAAGCAGTGTAATCCTTTTTTAAACAATAAATAATCTCTGTCTTCTAACCATAAAAATAATTGTCATTGTCAATTTAATATTCTTTATATAAATAAAGCGAACATGTTTCTTCTTTTTTTATTCATTTAAAATTGAAGCAATGTAATCCTTTTTAAATAATAAATAATGTCTGTCTTTTAACCACAAAAATAATTGTCAGTTCAATATTCTTCAAACTATTGACAGGAATGTCTCTTTTTAAAATGTATTTATTAACAATTGTATTTATTTAATCGACGAGGCGACAGAATTCGATTTAGGAACAATTCATTTTAATATGGGTAACGTCGGAAATTTTATCTTAGCAACATCAGATTTATCACGACAAAAATAATTGCTAAACCATTTAATTATTAAATAAGAGACATATTCGTTTTATTTATTTAAAGTGTATTTGGTTGAAAATGACAATTAATTTTACGGAAAAAGAAAGAGTAATTTTTGTCTTTATAGTATTGGCTTTGGCAAACATTTATTATTCAAAAACGGATATTATTTTTAACAGTTAATTATACAGATTCTCACAGGATCCCGATTGTATTAAAATAATGTTTAATAAGATAGCTGATATACTTTGTTAAAAAGTATAACTGGAATTGTATATATTTGGTCTGTTGAATCAGTTTCAATGTAAGACCCAATTTCTTGAATACTTACTGAGAATTAAAACTATCAATCTATCCTAAAACGTCTATATAATATATATATATATATATATATATATATATATATATATATATATATTTCTATGCTGATGAGTCTCGATAGATAAAAAATAAACAATAACAAATATTTATATTTGAAGCTCCTCGTTAAAAAGTAGAGAACTGTAAAATGGTGGTAGTAACACAGCGTAGCGTCACTTGCCTTATATGCATCGTTCCTTCACTTATAGAAGTTTGAATGCTTGTACGCTTCGCCGTCGTCAATGTGTTAAAATTATCATTGTTTATAAGCTGTTCACAACTGGCCTAGCGGTTAGCGACGTTGGACTGGGGTTGAAAAATACTTGTAGTCCAGGGTTTCGAATCGTGTGACCGGTGGTTAATAGTCGTACTTCTATGCTGATGAGTCTCGATTGAAAAGAGACGAAACGTATACGTCCATAGATAAAAAAATAAACAATACCAAATATTTATATATATATATATTTATATATATATATATATATATATATATATATATATATATATATATATAAGTGGCGTTTGGAAAATATGTTTACATGAAAAAACCCTGTCTCCGATTTGACATGTTTTCCTTTTGTGTTTCCAAGAATAAAGTATGTTACTTACAGAAACGTCATGAAAACTTTGTTTAAAACTGTGCAAAGATAAATACTTACATCAGCTTTCTAAAGGTAAATTGGTCAGTACTTTCCGAACAAGATAAATATAGACGTCGCCTTTGTTGACTTATAGATTTCCTCATGAAAGGTAAATGTGTTTTATTACCCGTTCTTTCGGGGTACCCGGTAAGATGCAACAACAATGACAAAGAACAGAACGTATATGGAAAAACATTGTTTTTTTTTATTTCCCATCACCGGATTGTTAACGCCGGCTACGCACACACATAAAAAATACTTTTGACATACTTTTGTCTCATGAAAGTCTTTTTCTGGCTGAGGTCACAGACTTGGTTTCAACTAGAAACTCGTTCATATATACATCCGATTGAAAAGCAATTTGCTCTGCATTGTCTATCCGAGCGTGAACTGAAGCAATTGTTCCACAAGCACTTCCAATTGTCTGTTTGATGAAATACAAGTCAGGTAATTCGTTCACAGTTCCAACATGCTTTGCTTATCAGTCGCATTTTTAGTTAGCGGATACGAAAGCCTAACAGGAAGAGCGGCTTGGGTACCATAGGCAATAAAGCTTCATTGGTGCCATAAGCATCGGTAAACTCCCTTTTTTTCGGTACTTCGATACTCCGATCACTAAGCGGTTTGGCTCTTCGCGTTTCTGAAACCGCCGCCTTTCAAGTCTCGCTTGCATTGCGGAACCTTTTCCTTTTTTAACAGTTATCAAGTCGCTTTCTTTATTTCTCGACGTTCCACCCACAATGGACTCGTCCACGATTCATTTTTGTCACTCTTTATTATCTTTAAAAACTACATTACTTTTATAATAATAATAATATATTGAATATTTTATCGTATGTTTGACCTTTCATTACCTTAATGGCTGGTCAACTTTACATGACACATTTTGCTTACTAGTCTTTGATTTTCAGTTGTAATCCGTTCTGTGTTTTCTAAGTATTTAGCGGAGAAACCGATAAACAAAAAACCACGCACACTTAATTTTATTCACAGCTAGTTGGCTTCGCCCGCTCGTCATCGCTTGCTAATTCAATGATTATTCACCATTTGAAATTATTGAATTGAAAATATTCGATAAGAAAAAGAAAACACAGTTAATCGATAAGACAGAGAAGAGAAAACAAATCGATTAGAAAAAGAAGACAAAACTAATTGATAGAAAAGAAGATGAAACAAATCTATTAGCTAAAGAATTGCAAAACTAACCGATAAGAAAGAGTAAGACAGAACTAATCAATAAGCAAAGAAAACAAAACTAACCAAATAGGTAATTAAGACAAAACTAATCGATAAGAAAAAGGAACCAAAATAATTTTACGAAAAAGAAGACAAAACTACTCAATAAGAAGACAGAACTAATTGATGAGAAAAAAGACAAGTCTAATCGATAAGAAGACTAAACTAATCGATAAGAAAAAGAAGGGAAAACTAATCGATGAGAAATAAACTAAATTAATTGACAAGAAAAAGAAGATTAAAATATCAAGGAGAAGACAAAACTAGTTGATAAGAAACATATTTACTAATAAAAAATTAATTTACATACGTGATTATTTTTTAAATTTCTGTTAACGTTATTTTTACGGTTAGGTCTCTTTTTCTTTGCTGATAAGATTAAATATGCATACGGGATTATTTATATTCTGAAGCGAGCCGGACACACGTATCTTCATTTTATTACATAGAAGATAGGCGGATGATGAAACGACCCAGTTTTTGTCTGACAATTCAGAGTCATTTTTTTTCGCCTTTAAAGATGGAGACGGGTCGCTAAGGCTGCGTAATCGTGGTTGAATTTCCCTCCTCATTATTTCTTTGCTTAAAAAAATGACTTGACAGCAAGTGTATTTTGCTTGCTGCGTAAATGTCAGGTCAATGATTTGAGGAAACTTCCGGCTCGTTGTTGTGTCTGTCTAAGTTACTTGGTTAAGGGCCCGAAGTGGGGAAGATGGATGGAGGGTTTCAATTGGCAGGATATGGAAGTTATTTTATATTTATCTTTGTAAAATGTATATAAAAACACATATATAATACGCCCACGCATACACACACATTTGTATATTGCCGTGTGGGGCTTACAGTTTTAAGTTTTGGCCTTTTTCTATGTCTCTTCCTGTTCGGTTTATTTTTTTTCTAATTCAATAGATAATAAATATTTTGTCAGCGATCTTTCCTGTAACCGACTTTCTTATGAAACAAAAACAAAATTAAAAATAAAAATAAATATGGCAAAAGAAAATGAATACATCCATAACCATTATGTGTCTCATTCCACCGTGTTAATATATATATATATATATATATATATATATATATATATATATATATATATATAGCAAGTGATGAAAATATATTTATGGCAATTAAGCTACACAGAGGGTCCCGCGTTTCATTCCCGGGGGGAATCTTCAGGCTAAAATCTTAACCTGAATATTCCACCCCGGAAATGAAACGCGGGACCCTCTGTTTTGCTTAATTGCCATAAATATATTTTCATAGTTTACTACCTAGCTCTACTTACTATCGAGCACTGTTGAAGTAAAGACTGAAAATTGATACATAAAATGTGTTATCGCCTTATAATGTAATGTATGTTTATACATGAAATAGTAATATATATATATATATATATATATATATATATATATATATTATAATGTAATGTATGTGGATACATGAAATAGTAATATATATATATATATATATATATATATATATATATATATATAAGAGAGAAAGGCACAGAGAGAGAGAGAGTGGGAGAGAGAAACTAGTGGAATACCTGTTCTAGAACGGGTATAAGCAATAAATATATCTATAGATTTCAATTGTAACGATTTTTCTTTCGTTGGGGTGTATGGTACAGTTTCGGTGCACCCACCCCCTTATATGATAAAGTTTACAAGCCACGTTTCTTACTTTGTTGCCGAGAATGCATATTCCATAATGTATAATAAGAAATGTAATACTTTGGAGTGTAAGTAACCGCATATATATTATTGACGCTTACGATCATTTTAGAAATGCATTGCTTAATAAAATTAAAATTTCGATACAGAGCAATCCTTTCTCTTATTAAATTATTTTATTATTTTTTAGGGTTAGTTTGGCTGGTACTACCCCCTAAATTGTAAAGTTTACAAAAAATAATGCGCCTATCTAACTCATTGTGCTGTTTACGATCGATATTATAAAATTCATGATTATCCCTTTATTAGATTAGGAACATATTATATCTACTATATATATATATATATATATATATATATATATATATATATTAAACAATCTACAGACGTTAGCGTTTCAAGCTTATTGCTCTCATAAGTGCCGGAAAGTTATAATTTCAGATGGTCGGGAGGCGCGATCCTGGTTCACAGATTCAGCCTAGAATCTGCAAGCAGTCGCCATATCTACTCGGCCAACAGAAACTGTCACGTAATTAAGGGAAATTAAGATCTATATGTACCTAGAAGCGGGCACAGATAGAAGACTAGTCGAGAGTGCTATACGAAATTATTCGGAACTTTGCATTAGAGCTTTCTGACAGTCTATTTTTAACATCCCCGAGAGTGCTCAACTTTAATTTCTTAAAGGGGGTTAGTATAATATTTATAAATAAATATTAAATTATTAATACCTACATACATACATATATATATATATATAACGAAAAATATTTAGGCATTTATCTACATAGTTCATATGAAATGCAACTAAAAAATCCTTACAATTTTTTCGGATGCACTAAACACAAATATTTACCCGTGAACTTCTATAATAAACAGACATCTCTTTTGATATCCCATACCAATAACACACTAATTTACAATACTCTATATGAGCTGAGTTGTCCGATAACACTCTCTACATCAAACACCATAAAACAAAGACTACAAACAAAAAAGTTGTCCTTAAACACCCACATCTAAAGTAGTAATATATACTATCCCATGCAATAATGTCAATAAATATATATTGGCGAATCTACCAAATTCTACGAATTGTTAACCCTCATCTAAAAAATCCGAAGCACAACTATTTATTTATTATCTAACACTTACTATTAAATACATTTAGATATCATCTTAATAGTAGTAGTCTCGTAATTCTGTTAATACATTTCCCTCATACTAATAATAATACTATATTAATCTTAACATTTATCTTTAGCACTTTAGAATTCCTTGCGTTTTCGTGTCTTTATATTTTGAAGTAATGTATTTTAAATTTAGCCATTTTTGTATTTTATTCATATATTCATGAAACATTTTTATTAATCCATCTCTTGATTTATTTGTTCTTCTGGCATTACATCTGGGTAATACTATGCGTATTTCTTTTACTCTGTGCTAGATGAAAAGATGGCTTCCTGAATAGGACGATAACATACATGTTTACCTTGTGGGAAATTGATTCAATGTAAGTTGAAGAAAGATCTTGAATTGACATGTTCATTTTTGGTTGGTCATGCAATTGTTTGAACAGAAATTTTGCATGCATGAAAGTTTTATTTACACATCTGTAGTCGCACAATATATAAACCTAGGCAATAGAAGTTATTACAATATATTAACGGGATAAATAATAGTGACAGGCAAACTTTAACAGCATCTTCCAATACTAAAGCCATGTAAATAGGATCGATTGCGAGATTTTTTTAAAAAGAATCTAAAAACATAAATATACATTTAATAAATTAAAATCATTGCCTAGCCATATATGGGATCTGAAAGATAAAAACATTTCATACAACCTCAAATGGCTAACAGTTTAAATGATTAGAGCCTACAAGATCTGGACAGGTACTGTGGGCTTCCATTGGATAAATCTGTTTCTATAATTAAACATGCAGGCCCCTTACTGAATGAAAAAGATGAAATAGTTTTCATATGTATGCATAAGAATTGATACAAATATGACCGCTTTAAAGTTCCATAACACTATATTAGTTGTCACCGTAACTAAGTTGGGATCAGTAACACTTATGCGGTATTAGTAATTTATAACTATGGCTATTTCCACCCTTTAAAATAATTTAAATCCCCTCTTTTTTGTCATCCTTTACACCTAAATTGTTTTCAACCTTATTTCGTTCATCTATAATTAATAACAACTTTAACTGTAACTATTAACATATTAATATAATGTCTATAAATTATGGACATATATGTTCATATTGGTTTCAGTTTATTCTATTGAGCGAATATGCATACATATTATACCTATACTTCCTCTGATATTATTGATCCATAATTACTATATCAATGTTTATACATAAACTTCACCTGACATTCTAGTATGAATTTAATTTATATGGAATCTTACTAACATTTTCATTTTTCATATAATAATAATTAATCAATAAGTTAAACTCTCAAATCTTTTCTTATATTGTTTTTAAAATATATTATCTCCCAATTTATTGTATGAGTTGACAATTTTAGCTATTTCCATGGATTAATATAGTCTTTCATTTAAATATTGGTATTTTATTAAAATTTTATCTTCTGTGTCTGGTCAGGCAAAAATTATCTCTATGTGACTGTCTATCCTGCAATATAGAGACCAGAATATTCACTTTAAATTCTTACCAAACAGTTATCTTCCTTGTATCAAAGAAATGCGTTTATGTCCCGTTTAGAGATTTTCATACGTATTCTTCTATGAACTAACCAGGGAATGTGTTGCTGTTCTGTGAGATGTGAGAGTATTTTACTGGAGAAACTATTTTTTCTTGAAGGATGATTTTACTATTCTACATGTTTAACTTATTAAACGACTCGTTATATAGATAGTTAATATTTAGCTACGATGTTTATTGTTATTTTAATAATAACAATTATTTAAAACTGTTGTATTTTATTTTTATTTTCATATTCATCTTATTTTATTTTATCGTATTTGATCCTTAATATAATATAATTATTATATATTTTTCATTCATCGAAAGTTTATTTTAATATTTAAATTTCAATTGTGAATTTGAATTTAAATCTTAACTTATTTTTTATCCATATCATTATGTTTTATTATGGCTTTATTTCTATTTTTATTTTAATACTATGGTTTATTGATAATATTATTATTATGATCAGTATTATATGTGTTACTGATAATATTATCCTTATTATCTTGTAATATCAATTTCAATAATCTTATTATTCAATTTATTTTAGAATTTAACAACCTAGACCAGAACAAAATTCTTAAATCATTGATTTTTACTGGAACTAAGCCTCTTGGAAAAAAGGAGTAAATCCATCTCTTTTGGGAGAAAAGGCTTAAATGATGCAACAGTATAAATGCATAGATAACAACAATAGGTCCAATTGGTTTTGAATTCTGTATAGTCTATTTCATAGTCCGACACGGTATCCATTATCCTAATCACCGAGCGCTTTAATATATGATTACTAAACCAAATATTTACTGTTTCTTAAAACAGAATCTAGTAAAAATAAATATGCCCTTATTGACATGAAGAAAATTTGCTTATGTATTTCTTACTTGTTTGTTTTCTACATTGTCCCTTAGCTTCTCCTCAGAGTCATATTTACTTGAATAAAGTGTGGAAATGACAAAGTAATTTCCTTACATTCAGTGTAGTCATACTTTGTAATCGTAATAAAAACAAATTCACCTGAATGGATTTAACCGATATTCGTACTTTCATAACATCAACTAATTTAATATAAACAATCGTTTTTTAAAAAATTACAATATCAAATAAAAATGGAGTATAATTTGTAGCATTTTGTTATTTATTATTGACGGTAAACTTTTCATTAGAAGTTTGTAGATTTTAGTTTTATTCATGTTTAACTTCGCTTTTATATATAAAAAACAAACCGCATAGTAAAATCTGGTAGGGTAAACTAGAGCGATACGAGATACTTTAGTGAAAAAAACTGTGGAGTCAAAGGTAACACTGCAATATAAACACTATACAATGTTCTGAACATTCAAATTATTGGAAAACAATGCGACAAAAACAACAAAATTGGGATTGTTTTTCAAAAGAAATACAGATGATTTATTCAGCTGTCTTTATTATCCGGTTTTGCCCCATAATTAGGGAAAAACGAGACATCAGCTGGGACAAAACGAGACGGGTCTTAATCTGCATTAATAAATTATCGAAGAACTCACAAATAAAACTTGTTGCCTTATTGCTCACATCTAGATCTGCACAGCTATAGTGTGCCAATATCCTACAGCTTTCTGCACTTTTAGAGTGCAGTCCATGACAGTACAGGTACTGTGGGTCTTCTTTCTGGCACTGGCTCTTGGTCGAAAAAAAGTGTTTTTTTGGCTGAGCTGACACGTTTGCCTTTACCCTAGGCTTGTGTATTTCGTACCATCTTCTATTTCTCTATCAAATAGTTTTTATACGGAGATGTGAGAATAGTAGTATTCTCTCCTGCTGTGAAAATCGTTTAGTTATTTTTGCGTTGGGAAAGGGTATGATGGCTTGTCGGAAAATGCGAAATGCTGATTTCTTTTGATTTAGTGCCGTAGTGGGAGGGCTGGCGGTTGAAGTGCTCGAGTAGCTGGAGGTTGAGTTGGTGAGACGGCTAGAGGTTGCGGTGGGTGGAGTAACTAGAGTTTGAGGCAGAGGGAGGGTTGGAGGTTGAGCTAGAGGGGTGGCTGGAGGTTGATCCAGAGGGGTGGGTGAATGTTGAAGTGATAGGCTGGAGGCTGAGGTCATCAGCAACGTCAAGGATATGTGTTGCCTCAGCTGCAATTAAGTCAGCATCAGTATGAATGCTTCTGTCCAAGGGCCATATTCCTGAAGTCTTTAAGCCGTTTATTGAATTCAAAATCGTTGCTGCCTGCAGGTATGCACGATGAAAGAATGTAGTGATTTTGAACTTGGTCCTCACACGCCCTGAGTGGTCACGCAACCAAATTCGAACCTGGTGGTCATAGAATGCTCGGCGGATTCATAAAAGCTACATCTAAGGGCTGCAGTCGATGCATGCAATGTGGTGGAAGGTACAAAAGAAGTATACCATTTTATCTTACAATGCCAATCAGCTCTACACTTCTGGTGTGTGTTGCATGACCATCTACAATCCACAACACAGGCTTGTCTTTCGATTTTCTAGCGAACAGTGTCAACTGTCTCATACATTTGATACAGATTTCTGATTGGATCCATCCACTCAAGTGGCACTCAGCCCATGCGCCAGGTTGGACACCATTCATCAGCTCAGGTGTCAAGCTTTACTGACAAAATATCAGCACTTGTGGTATAATAGTTTTAAGTTGTCCCCTTTCTGCAGAAGTAACTGAACTTATCTGCCTCTTCTCTTTTGGTTGCACCAACTTTGGAAATAGAATTTATTTTGAACTTTGAAAACATCTGTTTTATCACAATTCCAAATTCTGTCTGCAATCAATATGTGTTTATCTACTACATCCTATAGTAGGTAAAATAAATATGAGACAGCAACTCGATTGAACCCCATGGGCAAAGCTGCTGAACTTGTTTTAGATTTTCGAAATGACGACTTGTCTGAATGCCGGGCCATAAACACTCTGTACCAGTCGTAGCCAGCAACTCCCTCTTCATGATGTAACGTTCTGATCTTTCTGTTACTTTCGGCCAGTTCATTGGCCAGTTTAGAAAACCCAAAGAGCATTCTTTCAATCTGCTGGGCGTAGCTAACAAGCTACTCTTCTTTTCTTTTCTGTAAAGACCGTTGCAATTGATCCAAGGGCTGAAAACGAAAAGAAAACTATTTTTGTAAGGAATAAATCCGATGCAGATAGTTATTTGTTCTATTAACAAAACATATACAATCAAACACACATGCAGCCTAAAGAAACATACATGGGCGCATGCATACTCACATGAATAGGCTTACATCATGTTTATGATCATCTCTCTCCTCTGTCTCTCACATAGACATATACAGCACACATGTGTATACTCACCTCTTTCCCCTTTCTCATGAACAGGCTGATACATTCACTCCGTACACACATGTTCATACACTCTTTATTTCTTCTTTTTTCATACACAGATACAGAAAGAGAAAGAGAGAGAGAGAGGGAGAGAGGGAGAGAGAGAGAGACAGACAGACAGACAGACAAAGAATTTCTTTGAAAAAATAATCTCATATTTTTTGCACACTTTCTCGACTGCACCAGTATTCTTCCTCAGCTGTGGCGCCTTTAGATACACCATACATTTTGGAAGCTTTCCTGTATCCATAGTCACCATTGAGGAAAGACAACACAGCTTGCTACATATCTGTCTCATCAGGCGACTAGCGTATATTCTTCCTGGCGTAATTTCTCACTATCCTGTAAAAATAAAGCGCTATGAATAAGGCCTCACTTGCAAAAACCATAACATAGTTATCGTAATAGTGGTTGTGGTAGTAGTAGTGGTAGGAGTAGTGGTGGTAGCGGTGGTGATAGTGGTTGTGGTAGCAGTAATAGTTGTACTGGTACTAGTAGCAGTTCTGACTAATATTTTACTACTACTGCTACTACTCCTACTTGTAAGCAACATAAAACAAATGTTTCATAACTATGAGAAGAAAATTCTGATTACAACAGATAAAGCCAAACACAGCACCTCACCTAAATGACTGTGTGGACATTTGGGGTAAAACGAGACAGCGTCTCATTTTACCCCGTACCCCATACATGTTTATTCACAACGCTTCCATACCACACGTTGCCAGGCTTAAGTAGGTCAAACTGATGAATCTATTAGCACAACCCACAGAAACATCTATCAGACTGTTAATTCTTGTTTGACAAATCTCTACCTTTTTTCGTTATGAACACGATTACAGCGGGACATTCAAAATGGATCAAAATGAATTCTTTTTCATGTACGAAGCTGAACTAAACAATGGCAGAAGTTGTCGCCAACGCGATACCACGTGATCTCTCTCTCTCTCTCGCTCTCTCTCTCTCTCTCTCTCTCTCTCTCTCAGTTATTTTCGATGTATTCTTTTCCCAGTTATCTCGTTTTACCCCAGGTTCCCCTACATGTTTGTAAACACTTACCAGATTTTATTATGGGGCTCTTTAATACAAAACAAAAACATAACATAAGTAAAACTAGTTGTTAATTCATTACATTTTCGATACATACATATATATATATATATATATATATATATATATATATATATATATATATACATATATATATATATACATATATATATATATACATATATATATATATATATATATATATATATATACATATATATATATATATACATATATATATATATACACGGACATATTTATATATATATATATATATATATATATATATATATATATATATACACACACACACATATATATATATTAATCCAGGTAAAACATCTACAGGGTAGTAATCTAAAGAATTTCAACCGAGTTTATCAAAAGTGCTCAATATCAAATAGAGCTTTTATACATGATTATTTTTTATTTACACAGACATGTATAAAATCTGCGACACTGACATGTCGATGTTATCGATGAACAGCTATTATAAACTGAGATCTCATAAGGCAGAGTTAGAATCCGATCTTAACCTAAGATCATATCATATATATATATATATATATATATATATATATATATATATATATATATATATATATATATATATATATATATATACCGCAGATCATTGAAATTATTTTTCATTGTTAATTTCATTTACATTTACTTATGATTTGCTTTCGATGGTTGTATAACTATACTTGTATTTTAACGTTATTGTCATAAAATATGTAGTGTTTCTATCTGTGATCCCTCAACTTTAACACATGAGTTAAATAAAATATTATTCAACAATATTTCGAATGAAGTCTGTACGTGACACTAGATTCTTCTTCCAAATAACAATGTCACTCATTCAACATGTTGCGTCCTATTGAAAATAACAATGTCACATTGTTTGATGGTGGGCGAGTAATTTTCACTCGTTTATTCATAACCATTTCCCTGCGTTTAACTGTATTGAGTAAATAGCGTGAAATGTTTTACGGGAAACATTTTTTTTGCTTTCTGTATAAAGGTCAGATTGTTCTTTTTTGTCTAACATTGTAGTTTGTAATTCAATTGGGTTCGTGACGAAAGAATAATCTCCGAATGCATGTTCCGTCTTTAAAGAATATACGGAAATAAAAGTTGCTATTTAAGAACTTGATAGGAATTACTACATAAAGTAGAGTGATAAATTGAAACAAGGCATTCGACGTAATGGACAGAGTCTCGGTCAATAGATATCGGTAATGCCGAGTTCAAATCGTACAACGTACTCGCTACTGGAACTTTGTTATGTGGTATACTTTTCTCATGTAACACCGCATGCAATGCAACATCGTGTTGCTACGAAATGTTTATAACGTAGTATACTTTCTCCAATAACACCGTTTTCAATACCGATCTCTATCGGTCAATGATCATAGCCTGTTGTGTGTTAAACATCTACTAACAGTCTTCTGATAGGTTCGTTTTTGATGGACAAGAAAAGCACGTCGGTCACACATAGTAAATTTTTCGGCCTGCACTTATTCTTTATGACACCAAATAACTGCACGTCAGTCAGAGACGCGTCATCTTCTGTTGGTGATGAGAGAATTCAAGACTGTTTTCATCATTTAATTCAGGTTCTCATTACATACACAACAGTTATAAAAAGTTAGGAAGTCACAATTTTCAAGAAAGTGTATGCAATTATATTAGGGTTTAAAATGCTGTTGCAGCTTTAAATAATAAAACAAACCAAAGGTCAATAAAGAAATGAATGGGAGGTATCGTTTTATGGTCATGGTAATAACAGTGTTATTGATGGACACTTCGGTGAGCAGACTGAAAGTGTCAGTGCTCAGGGACGATGTTAATGTAATCTTTGATTCCTTGAGTTTTGTCAACAACTTTGAAGTTATCAATAACCAGAATGCGAATGGTATTTTAATCCGTGTTATTTATTGTTCCTAATTTTGTTGTCGGGCTAATAGAAACAATAACATAGCAGTGACACAGTCAAAGAAATTAGCAATAAAAGGCTTAACCAATATACGTCATCGGTTTCCCCTTTTAGCTTTGTAATCTCGTGATAAGCAGCGGCAATCCTACCCAGGGATATCCGCCATTTTGTACATGTCATTGTGGCAAGACCTTTTATTTACTTAACTAGTAAGAAGAAAAAGAACACTTTTAAAAATCAAGTAAATTGTGACACAATAAATTCGCGTCTTTCATGGGCCACAGCGTGGAAACGAAAACACATAAAAGCACTAGTCGTATTCATTTACTGGCCTGGGGCCAGTTTTTGTGTCATTCGCAACAAAAGAAGAAACAAAACCAACGAAAGGAAGAAAACAGAGTTTATAATAAAAATTGGATTTAGATTGAACAGATTCAGATTTATGGTAGGCACTCAAGGAAAGCAGTCTTCCAGCAGGAGTTGCACAGCATAAAGATGCTATTAACCTTACGAGCAACGATTGGCAGATATCGATTTAGAAAACAATACCCAATGAACACACACACACACACACACATATATATAGATATATATACAGGGTGGGCAAAAATAAGGGTCCTATTTTTAAAAATTCATAACTTTTTTATTTATTGATTTTTTTTTTTTTTATTAGAATAAGTAAAGGACCCCTTCCGAAGCAAGCATGAGCCGTATTAGTCCTAAGGAACGTACCCTCATTTAGAAAACATTATTTTTGCTTAAAAAACTCAAAACAGTGTAAAAAACAATACTTCAGTTTTTGTAAGTTTTAAGAAGTGTTTTTCGGCTAAAATTTGTTTTGTTTATTTCAAAAAGTCTCGGAAGGGTCAGTCTACACACACATAAAGTTTGGTGAGTTTAACTTTTATTTTGTGGAAGTTATTCAAATTCAAGTTATTCAAATTTAAAGATAAGACCCTTATTTTGGCCCACCCTGTATATATATATATGTGTGTGTGTGTGTGTGTGTGTGTGTGTGTGTGTGTGTGTGTGTGTGAAGGAAAAAAGAATGATGACCATGTGATAGGTTGGGGAAAGGAATTTTTAAATAGTGAGTCAGTTACGTTAAAACAATTGGCAAAACATGAAGCTAAACTATTGGCAATTATGAGAGACTGCCTTTTAGCCATGACCACCTTGTAAATGGAATGAGAGTGTGAAAGGACTTATGAAATGATGAGACAACTTACCTGCCAGTTACGGTGTGCGACATTGTTTTAATAAATTAAAAAGTCATCCCTAGTAATAAAAGAAATGGCAAAAGCAGATAAAACTTACGAAGATGAAATCAATCATAACGAAACTGTCAACAACACGTGGGGAGTTTAAATAAATTTACGCAAAACCATGAAAGTGATTAAACACAGTCATACACACCGACACACATATCTTTATACTGTTAAGTATGTTCCTTTGCTTTATTGTTTGTCATTGGAGCATGTAGTTCTGCACTTTTTTACGCAGTGCTTTGCGCTAGTTGAATGGTAGAGTATTGATTTACTCCTCTCCAGGAGTTAGGCACAAGGCCAGTTGTTATCTTACTCCCACAAGTAAGATGTGACCCAAGGTCGGGAAAGTGGGGTTTAAAAATTGCCTGGACAGCACTGTGCGCATTCCCCGGTAGGGGCGCCTCAGGCAGTAAGCAATAAACTTACTCCTCCCCAAAAAGGGGGGACGAAGCCTTGGAGGGTGTACCTCCGAGAACTGCATAGGACAGACCCATAGACCGGCGTAAATCAAGCCCCGAGGGCCAAGACAATACCAGTCTATGGGGTGCAGTATCTATCGGAACAGATACTACACTTTGATCTTAGCCAAAAGGCCAAGAATGGTAGAGTAGACAAGAAAGTGTTGCATTAGATGGCCCTCTTTTCTACATTCGCAGATGGCTGGGGCAGTTTTGTTGCTCTACCATATCATCTTTTCATCGCCTCATTCCTGTTCTCAGGGGGTTGAGTGATTTCCACTGGACATAGAGTACTTCTCAGCCAGAAGAGCGTGTCTCAGAAGGGAGAAATTTCTATTTCAGTAGAAAAGGGCTATTTTCCTTCCCTCTAGTCCACAGTAGTAGTCTGGTCTGTCCCTGATATATTGTAAGGGGGTCAGCATGGCTTAGGAAGCTACTCCTTGAGTTCAGTCGTTGGGTAATTGGTTTACGCACATGAAAGGCCACTGGTGTTGGACCCAAATAATGGACCTATTAAGCAGAGTCCCGGTGAAATAGGAGACTGTGAGAGTAGATGCTATCGTGATAGTGAGAAGATTTCCGACCTCCTTTGTGGCTGACTGTGATAAGAGAAACTGGTGAACTCGAGAATATAATAAATGTTGAAAGGGGAAGAAAGTTATAATGGTAAATGACAAGGGAAAAATTCGTTTTCCATTATATATATATATATATATATATATATATATATATATATATATATATATATATATATATGAGAATAAAGAATTGTAAAGATACAATATTTATTAAATCATCAAAAGTTAAGAGCAAGGAGCCTCATATTTAAATGTTGAATTATATCACGATTATTGAATTATCGTTTAATAATAATAATCCATTGTGATAATATAAAGCTCAATATATAGAATAGAGCAATTCATTTTAGAGGTAAAAGATGAGAATAAAGAATTGTAAAGATACAATATTTATTAAAACATCAAAAGTTTAGAGCAAGGAGCCTCATATCCTTAATCCATCAATTTTCAAAGATAATTTCTTCTCATCAGAGGATCGGGGAAGCCGACAATGTAGTTGTAAATATTATCGGCAACACTTAACTGTGAAAAGGTTATATAAAGTAAAACAAAGTAGCAATAAAGAACAAAATAAAGGCCAAAGGTGAATAGTCTTATGTTGAAGTGGGAGCATAACATCAGGATGGATGTTATCTAAAAACACGTAAGGACAAAATAAAATGAAAATTAAAATAAAAATTAAAATTAAAATTAAAATAAAAGCATCTGTCGGCTTCCCCATCCTTTGATGAAAAGAATTTATCTTTGAAAATCCATGGATTAAGGATATGAGGCTCCTTGCTCTGAACTTTTGATGTTTTAATAAATATTGTATCTTTACAATTCTTTATTCTCATCTTTTACCTCTAAAATGAATTGCTCTATTAAATATATTGAGCTTTACACTATCACGATAGATTATTATTATTAAACGATAATTGAATTATCGTTATATAATTAAACATTTAAATATTATATATATATATATATATATATATATATATATATATATATATGATACCGATCAAAAATTTGAATGTTCGGTTCGGGGTCAGTGATAAAAGTCGCCCCTTCTTAAAAGATATATTTGTATGTTTGATACATGAAAAACTATACGTGACATAAATGATAAATCTGTGAAAAGTATGTATACTCTTAATTCAAACAAATCGTATTATTCGTATGCATATTCGAGACGTAGAACGAATACAAAGAGAGATAATAATAATCAGAATGCTATTAATAACATCATAAACGTCTTTAGATATTTTAATGCAAATTCAAACTTATATAAAAAAAAATTGAATTTGTATTAAAATGTATTAAGATGGTCACACTCTGGATGATTAAGTGTTCCACTCAAAGTACGCTGTTTTGAATCGTTCAACGTGTAAGAAGTGAAAGTTCATGTTATATATATATATATATATATATATATCTTAGTCTAAAACTAAAACTAACGGGTCGCACTCATAGAAAATCCAAGATATAGTATATATAACTCTGTATTTTGGTTGACTACGTCATAACGAAACGGTCCGTACAAAACTGGATCTTTTAAAAAATGAATAAAGACGTGGTTATTGGAATCGAACTTTCTATTATTTATATATATATATATATATATATATATATATATATATATATATATATATATATATATATATGCACACTTCTCTGCATATGTGTACACTACTAATTCATAAGTGTATATAATTTAGATTCAGATATTTTATTACATGCGTATGTTAATACACATTAATATCTGATATATGTATAAATGCATGTGTGTAAAAAGTTTGTAGGAAATGATTATATATTTCTATTTCTATGTATTCATGCGTATGTGTGATAAATTCAATAACGAGAGAATAGACATCAAATAATATGTAACAGCTCTAGATTTCCGAGCAATTAACATCAATTTATGCTCTGATCAATCAGCTTTCATTAACGGGTTATATATATATATATATATACATATATATATATATACATATATATATATATATATATATATATATATATATATATATATATATATATATATATATATTAGTCAATAACATTCATATTAGTGAGACCTCCCAGCAGTTAAACTCATAATTGGAAGTAAGTATTACATAGGTAATGAGTTGAATCAAAATGTCCTCTATTTTACTTTCAACCACTTCTTTTTTAAGACATGCTGAGAATGAGATTGTTGAAGAAGTCAAAGGAATATTAATTTTGTCCACATTTCATTAATGTCCTCTCTTAATGTTCAAGCACTTAAAAGATGTTTTCGCGCAATATATTTCCCAATCCGACTACGTGTTCTTGCTTTGTAGTTAAACAGAAAGTTCTCCACGAACTTCAAGATTCAGCATAAAGTGCAACCATGCATGGCAATAGAACACTGCTGTATTTTATTTGCACCATCTAGTGTGTCAATTCAACATACGTAGAGCCATCGTTGAATACATGCTTCCATATAGGGTGTCACAATTAATAATGGTTTACTGCATATGTTCGGTTGTAAGTTCATAGACTCACTTAGAAGTGGCATATAAAATTGTGAGATTCATTTTTGATATGAAAGAAAATCGTCAACACAACTTAAACTAGTTGTGAATGTGGCGACTGTTTCGCTAAGATTTGAAATTTATTTGGATATACTTGCTACAGTTTCATTGGGACAATTTACTTGCTTTAACGACCATTTCTTATTACTTGCTTATAATTATTTACCAATGCTTCTATTAAAAAAAAACTATTTTCTGTAATAAGATCATAATTAAAATAAACAACATTTAATCAATAAATATTATAATTCAACATTTGACGACATCTCTATATTAAATTCAAACTTAAATGTTCCTGAAAGTATTTTTTAGTCACCAGATTTAAATAGCCTATATTCGAAACATCAGGAAGTTTCATTAAGTGTTATACTAGCCCGGCAAGCCTTGAACAGGCTCAAAGCGTTCTGTCGAACGATGACGATGGAAAGCTGTTTGTAGAGTCAAGTCAATTCACAATGGTTCCCTGTGTGGCGCTTCATTGATAGATCAAGACGGTTGAGGAAATCCCGGGTGACGGGGCCGTGGTGATTTCTTACACTTGTCGTACTTTTCCAATTGAATTTTATTATGCAATTATTATATTTAGTGTGATCATGGTTTGTCATTCTATTTTAACATGACATTAAAGAATCACTCGGACAAACTATGAAAAGAAATAATAGATTTGTATATCGTCTTTAACGTCTATCGTATGTGGAATAGAGTTCAGGCTGACTGAAATTGATAGCAAGAGAGAGAGAGAGAGAGAAAGAGAGAGAGAGAAAGAGAGAGAGAGAAAAAGAGAGAGAGAGAAAAAGAGCGAGAGACAGAGAGAGAGAGAGCGAGAGAAAGAGAGAGATAAATAGAGAGAGAGAAAGAGAGAGAGAGAAAGTGTGTGAGAGAGAGGGGGGGGCACGAAAATAAGCGTATGCTTCCCAGTGTGACCGGAGAAAAAAGATGTTTTTCTACTATCGACCTTCTATTGCAAAAGTCGCCAATAATCAGTTGTTTTCGACCAATAACACTGCAATACATATATAGTGCCGAAATTTCTCTTTGTTTCTCTTTGTCTTGTCTCCTTTTCTTTAACAGACAGCATATGTGCGTACGACACGATCCTGCCAAGGCACTTTTGGACGAAGGCACTCGACAAACGCAAAGAGAGACACACATGAACTTCAACACGCCCACCGAAGCACACACACGCTGCTCAGCAAACGCATACACATAGTCCGTTCATGCACTCTCCCACTAATAAAGTAGACACGCTAATATATACACATCACTCTGCCTATCCTATTTTACAGACACGTAACCGCACACGGTGTCAGCCGAAATAAACATGTCTACTCAATTTGTCCTTACATGAAAAAGAACTCTTTCACTCCGGAACGTTCCTTGGACACTCTGAACTCTCAATCTTTACGTAATTTTATATTGATTTGTGGTTGCTACAAAAGTTGTCTATACTAAATGAATATTTCCTTGTTAATTAAATATACAACATACAATCGGATAAATAATTTAAGACGTTAATATACGTGCCCCCCCAAAATGTTCTTCAACATTAGTGATTCCGTGTGCAGCATTTGCCAGAATCGATTCTTAAGTTCCTTCCCTATTTTTCATGCTGCTCGTGTTCACTTTATCGTTCGTGTTATTTCTCTCGTGTTCTCTGTGGCTTCATGTTTGAATCAAGTTTAAAGGTAAATCTTATAAATTGGAAAAGTATGAAATATTTAGTCAGCTATAGCAGCAACTTGTATTCAATGAGTCTTTTACATAAGGTGTTTTGTTTTGGTCTTACGTAACCCAAAGTTTGATATCCCGTATAACAGAACAAGCAAAACAAACATTCTTGTTCTTTTTCTTCTTGTTCTTTTTTTAATTATTATTATTATTATTGTTTGTACTCACTAGGAGTTCTCAACAACCAGTGGTATTTCCTGGAGTCTGAGTGACAACAAGCCTCCCCAGATTTCCAGTATTCTTCACCTCTTTTCGATAACGATGTAGTATCGCAACAGCCTCTTACCATTGATTTCTCGCTGGTAAGGACAATTGGTCTTCAATGGAATTTGGGTGGCAATAAGCCTACCCAAGGTTCCAGCATTCTCTGCACTTTTCCAGTGGAGGTCTGGTTTGTGCTGTCCCTCCTCGTTCTTCTCATCTTCCTCGACCCCTTACAAATATTATTATTATTATTATTATTATTATTGTTTTTGTTTTTGTTGTTGTTGTTGTTGTTGTTGTTGTTGTGGTTGTTGTGGTTGTTCATGTTTGTAATGCCTTTTGACAATATGGATCGTCGCAGCAATATTAAACATAATCCCGTGAGGTAATCACATTTACTGGTTTTGTTAAACTATTTGGTTCCTTTTCTTTGTGTTTTTTTCTGGACGGAGGAAGAATTGAAAAAAAAAATTCGATTCTCTTTTGAAAGAACGAATGATTCCCCGGCTTTTTTTAGCGTTATCGATTTTCTTCAATGACAGAAGAAAACGCAAAGATACATTTCCTGTTGGTAAACATTGAACATTGGGAATTTAAAAAAGCAATGCCCAAAGGAAGGTAACGTCGATCCTTCTACTGATAGGCCGCGTGACATGAAACACTGTTTCTAGTCTCAAACCTAACTTTCTTGAATAAATGTCAAACCGTTCTTCCTTCCTCCCACTCTCCCTATTTCTCTCTCTCTCTCTCTCTCTCTCGCTCTCTCACACACACACACACATCACACACATCACACACAGGTAAATAGAACAATAAACAAATGTAAAATGCCCTTGTGATAGAATAAGATGGTTTTCGTTTTTGGACTTTATAAGTGTTTGTAATATAAAATTATTTAAAGCGAACTAAGTAGAATACATATTTTCCGAAAATATGTCTACGGAATTGGCCGAATATGCAATATGAAAAAAAAATCTATTCTTGTGATTTTGGCTTTTTTTAAAGTGGAAATTGAACATTTTCGGACATTGTTGTTGATTTGTTTTTCTGGCTACTTACAAAAATTATATTCTTGATGAAATCCGATGTTTAAAAAATGTGTTTCATTATATAACTTAAAATAAAAATTGCCTTGAAACAGCTGTAAACAACATTAATATCTTGTTGCTATT
This sequence comes from Sepiola atlantica, assembly GCA_963556195.1. Lineage (NCBI taxonomy): Eukaryota > Metazoa > Mollusca > Cephalopoda > Sepiida > Sepiolidae > Sepiola > Sepiola atlantica. Next base: position 63,199,312 of record OY744539.1, on the reverse strand, counting down.
CTTTATTTAGAATATGATTTGAAAATAATGTAAATCGTTAATACTTATATAAATCTCTAAACTGCTGAGAAAGTTATGGTTAACAAAGAACGAAATAGTAATTAAGTAGAAATTTTTCAACTGGGAACGCTTTTTATTTACCATATTCACATTGTATCTGCAACGTATAAGACAATGACTTTATAAATAAAGTGAATACTAAGTTACAAATCGACAGAATATCTTAGAGTAAACGTTGTTTTCAAAGGATACATTCACTATTATATTAAGTTGTCTAAAGAATGGAGATCATTCGAAAGTAAAACAAAACATTTTTCCTCGTGAAATGTGAAACATTCTATTGCAAAATTTACATGATTTAGTAAATGACTATATATATATATATATGAAGAAACAATCGTTTGACTGTTAATACAGGTCATCGGATAAGTTGGTTCTTCCGCCTCCAACAATACATATATAAAAAAATAAATAGAAATCATATACAATAAAACAGTGAAATAGAATATTACAAAACAAAAAGAAAAACATAAGATAAGATGACAAAAAATATAATTTCTGATTTTGTCTTCCTGCATTTTTTTTAATGTCGTTCGGCTTTTGTTTCAAGACGAACTGGACTGAAAATGTCACGTCGAACAGACTTTTGATGGTTTTGTTTTATGTATTTTGATAATAAAAACGTAACTCTAAACAGCCTAACATGCTGACACACATCAATGAACTCTTCAATGCTTTCTCAATTAGAAGGATGGCTCTAATGATAAAACGCGTACACACACACACACATATATATATATATATATATATTTTTTTTTTTGATTTTATTCCATATATATTTTGCTCTGAATTTTTATTGAGCACTCTCATAAACCCGGTTTCAACTTCCTTCGGATTCATACCCCCTGGATATTTGTAACAAGTTAATTATATACATATATATATATATATATATATATATATATATATATATATATATATATATACATATATATATATATAGTCGACATACATCTTTCAATTGTGTTTAAGGGATAGCCATTGGACGAGAAGTTTTCCGTTATTCTTTTAAGTTCTGCATCTATTTTCCTGGCCAGTGCGAGGCTGCCTACGTGGTGAGTACCATTCAGCAATTTTAAGTCACAATTGTCCAATTACTCGCACTCCCGATACTATGGCACAGACTGTTATCGATATCTGGGCGTTTACAAGCCCAAGAGTCGGCCATGAGTCGACCATGCAAGCAGAAAGTGCACACCCACAGTTTAGAACTGATGGGATTACGTTGAAATACATACCTCATATTTTTACCATCATTCGCCAATAAGATGTATGTTGCTTTTGACCACGGTCTCATTCGTATTTTCACCTACATCATTTTATTTCCTTGAAGAAGAGTCGACCGAAAGACGTCTCCGTAAAAAAAACACCTTTTTCTCCTCCATTCATTAGAGAAAAAGAAAAGAAAAGAAAATCCCATTTTTTTTATCAAACAGATTCCTGGTTCCTTCTACCTGCTTTTGTACTTCACTTTAGTAATCAACGTCTCCTTATTCTCAGCAAATATGGCTACTTCGCAATTCTTATTAAAGGTTATATATATATATATATATATATATATATATATATATATATATATAAAATTTAGAGGAAACATTATTTTAATCAATGAAACGCGCGGGTTTTTAAAAATAGCTCACATTTTCGTTAAGGCCTTATCCTTTGACTCTCTAAAGGGTAACGTTAGAATGATGAATTAAAAAAACTAAGACAATCGAATGAGATATGAGGGGGAAATTGTTTTAGTTGGAGAAAACAATTGAGAAAAAACAGTAAATTACTCAACGTTATGGCGGATTTGAATCATTGAAGATCTCCAACTGATATTTCAAAATCTTTTTTCTACACAAGCTAGGTCGAGAATTGTTAATAACTAACGTCTCAATAATATTGAGATGATAGTTCGACCTAGCACTGTGTAAAACAGAAAACCACCCATCAGAATACTGGTCAGAACAACTATTTAAAACTTAACATCCATGAGCAAATTTTATTTCAAAGAACTAGCCGTCTGTGGAACACAAGACCACGGGACTGCTTCTCAACTGACTACAACATAGTCGATTACATGTCTAATGTAAACAAATTCTTGTTGAGCCGTTTTTTTTAAATAATCCAATTCTTACTAGTAAAGCCATCGTTACCAATCTTCAAGGTGTTGTCTTACTATCCATCTGACAAACTCATTAATCCTTACAGTAGAGTGAGTTTTGGGTATTGGTAAGTGGAAACACATTAGTAGATAAAGAATTCTGGCAGATAACAAATATGTTATGTAAACAACATGAAATATCACTGAACGTCAAAAAGTCCAAAATAATAGGCAATAAAATACTGAGAAAACTTGACTATATAATGATCTTTGTGAAAGGTGAAGCAAATAACAAAATGCAAATATTTTGGTACATGGATCACGAAAGCTGGAAGATGCGATTAAAATGTTAAGAACGTAATTGGTAGGACTAATAGGGAATTTAGGAATTGCAAAAGTTTCTAAAAAACAATATGAAGCTTCATCTGAAGACAAGACTACAAAGTTGCTACATATTTCTTATTGTCAGCCATGTAAGTCGAAAGCAGACATTCAGAAAAAACATCATCAGAAGACTCAGCATAATATTGGAATGGCAGTACTATCATGGAATGTAAAACAATTTGTTTATTCACAGAAAATACGTCTGCCACTCGTAAGTATTGAGTAAAGTGAATTATCAATGATAGTTTTTTCACCATCATTGCTAGAATAACGTTTACATTTGCAGGCCATGCATTAAATATATTCAGATGGACGCGACTAGTGTTGGTCTGGAAGGGATATATTGAAGACTATAATAACAATGTGGGCAAATAATGTAAACGCTTGGTATGAAGATGTACATACACCTTCATACCAAGTAGGAAGTTTAAAAGAAACGCTTAGAGAAATATTTGATTTTAATTTCATGATAGTAAAGTAAACCCATATGAATCAGAAAGGCACGATGTTTGAGCAGCTTTGGTTCTGTTGTTAGCATTTGTTTCTCGTTTTTTATAGGATCAGGTACTTACAGTCACTAATAGTTGAGTCAATCTAGCTGATTTTTTGGCTGAACCTTAAACAAATTGCTAACAAAGGTTTTTAACTTAGATATTGGGCAATAATAATCTCTCTTTCAGATAAATGAAAGTTTACCAAAATTAGCCTTGCGGAAAGGGGTCAACGAGCGTCATCTTTAAAGATTGCTGCCGATTCTAGCCTCCCCTCTCTCAACTCAATTTCTGTTAATTCATCTTCAAAAATACCAAATGTAGCAATGTTAAATTGGATAAAACCAACGGTTTTCATAAAGTTTAATATAATTATAACTTCTTATGCTTTATTTTTGTCTCTTTGTATGCATTACTGTAGGAGCTTAATATTGTGTCATATTCTAATTTCAGGTTTGCCGAAGTTAAGTACCGATAATTATGGATGCTGACAAGTGTGCAATTGTCAACCATTAATCATCAGCCAGAAGAGCATCGATTCAATTAACAGAGCTTCTGAAAAACGTGAAGAGAAGATAATAATTGGGATTGGTCAAGGTCTTCACAAGAAATGCAGACAGCGTTGGATCAACCCCAAATACATAGGAATTGACCATAAAAACAGGTCCACCCATGATGAAATTATATCCCGTGCAAGCCGCTCTTTGTGTGTGTTTAACTTTAAGGAGCATTGTTTTTTTGTGGTTCTCGAGCAAAATCTGATAGAAAGAAAAGAAGTGATGATGTTTCTCATGTAGAAACTATTGAGTTTAAAGACAGAGTGTTAAAAGTTTGTGAGAAAGTCCGAAAAAATGATGGCTGGGCATCCACTGTTCAAGGTAGAATAGGTTATGTAGCTGACCTTGTTTCAGAAGAAGCACGTTATCACAAAACATGTTTTGCAATCTTTAATTCCAATAAAAACATTCTTAAGGCATTATATTCTGCTGATTGTTCTAAGAAACAAAACTTTGGTAGACCAGAGGATTCAGAGAGAAAGCAGGCATTTCTGGAAGTTGCTAAATATTTGCAGCAAAATGCCGAGGAGCAACTTACCATTGTCGATCTCGTTCAAAATGCGTGAAATTCTCGAGGACATTGGCTTTAAACCATACAGTCTCTCATACCTGAAATCTCGATAGTTAGAACATTTCAAAGACAAAATCATTGTGATTGAAATTAATGGGAAACATAATTTTGTTACATTCTTACGTACAGCAAAATGTATTCTCCATGAATTCTATGCACAGATCCACTTAACAGACAATTAAGAATCAGAGGTCATTAGAATCGTAGACACGGCAGCCAAGCTTATCAAGAATGACATTAAAGGTATCCAGACAAGTTCAGAATATTACCCGTCTAAGAATGATCTTGAACAGGATGCGATCCCAGAATATCTTACTAAAACATTGTTGATCTTTTTCATGAAGATATTTGCTAGCAAAGACAATTATTTCAAACTTGCATCAGTTGGTCAAGCGATAATGCAGGCTGCTAGAGAACTCCTTGCACCTTTTCAGTTTGGTTTAGCAGTAGAAATGCATGACCAATTTGGATCGTGGTTCTTAATTGACACTCTGAATAAGCATGGTTTATCTTCATCTTACTCGGAAGTCTAGAAATTCGAAAGAAGTACAGCTCTTGTTCATGGCGCTGAAACTCTCTCCCCTGCTGAAACTGAATTTGTGCAGTTCGTAGCTGATAATGTGAACCATAATGTAAGGAGTATTGATAGGTTCAACACATTCCACAGTATGGGCATCATTGCCTCTTGTACGCCCGGGAAAGTTAAAGCAAAACCTGTTCCAAGGATTCAGGTCCTTTCAGAAGGTATAATAAGGGTTGGAAGGATCAACATCAAGTACCAAGATTCACAGCACACCAACAAACCACCAGTGACATTTAAAGAGCTCCAATCCAAGAAAGTTGTCGATTCCACTCCTAATGTTGACATCCTTTGGGAGGTTTCACTAACTTCACATCCGTCCAGACCCGCATGGTAAGGCCTTATGCAGTCAGTGCACAAAGGAACATATCCTGGGAAAGCAGCCACAGTTTTTTTTGCCAATGATCGACATGGACCATGATAACCCAACCTGCGTGCACTAAACGTTGTGTTACATTAGTGATTTAACCAGGAAAAAAACCACATTACACCAATTCTAACATTCGATCAACCACTTTGGAACAAAGCAATGATGATAGTCGTGTCACAGCCTAGTTCCAGTCCCCTGAAATCATTTGTATTGCGACTTAGTGGGCTCCATACAGAGATGAGCTTTCTGAGGTAGTTGGCCATTTGATGACAGTTTCTGGATTGCAAGACGTTTTTGAACTTGTGAATGCTGAATAAAACAGTCAAGAACATGCTAAGGTGCAAAGCAATTGCAAGAGCCATTCGTGCTCACTTCTAAGTAGTTGGTGCTGCTCTGAATGCTATTTTGTTAGCGAAAGCCTATGATTTGCCAGTTTCACATGTTACTGAGGATAATCAACCATACACTGATGCTAAAGAGTAATTTCCTCAAAATGTAAACCCGAAGGAAGCTCAGGGGCTATTTAAAGGTCTCCCTGATGGGACTGAGACATTGAATAATGTTCTGTCATCAGAGTCTATGACCAAGATTGCCCAGAGAATCAACCATGTGAAAGACGCGATGGTTGACCAGCGAACAGCAAAATTGTGTATTCAATACCTTGATATGGGTTAGGGTTCTGCAATTGTTTATCAAGCAGAGCGTAGCGGGAACTGGGAATTGCTCCTTGACGCTGTAAGGAAAATGCTGCCAATATTCGCTGCAGCAGGACACATCCTATATGCAAAGTCGGTCTACTTGTACTTGCAGCAAATGGAGGGGCGGCCGAAAAGCAATCCTAAAGTGTACCAAGAAATTTTCTGAATGATTCCATGTGATTAGAATGATCGCTACTGGGCTGGCTTGTCGACGGAATTGGTTATTGAGCAGGTGCTAATGAGAAGCATGAAGACGTCTGGAGGTCTTACTCATGACAGAGGAAGGACAACATTCAACGAGTGGTTTGGACACTATCAATGCTAACGTGCGCTGAAATCTAATTTACAATACCAGAACTAGCAGCCATTCGTTATAACAGTAGTGACCAGCAGCAGGAGACTACTTGAGATGTGAGGATTACATGGAAGCTCGTTGTGTTTCTCCTGACATATAACCCTTTCACGGAAGATTCGTCCATTCACAGTATTTCAATTGGAGTAACTGGAGACAAAAAGGTGAATGTTGACAGAGCAAACTCCATCGGAGAGCCAATCATAGCTTCAATGATTGGAGAAAATGTCCACGAGTACACTTTTAAAATAAAGGATCAGGCAATTACACTTGGGTCAAAAGTTTCGCTCAGCAAAGATGAAGCAGTCAAGACTGCTCCACAACTTCTATTCCAGAGACTGTGTGTGCTATCTACATATGTACCCTCAACTCAGCAGCAGCAAGAACATTCCCAATATTAGCTTTGTGGCTACCCACCTGCATTTTTCATTCTATCGAACTACCGCGAGAGGCAAAAAGAAACAGATTTGGCAGACGCAATATCGGAACTGACTTCTCCTGTACAATCAGGTCAACAGTCTTCAGATACACAGTATCTCTTAGATAGTGGAGCACTGTTTCAACGCCTACCATGGCGAAAAGATCACACATTTGATGAGATCGGTGCCCAATACCGCAGATATGTCACAACTAGATATGGAAAAGCATGCATTGTCTTTGATGGGTATGAAAAAGGTCCATCCATTAAAGACGCGACTCATAGACGCCGAGTAGGGGGCTATGTTGGTGCTAATGATTCACTGACCTCTTTAATGTTGTTCAAATTAAAAAAGGATGTTTTCCTAGCTAATCAAGAAAACAAACAATTGTCATCAACTTGCTGGGAAAGAGTTTGAAGGAAGGAGGTTGTAAAGTAGGCCATGCATCCGGAGACGTTGACGTATTGATTGTGAAGACTGCTCTAGAACTGGCACAGACAGGAGAAACCATTTTGATAACAGATGACACTGACCTATGTTATCATGCAATAGAGATGATGGTTACAACATCTTCCTCACGCCAAAACCAAAGGATAGTGCCAAAAGTGTGAAAGTCTGGAACATCAAAGAGATGAGAAAATCTTTGAGAGATGTAGTCTATTCCAACATTCTTTTCATCCATGCAGTGTTTATGGAATAAGGAAGGCAGCATCCCTTCGAAAGGTGATGAACAATAGAAACTTCCTCAAACTGGCAGAAGTGTTTGCTAAAGATAGTAGTACAGAAGAGATTATTGAAGCTGGGGTGGAGGCGTCAGTGTGCCTGTACAATGGTAATGCTGGGAAAAACATTAATCATCTCCGACTGGGGCGCTTTGAGGAAAAGGTTGAAAAAGCTCAAAGTATGTTGAGGCCAAATCATTGCCACCAACAAGAGCAACTACGAAATTCTACAGCCTTCAAGTTTACTTCCAAATTCAAGAATGGAAATGTAGAAACCAGCTAAAACCTGACGAGTGGGGATGGAAACATTCAGATGGTAAATTACAACCAATCAATACTGACTTGTCGGCTGGTCCTATAAATTTGTGTGCTATAATTAGGTAGAACTGTACTTCAGGGTGTACTACAGCAAGATGCAGTTACAGGTAACATGGCATTGATTGTTCAAACTTGTGTGGTAATTGCAAAGGCCTTCACTGCAGCAACTATCCACAGCCAGATCTTGATAATGATGAAGTTACCTTTGACTATTTATTGACAAAAAATGTACTTTGTTCCGTTCATGAACTTGTTGTGTGGTGGTTATTCAAGAGCCTTGCCCCAGTATTCGACCAACTGACCATTCCTTTATTGTAAATTGTACTTATTTTGTAACTTTTTTTAATGAAATGTCAGGAATTAATGTGACAATTGCTGCCTTGAAAAAGACTACTTAGTCTGTTTTGTACCTTTTATATACATATTAGTATAAGAAATAAACAAAAACATGAAAACAATGGAAGGGGCTAGTCATTTTCTGGTGGTAGTTTATTATTAAGCATATAGCTACCTATTATTACAATTATAAACATCAAGAAAATGTCAAGCTGGCTTTCAGTGGGCCCTGTGTTGGTTTTAATGAAATAAAAAAAAATTTATTTCTAGGTTAATAAAGTTTCTTTGTCAGGAAAAACGTTTATTTTTGTGAGTAATTGTCAAGAATAATAGACATACTTTCAGGAAATGTCAGGAATGTTATGTCTCGAAATTTTAATATTGTTAAGTTGGATTTCAAAGATGGTGCTTGTTGACCCCTTTTTGCAAGGCTAATTTTGGTAAACTTTTTTATGTGAAAGAGAGGTTATTCATGCCCAATATTCCAGTACAAAACCTGTTTGAGGTTCAGCCACATTTTGATTGGGCTATAAATCATAATGCTGCTATAATAAGTGGGGAACCTTTATTCAATTCATATGTCGTTTTTATACCTTTCAGTCCAGAAAAGGCTGATGTTTACTGAGAGGAAACATCTTATATATGAATAACAGAGTTCGATAGAAGAAAAACTTGCTTCTTCTGTTCTTTTTTCTCTCGATTTTTGTTAGTTTTGTGGGGATGGGGTGGAGTATAGTTCAGAATAAATTAGTGACGATTTTCATTTTACTGTACAGAGTTGGAAAATACAAAGACTGAAAAAGTGTTGAAAATGTGAAAATCTGAATCCGAAACAATGAATTATTGTCTATTGCATACCAATCCAGGAACGTCTATAGGAGCAGAATAACACGTGTTGAAATGAATGACGGCGTGTGTAAGCGCTATGGAAAGCGATCTATTGCTAAATGAAATTGATTCTGCAAGTATCAATAAAATAGCTTTCCTCGCACATACACATCCGATGTTAATTAGGCACTCAGTTTTACACACGAACACGCAGGCACAGACAGACACACACATACACACACACAAACGCGCACGTTGATCGCATAAACATACACAGTTATTCATTTTGACACTTGAATCGCGTTGTGTTGACGTCCACCACCTGCAAGAGTTCTCGCTTCAGTTGGTTTGATCGTCATGTCCACCGCATGGAGTGTGCTGGAATCCTCAATTGTTAATTATATGTCAAATTCGCCGTCATCGTACACTTCGTTTCAAAGAGGTTTGTTGACCCGCCCTGAAGACTACTGTCGTTGTTGTGAACACCTGGACGGAACTGATTGGCGAATGGACATCTTGGAGAAATAAAATCCAGATGGGGTAAGGCGTGGGTGGTGATGATACACGAGTCAATGTCTTAGGTAAAACGCCACAACAACGAGCAATCAGCAGTTGGATCGTAAAACCACTGTGCACAGAGACCACGATGATTTCGCGAATATATATCTATATATATCTATATATATATATATATATATATATGTATATATATATATATATATATATTTATATAGTGTGTGTGTCAGGTTGTATATGAAACAAAATCAATAAAGTGCTCGATCATATAAGAGAGCTAATATCATTTATTTAGATACTGTATGTTACATAATTCAGCAATGTACCGCGGTTTCATCCAAAAGGGCAGATTTAGACATCCAAACTACTAAAGATGTCTCAATCTGCCCTTTTGGATGAAACCGCGGTACATTGCTGAATTATGTAATATACAGTATCTAAATAAATGTTATATATATATATATATATATATATATATATATATATATATATATATATATTACTATTTCATGTATCCACATAAAATTTGATAAGGAGATATAATTTTGTATGTATCAATTTTAAGTATTTACTTCAACAGTGCTCGATACGTAAGTAGAGCTAGGTATCAAGTTATGAAAATATATTTATGGCAATTAAGCTACACAGAGGCTCCCACGTTTCATCATTTTAGCCTGAAGATTCGTCCCGGAGATGAACCGCTGGAGCCTCTTACGATATATATATATATATATATATATATATATATATATATATATATACAAATTAGTATTTAACAAATATACATACAAATTAGTATTTAACAACTATACGTTACATACTTCAGTGAAGTATCATAGTTTCATGAATGCTATTTCATGTTGATCAGTGGTTCAAATAGTTTTCCTGCTAGTTGCAAATAAATGGCAAACTATTTGAACCACTGATCAAAATGAATGCTATTTCATGTTGATCAGTGGTTCAAATAGTTTGCGATTTATTTGCAACTAGCAGGAAAACACCACGTTGCTACGTTGCTACGTTGCTATGTCCCTTTTCATATATTTCGCTAAACAATATTACTTTTTACGAGCCCCTCCCTTTCAGTTTCGCACCCTAATATAGTCAGAAGAAGCTTAAACTTTGAGAATCTTCCTACCCGCAAAGAATGTGGGTACGTAGAAATTCGGCACTGAGATGGAAACGTAAAGATTCGGGACCACTTCCATTGACTTTCTCCGAAGAATGCTATACATATGATATACATTTCATCAAAGAAGAATATGTTTAAAGTTGCCCACGTTAGCTCTCTTATGAAAGCACATATTTGAGACCACTTCCATTGTTTCCTTGGAATACAATAGAATACATTCACATAATGGTAACTTTTTAGTTTTTATGTAGATTCTGTAACCTTTCTTTGTATAGAGTACACAGACATTGAGATTTACGTATATATATATATATATATATATATATATATATATATATATATAATGTTTGATGAAACAGGAGTGTAAACTTCTGCTTATTTAGCTTTTGATCCGTTGTGTATAGTCTTCTAACGACGGATTTGATGTTATAATCCAAGGAGTGTAAAAAACGTTCGCACAAAATACGGAGATTTTTTACACTCCTTAGATTATAATATGAAATCCGTCGTACGAAGACTAGAAAAAACGGATCAAAAGCTGAATAAGCAGAAGTGGGCACTCCTGTTTAATCAAACATGTATAAAAGAACGAATTCTTCCCAATTATACAAATATATATATATATATATATATATATATATATATATATATATATATATATATATATATATATAAATATACATATATATATATATAAATATACATATATATATACATATATATATATATATAAATATACATATATATATATACATATATATATATAAATATACATATATATATATAAATATACATATATATATATAAATATACATATATATATATAAATATACATATATATATATAAATATACATATATATATATATATAAATATATCTATATATCTATATATATATATATATATATATATATATATATAGACAGAGAGAGAGAGAGAGAGAGAGAGAGAGAGAGAAATATTAACGTTTTTTAATTATTCATTTAAGATCAGTATATAGAATGTTAGTGTTCGTTTTGGAACTGTGTACCGATATTTTGCCACTTTTGTTTCTATATTTTCTATTTTTTAATGTCCAAATTCAGAATCGATAGTGTTTACAGACAACGAGTGTACTCGCCATGCGTTAGAAGGATCTTATTTGGCTTTATATATAGATACTATGTTCCTTTGCTGAAGGTCCCAGTTCGAGTCTCAGTTTATGATGCTCAATTATTTTGAATTCTTTTTAAAGATCTACCGTAACATACAAGAAACTGTAATAATCATGTTTTGACCTCGCAGTTGTCTGGGATAATTTGATCAGACCTTTCTTATCAGCTATATACGTCATCATTCAGAGCCGATTGATTGGCTTATTATATTTTTATCTGAAATACCTGTGGGATAAAATACAATGCGTAAAATATGATATTGATTTTTGTTATTCGTATTTCCGTTCCATAGTGCGTCACAGTGAAATACATTCCAGAAGGAAATCCGTGTATGTAATTGCCTTGCTTTGATGCTTGAATAAGACCATAGGGTCGAAATAAATTATTGCACCAGTCATTATGTGATTATGGGTTACCATACTTTATATATATATATATATATATATATATATATATATATATATATATATATATATATATATGTACTATTCTGTATAATGAAACAAATGCAATCATGTTTCGATTGTCGATCATATCAGGACATTCATTTAATTTGGTCTTTAGTTTATTTCCATGACTACTCTTGCCGATGGCTTGATTATTGTAAATACTTATTTTAAAAAAAACTTATTCTAAAATTAATGAAGTTAATTGTCTTTATTTATTTGTCTTCCCACGTTTACAAAGTTAGATACAAAATCCATTAATTTTGATTGGGACAAAAAATACTTATTTTAAAAAAAAACTTATTCTAAAATTAATGAAGTTAATTGTCTTTATTTATTTGTCTTCACACGTTTACAAAGTTAGTTACAAAACCCATTAATTTTGATTGGGACAAAAAATACTTATTTTAAAAAAAAATTATTCTAAAATTAATGAAGTTAATTGTCTTTATTTATTTGTCTTCACACGTTTACAAAGTTAGATACAAAATCCATTAATTTTGATTGGGACAAAAAATACTTATTTAAAAAAAATTATTCTAAAATTAATGAAGTTAATTGTCTTTATTTATTTGTCTTCACACGTTTACAAAGTTAGATACAAAATCCATTAATTTTGATTGGGACAAAAAATACTTATTTTAAAAAAAACTTATTCTAAAATTAATGAAGTTAATTGTCTTTATTTATTTGTCTTCACACGTTTACAAAGTTAGTTACAAAATCCATTAATTTTGATTGGGACAAAAAATACTTATTTAAAAAAAAAATTATTCTAAAATTAATGAAGTTAATTGTCTTTATTTATTTGTCTTCACACGTTTACAAAGTTAGATACAAAATCTATTAATTTTGATTGGGACAAAAAATACTTATTTAAAAAAACTTATTCTAAAATTAATGAAGTTAATTGTCTTTATTTATTTGTCTTCACACGTTTACAAAGTTAGATACAAAATCCATTAATTTTGATTGGGACAAAAAATACTTATTTTAAAAAAAACTTATTCTAAAATTAATGAAGTTAATTGTCTTTATTTATTTGTCTTCACACGTTTACAAAGTTAGATACAAAATCCATTAATTTTGATTGGGACAAAAAATACTTATTAAAAACAACTTATTCTAAAATTAATGAAGTTAATTGTTTTTATTTATTTGTCTTCACACGTTTACAAAGTTAGATACAAAATCCATTAATTTTGATTGGGACAAAAAATACTTATTTAAAAAAATTTATTCTAAAATTAATGAAGTTAATTGTCTTTATTTATTTGTCTTCACACGTTTACAAAGTTAGATACAAAATCCATTAATTTTGATTGGGACAAAAATCAAAATTCCCTCAGTCTTGATGGATTTCTCTTTCTCTGACTGAAGACAGGATATCTTCTACATATTTATATTTGTCAGGAAGGTGAGCATCTGTTCAGATGTAGGATTGTAATATGATTTCACTTTTGTAGCCATTTCGCGTCTTATTAGTATACAACATCGGATTTTCCCTGCAACGGCTCAATGTTGCAATGTAATCCATATTTGCCTTTTTTTTTAGAGTATTCATGATGTATTGGTTTTATATACCATCACTAGCTTAATTTTTTTTTACAGCTCTTTATGTTAGATAATGCCCCTATGGGAATGGACGTATATGTTGGAAGTCGTTGGTTTGACTTGCGCGAGTTAAAGCGGGTGCAGTCGAGTGCAGAATAGGGCATGTTCTCACAGTCGGAACTAACAGACGTGACAAGGTCACCGCGTGACGAGATCTCGGATCAAGGGTCAGTGTGCACCTGCGAGAGGCTCTGTGACGTCACAGGCCTCTGTGTTGGAAGCAGAGAGATCTGTGACGTCACTCGTTCTTGGTAGAAGCGAGTTTTAACAGTTTTGGGGGCGAACCTATGAGACGTGATTTTTAGCATGTATTCTACAACCGATTAATGGAAATATTTCCCTAAGAAAATACAGGCGAAAGATCTCTTTCCCCCCTCCACGAATGGTTAAGACTTATTTGATAAGTAACTACGATAAAGTAGTAATTTGCTTTCTCTCTCTCTCTCTCGACGTTAGTGAATATCTCCCAGCTGATTTGATAACTAACGCTTGTAATAAAAATAATTAAATTAAAATAGATTGTTTGTCTTCCGACCCGACATGGAGTTTTGCTGTAGCGGCGTGGTTCACGGCAGGAAAGAAAGAAGAAAGAATTCAACCACTAGACGACATCGAGACGGCGACCCTCTACGCGGCGAGGGAGAAATTTGAAGGTAGGCAAACTATGTGATTTATGTTTTTAAAATGACGAGTACTAAATGTGAACTGCCACGGCCCTTTCAGGGACGAGTATACGAAACGAGGAATGCCGCGGCCCAAGTAGTAGGGGTATGCAACATTTATAGGTTAGAGATAAACACACCACCTTTTCTCATAGAATTCAATGGCCTTATATCTTGCACCGACAATTTGGGGCAAGGTTTGCCATTTAATTCTTATTTGACAACAGTTTTGTTTGCAATGAATAGAACATTTTACAATCAGACGGATGAGTATTTAATCAATATAGCCATATGCATAACACGGTGAACTGTAGATGACGTATCGTGGTTTAAAACGCCATCTACGGAAAAAGCTTCATTTAGTCAAAATACCCTTGAATTGGACCATCACATAAAAATGTATTTAACAAAAGCTCCAGTATAATTTAAGGAGACTTTTGATATTGTTGCATGGCCCCCTTGCTTGGGCCGCGGCGGTACTCGTTTTGTACACTAATCCCGGAACGGGCCGTAGCAGTTCTCGTTTAAACACTCGTCATTTTTTTAACATCAAAAATCATATAGTTTGCATACCTTTAAATTTCTCGTACCCTCTCTTCTTTCCTCGTCGCGTGGAGGGGTGTGTCGTCTAGTGGTTGAATAATTTCTTCTTTCTTTCTGCCGGATCATCGCTGCTATAACAAAACTTCATGACCGACCGAAGACTAACAAACTTTTAAATTTAATTTCTGTTTTATTTCAAGCGTTAGTTATCCGTCAGCTGGGAGATATTCACTAACGTCGAGAGAGAGAGAGAGAGAGCAAATTACTGCTTTCGTAATTACTTATCAATTATTTACTTAACTATTCGTGGAGGGGGGAAGAGATCTCTCGCCTGTATTTTCTTAGGGAAATAATTCCCATATGTAAGTTGCAGAGAACATGGTAAAAATCACGTCTGATAGATTCGCCTCCAAACCCAGACTGCTAAAACACGCTTCTCACGAAGAACGAGTGACGTCACGGATCCCTCTGCTTCCCACGCAAAAGCCCGTGACGTCACTGAGCCTCTATCGCAGGTGCACATTGACTCTTGATCTGAGGTCTCGTCACGCGGTGACCTCGTCACGTCTGTGAGCTCCGACTGTGAGAACAGCCGTTATTCTGCACTCGACTGAACGGGTCCCCCGCACTAATTCGCGCAAGTCGAACCAACGATTTCCAACAGATAGTCTATTCCTATAGGGGCATTATCTAACAATATGATGACCTATAACAAACATTCAGCTTTGTTGTATTGTCTCTGATTTACTCTAATATTTCTAGACTAATTATAACTTGAAAATTATAGAAATTGAAACTAAAAATAAACAACCCGAAGTCGGAGATGCTGTGAAGTATGTAAACCCCTTCTTTCATAGTCAGCAAGTCTAGTGGAAGCCACCGTCTAGTCAACACATTTTCTAATGTCGATTCGTAGCCTCAACCGTCCGCCATGCCGAACGTTGACTCCACCCCAAGGAAGATAAAGCACTGGCGATGGATTATTAAATAGGATCACACCAACAATTCTACCAGGTTCCCTTGGCAAAGGAAGCCATTAAGTATTGCGGTGTTATGACAACTTCCAGAGGCATAAAAAAATGAAATTTAATAATTCCTTGATGATGACTATAATGCTAACTTAAAGCGTTCGGGAAAAAACTATTAACTATCAGTGTTGATATGGCAGAATTTCCAAGATAAGCTCGCTTTGATTAATTTGATAACACTTAAAAGCATCAGGATGACGAGTAGTTGCCTTATTTAATTGTCTAAATATTTTATTTTGATATATATATATATATATATATATATATATATATATATATATATATATATATATATAAAGAATTAAAACAAAGCATTCATTTTTATTTGCAGGGAATTATGAATCAATGTTATTTTAAAAAAATAATAAAATAGGAGAGGGAGGAAAATGAAGAGGAAATAATAACGATATAGTTAATTTAATACGTTGGACTTTAATTGACCATCCTCATCCTTTCGAATTAACCCTGCAAAGGAGAGCAACTGAATTGTCTGACCGATTTCATCTGAGCAGACGTTGATTTGAAACCCACTGTGTTGTTGCTACTGCTGCTGCTGCTGTTGCTTTGTTATTTCAGACTTCCGGTTCTGTTTCTCCTGTATCCAATGTACGAATTTATTTTCATCATCCTTTTTCTGTTCCGACGGACCACTAGCATACTGAAATGTAATTGTATTTGCGTAAGCCGATTTATACGTTTATAATATACATACATTTATATATATATATATATATATATATATATATATATATATATATATATGAGAGAGAGAGGGATGTGTATATATATATGTATGTCATAAAAATGACGAGAAAATCTGTTAATGTTAGAAAGGTTTATTTATTCAATATAGGGTTTTGCTATATTATAGGAATTCTTAAGATACGCGAAAGCCAGGAGAAAAATGATGCTTATACTTTTGAAAAAAGTATAAAAAGTTATATATATATATATATATATATATATATATATATATATATATATATATATATATATATATATATATAAGTTAAGTATGTGTATATATTTTTATACATGTATATATAAGATTTACTCGTGAATTAAGAATAACAGCTAAGCATAAGGGATGCAAATATGGGCTATATTTAGTTTCATTTAGTTTATGTAAAGACGGGAAAACGGTAATTGAAGCTCTTCCAGAATGCGTCAGATTTCTGTGAAATTTTATAATATATATTAGACATCAATTAATAAATATTCTCCAAATTTCAGGGTTTCTTTTTAATATTTTAAATAGTTTTTAGGGGGCATACTATGGGTAATATCTTATTTGAAATATTTCAGATTTGCATTAAATTTAGGTCTTTAAATTCCGTAGGGTACTAGACGTCTCGAAAATAGCGTCCGCTCACTTTGACACCAAACTCACCAGTGACATGAGCCTCTCGATTATCTGCCACGTCAACTCCCTCCCATGAAACCAGTACATCACCAAGGACCACCTCGCAAAATGTGCAACATGTATGTGTAATTAAACAACAGTAGCTTCTGGGAAAACATTGGAAAATACCAGATAACAAATAAAGAAGCAGCCTATCTGTAAGTATTGTTAACCCTGAAGACCTATGCAGATATGAATCACGTCAGCAACGTCAATTTTTTTCTCCAATTTTTAATCGTATAAACATACATTAAATGTTGAAGTGCTGTAATGTTTGCTGACGGGGCAAATTAATACCCTTTCTCCCAAGGTACCCTGACACATATCGTGCACCTGCTTGTTGGAGATAGTTGGTCGGGTCACCGACAATGCACGGTACACTGAAAACAAATACGTGCGTGTAGTTCCTCTAATAATTCGGAGTGTGCTCATATTTTATAACAAATAAAAATATTATATTGAATGTTTGAACTTATTTATTGGCTCATGTACTTAGCGTTTCTGTCAATGAGATCTAGAGGTAGAGGGTGTTGCTTAGGGTGAGTAAAAGGTATTAATAAATTTAAAAAATACTTATTATTTAAGAATTAAAAAAAGAATAGTCGTTCTACGTTTCGGCTTTCTTACATTTCAGGAACTTTTTTTTTTACTATTATGACGTCGTAATTATTCGCGTATCTACAATTGCTAAAAAAACTAATTTTAAATGGATGATGTTGTTATGTATACTTTGAAAATAGATCAGGTAGAAAAATACGCCCTTTGATGTTTAGTATTGTGGGTTTCAATAAAGATGTTAGAATCATAAACTTATTATAATGTTTAGGATTTATATCATACTTCTAATTGTTTTACTTTAATTCGCCTGAAATATGGTACGATGCCATTGGGATGTAAGGTGCAACTGTGACATTTGGGGGCATACCTACAGGGCACGCTAAATGGGAAGTTGAGCAGCAAGATGGGTGTTTACATTACATTTAGATTTCTGCATGTTGATAGAGTAAGGAAACAGGAAGCCGGGAGGGAATTCCAAAACCTAGCCGTTCAGGGAGTAAGCTATTAGAGTAGAAAGCTTTCCAGCATCTGGGGACCTCTACAGTGAAGGGGTGTGATTTTGCTGATTGTTGAGTTAGTCGTCTGTATTTATGTCGAGGAGGCTTCAGTGCAGCAAGTTCGAATGAGCACATTCTATTGGAGTACATGCAAAATAAGCACAGGGATGCAACATTGCAACAATAGAACAGGGCCTGGAGTTTAGTAGATAGTCTGGACCTATTACATTAGAACTTCTCTTTTGGACCCTGTCTTAGAGGGAAAAGCTAGTGGTTGGTACACTAGCCAAGATGTGCCAACATTACTCTATTTAACATGTCTTTTAGTTTACTATCGTTTTTACTTCAAATTATGTTGGTTAATTGTTCTATATGTTCAAGTTATATAGATTATTTCCACATTTACTACACGCTTTTGATGTGTCCATAATTTTTATTTTAAATTATATTTTTAATCGTTTGAGAAGTGTTTGGTTGACACGACACAACAATCTGTTATATCCTTAAGACAGCCTTATTGTAGCGAAATATCGACGAAATAAAACAATAAAGAAATGTTGGTACTGTTCCAGATGACGCGCCTAATTTCCGTGACTTCGTGTCGACAACGATCGGGCATGTCGCGGAAGCGCCCGAGTGCTGACGGAATAATATTATGCTTTTCTTTCTTTTAACTTATAAAGACATTGACAAAATTGTACCCCCCTCTAAAAAAACATTATTTTCAGAAAAGAAAAAAATGTCAATCTATGTATTTTTTTGTTGAATTTATCCGTCTTATATTAGCGTCTGCCAGTGTTACAGTTAGAGCTTGGCAGTTGGAATGCAGGGCTTGGCTTACGCTAAGAACGGGAGCCCGAACCCTTAACCCTACCCCCTAACCCTAACCCCTAAACCCTAACCCTGAACCTAAACCTAAACCTAAACCTAAACCTAACCCATTTTATTTTTTTTTATTTTTTTGTTAGCAAGAAGAAAAAAAACTGTGAAACAAATGAAAAAAAAACATTGACAAAATCTCCCTCCACCCCCTGGCAAAAAAATGTTTTCTACACATTTGATTGAAAATGCCCCCCACACACACCACACCCTACAGTTTGTTCGGTTTTTATCTTTTTATCTTTGTATTTTTTCTTTGAATTTATCTGTCCTATATGATCGCCTGCAAACCTTCCATTAACGCTTGGCGTTTTCGTCTCGGCAACTCTCGGGCGCTTCCGCGACCTGCCCGATCGCTGTCGACGCGAAGTCACGGAAATTAGGCGCGTCATCTGGAACAGTACTGAAATGTTAACGATTGAAATAATGTTTTATTCTTTTTTAATGATATATATTTGTGTGCATGTGAGGTTGTATAAGTGTGCGTATGTGTAAAATGCAAATGCGTTTATGTGAGTCACCTTCTACATCAACCCTAACCTGCCTTCTTCTGTCATTCATAGACAAGAAAGTATCAACTAGCAACACCGGACGTCTTTTCCCGATTTGTACCGATGACTTCAGTTCAGACAAAGTTGCTCTGATAACCGAACGATGTTTACAGGCACACTGTCTCGAAATTCTCCTTAATTCAATTTTTTTAATCTACTCAATATATCAAGTGTAGTATCTGTTCCGATGGATACTGCACCCCATAGACTCGTATTGTCTTGGCCTTCGGGGCTTGATTTACGCCGGTCTATGGGTCTGTCCTGTGCAGTTCTAGGAGGTCCACCCTCACAGGCTTCGCCTCCCCTCTTTAGGGAGGAGTAAGTTTATTGCTTACTGCCTGAGGCGCCCCTACCGGGGAATGCCGATGGGGCTGCCCAGGCAATTTTTAAATCCCACTTTCCCGACCCGACTTTGGGTCACATCTTACTTGTGGGAGTAAGATAAAAACTGGCCTTGTGCCTAACTCCTGGAGAGGAGTAAATCAATATTCAATATATCTAATCTCTTAATTCCTACGGGGAGGCATGAATCATTGTATATAATCATTTTTCATCTAAAATTTTCTTGTGATAAATATTAAAGAAAAATATAACAAAAATCAATAGACAACTTCAAAAAGCGAATATATGTGTTTTTAACGCATCTGCTTTTATTAACAAGACTATAAAAAGTGCAGAGATGATATATGCCACATGCTGACCTTCTTGGCGGTCGCCATGTATTGCGTCGTTTGTCTGTCAGGGTAAGTGAAAATGGTGTGAACGCGATGAGTAAGACTGTCGCCTTATAAATATGATTTATTTTAACATAAATCGTTGTAACCGTTCAGTAATTGCTTCATAATACTATAAAACATTTCACTAATTTAGTTTTTATGAAGCCTCACAAGAAACGTAGGCACCCGTGTAACCGCTTCGTTGCTTTGTCTACCATTAACTATCCGACTTCAAACATTCTCTCTGACTATTTCACGTGAACCTCTTCAGCTAATCAAAATTTAGTATTTATTTACTAGACAAATCTAGCGCAAGTTATTGCGCTTGTCAGTGAATTGAATAGATATTTATATATGAAATTGAATATATATCTACTTATAAATTATATATATATATATAATAAAGAGAATATGTTTCATCAAATATTTAGAAACCCTGCACAACGCAAATTATTTGTTTTTAAAATAAATTATTTATTTACCCTAAAAACATTTTTCTTTTTTGAACTGGAGTACTTTCGGTAATATATACCATCTTCAGAAGAATCAGCATATTTTTTTCTTCTTTTTCTTCATTTTTTTTTTCTTCCTGACTGCGACAAACTTATCGCAGTCAGGTTGAAGTTCGTCTTGATTTCATGGACGAAAATGTTGATATGGCTGTGTGCATCACGTGGTTAAATATTCTCTTTATTATTGCCATTCCGCCAACGTTTCCAATGTGTTACTTTTCAAAATACCTTTCCCACATAACCACGTACGGATAATTCATTTACGTAATAGTTGAACAATAAAAATAAAACTCTATATTCAGCTTCATGTTACTTGTCATAATAAAAAAAAATTGTAAATAAAGGTGATTTATAAAATTGAAATTTTTCAAATGCCTCGTGAAATTTTATACTTTTAGAACTTTAACTGATGACAAAGAAAGAAAATTAACATAAATGTATACTATCTTTTTGATTCTTTGTCTGCTTATCTGTCCCTCTCCCCTCCCTCTCTCTCTCTCTTTTCTTGAGAATGTAATTGATAAATAACACTATACCAAACACGACTCTTCTCAAGAAAACTTCTGCGAGCAATCCAACAATAGCATCCATTGTGTATTAGACGGTGTTACAATAATATTGTAACGTTCGCGTTCGATATCCATAAACAGCTAAGACGGCGCTGTGCTATAGTGTAACACAATTAAAAGTAAAACACTACTTTGCTAAACTAAGATTTTTTGAGGGATCCGATGATAGAAATAGTTATTCAATCCAAGCGATTACTTTTGAGGAATTTGCGATTAAAATCTACAAAAAAGTAATGGGGTAAAAATCGGGTTCCTCTTTTGCAGTAATATATTATAACCTTTTAAAAATATGTACTGTTTACATATTTGGGTTCGTCGTTCTGGCTAACATATATTTATGCTGTTGGTGAGTTATTTCATTGATGTGATAAATGAGAGCGTAAATATAATAATTAACATTCTTCTTAATGAATTTTAAACTTATAGACGATTCTGAGGAATTTGACATGTTGTGTTGTTATATGATAATATGCATGAGATATGCATACATTTAAAGCTGATTTTGGCGTATTTTACAGCCGATCAAAAGTTGGCGAAGTAAGTTAGCAAAACCTATATCTGTAAATTCTCCTCCGATTCTTACCAATTTCTGCGAAGATAAAATGGTAAAAATTCTTCGAAATTCGTACAAAACTGCCTAGGTAATATAAACAAATTTAGATTTTTATTCATACCTTTAATTAACATCTATTTCTAATGGAGATTTGGTATCTGTCTGTCTGAAGACAATACTATACTATTACTTCTATTAATTGTACTAATATACTATCTTTTAATGCTCAATTCAAGTGTGTAGTGTAGTATCTGTTCTGTTGACATACCTTCCTTCCAGGCATTACCTCCTTCGTTAGGCCGTAGTGTAGGATCTGTTCTGGTGTGATGGGATCATCCTGTTAAGCACTGTCTCCTCCTTTACAAGTATAATTTCGTTCATCACGATACAACCCTCTCAGACTAACAAAAATATACAAGAGGGAACATATATTTCTTAGTATTAATTAATGTATTAATGTAATCGATGTTGATATTTTTAACACTTTTTTTTTTGTTTTTGTTTGATTAACTTTTGTTATTTAGTATAAAGCTTTCACTCTTCAGCCTTAACGGGTTAGGGGTTTGGGGTTAGGGTTAGGGTTAGGGTTTTGCTCAACTGAGTGTCATCTTATTTTTGTTTACGTTTTCCTTTCATCTGTTACATCTTTTTCTCGTGGCTATTCTTTCGTGAGGGTGGAGTTATAAGTGACTCAACTGTTATTGACGCGCTCAATGTGTTCAGTAATCTATGTTCAAATCCAGTTCAAGCTAATACGTTCACTTACGAACTAATATATCCGGGAAAGGTATGACTCCACAATTTCCCACTATGGGTAAAATAGCAGTTTACGGTCAATGAATCGTTTATAAAAGGTATTGTATTTCGCGATGAAATAATCATAAAGATTGGATTTGCCGTACAAGAAAGGCAAGCTAAATATTAGGTTATTTTATACGACAGTGAGTTTAGGAGCACAAACAAACCATATTATTTGACCATACCTTTTAACTTAAATGCAGATCAGTAATGTCTTTGTATTAGGTAGTTCAAGGTCTTAGAATTGTTTTCTAATTTAAAGTAGTAAACACAAGTGAGCAATTTTGATCAATAAGTAATCGATATTTAGAACTGACATTCGTGAGACACTGTTATTCCTTAACTCTTTACATAGCCGCATAGAAAGTAATATATGGCTTGAATTAAAGGTACAAGTCAAAGTATGATGATTCTTTTGTACAAAGAAAAAACATTAATTTTATCATCACGCTTCACTCGCGGATCAAAGAATCAAACATCA
This sequence comes from Sepiola atlantica, assembly GCA_963556195.1. Classification (NCBI taxonomy): domain Eukaryota; kingdom Metazoa; phylum Mollusca; class Cephalopoda; order Sepiida; family Sepiolidae; genus Sepiola; species Sepiola atlantica. The sequence continues at coordinate 63,175,924 of OY744539.1, read as the reverse complement.
AAGAAGCGAATATCAAAGAAGCGAATATTTATATGGATTTTTGTATTCTTGTTTGTTTTTGCATTTCTTTGTTTTACAAAATATCTGGGTGCTTCGTGACATTCAATCTCAGGTAAAAATGTGACTAACCCACCAAAATCTGGCATTTGGAGGTTCAATCCTTACTACAGGCGAAAATAACTAAGAATAACATAGAGTTAAAGTCCTATTTGATCATAGCTGACAGAATGAGAACAATCTACCACGAGAATTAAATAAAAGGGTTGAGTTTCAGATTCAATACATATTTCCAAGTTTGTCGAGAATGTTCCCAAGTTGGAGAACATGCACCTAAAATGATGTCAAACATATCGGCCGAAACGTGAATATAATAACCTAGATGTGAATCGTCGTCTAAATAATACAAATTAAACAAACTACTGTTCGTCGTCCCTAAAACTTAGAATAATAGTTGTGTACATAATAACTAGTCTTCAATGACATAAAATTAGAATCCTATTCACATATTTGGCGGAGATTGTTATGTCAAGAAGCGTAATATACTGAGGTGGGTAAGTTAGCTAGTTTTGAATGACAGTTCATAGTTTTGGGGGCTTAACTGAGAATCTTTCACGGACATTTAGTCTGGCAGGGTCAGATGTCAAACAGCTGATTATGGGGATGAGAAAAATAGAAAAGAAACCGCATATTAAATAATCTTATCAAAGAAGAAGAGATTGGATAACAGACAAATATGGACATTTGGATCTTAACAATTAAAAATATCTCCCTTTCTCTCTCTTGCTCTCTTTCTTTTACTCTCTAGCTATCTATCTCTCTCCTCAACATTACTGTATGTGAGACCCTAAATAAACGACAATCTGTTAAAATATTAAAAGAATCGAATTGGTCTTATTGACTTCACTCGGCTAGAAAGAGTTGTTGCTGTGAGTTTAATTTCAGTTTTATATGTTTGATCCTCAACCATCAATCTCGATTAGATTATAACATGATTAGATGATAACACGATGGATAATCAAGGATCAGATGGGAAGACATCTTGGTATGGAGGTTCAGAGTTAATAAGGACCACGCTGGTATATATTAGAAGCAGAAAAATAAATTGCGTTCATTTATTACCTAGCCAAGAAAAGTATGTTTTCGGTCGAGTTGTTAATCATGTAATTTTGTTGTATTTGTGTACAACTTAGCTTACATTTCGCTTGATCAAATCGTCACCAAACTTTGTCAAACTGGTCTAACGTAGAACTGATTTAAGTTTGGGATATTTAGACTAAGATCAAGGTCAAAGTCACAGAAAAGGTAAAAGTCAAATGTCTGCCTATTACTCCGGTGTTATTCATTGTAAAGACTTGCCTCTCGGACCATATGGTAGCCAATGAAGTCCCGCATCTAATATTTTGACGGAATTTTAACTTCCAACATTTCCAAATTTGATGTATATATCTGATGCTGTATGGTAACAGTACCAACAAGAAAACTGTCCACCTGGTCAGATAAATAGTCTTCGAGTTATCAATGTTTTCTTTGGCATAACTTCGGGAATAATCATACAGAATGGAGACGAAAGTCCCAGATAATACTTTGACCCATCCTTACGTTGTCAGGCAGAGGTATGCAGTCTCACGACTGATTTATGTTTTTCAAAAATATTTTTCCTTTTCTTTTTCTTATTTTGTATGTACGTCTCTTTTTCCTAGCCTTTATTTTTTTTAAATTTATCTACCTCCCACAAGGTAAGATGTGAGACAAGGTCGGGAAAGTGGGATTAGATAAGCCAGCGCTCGAGAGATGAGCACTCTGGCTATTTAAAAATTGCCTGGGCAGCCCCGTCGGCATTCCCCGGTAGGGGCGCCTCAGACAGTAAGCAATAAACTTACTCCTCCATGAAGAGGGGAAGCAAAGCCTGGGAGTGTGGACCTCCTAGAACTGCACAGGACAGACCCATAGACCGGCGTAAATCAAGCCCCGAAGGCCAAGACAATACCAGTCTATGGGGTGCAGTATCCATCGGAACAGATACTACACTTTGATCTTAGCCAAATGGCCAAATTTATTTCCTTCCATTTCCCCGTTTCTCTTCTTTCGCTCAGAATTATCTCCCCTTATTCTATAGCCGTCTCTAATGTGGATGATGGTTCTAAAATAGTTCAAATAAAAGATGACTTTTCTGTTAATTTCACAGGATCATAAATGGCGGACACTCGACCGACGGACACTAGTCTGTCTTTCATAATAACTTCTCATCCCGTGATGAACTTTTAAACATGACTCGGTTTAGATTGCTGTTAAATTTAATGAAATAAAAACCGAAAACAATAGAAACGGATGAATAAAAAGGTGAACGTAATTAAAAATGAATTCTTCGAATTGCAATCATCGCTATCTTTTGTTTGATGTTTCGTGCTGCGGTTTGAATGTGACTAAAATAAACATTCTTTCCTTTTTTGTAATATCAACGAATTGAAGTGAAAATGGAAATTGAGTGTAAATGTGTGAGTGGGTGTGTGTTACTGATGGCCATCTCTCCTTTTCTCTTTCTCTTCCCTCTTTCTTTCTCTCTTTTTTTCTCCCTTCCCCCTCACTCCCCTCCACATCCGCTCGTTCATACTTGTTATTTCCTTTATGTCTTTAAATAAAGCGAATATGTTTATATGTCTGTCAGTCTGCAGCAAATGCTGATAAGACGGGCGTAAACTGTGGTGGATACCACTTTGGTTGGGCCTATGATGTGGATGATAGTCAAGTGATGTGTGGGTGTCTTACGTAACGAAAGTGACATCCATTTCGGCTAAGATGAAATGAGCTCCTAAGCAATTCATTTCACTATATAAATATATATATATATATATATATATAAAATATGTGTTGTTGTTTATTATCTATGTACGTATACGTTTCGTCCCTTTTCAATCAGGACTCATCAGCATAGAGATATGACTATTCACTACCGGTCGTACGATTCGAAACCCTGGATTACAAGTATTTTTCAACTTACATCCAACGTCGTTAACCGCGCGCCCAATATTTGAATAGCCGATAAACAATGATAATTTAACACATATAAAAGCGGCTTGATGTTGCGGCATTCTACTTCTATTAACAGAGGAATGATGCATATAAAGCAAGTGACGTCATGCTGTGTTTGTACTACCATTTAGAGTGCTCTACTTATTTTACGAGGAGCGACAAATATAAAATATTTGTTGTTGTTTATTATCTATGTACGTATACGTTTCGTCCCTTTTCAATCAGGACTCATCAGCATATATATATATATATATATATATATATATATATATATATATATACAGGGTGGCGCAAAAGTGGCGCATTGGTTTGTTTAGGTGATAGAAACTACAACATTTAAAGTAATTTACTAGGCTTTTCTGATGAAGAATACATTTACTTGGTAATTTTGTTGCAGTCGTTTTTAAAAATAATATCCTTTAAATGGCCACCATTTTCGGCCTCACAAAGACGGGCTCTAGTTAGGGCATTTTCCATTACACTCCTTAGAATAACTGGCTCTAGTTCTTTGAAGTAACCTTCTGGACATTCCAATCTGGGTATCTCGTCTTCGAGTTGAGGTGTCTGGATTTTCAGCAATGCTATCCTCAACGAGTGCTACATTTTACGCTGTCGGTACTGAACGTGGTCTGCCAGATCGTGGAAGATCACTGACTGAACCCTGCTGCTGAAACCGGGCCACAAGACGATCAATTGTGGTCTGACTCTTTGGGTAAAGATTATTGAACGATGGTTTCCGAAGTAAAGTTCAATAATTTTGGTTCGTTGTTCGGTGCTATATTTTTCCATGATAAATTATCAATGATTATATCTGTAATATTCTGAAAAATAAGGAGAAAATTTGATTAAATCTTAAAGTTGTTACTGATTCAAACTAATGCGTGACTTTTGCACCACCCTGTATATATATATATATATATATATATATATATATATATATATATATATATATATATATATATATATATATATATATATATTCTGAAACAATATAACTCAGATAACTTGGGTTAATATATTTCATTTTGATCAAAGAGCGAAAATTTGCGCCTAACATCCATCAAAAATAAAATACAACGTTTTCCATTTATTTCGTTTATTTTTTATTTTAATATTTTTAAAAATGTTTTAAAACAAGAGAATAGAAAGTGTTATATGGCATGAGAATATTCATTCATTCCCGGAAATCGAGAATTTTAACTATAAATGTACCGAAAATAATTTAAATAAATGTCACTGCTTCCCACCAAATCCATGTTTGGCATAAGACTACCAAAATTGAATATTATAAAATGTAAAAAATTAGAATAAAAAATAATTTTACATTATAGCCTCTGACAGAAGGCTCCATGTTAAATCCTAGGCAACGCCGGATCTTTCGACTTGGGTCATCAAACGACTCCAGATGCCGTTTAATATATATATATATATATATATTGGTACAGAAAAATAATGACAACATTCGTACCGTCGGTTTCAAGCACAGAAGAACTAAGCCATCCGGCTCTCTTCAGCTTCTGTTGTCATCTGTGCTTAAAACCGACGGTACGAATGTTGCACTATTTTTTTGTACCAAAATAAATAAATATTACGCTCTTAATATTTAATTTTTAACTTTAATTGTCAATTAATCGAGCACTCTGCTGGGATGTTTCCTGCTATATTACAAAGAAGTTATATATATATATATATATATATATATATATATATATATATATATATATATATATATTTATAATTATTATATAATAATTTATAAATAACTATTAATTTTAAATTGACTCATATACACATGTGTTTCATGCCAAACATGCAACCATCAGTATGGAAGTTGACAATCCCTACCGGTCGCTCGATTCGAACCCAAATACGAAATTAACTGTTGATTAAGTAGTCGGAGCGCTAATCGTTGCGGCCTACACACATTGCCGTGGAAATGTAGAGTAGATTAACATGTAAATGCCAAATTCAGCGGGCATATCAGCAAGCGTTAAAACAGAATCAATAGACGGCGACTAGAGCATTCCATTACACTTTAAATGACTGCGTGTCGTCCACCTACTTAATTGGCTCTAACTTAATGAGAGCTTCTAACACTTATTTAAAAATCAATATTATTTTTAAATTGACCAATATACACATGTGTTTCATGCCAAACCTGCAATCAACAGTATGATACGAAATTCATTTTTGACTCAGTGGCTGGAGCTCTAATTGTTGCGGCCAACACATATTGCCGTGTAAATGTCGAGTAGATTAACATCCAAATGCCAAATTGAGAAGGCATATCAGCAAAAACAGTTTTTCATGGTAAACAACTGATGATCCCTTAACATAGTGTTAGAAACAAACTTATATAATAACTGTAAAAAATAAATTGACTTACATGAGTGATTCTCCACTGAAAGACTTGGGACTATAAGTTTTTTTGTTTTTTTTAATATAGTTTTAATGGTTGAGAAACTTCCAAGACTATATATATATATATATATATATATATATATATATATATATATATATATATATATATATATATACTAGTAAAACTTTCCCGTCTTCAGGACAGCAATTAATTTGGAGGGGGACGTATAATAATAAAAAGTTTTACTCAGAGTATTCGATAATTTAAACAAAAACTTTGGTAAATTTGTAAATTAAAACCCTCAGCTAAACTACTCACTATCTCTAAAAGAACGAAATTTATTTTTATGGGGCATTCTAATTTATTAAACCTGTTAACTAATATATTGTTTAACACTAACTCTAAGTCCGACTGGCAAGGTCGTGAAACCACACGTAATTACCTAAAAATGTAGACCCCCCAACACAAAAAAACAAATAACGCACAGAATTTAGTTCCACAAAATGTATATGCGAATCTGATCCTGCTACTCTAAAGCCTAAGTAATATTGTAGTTCTTCTTTCCGCCAGGTTTTTGATAGAGTATTCGCACGTATTGCCTAAAAGGTAAAATCACATAGGGGTGCGGAGGGAGTTAATTAACAATAATCTACAAACTTTTAATATCTTGATGTATGCTTTAACAATAACGTATGTAATTAGTAAGCTAAGTAAGTAAGAAGTTATATATTTAACTTTCACGGGAAAGGTAAACACAACTTAAAATAAAAATAAAAAGAATGACGTATTGTTAAATATATAGAAAGAGTGTGTCAAAAAGTAAAATATAGGTCAATTTGTAGGTTTACACTCTCCGCTTACCCACCCCCACAAAACTGAGAAGAAAGAAAAAACAGTTAGGATAAATTAGATTTCTGACACTCAAAACATGCAAATAAAAAAGGACAGATTCGGATTGACACCAAATGCTTTCACTTCCTGTTACTGGCGCATGCACATTGAACCTATAAGCAGACAGATAATGCTACAAAACTGTTTTATTAAAACTCATCTGCGTTGTTGTTTTTTTCATATTTATTTTAAGAAAAAGTGAATTAGAATTTTTATAAATAAATTATAGAACTTATTAACTATTTTAAGAAATATTACTGAATTAAAATTTATATATGCCCACACAACTTTTAGGATGTACTAGCTCTGAACGAAAAAATCAAAATGGCGTATTAGTGGGTTCACCCACGTGTAAGTTCGCTCTTTTCTTTGATTTTTGTTTGGTTTCACCCAAGAATGAACCACTGTATACTGTACGGTTTTTTCAAGACACTTTAATCCAAGAACTTTTTACTCTTTGTGAATTTTTCTGATGATTTTGTAATATTGCAGAAACGATATTAACATAAAAATGTTGTTTGGCACAAAACAAATGAAACGGACCGTAAAAATATATCTCACAGAAATGTTATGCTTTCTGGAACTGTGAAAAAATAAAAGTAAAATAAAAACACGGTTATTGGAATATAATATGAACCTGGCTTGTATATATATATATATATATATATATATATATATATATATATATATATATATATATATATATATATGTGTGTGTGTGTGTGTGTGTGTGTGTGTGTATAATATAAATGTAAACATGCATAGACACGTGTTTCGTCGTATGAAGACTCATCAGTGTCTCGTTATTCAACTAACGCACTAATTTCGCGGCACAAATCCGGACTCTTATCACCACTGACGAAAAAAGTCCCAGAACTAACTGTCTCTGCCGACTTGTACTGTAGGATACACGTTTCTTTATTTAGTTAACCTAAACGATTTTATTAGAGGATTTACTTCCTTTCGAGGACAATTTTCGTATATTAGCTTAGGTAGAAACCGACATTTTCCGACATGAGAATTCTCTAAAAACCGACCTTGTGTCTAATCTGACTTGTTTGTAACTTTTTTTAAGCATTAAAAATGTATTTTTATAAATATCTAAAGTCTGTTATTAATGCAGAGAAATCCATCTTCCTCAAAAGGGGCCACTTTTCCGACAAAAATACAAATTGCCTCAGTCTAGAACTATTTCTTCTACATTGGCCGAGGACAGGAAAGATATTGACGAACCTAAACAGAATAGTTTTACTTAAAAAACGGTAAATGTTATTTTGTTGTTCATACATTTTGCTTACGTAAAAAATTGTAAACTTTTTCTTTTTAATCTCTAAAGTTTACAAAATTTCAACGAATATTTTTGAGTAAAAACATACGCTCACCTTAACCCTAACTCTATATTAAAAACCGACCTTGTGCTCAACTTCTACCTCGTAGTGCAACAAGTAAATAGGGGCACGATCTCTGGAATGTTTTTCAAAAATATATTTGGTGCCTTTTTCTTTAAATAAATACGAAAAACTAAACCACGCAGAATATTTTTCATTAGAAATTATAATTATAATTATAATTTTTTTAAAGTGCTTGATACAAAGTACATATTTTATAAATAGAATTATATAAATATTAGAAACAGTCTACGCAGACAAACCTACGTTTCAACGTTAACCCGTCGCTTCGGGACTATAAAGTGAGTTAAGAAATTAACATTGAAATTATCAAAAACACAGACAGAACAAAATCGGCAAGCCGAAAATTAACCTCATTAAACATGTCATTTATTCTTCCTACGAGAAATTTGTTGGGGTAAGTGGGAGGGTTGTCTAATCGTAGGAAACATAAATTACATGTTTTATGAGGTTAATTTTCAGCTAGCAGATTGTGTTCTACTTCATTTCGACTGAATAATTTCAATTTCAATTTCAATTTCAGATCTCACTTTATAGTCCCGACGAGACGTGATAATGTCGAAACGTTTGTTGATCAGCGTAGACCGTTTCTGATGTTTATATATATATAATCGCCGCTTATAAATGTATTTAAACTACCACAGTTTATCAGCTGTTCGGATATTGGCCGCGAGGTTTAAGACGTTGGATTGAAGTTGAAAAATATTTATAATCCAGGGTTTCGAACAGAGTGACCGGTAGTGAATAGTCATACTTCTACGCTGAAGAGTCTTGATTGAAAAGAGATGAAACGTATACGTCCGTAGATAATAAACAACAACAAATATTTTTCATATTTGTCGCTCCTTAATAATTAGTAGAGCACTTTAGTGGCAGTGCAAATACAGCGTGACGTCATTTGCTTTATAATGCATCATTCCTTAATATAAGTAGAATGCCTGTCTCGCTCATCGCCGCTTATAAATGTATTTAAACTACCACAGTTTATCAGCTGTTCGGATATTGGCCGCGATGGTTTAAGACGTTGGATTGAAGTTGAAAAATACTTATAATCCAGGGTTTCGAACCGAGTGACCGGTAGTGAATAATCATACTTCTACGCTGAAGAGTCTTGATTGAAAAGAGACGAAACGTATACGTCCGTAGATAATAAACAACAACAAATATTTTTCATATATATATATATATATATATATATATATATATATATCGTTGAAAGGACTCAAGCCTCGGAGGTATGACTACATCTTTTCCCAATGGAATGTAGGTTATCAACAATATTTTAATCTCCTCGAACTATAACATATCTCCTCCGACTTATCCAGGAAATATCCTCGATCATCGAAACACAGATTCTGTTTGCTTCGATTTTCTCAAAACACGTCCTAAACGGCCGGACTCTAATTACAATATTTCCGGGAATACTCTACCCTCCCACATCTAATGTCATTCCAGTTTAAGTTTTTAGTTTGAATGCGGAATTATTATAGGAGCACAATGGGAAATAAATAATATTTATATCATGTACAGCTGGTTCTCTCTACCTTACACACCAGTGAAATTAATAAGAATCGTTTTCTCCTCCCTCATATCTCATATGTATTCATGCACTTATGTGTGCAGTGCTGTTGGTAAGATCCGAACTAAACTCCTATTTGATTACATCCCCTATTTTCTGGTCACCCTGCCTCTTTCCCTATGATAATCTTTTTATAAGGTGTTTTTTTCCCCCTAAAAATTATCTTTGTCCATATCTTTCCCCTGTACTATTCCTCCTCCCCTCTTGTCCTTCATCCTCTTGCAGGATGTTTTCATGAAAAACCTTTATAAAAGGAGCCTTGATAATATTCAACCTTTGTTTTCTAAACTTATTTTTGTTTCTATTTTATTTTTATTTTTTATGTTGTTTGTAATTCCTACTTTTATTTTATTCATTTTTATTTTATTTTAATTTCAATTATTTATTTTTTATTTTTATCTTATATTTTTATTTTGTATTTTTAATTTTTATTTTTATTTTTTATTTTTATTTTCTATTTTATTAGTTTACTATTTTATTCTTTATATTTTTATATGTTTATTTTAATTCTATTGTTTTATCTTTTTATTTTTTATTTATTATATTTTATATTTTATTTTTTATTTTATTTTTATTTTTATTTCATGATGTTTATTTAATTTTATTATTATTTTTATTATTATTATTATTTTATTTTTCTATTTTTTTAATTTTATTTTTGTAACTTATTCTTTTTTCTAATATTTGTCTCTTTGGCTCTTTCTGTCAATAGATGTTTTTCTACGACGAGCTTTTTAATTTTCTCTTTGATTTTCTGTAAGACGTGGTGCTAAAGGTGCTGATGAAGTGACGTTTTTGGATTAGCTTTATTAATTTATTAAATAAAATAGAAATAAAGTATTTCCAAAATGTTTTGGAAACGATCGTACGCCATACTAGACTTGATGTTCCAATTCTTGGAACAATTGTAATGTTTTAATTCATTGAATCTTTTTATATATATATATATATATATATATATATATATATATATATATATATATATATATGCATATATATATATACATATATACATATATACATATATTGTCAAACCTATAGGGGGCATCTCGTGTCAACCAAAATGCTCTAGAGCAGAATATGCGTTTCATTAACATACTAATGCTAAAGCGTTTTATTAACATACTATACACCTAAAAGGCTATTTCAGGTACCTAGGTTTCACGTTCCTGTATTCGCTGGAGATCTTATAATAAACGCCAGCTAATGGAACAACCAGGGCGTTCGTTAGCCACTCGTAGACGCAATTCTCAAAGATAATCTGAGAGAGTACAGATGAAATTCTGCATCTGTACACTCTCAGATAGTTTTTTCCAGAACTGCGTCTATGAGTGGCTGACGAACGCCATGGTTGTGTCGTTAGTGTAGGTTTATTATAAGATTTCCGGCGAATCCAGAGATGTGAAACCTAGGTACTTGAAATAGCCTTTTAGGTGTATAGAATGTAAACGAAAAACTATGCATATAGTGTGTGTAATCATTCATTTTGTATTTCTACGTTTGAAAACAAAGCTTAAATTTGTATACTATTTGATTGTACATTGTATTCATTTGTAGGAAAATAACGCGTATCTGCCTCCATACTATACGCACCTGTATGACGGGCAAGACAACCTACAATGATAGATGATCTGAAATATTCCACCAAGAACAAAAGAAAATGACTCTGAAGCATTTGCTAAAAAGGTAATTGAAATTAAATTCACTGTCGAAATGAGTGTATGTGATAACAGGTGAAACTGCATTGCTAAATTACGAATTTTATAAGACATTAGGGGAAAATGTCATTATACTCTATCAAGTTGGATGATGGGGAAAAGCAAAAATAAATGCAAAACGAGGAACTACCAAATAGATCAGGCAGAGTTACTTCCCTTGCCGCCTAGTGTCACGTGAGGCAAACAATCTTGTCTCTATTTCTTGAACGATCCATACAGACCCAATAATTGTTTATCGCAAACAAGACACTTTTACCGTACTGAGAACGGCAACCGATGATGGGCAGCTTTGGAGAAACACAAGGTGTGCAACATCAACTAATATGAAAGAAATAAGAAATCAAGATCAATGTGTAGTATCTGTTCCGATGGATACTACACCCTATAGACCGGTATCGTCTTGGCCTTCGGGTCTTGATTCCGCCCGTCTGTAGGATTGTCTTGTGCAGTTCTAGGAGGTCAACCCTCCCAGGCTTTGCCTTCCCTCTTTGGGGTGGAATAAGTTTATCGATTACTGCCTGAGGCGCCCCTACCGGGGAATGCTGACGGGGCTACCCAGACATTTTTTGTAAGCCAGAGTGCTCATCTTCTCGGGCGCTGGCTTTTCAGATCCCACTTTCCCGACCTTGTGTCACACCTTACCGCTGTGGGAGGCAGATACTCCCCCCCCCCTAAAAAAAAAATTAAAAAGATAGAAATCTGATAAAATGGATGACTTCGTGGGCAGTTACCATAATGAGTTACTCGGGTCACCCTTTGCTTAAAGAAACAGATAGAAATAGAGTGAGGTGGTTTATAAATCGATGGGCCGAAAGGTTAAACAATTAATGACGAAGTAAACGCGTGCAGACTCTAAAGATTATGACGTCATTTTAAATAGGTAAAAAATAAAAGAAGAATCAGTTATCCGAATGAAGGATTCTTATAGTAACGGTTAAATTATATATAGAAAATCAGTTCAAAAATAAAGAATAAATTGTCACAGAAAAGTAAAGGAGAAAAGTTAATTTAATGGTGGCAATTGGATTTTGAAAGCTATCATCGTTTAGAAGTTTTTACCAAGGAACAACGTGAGTAAATTATTGTTTTTTGTTGGTTTAAAATAATAATAGAACCATAATACTTGACAGTTGCCCTTACACTTTAATTGTATTCAAACTTGAAGTCGTTTTTTTATTCGGTAGTTTAGAATTATTTATGACCAAAAAATGTCACGATAGTAAACACATGTCAACTATTTCTCATTTATCTATTATATATGTGTGATGTCTCTGTCTCTCTTTCCGGGGATGCAAATAAAAACAAAACCCTATATCAATATCAAACACAACTCTTAGAGAGTAAAGTTTAACGAGGAATCAAATATTACTTTTATATTGCGAGGTTTTATAATATCGTTTGTCTCAAACATCCATGAACAGAAATAACGACGTTGTATTTTATTTTATTTTATTTTATTCTTATTTACAACTTGAAAATTTAAAAGTATAGACATTAAAGTATGAAATAGGAATATGCGGTTTAAAGTACGAAGAAGTAGTACATTCATTCCTGCCCGGGCAACGCTGAGATGTCTGCTGGTTTATAAAAAATACTATGATTAACAAACTCTGTAAAATACACATAAATGTTAGACTGGGTACTATTAATTCAGTTGACCTATAACTTATTGTATTTTATTTACCTCTTCTCAAGGAGGTTAGACACAAGGTCAAGTGTTGGTTTTGATGAAAGTGTTTCTGTGGAACGAACTAGATTTGAACCCAGGCCCTCACGGTGAAATATTGTCGATCACTGGCTTCATATTAAACACTACAAAAGAAATGGTAAGCCATCATTTGCTTTTCAATGTTTGTTTTAGTTCGTACACGAAACAAAACTGTACTGATGTAAATATTGAATATTTCAACGAATACTTGAGCGTTTTTCAGACACTTTCTATGGTTTTAAAGGCATGTACTTTGCACAAGTTGCTTTGGGACAAATAGAAGATTATACAACTGTACTAACCTTGTCGATATAGAATTTGAGAAGACTGAATGATGTGTTCAGCCTTAACAATTTGATACTGCAGTCACACTTCAATGCTTCCTTTGGTCCCATTTCCGTCTAAAGACATGATAAGCACACACTTCAAGAAAGATAACCGTCCCAGGATAAATAAAATGTATTCCTCGTAGTGAATAGTTTTTAACCAATTTTATGTCCCATCATGAAGATTAAAATCAAGATATAATGATACTAAACCACATGTTACATGATTTAGATTCTAGAAAATGCCTCAAATGTAAGACTGAAGCGTAAAGAGTCTTACAAAATTGAAATTCAGGGAAACTTGCTTAATTAGTGTCTTATGACTATGGATGAAATTCAGTGCAAATCTGATATATTTGAATGTTAAAATGGGAGGCTGTGCCCATATAATCTTTAAAGAACCCTTCAAAATACTCCAAAGAAATAGACATTTTTTAAATATTTATTAATTAATGTCTAATACCTCTTGTTAATATTTCGCAAGAATTGGATATATCTAGGTTTTCACGGAGGGCTTATGCAAAGGAGGTTAAAAAATAATTTGTTTTTAGACACCTGTCACTTAGCAGCTGTGTTCCAAAACTCATAATCATCGGCTAATTAGTTCAGACGTTAACATTGTTACTAAAAATGCACGACATATAAACATACCTAACCTTATATATATATATATATATTGGTATAGAAAAATTAGTACAACATTCGTACCGTCAGTTTCAAGCACAAAAGGACTTAGCCATCCGGCTCTCTTGAACTTCAGTTGGCATCTGTTTCGATTGTCCTTCTGTGCTTGAAACCGACGGTACGAATGTTGTACTAATTTTTCTGTACCAAAATAAATAAATATATATTACGCTCTTAATTTTTAACTTTAATTCTTAATTAATCGAGAACTCTGCTGGGATTTTTCCTGCTATATTACAAAGAAGTGATATATATATATATATATATATATATATATATATATATATATATATATATATTATCTCATCATATTTTGTGTGTATATATTTTCTTGCGTATTTATTTCAGACGTGCTGAATACATAATGGGAGCATAATATTTATATAGAAATAAAATTTAGCAAGCTACATTGAAGTCTCACAAGTTAAACAAGTAAATTATTGTGTAACAAACTTAAAACAGCAAGCAAGTAATCTTTCACGAGTGAAGCTAAAAAATGGAAAAGGTCGCTTTGCCATTTATTCAGCTGCACTCTTCAAAAGCCCACGCAACATTTGTATGAACCTTGAGATTAATTCTTAAGTTTCATGACTTCCCTATTTTATTTTAGATTATACAGTCGAATTAATGTTTTATATGCTTTATTTGTCATTTGCCATTATATATATATATATATATATATATATATATATATATATATATATATAAGTATGTAACGTATAGTTTTTAAATAAAGTACGTATGAAGTATGTATCGTATAGTATTTAAATAAATAATTTATATATATAGAGAGAGAGAGAGAGCGAGAGAGAGCGAGAGAGTAAGTTATGAAAATATATTGTGTCAATTAAGCTACACAGAGGCTTCCGCGTTTTATCCCTGGAGGTAATCGTCAAGCTAAAATGCATGGAGTAAGTGTTGCCAGGTGTTTTTATATACACGTCTAGCAAGTTAACCAATCAGATTCTTTGTTGTTCTCTTAGCCAATCGTTGGGCTTCTCACAAACAAAGGTTCTGTTGATTTTACTTCCTATTTCCTATTCTATTGTTCTGTTTTCTATAGGATGACTTACTCCTGCTTTTTTGTTATTCTCTTAGCCAATCGTTGGGCTTCTCACAAACAAAGGTTCGGTTTATTTTAATTCCTATTACCTATTCTATTGCTCATGTTTCTATATGGAGCCTATCTCTGTTTCTTTGTTGTCTCAATAGAATGGGTAACCTTATTTTTACACATGCTTGCTTGTATTTCAATTTTAGGTTTTATTTTTTAAGTTTAGTTTATTGATTGATTTATTTATTTATTGTGTATTGTTAACCTCAGATAAATGTTATTCTGTGCAGACAGTTGTTTGTTATTTCACTTCGACAGTTTAATAGGTTTTGGGGGTCTTTAAAGTTTAGGATTTTAAATTTCTCATTCTATCATAATCTATACCGGTCGTCTTAATTTCTACATGTATTGGTCTGTCGTATTATTTTTTATTCGATTATTAGTGAGTTTTCTTTGAGCTTCCAATAATGGTTTGCTAGTACTGTTGTAATTCTGCGTTCTTTGTTTTAAATGTGCTGTTGTGGTCGTAATATCTGGTTTTAAAATGTAGGTATCTTATACTCACGTAGTACTTCTTATTATTTGGTCTTTCTTTGGCAAATATTGTAGTTTGGTAAACAATACTTTTGCTTAAGCATTTAGAAGTCTCTGTGTAGCTTAATTTCCATAAATATATTTTCATAACTTACTACCTAGCTCTACTCACGTATCAAGCACTGTTGAAATAAATACTGAAAATTGATACATAAAAATGATATTTCCTTCGAACATTTTATGTGAATACATGAAATTATATATAGATATATATATGTATAAGTACGTATGAAGTATGTAACGTATAGTTTTTAAATAAATAATGTATATATATATATATATATATATATATATATATATATATATATATATATATATATATATATAAAGAAAGAGGCGAAATCCCTTCATAAAAATCATGTGTTAGATGCAAATATTTTTATTAAAATAAAAATAAGAATAAAAATATTTTGTTTTCTTTTTTATCTTGACTTTATTTATCTAATAATTTCGCCTGATAAACAGGCTTCGTCAAAGCTTTTTTTTTAGACAAATAAAAAGTATTAATCTTATTTTTTTTCGTAATAATCCTTCCTGGTCTTCTAGAAGTGACGTCCGATGTTGTTTGGACTAACAGTGTAAGTGTCTCTTTTAAATTGAACTTAAATCGCGCATGGTCGCTGATAGGTATAAATTTCGGAAAGTTCATTTTTAAGCATCTTTAAAATTTTAAACATAAAGATAGAGACGAAATGTCTTCATAAAAACCATGTGTTAGATGTAGATATTTTTATTAAAATCAAAGTAAAAAATCGAAATATTGTTTTTCTTCTTTTTCATCTTGACTTTTTTATCTTATAATGTCACTTCTTATGTTTAACATTTTAAAGATGCTTAAAAAAATGAACTTTCCCAAATGTATATATATATATATATATATATATATATATATAAGGTTAATACAAGAAAAGATATAAGAGGCAACTAATATCTTTAATTAGTGAACATCCGAATAAAAATGAAGCTCAATATACTGAATAGAGTATTAATAGCAATAGATAAAGTGAAAGAATAAAATTAGGTGCGGATCAAATTTTATTGCAATTCAAAGTTCAAGCAAAGTACTTTAAAGTCCTTAACTCATAAGTTTTCAAAGAAAATCTTCTCCTCAGAGGACCATTATCGCAATGACATTACTACAGGTAATAAAATTAAACCTTGAAAATATATTTAAAAATATATAAAATACATAAAAGTATATAAAACATCAAATATATCGGCCCAAAACACACTTTTTTGTTAAACTTATACTGTTCATCCAAGTCATAAAGTTTAAAACAGCTTCAAGAAAGATGTCAAAGAGGTTGATTAAAAAACAATCCAGGTGGTGAATGGTAGTCCAAACACGAAAAAGTTATCCAAGCGGGAATTTATTTTACTAACGATGCAGTAGATGACAGTGAGAAGTGTATTCAAGGTGTATGCAAATTAATAAAACGATAGAAAAAAACAGATCATATGTAAAGTTCAGAAACTCACTTGGTGTTTAATATTATAATGTCCAATTAAGGGTTCTTATGAGCTGATAGGAGTTGTGCAAACCATAACTTCCTGGTTAAATGCAAGCGCCGCCAAAGCCAATTCGAATAAAGTTAAGCTGACCTGATGTTTTCGGACATTATTTTCTTCCGGGTCCGATAAAGTTACTCAAGTGAAAAATAATATTCGAAGGTAATCCTCTACGACACAAGCTCCCGCAAGCCCAGTAGACAGCGCGAAAAATCAAAAAAAAACTCTGAGGAGAAGATTTTCTTTGAAAACTCATGAGTTAAGGATTTTAAAGTACTTTGCTTGAACTTTGAATTGCAATAAAATTTGATTCGCACCTTGTTATATTCTTTCGCTTTATCTAGTGCTATATATATATATATATATATATATATATATATATATATATATATATATATATATATATAATTGCGTGTGATGAATAATGGTTAATATTGAAACATTTCGTTCTGAATTAAGTCTTTAGAAAGTGACAAGTGTTTACACACACTTTTGTAAAAGTCTCATATTTTCACAATTGCACTTTAAGTTTTCTCTATACACGCGTGTGTATTTTACTTTCTTTCCCTCTTTACTCAGCGATATAAGCTGCTACCTATATTGTAGGTATGTCTGACAATGCATATGTTTGTGTGCATGTGTTTCCCTTCTATATTTCTTAGACTTTATGTTTAATAACTTTAAATTGATTTCAAATTTAATCTGCAATTCACAATAATTGTTCGGCGTTGTCAAAGGAATTTTCGGAGATAACAAAAATAGCAAATCGAGCAAATAACTTTTCCTTTTTACGACGCGATGAAAACAAAACTTTTACTCGTCTCTTTTGTTCATCTTCTTCCCAAAAGCACAATTCATTCGAACGAAGAATGTGAGATAAACCAAAAAAAATAATAGAATTTAGAGCTTATCTCAATTCATGAAAGGCAATTTCAAACGATGAATTAACATTTTCTACTGTAGATTTAAAATAAAGCGATGAAGAAAAGGCAGTACGTCTCTTTCTCTCTCTATCTATCTATCTATCTATCTATCTATCTATCTCTTTCTATATATATATATATATATATATATATATATACATATTTATAAAACATCTGTCTCTCGTTCTACCACTATCTCTTTCTACCTCTACCCTAATTTATCTACCGCCCCTCTACATCTCTCTCTATATATCCCTCTCTCTAACTCTCTACCTGCCCATTCCGCCCTCTCTACCACTCTTTCTCATTAGCGCACCCTCTCTCCCTATACTCCTCTAACTAACTCTTTTTTTACATCCTCCCTCCCTCTCTCTCTCTCTCTCTCTTTCTCTCTCTCTCTCTCTCTCTCTCTCTCTCTCTCTCTCTCTCGACCACACCCAATCTCTTTCTCTGGTTACGTAAAAAATACTGTCATGGGCTGTGGAATCCATTGTGACGTGTTCAAAATCCGACCATGTCCATTGTATCTAATTACCCACTTTTACATTTGAGAAAGGTATTATCCCAACATTTCACTCGGCCAGGAGTACAAAAGCAATTTCGTATATCCACAGTTCTTCTAGGTCACTTGTAAACGACACCCAAAATATTTTACAGATTTTTGTAAATACCCGTGGATGCTACAACGTGTATCATGCAGTAAGGGCAACTCTTCTTTTAAACTAGATTGTATGGCTGCCTGTAACTTAAACTACGTCATAATTCTTAAAGCTTTTTCCTGATATTCTCAAATAAATTTAAAGTCTGAAACACTGTGAATTATTATTACCGATTTTCAGTGTGTTGTACATTTAATCAATAGTATTTACTCAATACAAACATGCTCAATACTATAATAAGTAATGCAAATCTATTACTACTACTACTACTACTACTACTGCTAATAATAATAATAATAATAATAATAATAATAATAATAATAATAATAATAATAATAATAATAATAATACAGCCTCCAGACGACTTTAAGAAACATGTCCACCTGGAAAACACCTCGTCACGACGAAATACATGAATTCTCTTTGGAGAAATTAATTAACGACTGTTACATTTGAGAAAATTATTATTCCTCGGTCTACGAACAGTTAACAGAAAAGCTAATGCGACATGAACATATCAGATGGGATTATTCAACGAAGAACCACACTGATTAAAAGAAAAGCCATATAGATCAAGACAATATGGAATTTGCAAAAACACTACCAATAATACTAGGAGTACTGGGAACAGTTCGTAAAAACAAAACTGGAAAAAAATCGGAGAAATTGCAATCAAAGAAGGGATTTGCACCATGCAAAACGCGACATTGATGAAAATATTAAGGAAAATCCTAGACCGCGGAAACCAAACAACCAAGGTGACATTGACTAACTACAGTTAAGTTAAAATAAAATCACATAGCATTTTCTAAAGACAATTAAAAGTATAGATGGATCGCACTGAGACTGCTCGGGTATATATATATATAGAAAAATGTTTTGCCCCTCATCCCCCAAAAAATCAAAGAGACACCAAAATCGTTTGTAGCACGGAGAGTGGTCGTGAAAGCCCGAGGAGGGATAGTAATATTCAGACTTCGATCGGTAGAGCACGGAGAATACTGGAATGATTCTTATTGTCACTGCGATGCTAAACCGACTAAGTGATGGCCAAGAGTCATGGCATGAATCCGGTTACTTTTACAAAGATTATCCGCGAACCGTCACCGATTTTTAGTTCGTTGCAACGTCTTCAAAGAAAAGAAAATGAAGAATTTTGTTTTGACAAACAACAATTATTTCGTCGGGTTACTGTACAAAAAAAAGTACGAAATAACATTTCATAGAGTTGAAATAATATTTAGGTTGGATAAACATTCCTACATTTCGCTCATATTTCTCGACATTTTCATGCACTTTAATATGTGGCAATGTTGAATCAATTTTCGAATCAGTGAAAATATTGGTAGATGAACTGACGACGAGAGAATTACTCTGTGTGCTTGACATTATGAACAGGAAATTGTGTGGAATTTAATGCGTTGCCGCTTCTTGACTAAACTATCACAGCTCAAATCAGTTCAAATTAGTAAGTCCAAGTTTTAGTCGATTAAGGCTGTTGTATTGATTTACTCCTCTCCAGGAGTTAGGCACAAGGTCAGTTTTTATCTTACTCCCACAAGTAAGATGTGACCCAAGGTCGGGTCGGGAAAGTGGGGTTTAAAAATTGCCTGGGCAGTCCCGTCGGCATTCCCGGGAGGGGCGCCTCAGGCAGTAAGCAATAAACTTACTCCTCCCCAAAGAGGGGAGGCTAAGCCTGGGAGGGTGGACCTCCTAGAACTGCACAGGACAGACCCATAGACCGGCGTAAATCAAGCCCCGAAAGCCTAGTCAATACCAGTATATGGGGTGCAGTATCCATCGGAACAGATACTACACTTTGATCTTAGCCAAAAGGCCAAGCGTTAACTTCCTTCGCAGTCCGTTTTCTAATTCTAAGACAAGATTGCGGTTGTTTGTCTTCTCTACACGACAAGAACATTGGAAATTCTATAGAATTCCACTAAAACTGATCCTGCTGTGTGTTATCTTGCTTGCTTGCTTGCTTGCTGATATCCGTGCACACTTTTCAGATGCACATGAATATTTCAGATGGTAGGTCGAAGGGTGAATAGCGTAAGGGGCGAATGATAAGTGAAGGTTGAGAGGAATAGAATTATGTTAATAAATTAAAGGGGGAAATAGAAAGGGGGAGAAAATAGGGGAGAGACAAGAGGAATTGATAGAGGGGAAGAGCGAGTGGTAAAATAAGCGAAATTTCTGATTTTGAATATGCCTCTAAATTTGTTGTTCAAAGCGTGATTCTTCGGATTACCATCGATAAAACATTAACTTTTAGAATTAGAAAAATTACTTTTTTTCATTTCCACGACTTTGGGTTTCACTTTTTTATGTACGAAAACTAATCGCCAACATTACAATCGGTGTAAATAACGCTGAGACAGTGATCGCATATAATTTTATTCTGATTGCATGCGTCTAGGTGCACATGCTGTCTGTAAATATGTGTTAACATTTACGGTTAAGGGTGGAATTGCGGTTACAGAGGTATTGGTACGAGGAAAATAAATATTTTTCGTTTTATTCTCGTTGAAGAAAACTGAGTCACGGGCACGCTGTTGTACACACAACGGTAATAATACGGAGGATCAATTTAAGAGCTAAATCCGTTCCGTGAAAATTAACCCTTTTATGTTATATATTTACACTTATCCTAACGTCTTTAAGAACTTAACGTCTCTTTCTGCTCATATCGTGATTCGACCCCTCGGGGTTAATACAATCAAAATGAGGGGGAAGAAAATTTTTAAAAAAACTATAAGACAGTCTCGCCTGACAAAGTTGTTCTACAACGAAAGCTTGCAAAAAAAATTAAATAAATGAATTGTTCATTTAAATTGCACGATTGTTGATTTTCAGAATATTTCACTTTAATACATTCTAATGCGTGCTTCAAAGATGTTGTCAATTTTCTTTACTCATATATTTATATTTTATTTCATAATATATAACTGTAGTATAATTTAGAATATCCACTATAGAAAGCATAAGTAAGCTAAAAAAACGAACTCAATTCTAAAATAAGTATCAAAAACTTTAATGATTTTATCATCATGGGATATGTTTAGTTATTCCTGAGATACAAAAACCAAAACAGGCACAAAACTGGCTCAAAGAAACGGGCTTATTATAGACTTGTGCTTCTTAATTAACTTATGGCTATGCAAGACTTGTAGATCATCTTCGGTGCAGAAAAGGTTTCATCCAATCATGATTGGTTTTTTTTTTGTTTTACGGAAAATAAATTCTATTTCGTTTATTTAATGTAGAAAAAAAATTATTTTATAGGATTAATTGAAGACATGTTGCTATTTAACTCATAGATAAGAGTGTAAATGCTTCGGATATTGGGGATTCGATAGATCAATAATTAGCAAGGATACATTTATCCATCACGAATCAAAAGCTTTCCGTGTATATAATTAAGATTCTCCGTTATCAAAAATGCACGCGTCAACAACAAAACAAACAGAAATATAACTATTGATTTGCGAATAGCAAAGTATTTCAAACCAAAATTGTCCGAAGTTGAATCGTGTTTAGAATGTCTTATTTATTGACACTAATTTTTGAAATTGGTTCCAAGTTATTATTTCACCAACGATTGTTCTCGAATAAAATCCCTTTAATTCAATTTCTCTTTCTCTTAATAAGCCGTTTCCCATACGAAGTGGTAGTAAACTATAGGCAGACAGCACCGCCATAAAAGCTGGTCAAAGAATTTGAAGCAATAAAGCACATTAGCGTCTCGTAACAGAGAGGTGTAACGGCTACAGGGGCAGACTATTGGTCGACAAAGATGATGACATATGTTCAACCTGTTCAGAAAAGACATTATCCGTAGGGAAAAAATCTTCAAATACTTTTCACTTACGAATACTTCGAAAATCGGAGACTAATTGAACCTTTTCATGCACATAAGGAATCTGATGTCAACTAATAACAGTATGTGTATATTTTTAGTTTATTTTGTTTGGATTGAAATGGAGTCCACTGTCATTGTAACTTTATAATGGGATGTTTACGCCTGCTGCCAATTATTAGTAGCAATAGTAGTAGTAGTAGTAGTAGTAATAGTAGTAGTTGCAGCATCAGTAGTAGTAGTAGTAGTAGCCAAAAACGTCGGATAAAATTACTGTTTTGACTATATGAGGATGGAATGATGGACTGTACTTAGTATTATTTTTTTTATTTACCTCCTCTTCAGGAGGTTAGGCACAAGGCCAGTTTTTCTTACTCCCACAAGGTAAGATGTGACCCAAGGTCGGGTCGAGAAAGTGGGGCTTTAAAAGCCAGCGCCCGAGAAGGTGAGCACTCTGGCCATTAAAAATTGCCTGGGCAGCTCCGTCGGCATTCCCTGGTAAGGGCGCCTCAGGCAGTAAGCAATAAACTTACTTCTCCCAAAGAGGTGAAACAAAGCCTGGGAGGGTGGACCTCTTAGAACTTCACAGGACATATCGATAGATCGGCGTAAATAAAGCCCCGAAGGCCAAGACAATACCGGTCTATGGGGTGCAGTATCCATCGGAACAGATACTACACTTTGATATGGGCTGTACTTAGTGCCATTACTTCCGATATACAAAATGTTCTTCATGCCAAGTTTGGTGCAATTCTATAAAATAATCTTGCAACGATTACATGATAAAAAATAATCATAATTACTAGCATATCAATACCCCATCCCACCAAAGGAGAAGGTAATCCTTGGGAGATCAGTATCATGACTACAGAATTATCGCCCCAAAAACGAGGAGGCTATGTCTTGGGGGATGATATAATGACGAACGAACACTACTACATTACTCCCCAAAGGAAGAGGCAATACCTGGGAGGATAGTCTCATGAGAGCAAAATATATACTAAACTACCCCCTGAATGAAGCATTTAAAGATAGTACATTAGTCTGAAATAGTATAGTTAACTGAATTGAGCATTAAAAGTACAATAAATAGAAGTAATAGTATCGTTCGACTTGAGACTTGAGACAGACAGGTACAAAATCTTCAGTCGTAGTAGTAGTGGTATTAATAGTAGTTGTACTGATATTTCAGTTTTAATCCTGACGCTTATTATTTTAAAGATAAGTGCTGCTACATGTATTGCATTTCTTTTTATTCTCCCACGTTAGTCATCGAGGTATCACCTGACTGCACTCAAGTCTTTCTTCTTAGTCCGACGACGTTTATTAATTGGTGCCATAATCACAAGTCTTTTTGGAACGTAGAAGTGACCACTGTCCGACAGAAAAGAATTATAAATCACAAAATTGTTCATAGGACACAGAAGAGCGAATTTTCAATGACATATGGATTCTATAAAATGATTCTAAGATCATACGAGAAAGTAAAAGAAATGACTTGAATCGACTTTTCTGAGGAAAACTTTTCATATGTTCAGAAATTGCTGGTGATTGTGTTTAAGCTTGTTTACGGAGGAGGGGAATTCATCTCGCTTGTTAGCCGCATCATATGTTGAATTTTGAAAACATGTGCAATGGATCTTCTTTTTGCTTTGGCGTGCACATATTCTGTTTCCTTCACTCAACCCTCTCTTCTCCCTCTCTTCCTCGCTTAACCTGGATAAGTGAGGAAGAACGGAAAGATATACAATAACGAGGAAACAATTTTGAATTAAAATGAAAGGCTTCATAGTAGTCTAACCATCTCTCACATTCCCCCTCTTTCTTTCTCTCTCTCTCTCTCTCTCTCTGTTACTATATATATATATAACCTCTTTGTAATATAGCAGTAAAAATACCAGCAGAGTGCTTGATTAATTAAGAATTAAAGTAAAATGTCAAAAATTAAGAGCGTAATATTTATTTATTTTGGTACATAAAAATTAGTACAACATTCGTACCGTCGTTTTCAAGCACGGAAGAACTTAGCCATCCGGCTCTCTTCAGCTTCTGTTCCGAAGCAGATGACAACAGAAGTTGAAGAGAGCCGGATGGCTAAGTCCTTCAGTGCTTGAAACCGACGGTACTTATGTTGTACTAATTTTCTGTACCAAAATAAATAAATAAATATATATATATATATATATATATATATATATATATATCACGCTCTATATCGCTCTCTCACTCTCACTCTCACTCTCTCTCTCTCTCTCTCTCTCTCTCTCTCTCTATATATATATATATATATATATATATATATATATATATATATTCATATATATATATATATATATATATATATATTCATTTTTCTTTAGGGAATGTGTGATAATCCTTAAAGATGCACCTTCGTTTGATCGAAGCCATAGTTAATATACACAAAAAGAAAACACAACAAAGTAAAAGGAGCCAAATTTGATAACTCATGTCATGCTGATTAACATTGTTTTTGAAGATGACCATGCTCTAGTCTGCAGGGAAGCAGTCCCGTGGTAATGTGTTCAACAAATGAGTAGTTCTTAGAAAGAAACTTTGTTCATGGAAATTACGCTTGATGTTAGAACACGTGAGAAGAAAATAAAACTTATTCGCAGTCGTGCTAGTAAGACGGGTTATTTCTGTGAATGTCTCACAAGGGGAACCAAAGATTGAAGTATCTGACTTTTAGATAGGTAGAGAGTTTCGGGGGGGGGGGGGGTAAATACTTTCTAAAGCAGTGGACTTTCCTATCCAGCATTGCTAAAGGAAATATCTATTAGGTGAGTTTCTCTGCATTATAACTATATTCGCTATGAAATTTGTAACAGTGAATTCATGTATCGACGCGTCTAACCTTCGTCCATTATTTAACATATACGTCCGTTTTTGTTTTTTTTCGAAAAGACTCCTTTTTCTATCGAAAACAGTTATGTTCCAATTTAAGGAAATGTATACAAATCGCATATCTCATAAAAAGTATACAAACTCAAAAAATGAATGTCAAATCTTAATGGACACTATTGAATTAGATCTTAACTCAAAACAATAATTTCGTTTCTAAAAGCAAAGACAGAGTTATTTAAACTATATTTCCATCATAGGGTTAGGGTTAGGGTTAATGGGGTAGGGTTAGGGTACATTCTTTATGCTTCGAAATATTTAGGAGTTGTGTCCTTTTCTCTTATTAAAGTACCCAGGATGTCCGTATTTTGAAACTGTCATGGGTACCAATTACTACAGAATTTCATATGAAAGTGTAAAACTGTTTAGTAAAAATACGAAGGGTAAAGTTAAGGGTGTCATTTTATAGAGTAGTTTACCCGGTGTGTTACCCGGTGTGTTACCCGGTGTGTTACCCGGTGTGTTACCCGGTGTTTTAGCAAGTTTTTACATTAAATCATAGATAAGCGCTATCTTCGTGCGATAAATAAGTTTTATAGTAAGGACCAGTAATACGTTTATACGTATCACTGGTCCTTACTATAAAAGCACGCACCCACACGCGCTAACACACAAATATATATATACGACAGCATTGGTTACCTGTCGTTTCATTTACGCTTTCTCTAGCCGATCCTAATCTGTGACCTCGACCAATTTTAGACCAATGTACTTTTCGTATTGGTATAAAAATAAGAACAAATCTGCATTCTCGGCCTTTTGGCTAAGATCAAAGTGTAGTATCTGTTCCGATGGATACTGCACGCCTGTCCTGTGCAGTTCTAGGAGGTCCACCCTCCCAGGCTTCGCCTCCCCTCTTTGGGGAGGAGTAAGTTTATTGCTTACTGTCTGAGGCGCCCCTACCGGGGAATGCCGACGGGGCTGCCCAGGCAATTTTTAAATGGCCAGAGTGCTCTCCTCTCGAGTGCTGGCTTTTAACCCCACTTGCTCGACCCGATCTTGGGTCACATCTTACTTGTGGGAGTAAGATAAAACTGGCCTTGTGCCTAACTCCGCGAGGAGTAAATAAACATTTCACATCATAGCATTTGATTGATTTTCAACCTAAACTCTAGACTCTGACTTTAAGATCAGGCAATAGTAAAGGATGTTTCTCTTTTTCACTCTATACGAGAATTAACATGTTTTCTCTTTTTTGTGTATAAATATTTGATTTTCAACGAAATTAAGTAAAACTTAACAAATATAAAACAGATCTGTTGCTGAGATATGCTATGTCGCGGTCTATAGTGTGAAATAACATTTAGTTATCAAAAGTAAGTTATAGTCGTTTTAATTCTAATAAAACGTTTACTGGTTAGAAAGAGTCATTGAAAGTTTCAAGCTAAAACAAACTTAGTCCAGTGCACTCGACGCGTGCAGCAGAAGAACGTTTCAGAAACTTGACGTAGACGGGAGCTTCAACTAGCATGCTATCACTAAAAAGGTGAGAATTGTCAATCTAATGCAACCTACATTAGGTTGTTGAACATACGAATTTCACATTTAGAAAATATATTGATTCTAAAGGATGCGATCAAATTACGCTCACTAACATCTTCTCCGCAAAATTAAAATTTTTCTAAGTTCATAACTTCAGTTCTGTAATCTCTATTTTCACACAATTCTAACCGTATCCATATAGTTTGGCTAGTTCTGAGTTACGTGTGAGGTCTCTTATTTTGCACGTGTCCAAAGGGTCCAAAAAGTATCTGGTTATTGTGAAACAGCACTGGCACGGTTATTTCAACTAGTATATAATTGAATACCCGTCCCAGGGCAGGTAAAGTTAATTCCCCGAATAGAACACTTTTGCATCACTTTCATGTCCTTTTAACGAAGATTAAAATACAGATATAATGATACTAAACCTAAGGTCTAGAATCCTTTTTGATCAACGTGTAAAGTTTAAAGCTTGCGCTTTCTTGAAAAGAAATTGAAATTCGATGAATCTTGTTTAATCAATGTCGAATGACTATGGATCAAATTCAATGTTAAAACTGAAATATTTGAATTTTCAAATGAGAGGTTGAGCCCATATTTAAATCATTAAAAAAACAGAAATTACAGGAATATTTATTAATTGATGTTTAGTACGTATTCTTAACATTTCACCTTAAATGTCTTTTGAAGTGCTTCCACCACATTTTAACACTTTTGCTTAAAACGAAATTAAACTTGATATATCCCACATGACGCCCCCTTACGCTTTGCAGTTTTGTTCCAAAATTTATAATGATCATTTGGTTTAGGAGGGAACATATATATATATATAAATATATATATATATATATATATATATATATATATATATATATATACACACACTTATATACACATACCTAACGTTGTATAAATATATGTGTGTGTATAAACACACATATATTGTTTACATTCAGAATATGTGTGTATATATATAACTATATATATATATATATATATATATATATATATATATATATATATAACTATATATATATATATATATATATATATATATATATAGAGAGAGAGAGAGAGAGAGAGAGAGAGCAGGGAGGTGGGACGAGGAAAAAGTGTGATAGATTATTTTCAGAAAGGTTCATGTTTTGTTTTCATAAGCTTTTCTTGTGAAATTCCTCCTGAAATAAACCCTTAACTCTGGATTGTTTCAGGTGACGTTATCGCGCGCCTTCCCTCAACTAGTCGATGATATTTTCTCAAATGGATCCACTTTCACTCACCGCAAAGAATTCTAAACCGAGTATTTATATTCTGCCTTCTTTAAACATTTCAACCGCCCACACACATACCTTCATGGTTACGTTAACCTACTCTTTTTTGTATTCTGCTTTACGTATATAAGTCAACAACTAGTCAAACTTTCTAAAGTGATGGACTTTTCGTTCCAAAATTCTGTATTGCGTCTATCGAAACGGGTTTCAGTGATTTCAACAGTGATTTTTTTTAAAGCAGTTGTTGCTTCAACTAATGTGTTTCCATCACTGCCGCTTATGTCTCAATTTTAAAAAATCAGTAAAAAACAAGAGTTTTTTTTAAAAACATATATTAAAAAAAAACATATATTAAAAAAAAAACATATATTAAAAAAAAACATATATTAAAAAAAAACAGTAAATCTATCTGTTAAGCGTTATTAAGATACTATTAATGCTATTTTAGATACATAATGATTTTCTTGAGAAAATGTTTCAGAAATGTGTGAAATCATTTGTGAAGTATATTCTTTAGAAAAATGTAGATTTATCAATGGTTTAGGGACGCTTTACAATATTTAAACTCGACGGTTCACTCAAGTTTTCGCGCTTGAATACCTTTATGGTTGAACGGCATACTTTTGACGGTAAACAGTTAAAACAACCCAGTAATAACGATAAGGGAACTTGGGTATTTCGATTTTGAGGTTTTTGTTGTTTTCGATTTTGCGAAGATTCTTTACAACCCCACTGTAAAAAAACTAAAACATTTCATAATTTGGAATAGATAAACTTGAAGAATAGGCAGTCTAAAAGTCGGAAACTCGTAGAAAAGTGGTGCATTCTGGTAACAAATAGTATTTTGTTTAATTTATTTGAAATAATAACATTACAAATGTCGTATTCTTGCCTTACCCTAAAATGTGACTACAACAGCGTATAAATATGGTGGCGTTTAGATGCATGAAGTATGGAAATTAAACTTTACGAGAAAACCAAACTAAAAAATCGTAAATATTCATAAAGATGCAAGCAAAATAATAATAGTATTATGTTATAAATAAATAATTTAACGCAAAGAAAAATATGTATCACTTTTTAGTTATGGAAATGTAATGAAATTCTAATAGTTTAGTGCAATTGAACCCCAAAAATAGAACGATAACAAAGTAATAATGAAGGGGATTTATTAATAGTGACATTGTTGTAAAAAAGCACCTCGTTCTGAGATTCTAAGTGTTTACATCTAATGCAATATTCATTCATTAAACTGGGCTATTTCTAAGACTCTTTGAGTATCCAATCCCCCAAAATAAGACGTGATTCTAAAGCAGTTCATCGGAAAGTACCAAGATTATAAGAGTCTATGTCGATAGGAGTATCCGTCTCAAAAATGTTCATATAACCAAAATAATAACGCATTTTGGTTCATGGCGGTGTGATTGTAAGGTAGCAACGGCAAATTAATATGACACCTGTAAAAGCTAGTAAGTAGCGCCATAAAATATTTTATAAAAGATTTATCTCATTTGGATTCTTCGGACGGCTGTTTTCTTTTTGGATTTTATTCTCATAACGTTTCGGTCGGTTTAACCTCTGACCTGTTTTAAACGCAGGCAACTTCATGTTGAACTCAATAATTTGTATGGAATTTCGAACGGCACTGTTTATGTAATCCACGGGGTAGATTGCTCTTGTTCAGTCAGCCATGACCGAGTAAATGTCTAAAGTAAGTATTAATTATATTCTTAATGTAACCCGTATTGGGGATTGAATCTACAACCTCCAGAAGACTGTCACTTAGAAATGATTATTACTTAGAACTGCATCCATTGTGCCACGTACCCATGTGGATATAAAAGATATAGTTTGAATCCAAATCCAGGAATTGGGTTTCATCATAAAACAGATCATCAGAATACACAGAGATTCGGAGAGTTTTAGACTATTGCAAGAACCACCGTCTAAATGTCCATCTTTTTAGAATAATCTGCACTTATCTTCATGGCGGTGTGTGTTTCAAGTGTAGCAATGCAAAATAAATATAGCATCTGTAAAAAAGCATTAATTGGCGCTATAAACCTTTTTCAATCAAAGACTTTAGTATTTAGCTTAGTGTCGTAATTGTTTACATCGTCACGCTTTGCCTGCAACATATCTTTATAACAAATGTTAGATTTCTGAGTTTTTGCTAAAATATTCATCTGACGTCTACAGAATTTCTGACATTTAGCTTCTCTATCGCTAGGTTAACGAAAAGAAGGAAAAAACGCGTTTGACTTTTAGTTTGCAATGTCCGGTCCGTTCTGAAATTACCATTTCTTGTATAGATCAGCTACAGAAGGTGACAACTAAGTGACAGGAACAAACAAAAAATGGTCTGAAGAAGGAAATATTTCTTGTTGAATAAATAAATACAGAATCTTGAAGACAAAGCGAACATATTCTTCTGCCATTGTTTGAATAAATATGACACAATCTCCCCCAAAAAGTGAAGTTTAGTTTCTTATTCATGGCAGTACTTCCAACACCTTTACAGTCTTTTTTTTAGTTTTGAAAATCAGACTTTTATAGTTATGGATGGACAAAACAGCCTATTATTTTTAAAACTTTTCTTAACACTAACTGAGTCTAACTATATTCAATCATGAAAAACATATTATTTAGAATTTATATTTAAATAAATATGTTCTAGAGAATAAAGTATACATACATATATATATATATATATATATATATATATATATATTTATATATATATATATATATATATATATATATATATATATATATATATATATATATATATATATATGATAATTTTATTTACACAGACATGTACAAAATCTGCGACACTGGCATGTCGATGTTATCGATCAACAGTCACTACAAACTGAGATCTCATCAGGGAGAGTTAGAATCCGATCTTAACCTCAGATCATATTTGGAGAGAATGAAGTGGAGGGATAGAGAAAGAGAAGAAGAAGAAAAGAAATTTAACATTTCAAAAATTAAGGCCGTTAAAAAATTAATTAATTTTTTTTTACACTTGAATCGTGCATGTCTACCCCCTCCTTCCCTCTCGATCTGAATCAACAGACGCCCTCTCTTTCTCCTTCTTTTCCTTTATGTATCTACCTTCCCACCACCTCTCCCCTCATTATTTGTTCCTCTTTCCACCTTATATTTTTATTTATTTATTTATTTATTTATTAATTTGTTTGCCGTGTTTGTTTCAGATTTTAGATTTTTTGTTTTTTGTTTTTAGATTTTTAATTTTTTAATTTTTTAATTCTTAATTTTAATTTTTTAACGGCCTTAATTTTTGAAATGTTAAATTTCTTTTCTTCTTCTTCTCTTTCTCTATCCCTCCACTTCATTCTCTCCAAATATGATCTGAGGTTAAGATCGGATTCTAACTCTCCCTGATGAGATCTAATTTGTAGTGACTGTTGATCGATAACATCGACATGCCAGTGTCGCAGATTTTGTACATGTCTGTGTAAATAAAATTATCATATATAAAGCTCTATTTTGATATTGAGCACTTTTTATAAACCCAGTTAAAATTCTCTGGATTACCACCCTGTGGATATTTTTCACCTGGATTATTACCATTATTATTATATATATATATATATATATATATATATATATATATATATATATATATATATATATATATATATATATATATTAAAAATGTAACCCATTGAATCACCAATTAAGCTCGAGTAAGTTTGTTTGAATCAGGAAGAAGAGAGTTTGCAAAGCCAGTCAAAATAAAAAATTAGTCTTTCCGTCTACTGTTCCCCCTCCCCCTTTCTCCCTCTCTCTTTATCTATGGGTTAAATTGTATAAACACTCCGGTGATATTCCCTACTGTTTATAATGAACTATTCCAATATTTTGTATGTTTCCATTTCTTTATTACTTTCAACTGTCAGCAATCAGAGAGAGAAAAGCAAAGGTTATAGCTACAGTATAAAATGTTTTTTTCCAAAAACTGACGAATATTTTAGCATATACTTTGTACTTTGTGTGATTAAATATATAGGAAAAGCGTTATGGAAACAAACGTTCGTTATATATATATATATATATATATATATATATATATATATATATATATATATATATATATATATATATATATATAATTTGTTACAAATATCCAGGGGGTATAAATCCGAAGGAAGTTGAAACCGGGTTTATGAGAGTGCTCAATGAAAATTCAGAGCAAAATATATTTTTTGTTGATGATTTTATTCCATTAATTGCGACAAAATATATTCTGTTTCATTAACACTCGCAAAGAGCGTCAACTTTTCAAGCTATAATTGAATTTACGATTGAGGTGAATTTAAAGTCTCTGCTATTTGATTCCATTATAGCTTGAAAATTTGACGCTCTTTGCGAGTGTTAATGAAACAGAATATATTTTGTCGCAATTAATGGAATAAAATCATCAACAAATATATATATATATATATATATATTACTAAATTTGTAAAATTGTCGTAAGCAGTGCACATCTAATCGTCTGACTCCACTTGAGTTCAAATTAATATAAATAAGACCTTTTATGTATCTTTCCATCGCAGAGTCAATCTCTTTGAAATCTATTTTCAAAAAGAATGTGTCCCGCGTCACATCTGATATATCTGATTCGTCAATAGCTGGTTTTGAGAGTTCTATACCGTCTAAAATATTCTAACAAGGACCAAACAGTCAGCGCTATCGTACGATCTTTAATGTGTTACCGCCATTGCCACAGAAACCACTATTTCAATTTGTTTCAACGAAATAGATGCTTGGAAATATAAGCCTTCGTTAATACTGGCCATATACAGAAGTGTTATAGAAAACGCTAAAGATTCTTATGTTCGATGAGTTAAAGCAAGTATATCCAATCAGATACTAGGTTCCCATGAGTTTTGAAGAATGAAAACAGCTTCCTGAACAGACGTAAGACCTTTATCCCAACCATAATTAATAGACTACAGGTGATCTCATCAGCATTTGATAAGTCAAACTTTTCACAAAACAATTTGCAGGAAATTCCACCCTTTGTTATCAGAACAACCTACGTTTATGTGGTTAGCAAAGTTTGACTTACCCCAGCAAGGAATGGATTCATAAAGAAAGAGAACCTGAGTGAAATGGCTAGTTATAGCAAAGACCTCCCATTACTTCCTGATCTCTCTGGCAGAAGAGCTCACTGCTCATTTGCATGCTCATTTGCACGAGTGCACTGTCACTGGCAATAAAAGGGGAATGTTTTTAAGGAAGTGAGCGACTATGAGTTGGTGATTTTAGTTGGTGACTACGTTGGTGTGTGCGCTGGATGAAAGACTGTTCGGAGAGATATCATTTGGCAGAGCAAGACCGTGGTAACATTTTGTACGGACACGAGGAAATCGGGAGAAGGAAAAATATAATTACAGTTTAGAATTCCCAGATATGACTGCAAATACTCAAAGTAACATTCGTAATCTGTCCGGAATGTTGCCAAACTTATCAAGAACCCTGACGCCAGAAAAGCAAGTAATCCCGATAACATTCCAGTCTGAGTGATTAAGAAATTTCAACCGGAAATAGCTAATATCCTTACAAAGCTGTTCAATCGTTATTTAAAGGAAAAATGCTTCCGATCACTTTGGAAAACTTCATCAGTCTGCATTTTTAAATACTGAAGATCGGTCTACTGCATCTCAGTACAGACCAATTAGTTTCATGTGCGTCGTCATGGGTAAGCTGTTTTAATTTGTAATGCATCAAGAAATTGGCTACCACCATCAGCTAAAGCAATCTATTCTATGTCAAGCAATAATCAGTTAATCTATCGACGAGGGTTTCGTTTCTAGGGAGATAGTCCTTGATATATCAAAGGTCCTTAGATAGAGGTTTAAACAAAGTTTGCTTCACAAGCTTGTTTGCTGTAGAATATATGGAAATTTCCTCTTTATTATAAAATCCTTTCTCTCTTATAGGTTCAGTAAAGTAGTTGTTGACGAGCAGAAATCTGAAGCACATGCCATCAACGCCAGCGTACATCAAGAATCCATTCTGAGCTCAACATTGTTCCTGATTTTCATAAATGATCTTCCAAATCATATTCTGAGATAATTCGTTGACATCTATGCAGACGACACAACCTTCGTAGAACATTGATAATGAAGATCTTTCTGGCTCTCTGCTTGTCTGCTTGTCTCTCTGTATCTTTCTCCCTCTCTCTCTCCCTCTCACTCTCTATTCCTTCCGATCTGCGGGGAGAAATATCTCGTTACTTTAAAACCAAACTTTTATCCTTTCACCATCAACGCTTAATCCTCGTTTTCCCCAATGACATGAATAGCCCTCTCCCCGTTTAGATCAATTCCTAGTATTAACTTTCACTTCAAACCTGAAATCGAAGACTTGTTTCTACGGTCGGGGGGAAAATGGCTGGATCATTTTATCACACCAGAAAGTAACTCATTTCTAAAACAATTCTCTGCTACACATTAAGATGGAATAATTCTGCTATATCTAGAGAGGTGCCGCTCAGATCACTCTTTCTCGCTTCGACGGAGTACAAATCGACTTCGTAATCGAGCGGATTTATCTCTTCTCTTTCCTACATGTCCTTACAGAAGAGACTTGCTAGTCTTTTTCTACTCAATCTTTATTTTTAGTGTAGGTGCTAGACTTAGTAGGTGCTAGACTTAGCTCAAATCTCTAGTACATTATGTAAAACATTCATCGGAATAACTTAGAATTAATAAACACCTAAATATGTATATATATATATATATATATATATATATATATATATATATATAATAAAATATTTGTTCTTCATTAGAAGGCATTTCAAAATGAAATACACTTTTCTTTAAGAAATCGATAAGATGGCAATATTTTTTGTACAATAAATCAAATATTTCGAACGATCAACCGTTCTTTTTAATGAAACTGAGAATCCAACATTGTTATTATATTTTTGTTTTGAATATTTCTAAACGCCGACCGCCAATGGCGAGCCAACAACGGTTAACGTTCTCCTGTTGTAATTTGTGACAGTTTAATGTCACGATTATGTGATGGTGGTGGTAGCACAAGTAGTTGTGGATACGGGCGCTCGATTATAGGTAATACAATGTTTATATATAAAACATATATATATATATATATATATATATATATATATATTTATATATATATATATATAATTGGATGTTTTCAACCTATTAGGGACCGAACTTGGTAGATTACTTGCCATTAGTTAATAATATGCCCGCTATTTAAATAGCATCTACTAACTTTGTATATTGCCTTAGGACAATTCTTGTTCAATTAAGTAAAAACACAAAATTATTCGGCAAAAAACTGTAAAACTTGGACAGAAAATGAATCGAGAAAAATTATCAATCATACATATATATATATATATATATATATACATACATATATATCAATATATAGATATATAAATATAAATATATATATATATGTATTGTGAAAAAAAAATTCATTAGTGATTGCTCAAGGAGAGGGAGCGTGTGCACTTACCTTCCTTACTAACAAAAGGAGATAATATTGCCTCCTCAGATGTTTATAGTTTTTTCCTCAGGTCATGTGACAACCACATGACCATTTGGTTATTTAACAGGAGATTCCTCTCCTGTCGGATGTTGTTTTTTTATATGGATGAATTAGCGTTAATGGAGCGAGGAGGCGACTTTACCATTGCTTGCTGGCCGTAATCACTTGTTATTAGACTGACACGTCGCGGAAGGGGGCAATTCTTTCGCAACCTAAGGTAAGTGTACATTGCTTCCTTTCTCGACTGAGCAGTCTCTCTTTTTTTTAGGGGAAAATTAATTTTTTCTACATTTTGCGAAAGAATTGCATTAACATGAATAGAAGTAAGGCAGATTTGCA
Source organism: Sepiola atlantica (assembly GCA_963556195.1). NCBI lineage: Eukaryota > Metazoa > Mollusca > Cephalopoda > Sepiida > Sepiolidae > Sepiola > Sepiola atlantica. Next base: position 63,140,033 of record OY744539.1, on the reverse strand, counting down.
GAAGAGAGTTTCGCTTTTATGGACTAAAATTAGAACCATCCTGGAGATGGCTCACCTGGAAGATGAACTCTCTAGCAAATCATTTGCCGCTTTACAGAGATCCGTTATGGATTATTTAACGGAAGTTGACACATGTGTGAGTGAAATTCAGGTTTTGTCTGAGGAGGTGGACTGGGTGCAAGTCGAGAGGGAGGCTCTCACACATACCTTGCGATTCAGAAGGGAACTGGAGGAGCTTGAGTCTAGGTTCCTCCCTGCTACTTCTGAGCCCCTAAGTTCTGCATCTTATTCCTCAGGAATTGAAAGGGGTGTGTCTTCATTTTCCGTGAAGCTGCCTCAGCTACAAATTACAGGACCAACCTTCGATGGGTTGGAAATGCAGTCCAACCCCATGAGTTATAGAAATTTTCTGTCCAGATTTGAAAATTGCGTGGCCGGCATGGCTAACGATGCGGAAAGGCTAAATTTCTTGAAATGTTCACTGTCTGGTCCACCTTTACTGTTAATAAATCACCTGACTATTTGTGAGAGGAACCATCAAGTGGCTCTTTCTGTCCTGAAGAGCGAGTACCTTGATGAGGATGAAATAATAGATCACATCTTCCAGGATATATTAGATTTCTCCTATAAGCGCGATAAGGGCTTTACTACTCTGACTAATTTCATCTCCAAAGCGGCTTCTCTTCTGGTAGAGTTGGAAGGCTCATTTGGTTGTTTGTTCTCCAGGGACAAATCATCGGGGGCACGTCTTATGGCGAAGATACTCTTTTCCAAATTCCCCAGAGAGGTCCGAGGAGAGTTAATTCAAATTTCTGGGAAGAGAATACCAACATTGTCATCAATATTGCAGGGTACTAGGGAGGCAGTTAAACGTCTTCTCATCAAGGGAGATGAGATCTCGGGTTCCTCCTTCAATGCTGGTCGAGGGTCCTTGGGGGATGCACCATCGAGAACAAGGACCAATCCCTCTCGAAGGGATTCTTCTCTTCAGGCCAACTCGATCTGTCGCTCTCAGGGTGGAAAATTCTCATGCCTTCCTCCTGTTTTGTGTGTTACGTTCGGCAGAGATGGTGTTCAGGTTTCTGCCAACTGTTTGTTGGACACTGGCAGTGGCCGGACTTATCTGTCCGGTAAAGTGTTAGCACCACTTGGTCCCTTGGCGTCCATTGGATTGGATTGTAGCCTCAAGTTAACTACTGTACTGGGAGATTGCGATAGGCGCTTTAGTGAAGTGGAGCTGGAGGTTAATGTTGGAGCTCTTTGTCCTCACTCTGTTCCAGTGCTGGTACAGGAAGATCTGGATATCTCTGTACGTATTGAGGATTTAGATATTCTGTTGGATAGGTTCCAATCACTTAATTGTCCCCTTGCAGGTAGATTTGAGAGAGGCACCAGTTTTATTCCGATCCATGGAATAGTTGGACTGGATTTCATTCAACACTTAGGCACTCTCCAATTAATTCCCTGTTTGGAGGGACAGGCGTTTACTACTCCAACAGGCCTGGTTCCCTTTGGTGAGGTGAAGCAGTTCCTTGACTTAACCCATTCTCTGGATGAGAACCAGGAGGGACTTGCCTTCAATTCAGTTCTGGCATCGACTGCCAAAGTGAACCCCTCTCATCTGTGTTTTATACTGGAGTCTCGGAGTACATATGAGGATCCCCTTAGCGATTTTTTCCCAGATAGTGAGGTGCAGAGAGGATTAGAGAAGATGTTTGGGATGGAATCCCTGGGAATTAAAGAACAGGAATTCTCTGACTATGATGAGCGGAAGATTGCACTCCTCCAGGAATCGATCTTGTTTGAGGATAATAAATATTACATCCAATTGCCCTGGGATGATGACCAACTATCGCGTGTGCCGTCCAACCATGCTGTGGCCTTGCGAGTATTAGAGTATGTGGCCCGAAACCTGGAGGGGAAAAAACTTTACCAGGACTATCTGCAAGTGTTCCAACAGCAGGAACGGGAGGGTATTATAGAGGAAATATTTGTGCCCCCAGAGAGGTTTAAGGATTTTATTTGGATTCCTCATAGACCTGTGTTTAAGATGGATTCTGCCTCGACTACAAGGATTCGTCCAGTATTTAACTGTAGCCTCAAGGTTGGGGATGCTCCATCGTTGAATGAGGCTACTTACAGGGGAGTAAATATGACTAGTGACCTCCTGGATTTGCTGCTCACCTTCCGCTCCAATAGTCATGTGGTGTTGGCGGATATCAAGAAGGCCTTCTTAATGATCCGCCTAAAGTTGGAAGCGGATAAAAATAGATTCTGTTTCTTTTTGAGGGATGGAGGACGTCTCCGTTGTTTCAGATATAACACCATAATTTTTGGGTTCGCTTCCAGTCCCTTTATTTTGAATTACGTCTTACGGTTTCATGCTGCTCAGTTTCCGATGGATGAATGCAGATATATGATGGAGAATCGCTTTTACGTGGATAATCTAATCATGTCTAGCGGTGATCCAGAGGAGTTGGGTGAATTATATGCTCTCTCTCGGGAGCGATTACTACAGGGAGGCTTCGAACTACAATCTTGTAATTCCGATCATGTCGGAATTCGCAGCCTAATGGAGGAGCATGGTACCCTGAGTGTCCACGGCAATGGTTGGGAGAGGGTACTTGGTTACCGATATTCTCCTTTCTCGGATACCCTTCGATTGAGTACGGTTAAATGCAACCCTGAAGCGCTTACAAAGAGACAAATTCTTAGAGAGACGGCTCGAGTCTATGACCCCTTATCATTGTGCTTGCCCGTAACTTTGAGAGGTCGTATTCTGTTAAGCAAGCTTTGGGAGAAAGGGTTGGGGTGGGATGTGCCGGTTCCATCTGAATATTTGTCCTCGTGGAGGAAACTTTCTTCTGATCTCTCCGAATTAGACACCATTTCCCTCCCCCGTAAGGCCTTAAGTGAGAATGAGCCAGGCGAACTGTTCCTGTTTTGCGATGCCTCTCCAGAAGCTTATGGGTTTGCGGCATATGTAGTGCAGAAACGCCGATCTTGCTTGGTATTTGCCAAGGCTAGAGTGGCTCCATTGAAAAGGAAAACACTGCCTACCTTCGAACTTTTGGCAGTGTTCCTGGCCATGAGGTGCTTACCCACGATTTTAAGGAACTTTAGAAGATTCTCTCCCTCCGTGATTCATGTAGCCACAGATTCTCAGGTAGTCCTGTCATGGCTTATTTCTGGAAACATCGTAAGCAAGAACCTGTTTGCACGGAATAGATTGAAAGATATTCAGCAGATGAGTGTGGAGTTAGAAGCCTCTAGAGGCTGGTCTCCCTCATTTCGATATGTTCCTACAGCGGAGAACCCCGCTGACTTAATTACTAGAGGAATGACGCTGGCAAGGTTCCAGGCCTGCTTCCAGTTCTGGTGTTATGGACCAGATTGGTTAAGTAGTGGTACCACTCCGTGGCCTACTCAGAATTTGCCATGCCTCAGCAAACATAGCCAGGGAATAGCTCGTTCTTCTTGGAATGCTGCAATCCTCCATAGGGAGGTACCACCTACTGTTTTGCCCTTGGAAAGATTCTCTTCATTTTCAAAGCTGTTGAGAGTCACTTCTTTAGTCCTCAAGTTTATTAATCGCTTACGTCGGTTGGAAATTGACGGTGAAAAACTGGCGGCTATATTACTTATGCAGACTATGCAGCGCCAAGTATATCCTGAGGAACTGGATTTTTTGCTGGATCCATCAGGGAAGACTGTTCCTGGGTTGGTGCGGGACCTTGACTTGTTTGTTGATGCTGAGGGTATAATCAGGTCGGGTGGCCGAATTGGTAGATCCCTCCACTTTAGTATGGAGGTTAAACACCCGATTCTGTTAGCAAAGCATCACCCAATTACCAGGCTCATCATAGTGGATGCACATACTAAATGCCAGCACTTGGGGATTGCGTCCACTTTGGCTGAGTTGAGACGGTGTGGGTACTGGGTGCCAAAAGGCAGACAGGCGGTGAAAACGATCCTGGCTTCATGTACTCTGTGCCGAAGGTACAACGCCAGACAGGTCTTGCCTCCCAATGTAGCTAACTTGCCCGCATCCCGTATTGAATTGGAAGTTCCCTTCAAACATACGGGGGTGGATTTCACCGGTCACTTTTGGGTTAGGGAAGGTGGTAAGGAGGTGAAAATGTATCTGCTCATCTTCACGTGTCTCGGTGTCAGGGCTATACATATTGAAGTGGTTCCTGACATGAGTGTGTTGGCTTTTTTGCAGGCATTGGTGCGGTTTACGAACTTGTATGGCATCCCATCAGCCATTTACAGCGATAATGCAAAGACCTTTCTGGGAGGCGGAAGGTTGTTTAAAAGGTTGATATTAAGCAATGATTACCAACAGAAGTTTGGCTCCTGTTCGATCAAGTTCTGCACCATTCCTCTTTTCTCACCCTGGGTTGGAGGTGTTTGGGAGAGGAGTATCCAGACAATCAAGAAATGTCTTTACAAGGTGGTTGGTAGAGGTGAGATGAATTATTTCTCTTTGCTTACTATCATATCGGATATTCAAAGAGCTATCAATAACCGCCCTCTGACTTATCGAGAATCGGCTGAGGCTGAGTTAGAGGCCGTAACTCCTAACATGTTTTTGCGACCTAATAAGAATCCTGGGTTGCTGTTAGAACTGAATAACCAGGATTTTGCCTCACATCTTCCACCCAGCCGAGAAAGGCTGCTTAAGACTATGCAGGTTAGGGATCAGTGCCTGGAGAAATTCCGCACACTATGGTATGATGAGTACCTATTGAGCCTCCGAGAGAAACCCCACGAGCGTTCTAGAATACCCTTCCAAAATAGATTAAATGTTGGAGACGTAGTGATAGTGAGGAGTCCTCATAAGCCTAGGCCGTTTTGGGTGCTTGGGATTATTTTGGAAGTGTTTTGCGGAGAAGATGGGGTAGTCAGATCAGCAAGGGTTAAGGAGGGGGGAATGCAGTACATGTCCATTCGTTAAAAAATTTGTTTCCCCTTGAGTTATCCTTGAATGAGGAGGATCGAGAGAGATCCATATCTGCACCTGGTAACAGGCCTGTGGATGGGATTGATACTTTTGATCCTCTTCGATCAACACCTGACAATGAAGAAGTGGTTTGGCTTTGTCCCATATGCGGTTCTTCACAGGGTGACCGGGACATGATTTGTTGCGACGGATGTGACGACTGGTGTCACTTCCAGTGTGTGGGAATTGAGTCTCCTCCTCCTGTCAGACAAAAGTGGTATTGTCCTAGTTGTGCGCCACAGAGACGGCAGCGAGGTAGACCTAGCCTTCTCCCTGAATAATTAAAAGCCTATGAAAAGAAAATAACTTAAAATTATACTAATCTGTATTTTTTGAGTGAGTGCATACATTTATAACTGTAGTTTCTTTCATTTTCTTTTTTTCTTTTCCTTGGGAGTATGTGAAAAAAAAATTCATTAGTGATTGCTCAAGGAGAGGGAGCGTGTGCACTTACCTTCCTTACTAACAAAAGGAGATAATATTGCCTCCTCAGATGTTTATAGTTTTTTCCTCAGGTCATGTGACAACCACATGACCATTTGGTTATTTAACAGGAGATTCCTCTCCTGTCGGATGTTGTTTTTTTATATGGATGAATTAGCGTTAATGGAGCGAGGAGGCGACTTTACCATTGCTTGCTGGCCGTAATCACTTGTTATTAGACTGACACGTCGCGGAAGGGGGCAATTCTTTCGCAACCTAAGGTAAATGTACATTGCTTCCTTTCTCGACTGAGCAGTCTCTCTTTTTTTTAGGGGAAAATTAATTTTTTCTACAGTATCACTACACAAAACACTACAGTCAGCCGTAATCAGAGAAATACTAACCTCCAACATTAAAATCATACACAGAAATAACATACACAACGTATAAAAATCTTACAATCAATATATATATTAAAAACAAACGACCAAACATTACTAGAATAGCATTTGACATCTTTCACAATGCGGATTCGTGACTAAAGATATTTTATATTTTGGGACTATTTTGTAACTCTGTCAGTTTAGCTAACGATATTTTGTATGCTAGAGAAGTTGTCTGTCAGACGGGAAATTATAAACAAAAACACAAAACTCAATGCACAGTGAATAAAAACCAAACAAAGATATATAAAACCGAAGAAAGTTTTATTTCAGAAATGTGTCATCAAAGTGGTTGATAGGAGATAGACGTATTATTTTTTTAAACGAGATTTAATGCGATGTGTGTCAACATGAAATGAGAAAAAAAGTTATTTGCCCAGTGTGTGAATGTGTATGGAGAGAGATGATAGAGGTTTCTTTACTTAACCCGGGGATATGTCGATTTTCCACTGGTCGTTATTAATTCCACGTTAGACGGAAAAGGATGATTTAGTCTTCAAATCTGGTACGCAAGCAAGTCTGTATTTTCCTAAGAGATATTTTCCGACCGAGGCGAACACTTCAGAATATTTTCTCCGACTGACTTCTTATTAAAAGTCCTTTTTTAAATTTTCGAAGGTGGTCGGCCCGGGAATTAGCATTATTTCAATATAACCAATTGTTTTCTTCTGTTATTTTATTATATCCCCTTTTCGGGCCGCTCGTTTGATTGAGACAGGGGAACGGGTTCAAGCTTACATCTGATGTCGGCTGCACGAGAGAGAAGAGTGGATGAAAGGGCGAAGCTCGCCATGGTCTCTATTTATTCACTACGCATCTCTCTTCTCTTAGTAGTTGCGTTGTGGGCAAGATCCGTTCACGTACTCCTACCTTTTCTCCTAGCAGTTTGGGTAAGGCGACCGCATCATACGATCTCAATCGTAACGACTTTAATGACGTTAAATATATAAATATGTAAGTACATAAATAAATAACACATTAAATTTAACTTTATTTCTTCCACAATTAAAAACATCAATTAAAACAACTAAATAAAAAAAACAATAAATATACAAATATATAAATATATAAATAACAGATTAAACTGCATTTTATCGCTTCCACGATTAAAAAAACTAACAAAACAACAACAAATTAATAAAAACAATAAATATACAAATGAATAAATTAAATAACAGATTCAATTAGACTTTTTTCGCCCGCCTAAACTACGAACAAAATTTTTAAAACACATGACCGCTATCATCTAAAGCTCGCAAGATGGACGTCAAAAGCAACTCTCGGATCCATACTTCACAGATTTAGGCCAGAGACCCGAGAACAACCTCACAGCATGTAAAAAGCGAATAGGAAAATAAGCAAAAGAGAAAAATCCGTCGTCTTTAATCAGATATTTATATTTGTAGTTCATCCACAGATGAACATTCCACAGTATTCTTTATGCATGACTAGAGACAGGAGGATGCTTCCAACTGTGATTCAAAATCCGATAGCATTTTTAAGAGTCTAGCTTTGTAACCACTGAGCCATCAGTGACCGGAATGGGTAGGGCAATTTTTCAAGTTTATAATATATTAAGTTACCTGAGTGATCTATTTTTTACGAAGAGCTGTGAATTTACATGAAGTGGGAGCTATCACGCTATCTTCCCTATCAGACACATATAATATATATATAGTGTGTTTGTGTGTGTGTGTGTGTGTGTGGCGAACCAAAAATGCTATCCGAACAGACGCTAGAAGGCAAATGGCGTTAATTTCTACGCTCCTTCTTTCTCTACGTTGTTTAGATACGCTTTCTTTATCATTTTAGGAGAAAAACCTTAGTAGTGTAATCCGACCAATCAGAAACCGAGACGTTGGTAAGCAACGCGATTTCGCGACCCCTATAAAAAGAATGAGGAAGGTTCGTATCTCTCTCTTTTTATCTAGACAGGCAACAGTTAACACACACGAGAAGTACGTCTCCCTTGGCCCTTGGGCCTAGAGCGAAAGAGACAAAAATAACGAACTTTCAAAAGGTATGCACAAGTATTTTCCTCGCGCGTACAAACAAATAACCCTTACTCACACACCCACACCCACACACACACATTATCACATTTCCACAGATACACACACTCACGCTCTATGAATCACGCATGAACAAACAGACATAAACATCTGTAGCCGTCTGTGTTCGCCTAATTACGATGCAAAATTTCTAACAAAGAAAGACGAGTTTAAATAGACTTTACGACGAATATTTTACTCATTAAAAATAACTCTTAACGTCCCGTTAAACGGATAGCTTTACTAACGCCATATCTGAAATCAATTGTTTGTCATTATGAAATGTTTTGTTGCTATAGCAATGTTTTCTTTTACGTGTTAATTCACTGTCTAACATAATGTTTCTTTGTTTTCCTTCGTTCATTCTAAAAACGCCAGACATGTGGAGCGGGCACTTGCTCGCTGATGACCTCTAATATATAAATATCCACTTAATTCCCAGTTTTATTTTACTACACATGTTAAGTTTTAAGCCTTCGCCATATTGGTACCCACGTAGTCGTTTGACATGGGCACACTTCTACTTATATCGTATATTATCCTTTTATTCAAATAGGTCACGAATGAGGTAATAAAACAAAGTATTGTTTTTTTTATTAATTCTTAAACTGTGTTTCCTTTAAAATAAATTGTGACGCTAATAGTTACGTTTATCTAAGTAACTTAAGAGTTAAACATGTAGTTCGTAACGGCCCTTCTATAATAAATAGCCAACACACGTGGAGACCATATATATATTGGAAAGATGATAATTTTAAATCTGAAAGTGTTCCATCTTTCCAACGGACAATATTTTGAAATTCCTGGCGGTTATTCTCACTCATTAAGCTATACGACTCCGCTGATGATAGTCCGATTTTCTCGGATCTGAAACCTTGGTCCGGATGTTGTTGTAACACTTTATTTAATATTAATAAATATCATGCTCTTATTAATTATCTAGTTAATTTTACTTTTGCATTAATAATTGAGCACTCTGCTGGGAAACTCTCCCAATTAAGAAATACGGTATATATATATATATATATATATATATATATATATATATATATATATATATATATATATATATATATATCCGGAAATATGAAACGTATACGTATGTAGATTAACAAATATTTATAGTTATTTGTCGCCACGAATTCAGGCTGGAATCTCTAGTGAGTAGTATTAATACAGCCGATATTCTCAGACAGCCTGATCTGGTTGATCAAGTCAATCTTTTGTGTTACTTGCAAACATTGAGATGATCACCAGTTCATGTACAAGAAGTGTAACACATTGGACACGGATATGAAATCAGATGTGAATAAAGTATATTTGGATGAGGTTGTTCAAAAGTTTTTGTTACCTTGGTGATATCATTGGAGGACAGGGAGGAGCTGGTGCTAGTGTTATTACAAGAGTTAGGAGAGGATGGAGTAATTCAGGGAATCTCTGTCATTATTAACCAGGGAGCTTGCACCATTATTCACCAGCAGGGTGTTATCACTGTACACTAAAGGAAGGATGTATCAGGCATATGTGTACAATGTAATGATGTATGAAGTTAAACACTGTTGGCGTCGGCTGCATATCGCGCCAGCTCTGTATAATAGGTTTTAAACTCTCACTGATTTATGTAATTATGCACGGTGGTCATGTGGATTGAGGCGTTGGAATTTGAGTTTCAAACATGAATCGTGCATTGGGGTTTCAAATCCTGCGAGCGGCTTCAATACTTATCTCTACACTGACAGTTCTGGAAGGATGTAACACACACGTATGTAGATAAACAACTATTTATAATTATATATACGAGGCCTGTCCATAAAGAATCCGCCCTTAGGGCAGAAAATATATTGCAAATACGTGACGAAGCCCTTGTGCTTGCACACACTTATCCGACCAATCCATCCACTGCCGGAAACACGTTTGGAAGTCTTCTTTTGGAATGATGTTCATCTCCGCAGTCGCGTTACATCTAGCAGGTGTTTGGAGAAGATGCGATATGTAATAAAATTTAAGGAGTTGTTTAACCGATTAAAAAATGACCGCACAGCAGCGGAGAGTGATCAGCGTTCTGGAAGGCCCCTAAACTGATCGGAGAGCAGCTGTTGTTGAGAGAGTGCGAAAAAAGATAAAATGCTGAGCACGACGGCGGAGATGGACACCATTCCAAAGAAGACTTCCAGAGATTTTTCCGGCAGTGGTTGGATCGGATGGCTAAGTATGTGTAAGCACAAGGGGCTTACTTTGCAGGGAATTAGGGTCCCAACCCCGTCACGTATTTGAAATAATTTTCTGACTGAAGGTTGGATACGTTTTAGACAGGCCTTATATATATATATATATATATATATATATATATATATATATATATATGTGGGGGGGGAGGTGTACCTCCCTACGCCCCTGCCACACCTGTTGCCCAGAACTCCTCTCCACTACTAACAGCTAATATTTCGATCCCAGCAGGCAAAAATAGTTATTTTAACCATCGCCTACAAGCAATACTTTCAATCCACACCGGCTTGAAAAATATCGGCTCTTAATCCATTTCTTAACGTATTGAAACACTGATCAACCAGGGAGCTAGAGGTTTTCGTAATACACACTTTGATATACATCAAACTCTAACTGACAAACTTCATTCTGAACCTTGTGAAACGGATAATTTTACTATCGGACTACTGCAGAGACACGATGAATTAGACTTTACCAACTGGCGTCTAAAAATCAGCTTCTTAACAACAACATTTGAACTCCTAAACAATTTGAGTATTCTTTTGCAAACATTCATTTCCAATATAACAGCTGTTTTATTTTTGACGTGTTTTTTTTTTGACGGCGTCCACCCTAACTCTATGTGATCATCTCAACAAAATACTATTTATCTGTTGGTGTTTATTTTGTGTATAACATTTTTTCAAAGTTAAATGTTGCCGATAATATTTACAATTACATTGTCGGTTTTTTCTATCCTCTGATGAAAAAGGTGTATCTTTGAAAATCCATGGATTAAGGATATGAAGCTCGTTGCTTTGGACTTTTGATGTTCTAATAAATATTGTATGTTTACAATTTTTATTCTCATCTTTCATCTCTAGAATATATATATATATATATATATATATATATATATATATATATATATATATATATATACAGGGTGACCCCCCCAAAAAACGGGCCCCAACTCTAATTGAGCCCCGTTTCTTAGTGTTTCGTCCGAATAAAATGTATTTTTGGTCATAACTAGTTTATTATATTCAAAACATCACATCAAAACACTAAGGTATTTGGCCTTTTTTCCTCCGTTCTACAGCATGTGTTCTAGATGGCCTCCATTTAGCTCCGTGCATTTCTTGAGGTGCAGAACGAAGTTGTCCGTGACGTTCTTACAGACTGAATTGGGAATGGCTCTCATCTTCTCCCTGATGGCTTCCTTGAGTTCTGTGATGGTTCTGGGTTTCCCTGCGTACACTTTGTCTTTAAGATAGCCCCAAAGGAACAAATCTGAGGGGCTTAAGTACGGGCTATGGGGTGGCCACTCAAAAATAATCTTGAGACTGATCACTCGGCCTCCGAAGTTCGCTTTCAGCCAATCTCGAGACAGGTTTGAGGTCTCAGAACTTGCTCCGTCTTACTGGAACCAGAACTTGCTTATGAACGACGAGTAGAGGGTCTGGAGCTCACTTTTGAAGGTTTTGAGGACCTCCACATACCGCTCCTTGGTGACTGGCACTGCTGCGCCAGATTCTTCATGATGCCTCTGACCGAAATTGCAGCCCACACCGTGCACTTAGGAGAGTGCAGGGGCTTGGTGGCTACTTCATTGGGTCTGGAGGACCTCCAGAAGACATTTGTCTTGGAGTTCGCCTGTCCGTCAAGATGGAAGTGGGCTTCATCTGAGGTCCAAAGGAGGTTAAGGAAACCTGGTGTCTCCTCGATCTTATCGAGCATCTTAGCCGCCATAACGCTCCCCTCTGCTTCTTGTCTGAGGCTGTAAGGGTCTGCAGCGGCTGTATTATGTATGGGTAAGCCCTGATATCGTTCACCAGCACTCTCCTGCAAGTCTCAGGGGAGATACCGAGGGACTGACTTCGCTTACGCACAAAGCGTTTCGGACTCTCCTGGAGAGACTCTCTCACACGTTCGACCAGCTCGGCTGTCCGCTTCTTGGGACGTACCGAGTGGCTTGGACGGTTCTCACTGGCAGCGTTGAGGTTCTCCACGGTCCCATAATCTCGAAGTGGTCCACTCAGTTCTGAATTCTGCTTTTAGGTGGAGCCTTTTCACATTCGAACTGATGCATGAAACTGTCCTGGGTGTTCTTAAACGAGCTTGTAGTAAAATTTAACACAGTGTATTCTTTGTCCCATCTCCCATTGAGGTCTTGGTGTACTCACAGTCGTTGATTCTGCCATGTTCTGTAAAATAAGGGCAAACGGTGAATAAATAAAGGAGATATCACATAAAGTGTACACGGGGCCCGTTTTTTGGGGTCACCCTATATATATATATATATATATATATATATATATATATATATATATATATATATATATATATAGGCAGCATCTTCTCTTGCAGGCAAGTATTGTTGAATATAAGAGACAACTCATGTTTAGATATCCTTTGGTAGATCCTTTCAATAGTCCGAATCAGGATTTTAGCTTCGGAGGGGAAGCTGATGAATTTGCCATAATTTGCATTTGTCTCTCAAGTACTTTCGGACCCATCTGTGTCCATCTTCGGGGTAATTAGGTTAATCAGGTCTAGACGATGTGTAGCAGTTATAGAAGGTTTTTGGCGGGAATTATGTACAAAGTACGAAACTATATTGTAACTATAAACATTTTAGAATATTATTACTGATATTAAAGTTAATTCTTTTAATTAGGGTTTTTTGTGTTTTTATATATAGGGCTCCTAATATATGGAGTTTTTGTTTGTTAGTACTAAATTCTAAGATTTTGGTATTTTCTACTAAGAGTTTTCTGAATTCCGATCGGGGGCAAGAGTGGTTGTTAGTTAAGTGTTGGGCTATAGCGCTAGTATCAGGCAAATGCATTGTCAATCTTCTCGGCAAAGTCTTTGTAGTCAAACCTATGTATGTGTTTTTTACTAGGTTGTCGGAGACACAGTCTCCCAAAGGACATTTAAACTCATAAACAAGGTTTGTCTTATCCAAGACTCTAATATATCTAATATCTATATCTAATATATATCTCTTTTTTTTCTTATCATTCTGTTTTTGCTGTAGATGGGGCATCCTACCGTATGTCAGACATTCACCGGCTATTTCAGACACTCAGCCTAGAGATCGTTTTAAGATTCTAACCGTCCCTTTAAGTGCAGTTTTTGTATTTCTCTTGCACTCGGTTCACCGGGTATACGCGCCAGATTGCTCTTGAAATTCGTCTTCATTAGTCCTGTTGCTCCTATAATTACTGGTATGATGGAGATTTTCCTAAGATTCCAGTTTCTTTTCATGTCGTACATAAGACCTTGGTATTTCGTAGTCGTTTCCCTGTCTGCTCTGTTCAATCCGTCATCATTAGGGACATTGACTTAAACTAGGGTTGCTACCTTCTCCTTTTTTGTCCCATATTACGATGTCAGGTTTAACAGCTCCGTTTTCTAGATATGTGGCTATAGGGATTGCATAGTCATATGGATGGTGTATAAATTATTTCCAACTGTTCTTTCTGGTATATGCTCCCAGGACTTGCTGCTACACTGGATATTCAACTTTTTACAAATAGTCCAGTGAAGATATTTACACACTGTATAATAGCCATCCCCCAGGAGATTAGTGTGTGTGTAACTGATACATTTGACACCCGGTTTTAGTGTGGGTATCAGTTAGTAAACTAAAAATACAAATCCTTACCAGGTTTCAACTGCCAAACCTTTCGGCCAACAAATTGGCTGATTGAATCACTGAGACTAACTTGCCTACAAGTATTTCTCTTATTTCATGTACACTGTTGAATCAAACATATGGACGGATAGATGAGATTTTCGAGATAACATTCAAATGCTTTACCGAAGTTCAAATTCTAGTGAAGAATTTACACACTATACTGTTTGAATGAGACGTCAATAGAAATACCTTTGTGGGTTATGTTTTTCCTAGACGACGAAATAATTGATGGAAGAAAGAATGAGTGCGTGTTTACATGGATTATTTCGTTTCACAGATTTATCATAGATGACCAATCATTCAGATCAAATTCACTTTTATATCTCTTATCAGATATAGGTAAACGTACACATACATACATATCAGAAACACACAATAACATCTACACATATATAAATATACGCACTCACACTCATAAAACACGTTTGCTTCATACATATATATATATATATATATATATATATATATAAAGAGTTCAACGCAAAACGCGATAAACGCTATTTTGAATGTTATGAATCCATCACTACAAAAATAGTCACCCACCCCATAACCTGTTTTACATAATGCGATACCAGCATCATGTTGTTTTGCTTTCAATTAAAACAACTTTTAGTCAACGTCTGGATTTTATATATTCGTCTTTTTATTGTATATGGTCTCAATTTAAAGAAATTGGATTTATTGCGTTTTGCATTCGAACTCTTAATAAATAAAAGTAAGCGTTGCTGAACGTCACGAAACTTTCTCGTTTGTAAATCTTCTTCGTGAAGTTCTAAAACCGTTGTGCTATCCTTCTGGTTTCAGGTGGCAATCCGTAGAGTATTTCCCCGATTGTTCTTAATTCGGCCAATTTTTTTTTTAGCGCTTTCGACTTTCTCAGTCGTCTTCAGGATTAGGTTTTTTAAAAATAAGAAGACTTGAGTGAATTTTTTATAGGTATCGTTAAGGGCGAATGAAAGAAAAGAGAGAGTTGTGGTTGAGTTGATTTTATTCTATCGTTTGTGTATTTGGTTCTATTGTTTATTTATTTATTTTATTCATTCTTATTTTTACTATTATTTATTTATTTATTTATTATTTATTTCTATTATTATTACCATTATTTTTTTTATTACTTTATTTTCATTTAATTATGGAATACTTTTAATACGTTAGTACCTATGTTGAAATCTATTTTGTTAATATTAGGCTGTTAAGTTTTAATGAATATTGCTTCTAGTATTTTAAGTCTGTTTATGCAGTTATTTTTGTGTATTATTTTGGTGTTAGATGTTAATATTTTCCGTATATCTTCACACTGTAGACATTTTTTTAAATGACTGAATTAAGAACAATCGCTGAAATACTCTATGGATTGCCACCTGAACCCAGAAGGATAGCTCGACGGTTTGAGAACCTCACGAAGAAGATTTACAAACAAGAAAGTTCCGTGACGTTCAACAACGCTTGCTTGGTTAATGACTTGCTGCCTAAGTATATATATATATATATATATATATATATATATATATATATATATATATATATATATATATATATATATATATATATATATATATATATACTAGCAGGGCATCCGAAATCGTAATTTCCGTTAAATACAGAAAAAAGTAAACAATCCGCTTCATATTGTAATTAAAAATTAAATAGTTCAATTGTAGACAAAATTAGGGGAAAAATTAAACCCAGCTGAAGTTCGAACTAACGCTCTGATCTCTAAGTGTTATGTGCCAAAGCATTGTCGCAAAGTGGCAATTAAAAAATAAGAATTCGTTTTTAATATATAAACCACACAGACAGAGAGGCGTAAGATACTAAATATAGCAACATTTTAGATATTTTTCACTTACATTTCATTATATATAAAGAAAAGAAAAAAGCTATTCTTCGTTTTTATTTTTTTTTAAATCCGAGGCAGGATCAAAACAACACACTCGAGGTTGTCTCTCCCAGCTGAACAATTGGACTATTTGTTAAGTCGACTTTTTAAAGGAAATTGACAAAATATTTGAGGCACGCATGAAAATGTATTTAGAGAAAATATTTCGGAAAATCTACACATCGTGCAAGACGTTAGGATAAGTAGAGTCCGGTCGATGTTATGCGCAGATTGGTGATTTCTGAATAAGGAAATTGACAACATATTTTAGGTACGCATGAAAATGTATTTAAGTGAAATATTTTTGAAAGCCAACACATCGTGCAATTTAAATAAAAAATCATTAATTACATTTTTTGCAAGCTTTCGTTGTAGAACTACTTTGTCATGCGAGAGGCTCGCCTAACAAAGTTGTCCTACAACGAAAGCTTGCAAAAGAAATTAAATAAATTCTTTTTTCATTTAAACTAAGTGCAGATTCAGTACAGATACTGCATTTTGCTTCTAGCCAAAAGGCCAAGGAGTTAACATGTTGGTAGTGATGATGATGATGATGATGATGATGATGATGATGATGATGATGATGATGAATTAAACATTTGTCATAGAAAAGAAATAAACCTCCTCTAATCTTTCTAAAGTATTTTTCTTTAATACTCTTTACGTATTTTTCTTTCTTTTATAATAAAAGTGAAAAGTACAAAGTACCTATTTCGAATTACTCAGTAATATAAAAGTGGATTATTTGACCAATCGACGTTCCACCTTTATGTTTATTCATTTCATTATATAACCAGTTTTAATGGGGAATTCATTTTAATTTTTATGCTGAAACAAAATAAAATATATCGACGTTGAATATCTTAAAGACCATATCAATTAACTGTTTTGTTGTTTTTTCCGAAAAACAAAATTTGACGATATTCATGGACAGTATATTTCCCTCATATTGGAATATATCAAATAACACTACGACAATCATCATTCTTTTTTAATTTGTTCTAAATTACAAAAATGTCAAATTATTTTATTATATAACCTGCTTAATAGGGGGATCATTTTTATTTTTATGCTTAAACAAAACAAAATTTATCGACGTCGAATATCTGAAAGACCATATCAATTAACTGTTTTGTTTTTTTTTCTGAAATACAAAATTTGACGATATTAATGCACGGTATATTTCCTCCATATTAGAATACATCAAATAACACTTCGACAATCATCATTTTTTAAAAATTTCCTCTAAATTACCAAAATGTCAAATGAAACTTTATTTTTTGTCTTCTGTAAAGAAGCCTAGAGGTGTCAGTAATTGTCGCCTGGAGGGCTGATAGTTTTTGCTAGTTGCTAATATATATATATATATATATATATATATATATATATATATATATATATATATATATATATATATATAAAAAGGGCTTCTTACATTTTATTCAATGCTTAAAAAAAAAAAAAAAGAACGAACAATATCTTTATAACTCCCGGCTTGCCCCTGGCATAATCGTTCTTAATATTTTTCACTTCCGCCCTATTCCATCTTGGTGGAGAGCGTCACACCATCTCGATGCTACTTATAAACAAAGGTAAAGGTTTGTTTATTTTATAAAAAAAAAAAAAATACATCCCTGAAGATGAAGTTTGTAGACTTCGAAATTGATTGGAAAAAGAAAAAAAAGAAATAAATTCTTTCACGCATTGTTAAAAAGGGCTTCTTACGTCATTTTATTACATTTTATTCAATGCTTAAAAAAAAAAAAAAAGAACGAACAATATCTTTATAACTCCCGGCTTGCCCCTGGCATAATCGTTCTTAATATTTTTCACTTCCGCCCTATTCCATCTTGGTGGAGAGCGTCACACCATCTCGATGCTACTTATAAACAAAGGTAAAGGTTTGTTTATTTTATAAAAAAAAAAAAAAATACATCCCTGAAGATGAAGTTTGTAGACTTCGAAATTGATTGGAAAAAGAAAAAAAAGAAATAAATTCTTTCACGCATTGTTAAAAAGGGCTTCTTACGTCATTTTATTACATTTTATTCAATGCTTAAAAAAAAAAAAAAAGAACGAACAATATCTTTATAACTCCCGGCTTGCCCCTGGCATAATCGTTCTTAATATTTTTCACTTCCGCCCTATTCCATCTTGGTGGAGAGCGTCACACCATCTCGATGCTACTTATAAACAAAGGTAAAGGTTTGTTTATTTTATAAAAAAAAAAAAAATACATCCCTGAAGATGAAGTTTGTAGACTTCGAAATTGATTGGAAAAAGAAAAAAAAGAAATAAATTCTTTCACGCATTGTTAAAAAGGGCTTCTTACGTCATTTTATTACATTTTATTCAATGCTTAAAAAAAAAAAAAAAAGAACGAACAATATCTTTATAACTCCCGGCTTGCCCCTGGCATAATCGTTCTTAATATTTTTCACTTCCGCCCTATTCCATCTTGGTGGAGAGCGTCACACCATCTCGATGCTACTTATAAACAAAGGTAAAGGTTTGTTTATTTTATAAAAAAAAAAAAAATACATCCCTGAAGATGAAGTTTGTAGACTTCGAAATTGATTGGAAAAAGAAAAAAAAGAAATAAATTCTTTCACGCATTGTTAAAAAGGGCTTCTTACGTCATTTTATTACATTTTATTCAATGCTTAAAAAAAAAAAAAAAAAACGAACAATATCTTTATAACTCCCGGCTTGCCCCTGGCATAATCGTTCTTAATATTTTTCACTTCCGCCCTATTCCATCTTGGTGGAGAGCGTCACACCATCTCGATGCTACTTACAAACAAAGGTAAAGGTTTGTTTATTTTATAAAAAAAAAAAAAAAATACATCCCTGAAGATGAAGTTTGTAGACTTCGAAATTGATTGGAAAAAGAAAAAAAAGAAATAAATTCTTTCACGCATTGTTAAAAAGGGCTTCTTACGTCATTTTATTCAATGCTTAAAAAAAAAAAAAAAGAACGAACAATATCTTTATAACTCCCGGCTTGCCCCTGGCATAATCGTTCTTAATATTTTTCACTTCCGCCCTATTCCATCTTGGTGGAGAGCGTCACACCATCTCGATGCTACTTATAAACAAAGGTAAAGGTTTGTTTATTTTATAAAAAAAAAAAAAAATACATCCCTGAAGATGAAGTTTGTAGACTTCGAAATTGATTGGAAAAAGAAAAAAAAGAAATAAATTCTTTCACGCATTGTTAAAAAGGGCTTCTTACGTCATTTTATTACATTTTATTCAATGCTTAAAAAAAAAAAAAAAGAACGAACAATATCTTTATAACTCCCGGCTTGCCCCTGGCATAATCGTTCTTAATATTTTTCACTTCCGCCCTATTCCATCTTGGTGGAGAGCGTCACACCATCTCGATGCTACTTATAAACAAAGGTAAAGGTTTGTTTATTTTATAAAAAAAAAAAAAATACATCCCTGAAGATGAAGTTTGTAGACTTCGAAATTGATTGGAAAAAGAAAAAAAAGAAATAAATTCTTTCACGCATTGTTAAAAAGGGCTTCTTACGTCATTTTATTACATTTTATTCAATGCTTAAAAAAAAAAAAAAGAACGAACAATATCTTTATAACTCCCGGCTTGCCCCTGGCATAATCGTTCTTAATATTTTTCACTTCCGCCCTATTCCATCTTGGTGGAGAGCGTCACACCATCTCGATGCTACTTATAAACAAAGGTAAAGGTTTGTTTATTTTATAAAAAAAAAAAAAAATACATCCCTGAAGATGAAGTTTGTAGACTTCGAAATTGATTGGAAAAAGAAAAAAAAAAAAAAAAAAGAAATAAATTCTTTCACGCATTGTTAAAAAGGGCTTCTTACGTCATTTTATTACATTTTATTCAATGCTTAAAAAAAAAAAAAAAAGAACGAACAATATCTTTATAACTCCCGGCTTGCCCCTGGCATAATCGTTCTTAATATTTTTCACTTCCGCCCTATTCCATCTTGGTGGAGAGCGTCACACCATCTCGATGCTACTTATAAACAAAGGTAAAGGTTTGTTTATTTTATAAAAAAAAAAAAAAATACATCCCTGAAGATGAAGTTTGTAGACTTCGAAATTGATTGGAAAAAGAAAAAAAAAAAAAATTCTTTCACGCATTGTTAAAAAGGGCTTCTTACGTCATTTTATTACATTTTATTCAATGCTTAAAAAAAAAAAAAAAAGAACGAACAATATCTTTATAACTCCCGGCTTGCCCCTGGCATAATCGTTCTTAATATTTTTCACTTCCGCCCTATTCCATCTTGGTGGAGAGCGTCACACCATCTCGATGCTACTTATAAACAAAGGTAAAGGTTTGTTTATTTTATAAAAAAAAAAAAAAATACATCCCTGAAGATGAAGTTTGTAGACTTCGAAATTGATTGGAAAAAGAAAAAAAAGAAATAAATTCTTTCACGCATTGTTAAAAAGGGCTTCTTACGTCATTTTATTACATTTTATTCAATGCTTAAAAAAAAAGAAAAAAAAAGAACGAACAATATCTTTATAACTCCCGGCTTGCCCCTGGCATAATCGTTCTTAATATTTTTCACTTCCGCCCTATTCCATCTTGGTGGAGAGCGTCACACCATCTCGATGCTACTTATAAACAAAGGTAAAGGTTTGTTTATTTTATAAAAAAAAAAAAAATACATCCCTGAAGATGAAGTTTGTAGACTTCGAAATTGATTGGAAAAAGAAAAAAAAGAAATAAATTCTTTCACGCATTGTTAAAAAGGGCTTCTTACGTCATTTTATTACATTTTATTCAATGCTTAAAAAAAAAAAAAAAAGAATGAACAATATCTTTATAACTCCCGGCTTGCCCCTGGCATAATCGTTCTTAATATTTTTCACTTCCGCCCTATTCCATCTTGGTGGAGAGCGTCACACCATCTCGATGCTACTTATAAACAAAGGTAAAGGTTTGTTTATTTTATAAAAAAAAAAAAAATACATCCCTGAAGATGAAGTTTGTAGACTTCGAAATTGATTGGAAAAAGAAAAAAAAGAAATAAATTCTTTCACGCATTGTTAAAAAGGGCTTCTTACGTCATTTTATTACATTTTATTCAATGCTTAAAAAAAAAAAAAAAAAAGAACGAACAATATCTTTATAACTCCCGGCTTGCCCCTGGCATAATCGTTCTTAATATTTTTCACTTCCGCCCTATTCCATCTTGGTGGAGAGCGTCACACCATCTCGATGCTACTTATAAACAAAGGTAAAGGTTTGTTTATTTTATAAAAAAAAAAAAAATACATCCCTGAAGATGAAGTTTGTAGACTTCGAAATTGATTGGAAAAAGAAAAAAAAGAAATAAATTCTTTCACGCATTGTTAAAAAGGGCTTCTTACGTCATTTTATTACATTTTATTCAATGCTTAAAAAAAAAAAAAAAAGAATGAACAATATCTTTATAACTCCCGGCTTGCCCCTGGCATAATCGTTCTTAATATTTTTCACTTCCGCCCTATTCCATCTTGGTGGAGAGCGTCACACCATCTCGATGCTACTTATAAACAAAGGTAAAGGTTTGTTTATTTTATAAAAAAAAAAAAAAATACATCCCTGAAGATGAAGTTTGTAGACTTCGAAATTGATTGGAAAAAGAAAAAAAGAAATAAATTCTTTCACGCATTGTTAAAAAGGGCTTCTTACGTCATTTTATTACATTTTATTCAATGCTTAAAAAAAAAAAAAAAAAGAACGAACAATATCTTTATAACTCCCGGCTTGCCCCTGGCATAATCGTTCTTAATATTTTTCACTTCCGCCCTATTCCATCTTGGTGGAGAGCGTCACACCATCTCGATGCTACTTATAAACAAAGGTAAAGGTTTGTTTATTTTATAAAAAAAAAAAAAAATACATCCCTGAAGATGAAGTTTGTAGACTTCGAAATTGATTGGAAAAAGAAAAAAAAGAAATAAATTCTTTCACGCATTGTTAAAAAGGGCTTCTTACGTCATTTTATTACATTTTATTCAATGCTTAAAAAAAAAAAAAAAAAAGAACGAACAATATCTTTATAACTCCCGGCTTGCCCCTGGCATAATCGTTCTTAATATTTTTCACTTCCGCCCTATTCCATCTTGGTGGAGAGCGTCACACCATCTCGATGCTACTTATAAACAAAGGTAAAGGTTTGTTTATTTTATAAAAAAAAAAAAAAATACATCCCTGAAGATGAAGTTTGTAGACTTCGAAATTGATTGGAAAAAGAAAAAAAAGAAATAAATTCTTTCACGCATTGTTAAAAAGGGCTTCTTACGTCATTTTATTACATTTTATTCAATGCTTAAAAAAAAAAAAAAAAGAACGAACAATATCTTTATAACTCCCGGCTTGCCCCTGGCATAATCGTTCTTAATATTTTTCACTTCCGCCCTATTCCATCTTGGTGGAGAGCGTCACACCATCTCGATGCTACTTATAAACAAAGGTAAAGGTTTGTTTATTTTATAAAAAAAAAAAAAAATACATCCCTGAAGATGAAGTTTGTAGACTTCGAAATTGATTGGAAAAAGAAAAAAAAGAAATAAATTCTTTCACGCATTGTTAAAAAGGGCTTCTTACGTCATTTTATTACATTTTATTCAATGCTTAAAAAAAAAAAAAAAAAACCAACAATATCTTTATAACTCCCGGCTTGCCCCTGGCATAATCGTTCTTAATATTTTTCACTTCCGCCCTATTCCATCTTGGTGGAGAGCGTCACACCATCTCGATGCTACTTATAAACAAAGGTAAAGGTTTGTTTATTTTATAAAAAAAAAAAAAAATACATCCCTGAAGATGAAGTTTGTAGACTTCGAAATTGATTGGAAAAAGAAAAAAAAGAAATAAATTCTTTCACGCATTGTTAAAAAGGGCTTCTTACGTCATTTTATTACATTTTATTCAATGCTTAAAAAAAAAAAAAAGAACGAACAATATCTTTATAACTCCCGGCTTGCCCCTGGCATAATCGTTCTTAATATTTTTCACTTCCGCCCTATTCCATCTTGGTGGAGAGCGTCACACCATCTCGATGCTACTTATAAACAAAGGTAAAGGTTTGTTTATTTTATAAAAAAAAAAAAAAATACATCCCTGAAGATGAAGTTTGTAGACTTCGAGATTGATTGGAAAAAGAAAAAAAAGAAATAAATTCTTTCACGCGTTGTTAAAAAGGGCTTCTTACGTCATTTTATTACATTTTATTCAATGCTTAAAAAAAAAAAAAAAAGAACGAACAATATCTTTATAACTCCCGGCTTGCCCCTGGCATAATCGTTCTTAATATTTTTCACTTCCGCCCTATTCCATCTTGGTGGAGAGCGTCACACCATCTCGATGCTACTTATAAACAAAGGTAAAGGTTTGTTTATTTTATAAAAAAAAAAAAAAATACATCCCTGAAGATGAAGTTTGTAGACTTCGAAATTGATTGGAAAAAGAAAAAAAAGAAATAAATTCTTTCACGCATTGTTAAAAAGGGCTTCTTACGTCATTTTATTACATTTTATTCAATGCTTAAAAAAAAAAAAAAAAGAACGAACAATATCTTTATAACTCCCGGCTTTCCCCTGGCATAATCGTTCTTAATATTTTTCACTTCCGCCCTATTCCATCTTGGTGGAGAGCGTCACACCATCTCGATGCTACTTATAAACAAAGGTAAAGGTTTGTTTATTTTATAAAAAAAAAAAAAAAATACATCCCTGAAGATGAAGTTTGTAGACTTCGAAATTGATTGGAAAAAGAAAAAAAAGAAATAAATTCTTTCACGCATTGTTAAAAAGGGCTTCTTACGTCATTTTATTACATTTTATTCAATGCTTAAAAAAAAAAAAAAAAAAGAACGAACAATATCTTTATAACTCCCGGCTTGCCCCTGGCATAATCGTTCTTAATATTTTTCACTTCCGCCCTATTCCATCTTGGTGGAGAGCGTCACACCATCTCGATGCTACTTATAAACAAAGGTAAAGGTTTGTTTATTTTATAAAAAAATAAAAAATAAATCCCTGAAGATGAAGTTTGTAGACTTCGAAATTGATTGGAAAAAGAAAAAAAAGAAATAAATTCTTTCACGCATTGTTAAAAAGGGCTTCTTACGTCATTTTATTACATTTTATTCAATGCTTAAAAAAAAAAAAAAAAGAACGAACAATATCTTTATAACTCCCGGCTTGCCCCTGGCATAATCGTTCTTAATATTTTTCACTTCCGCCCTATTCCATCTTGGTGGAGAGCGTCACACCATCTCGATGCTACTTATAAACAAAGGTAAAGGTTTGTTTATTTTATAAAAAAAAAAAAAAATACATCCCTGAAGATGAAGTTTGTAGACTTCGAAATTGATTGGAAAAAGAAAAAAAGAAATAAATTCTTTCACGCATTGTTTAAAAGGGCTTCTTACGTCATTTTATTACATTTTATTCAATGCTTAAAAAAAAAAAAAAAAAGAACGAACAATATCTTTATAACTCCCGGCTTGCCCCTGGCATAATCGTTCTTAATATTTTTCACTTCCGCCCTATTCCATCTTGGTGGAGAGCGTCACACCATCTCGATGCTACTTATAAACAAAGGTAAAGGTTTGTTTATTTTATAAAAAAAAAAAAAATACATCCCTGAAGATGAAGTTTGTAGACTTCGAAATTGATTGGAAAAAGAAAAAAAAGAAATAAATTCTTTCACGCATTGTTAAAAAGGGCTTCTTACGTCATTTTATTACATTTTATTCAATGCTTAAAAAAAAAAAAAAAAAAGAACGAACAATATCTTTATAACTCCCGGCTTGCCCCTGGCATAATCGTTCTTAATATTTTTCACTTCCGCCCTATTCCATCTTGGTGGAGAGCGTCACACCATCTCGATGCTACTTATAAACAAAGGTAAAGGTTTGTTTATTTTATAAAAAAAAAAAAAAATACATCCCTGAAGATGAAGTTTGTAGACTTCGAAATTGATTGGAAAAAGAAAAAAAAGAAATAAATTCTTTCACGCATTGTTAAAAAGGGCTTCTTACGTCATTTTATTACATTTTATTCAATGCTTAAAAAAAAAAAAAAAAAGAACGAACAATATCTTTATAACTCCCGGCTTGCCCCTGGCATAATCGTTCTTAATATTTTTCACTTCCGCCCTATTCCATCTTGGTGGAGAGCGTCACACCATCTCGATGCTACTTATAAACAAAGGTAAAGGTTTGTTTATTTTATAAAAAAAAAAAAAAATACATCCCTGAAGATGAAGTTTGTAGACTTCGAAATTGATTGGAAAAAGAAAAAAAAGAAATAAATTCTTTCACGCATTGTTAAAAAGGGCTTCTTACGTCATTTTATTACATTTTATTCAATGCTTAAAAAAAAAAAAAAAAGAACGAACAATATCTTTATAACTCCCGGCTTGCCCCTGGCATAATCGTTCTTAATATTTTTCACTTCCGCCCTATTCCATCTTGGTGGAGAGCGTCACACCATCTCGATGCTACTTATAAACAAAGGTAAAGGTTTGTTTATTTTATAAAAAAAAAAAAAAATACATCCCTGAAGATGAAGTTTGTAGACTTCGAAATTGATTGGAAAAAGAAAAAAAAGAAATAAATTCTTTCACGCATTGTTAAAAAGGGCTTCTTACGTCATTTTATTACATTTTATTCAATGCTTAAAAAAAAAAAAAAAAAAAGAACGGACCATATCTTTATATATATATATATATATATATATATATATATATTGGCAGTAAGTTGGTAATGATACAAGTCTGATTGAAAACAACGAGCTTTTCTCGTTTCGTATTTTTTTCATTACTGTCTTAACTCGCCGATCAAGTTAACGGGTCTCCCGTATAAATAACGAAACAAGAAAATTCCGTTTTCTTCAATCAGACTTGTATCGATATATATATGTCTACATTATATATATATATATATATATATATATATATATATATATATATATATATAATGTAGACATATATTGTTTTCCAAAATATCATATGAAATTGGTTTCTTGCCATCCAATCAGAACACTGATATAATCTTTATAGAAATCCATTGCGCTTAAGTCGATGTTTACGTTATTTTTTTAACATTCGAAAGTCACAGTTTAAGTGGTGGATACCGTCGATATGGTGGGTATCATCTATATGAGTATTACCGACATCGACGTTATCGCTGAGACAATACTGATGCCCGGACATTAACAATAACCGTGTATATATATACATGACACAAATAAGTAGAAACCACCACCACTCACCCCAAATGATATATGTTTAACGTTTGAAATAGAGATCGGCATTTTCATTGTTTCAATGTTCACCCCGAAGAGCAGAGTCCGCACTAGATTACTTTCTCCACCATACAAGATCAAAGGCTTGGTCAGGATGAAGCTGGCCGACTTGAGATCTTAATGTAGAGTATCCAACCACTTTTGTTCTGGCCATTTTCTCGACCTCTTTAAATGGCATCTACCTTGAATCCCATCATCGCAATGGTATCCTCGTCTGTGTGTATTACATGTTTGTACAATTTCTTTCATTTGTCTGAGATCAGCGTAACATTGGACATTGGCATGGTTAAGTCTATTCAGATCGGAAGTCCAACGAAACAAATGCGTCGTCATGACTGAAAGTCATGTTTCTGCTTTTTTCGCCGATAGCTGGCGCCTAGTGCCGTATAAAAAAGACGTACAACTTTGAAACATTGATATTTTATACAAATTGGAATTTCTATTTCAGCTACCAATGTATCACCATTTTAATATGACACGTACCAAAGGAGCATTAGAAGTCTCACGGTTTTAGAAGAGACATATTATAAGTTGATCTGCTGTTGAATTTAAGCAGCGTTAAATTGTCGGAAAACTCGCGATTCCACTTTCCACTGTTAAGCGAGTGATTGTCCAATCCATCGGAGAGGTAAAATAATTGATATCATCTTGTCTAGGTTGATCACGACCCTCTGATTTCAGTCTTCATTATTAATGATAACTAGCGAGACCCGTGCAAATTACACGAAATGATGTTTTCAATACTAATTATCTTATTTCTAATCTATACATTACTTTGTAAATGCTTTAGATTAAATTAAATTTGGCTCCAATTCATGAGTAGCATACAAAGATTCGGAAGGTCGTTGCTTTTGATGTAAGCGTGACACACACGCTATCGTATTAATATATGTCTTGCCGGTCGTCCCCTCCCTACCTTACTCCCTTCCCCCCTCCCTACCTTACTCCCTTCCCCCCCCTTCGATGTAGAAAAAAAAACTTTGAGGTTGGTTGGAATCGAACTACAAACCTATCGGGCCGACGTCGACAACCGACGTCAAAATCCTACGTCGCTAACCGTTGCGCAAAAGAGAACTACTTGAAACCTTACGAAAATTACCTGTCTTGAATGCTTTTCAAAATCTAGGTACGGCACGCATGCGCAGAGCTTTTGCCGGAAGCGTGACACACGAACACACACGCTATCGTATTAATATATAGATAAGGGTGTTAATTTCCTTCTTTCATGTATGTGTACATATAATGAGAAACCATGACATGTAACGACTAACTGAAGTATGTATTAATGACACACACAAATATTTCCATCAGAACTGCGGACGTATAGTTTCTAGTTTAATTAAGGTTCTCTTCGTATCTGTGTTCTCAATAGAGAAGTGCGTGTTTTTTATAATTTGTCAAAGCGTCAATTTATCAAATAATGATTTTAAAACACACACGCCACACAATCCAGTATTGATTTCGTTTCTAATAATATCCAAGATGGCTGCTAATCCGTGTGCCAATAAAATCTGTATTCGTTATCATTAAATTTATCCCTGTTCTTTCGATGTTCGTTTTTACCTTAAGGGATTTCTTATCTTCTCTCTTCAAATTGTTATTGATTTTAAATTTAGTAATAAAACTGGAAATAGAATATTAACTTCTAATACACTATAATTATCCATTTGACAAGCTACTTCAAAATAAATGAAGTATTTCTTATTGTCTCAATAATTTGAGTGATACGCATATACAAAGAATCTATGAAAACGAGTTAACGAACACGAAATGCCTTCCAAACTTCTGCGTATTCGTAATTTTTGTTGGGTGTTTTTAAGTCGGAAAAATATGCTTCTGATAACTGTGTTGTTTATTTTTCATAGACAAGGGCTGAATCTGTTTTCTTGATACTTTTCTCGGCAAATTGCGGACGTTATTAAAGAATACAATGATCTCTAACTGTTTTAATTTAACTAATACAGCTCTATTTTCAGACACATGATAAAGCAATCAGTTATCTATTCTACTATAGGCAGATGTGTCTTAGTCGGGGTTAGGGGCTCGTAATTCTTGTCATTGTGTTTCCTGACCGAAATCAATAGATATTCGATTTCCGTACAGGCCAGCGCATTACTTCCAGCTAGCCGGAATTACAAGCTTTCCTCCAAATCATTTCACAACTATATTTCATAAATTAAAATCTGTTGTTTTTTACTGAGTAAATATTTCTCCCACTAATGAAGAACTATTTTCTGAATATTGAAGCCTGTTATCTAACTTGAAGGATAGCATGTTTTGTTGAACTGGTACACTAGTAATAATATCAAATTATAAAATAAAAACATATTTTTCAAATGACTCTTAAATTGCAAAGGGATCCGTAAGTAAATATTAAAATAATTTGAATTCATTTTATATATTATTTTATGTAATCTTTAATTGCGGGATTTTACTTTAGGTTGAAGCTCACAAAAAGCACGGCTTAGGTATAACTGTTGGCTTCTGATAAGTTAAGAGAAGATAACTCCATGAATGAGGTAAAAAAATCAGTTATTACTTAGAGAGAAAAAAGAAAGATAAACGTTTCAAAACGAAACGTGCTTAGAGGAGACACAATTCCTTGATTTCGGAATTATCTTCTCTAGTAGCAAGGTTGAACTCGTTGACAGGCAAAGAGACGAGTCTGAAACTGGATGCTGATTCGCATTCAATGTCCAGCCAAACGAAGCCAATAAAAAGAGGACAGCAGAAAGGGTTGAAGAAGGAAGTGTGTTGACGCAAGGAAAAAATGATAATAATCATAATAATAATAAATATATAATAATAAATGAATACATATAAATACAAGTCAAAGCGACTGGTTCGCGTGGGAGGGGGAACTATCTAAGAAATATTAAAGTATATAGAATCTGCCTTCAGACAGGAAGTTCGGTAGTGGATCTTATAATGGAAATTATATTTGCCGAGAACAGGAATTTTATGTGTAGGGTGTAGTCGAGTGTATGAGGGTTGATTTCCCCCCCCCCCTTTCACCATAAGATGTGGTCGTCTGGAAAGAATGTGTTCAACTTATGTTGGAGCAGTGGACGAAAATACTAAATGAACCAGCAACTTACTCGCTATGAATACTAAGTTTGAAAGTGTTCGTCTAAGTATCATAATAAACAAATGCAGCGATTATAATAAACAAATGCTGCGATTATAATAAACAAATGCAGCGATTATAATAAACAAATGCTGCGATTATAATAAACAAATGCAGCGATTATAATAAACAAATGCTGCGATTATAATAAACAAATGCAGCGATTATAATAAACAAATGCAGCGATTATAATAAACAAATGCAGCGATTATAATAAACAAATGCAGCGATTATAATAAACAAATGCTGCGATTATAATAAACAAATGCTTCAGATTCTCATATTTGTGTTTGTTTATGTCAAGTATTACTACGTATCTAGATGAACTTTACTGTTTTGTGAAATCATGGGAAAAATGAAATAAAATTGTTTGGTTGTTTGGTTGTTTTGTTTTACGGCATATCAACCCTTTTCAGGTTATTTAATGCCGAATGCAGTCATTTTGGTGAAAGTTTATGCTTCAAGTTCTTTATATGTTCAAATATTTATTGATGGTGTTTGGTTTGGTTGTTAAAGTATATTTGTTTTCTTCTCTTTTTTGTTTCTTTCCCCTTTTAATATCTGTTTCTATTTAACCCATAGTTGGGACCCTAACAGGTACTACCACTCCGGGTCAGGGTGGACCTGGGAGCAATGGTAATTAAGAGGAGGCTCCACATTCCCCAAAGTCCGTAAGCCGGATCTCACCATCGGATGTAGTTTAAGGTCATATCCAGGACCGGGAGTAGGGTAGGAAAAATAAAATAAAAAAGGGGAGGGAGAAAGGGAGAGGGGCTGTTGTTTTTGGTTTTGGTTTTGTAGAACATAATTAAGTTTTACAAAAAAAAACAACAAAAAAACGTCAATGTAAGTGAATTTCGTCTCAGGGAGCTACAGGGCAGCCTGATCTGGTATCACCAGTAATAAAATTGTGCAGGCCACATAGAAGACACATTTTAAAATCATTTTGTTTCATGATTTTTTTTTAACGTTAAAGATTTTTAACCATTAAATAAATACTTTTATTTTTCTCATAATGATCTTTATGAAATTTGGAGGATTAACTATTTCCGTGTTGATATCATTTCGAAATGAGATTTATTTTCAATTGTTTATTGTTTTCTATAATAAAATATAAGGTAAATAGAGTTTATACTTTGTCATAATTGAGGGATTTTAATTTATTTTTTAGAAACATTGATTTTCGGTGTATAAAAAAGAAATGACTATTTGTAAAATTAAAATAACCCAAATTAAATTATTGCTATATATGTCGGAATTAAAAATTCTCGTTTTTTTAATACTTAATATGTACGATATATATATATATATATATATATATATATATATATATATATATATTATTTCATGTATCCACATAAAATTTTATAAGGAGATATAATTTTTATGTATCAATTTTCAGTATTTACTTCAACAGTGCTCGATACGTAAATAGAGTTAGGTAGTAAGCTATAAAAATATATTCATAGTAATTAAGCTACACAGAGGCTCCCGTGTTTCATCCCCGAGGGGAATCGTCATTTTAGCCTGAAGATTCCCCCCGGGGATGAAACGCGGGAGCCTCTGTGTAGCTTAATAGCCATAAATATATTTTCATAGCTTACTATATATATATATATATATATATATATATATATATATATATATATATATATATATATATATATATATATATATAATAAGAAAAATATTTTGAAAAAAAAAAATATTTATGTACTAAAAAGTGTTAGATAGAAACCGTTTTAAATTGTTCTATAAATATATAAGTGAGTTTATTAAACCGGACAACTTACTATAATTCTCTGTTTTTGCTAGTTCTACAGAGACTGAGTTTTTCTTCTTCAGTACTCTTTGTTATATTCCGACGTCAAAGTCTAGTTGAGCCAATTATTTACACAGAATAAAGACAAATGTATTTTTTCTCGAAAAAGATCACGTAAAGTTAGAGAGGTTCAGTTTAAAAACATCGTTTGAGTAGAGGCAGTGACTGAGATACACGAAGCATACCCGTTGTCATACAGAACGCTCTCCATCGTGAACACCTGGAAAATGAAATAATAGTGAAAATCCCAGTAAAGTATGACGCAATAAAGTATTAGATCGACTTTTGATCGTTAAATAAACAAATTAATATTTTTAATATGCTACATCGTGCGTAGTCAACAATTTATCAAAGGCAGATACCAGCTATGAAAAAGACAACGCTATGTTTCGGCATACGCGTGCAGGTCTAATTAAAGTCAATAAATGCATAAACAGGTGAAAGTTAAAGTAATTTTACAATAACAACGGACTTTGAACATTGCATTTCAAGAGTAGGGTTCGAACCTGAAACCGTAACGCTACTTTAATTCGGTCACAGAACCATAAATTCATTCGATTAAAGGATTTTTTGAAACTTGGTTCACCCCAAACAAGACAAGTTGCAACTGTAGACGAGCTACTGAGAATTAGGGTGAATGTTTAGGGGGGTCATCCTAAATTGAGAGCTGTACAGCGAGATGTGTGTTCACATTAGTTTTAAGTTCATGCATGACGGTACAGTCGGGGAAATAGAGAGCATGGAGGGAGTTCCAACAGCCGGTATTTCGAGGACAAAAGCTATTGGAGTATAAGGCTTTCTGGCATCAAGGGACCTCCACAGTGATAGGATGAGATTTAGCTGATTGTCGGGTTGGTCGAGTGTATTTACATCAAAAGGGTACCAGCACAGCAAGTTCATCGAAGTACTTGTAAAACAAGCACAAGTATACAAGATTGCGGAGATGGGGCAGGGGCTTGAGCTTGGTGGATACTGAGGGACCGATTAGATAAGATACTCTTTTTTGGACCTTGTCTAAGAGGGAGAGACTAATGGATGGTACACCAGCCCAGATTTGACAACAATACTCCATGCATGGGCGGACGATTGCTTCGTTGATGTATAGAATACTGTCAAGTGTGAGTAGTTTTCTAGCACAGTAAAGAGAGCCCACCTTCTTTGCAGTATTGATTTACTCCTCTCCAAGAGTTAGGCACAAGGCCAGTTTTTATCTTACTCCCACAAGTAAGATGTGACCCAAGGTCGGGTCAGGAAAGTGGGGTTTAAAAATTGGCTGGGCAGTCCCGTCGGCATTCCCCGGTAGGGGTGCCTCAGGCAGTAAGCAATAAACTTACTCCTCCCCAAAGAGGGGAGGCAAAGCCTGGGAAGGTGGACCTCCCAGAACTGCACAGGACAGACCCATTGACGGGCGTAAATCAAGACCCAAAGGCCAAGACAACACTAGTATGGGGTGCAGTACCCATCGGAACAGATACTACACTTTGATCTTAGCCAAAAGGCTTGGCAATGTCTTCTATGTATTTGTTCCAATTCATGTTACCTGTAAATGTTAGGCTGAGGAGATTGAACGTTTGCCTCCCAGGTAGGGTTTTATTTGCCATGGCAATCGGTGGTTGAAGAGGTTTCTTGTAGTTGTTGAAGAAAAGGGGATTTGTCTTTGCAGCATTATTAAATGCTACCATCCATTTATGACCGCATTCCACAACAAACTGTATGTACCTTTCTAAGGATTCAGCCATTATCTCGGATGTGTGCGCGTTCGTTTGACCCACATGATTAGAGTAGAGCGTGTTGTCGTCAGCAAATATACCCATCTTAGAGACAATGTCATCGGGGAGGTCGTTTATGAAAATCAGAAACTATAAAATTCCAAGAGAGATCCTTGGGGACACCTGCAATTAAATCATGTAGCTTGGGTGAACGGCCGTCGAGGACAACCTGGATCTTTCTGTTGGATAAGAAAGATCTACTTATATTAAATATTCATCCAGTAATACTGTATGAATCAAATTTTATGCGAAGACTTTTATGCCAGGCCTTGTCAAAGGCTTTGGATATATCAAGCGCTACCGTCCTAACTTCACCTGCATTGTCCAGTGTAGAGTATATGCGTTCATAGATGACAGTAAGGATATCCGCAGTAGACTGTGCTTGCCTAAATGCATAGTGATGGTCAGAAAGTAGTTTAGCATTAACGAGGTGACGGACTATCACTAGATTGATTAAGGAATCAAAGATTTTAGCGAGGAGCGGGACTAGACTGACGAGGAGATAATTCTGAGGAGTAGTTCTATCTCCATAATTCTTGAAGACTGGTACCACAGAGGCAGTTTTCTAGGTATCAGGGAAACAGGATTCGGCATGGTATTTTATTGTAAAGTTTGGAGATGGCAGGGGCCAGTTGAGCAAAGCATTCTTTTAATTATTATTACCGGTATAAGATAAGGCCTACATGCTTTGGAAGTTTCAATGTTTTTTTTTATGAGATAGGGTGATGGTCTGATCATTAAGTGTGGTTTCAGTCCGAAATGGGAAATTTGGGAAAAAGTGTTTTTTAGAGTCGAAAGTGGGGTTACGGGCGAAGCGTTATGCAAGTAGTTCAGCCTTATTAGTTGAAGCGCAAACCACATCATTGTGGTTGGATATTGATTTACTCCTCTCCAGGAGTTAGGCACAAGGCCAGTGTTTTATCTTACTCCCACAAGTAAGATGTGACCCAAGGTCGGGTTGGTAAAGTGGGGTTTACAAATTGCATGGGCAGTCCCGTCGGCATTCCCCGGTAGGGGCGCCTAAGGCAGTAAGCAATTAACTTACTCCTCCCCAAAGAGGGGAGGCAATGCCTGGCAGGGTGGACCTCCAAGAACTGCACAGGACAGAACCATAGACAGGCGTAAATCAAGCCCCGAAGGCCAAGACAATACCAGTCTATGAGGTGCAGTATCCATCGGAACAGATACTACACTTTGATCTTAGCCAAAAGGCCAAGAACTTTGTGGTTGGATAACATTGTGGTTGGATTACGGGAGAATATTTGACTGCACATCATTAACCACACTATTGAAGATTTCTAAAAAATCGAGAGTACCTAGTTTCTGTGACTGGATTTGTTTTCTTCGTCATCTCTGTATACCTTTTATTTGCTTCATCTTTTACAGTCTTACACGTTTTATTATTTTGCTAACAGACAGCCCCGACGTTACATTAGAATGAATGGTGACTTATGTGTACTCTTGCTCTCACTCCTGAACAATATATTTCCACTTTTTATTATTATTTTTTCATTTTTTATAATCTTAAATTTTCACATCTATAAAAAAGCGAAAACCTCCCACGATGTTTCTTGAAACACTCTAATACATTAGTAATACACATTTTTTGTAAAATCTCGCTTCCCATAAATTGTGTTTTAAATTCCATGCACAAAGAAAGAGGAGGAAATAGAGAGAGAGAGAGAGAGAGAGAGAGAGAGAGAGAGAGATTTTCAACCAATCAAATATGGTTCGAAGTCAAAAACTAACAACTAACATTCTAAGGAGATTGTAGTTTGCTTGAAGCATTGCTGGTAATTTTGAGTATCTTTTATATATTGTATATCTTAAGATAATAGTATCTGTATAACGGTGTATGTGTGGGTATGCCCATGTGTGTGTATGTATCTAGAGCCATATACTGGTCTCTTTTGAGTTCATATCTTTTGTGCATATATATTTGTACCCAGTGTGTATGCATCTATGTATATATGTATGTATGTCTATCTATCTATCTATCTATCTATCTCTCTCTCTCTCTATATATATATATATATATATATATGTATATATTTATGTATATATGCATATGTATGTGTTTGTATTGTGTGTATCTCTATGTGTCTATTTGTGTCATTAGTTCTGTGGATGTATGTATGTGTAAGTGTGTATGTATATATATATATATATATATATGTTCCCGTAATGACCTTTAAATATCTTCATGTGTATATAGTATTCTGTATATATTAATACTTATTTTATTTAATTGCCTATCTTATTCCTCTACTTTCATCTTTTTTTTTTGTAAAATGTATATATATATATATATGTGTATATATGTATATATATATATCTTTGAAAGAGTATCTATGTACTAATCTATGTATATGTACATGTATATATGTCTATATGTATATATGTATATATATATATATATATATATATATATATATATATATGTCTGAATGTCGCTGTATGCATCTATAGGTATGTATGTGTGGGTATATATGTGTGTATATAAATAAGGACTAATATAATGTGACTATGTATGTATGTATGTATGTATGTATGTATGTGTATATGTATATATATATATATATATATATATATACATATATATATATGTAATTTATTTGGAAACTATATGTTACATATTTTAGAAACGTACCGCGGTTTCATCTAGATAGGCTGACTGTTTACATGAAAAAAAATATCTATGCCAAGTGGAATCGTCGTCGTTATGAATGAGGTGAAACCACGATGAGAAATGGCGTTATATAATACAACACCTGTAGATACCCCCAAAAGACCACATCACTACCCTAGCAACCACTATATGGGAACTCAAGAGGTCCAACACCCCTTTATGAAATATAATGGGGGATCACCGACAAGCTAAAATCCTACAGCTCTACCTCCAAAATTTGCCCTCTGTGTACCTCTGAAAAATTCAGGATTCTGCAAGCAATTAACACCCTTTCCATGAATTACATGTACATGAACACTGAAGTCTTCAAGAAATGTTCATCATAAAATAAAATTCCTACTGACATCAATAATAATACATCACTCACAAATCACCCCTTAAAATCAAATGCACCCCATCAAATTTGATTAATGAAAGATTAAAATTAAAAAATAAAACATATAAAATAGCCACCCTCACCTAGACCGTTTCAAAGTTTTACTAAATTTACCCCAGGATATATTGCACAAACTACAACCAGAACTACATCACACCGCCAAATCCCAACATAACCTAATCCGATCCACCGCATGTAAAATATTAATCAATCGATAACCCATCTCGTTTTTACATTTTTAACCTATTAAATACATGAATTCCCCTAAATAAAAATCTAGAAATATGACTATCAAATTCCACAGAATTATATTATATAAATATTTTATAAAAATACATTTTGGGAAAATACTAATTTATAAATAATAAACAAACAAAAAATAAAAAATAATAAAGAAATAAATAAAAGAATTTAACGAATCCCACCCAGAACCTAATCAATAAATTATACCACTATGTTATTGCTAAATATAAACACACGTTAGAAACAGTAAAACAGACAATAAATAATTAAATCAATTTTAATATAACTCAACTACGATTAAAACTCATATATTATTTCAATCCTAACCCAGTACATTTTTAAAAGGGACAGGTCAACAAAGCACCGTTTTTAACGGTATATTTAGACACCAGCACCCTTTATTTTTGTTCAACATGATCTTTTAAAATACGAAACAACCAATTATAAATATGTAAATAAAACACTATACAAAATAACACAAAACTATAAATAAAATAAATAATAAATCCGATACATAGATTTAAACATGGTATCACTATCAAGAACAGACTTCAATATTATAACCTTTAAACGATGTATTCAACCGCCCAACCTTTGTATTTACACTTTCCAAGACACCGTTATCTGCTACGATCTACAAACAGCACCGTAAATAAAAATAAAAATACCAAACTTCAAGAGAATAAATGAATAAAACACTTAGTAGAATTTTTTTTAAACTATAAATAATAAATAAAATAAAACTCAATTAATTCCCAACCAATATATTTTTTCCAGAGAAACTTTCCTGAAGTGCACCGGTTTTTGTTATCGATATAACGCCATTTTTCATCGAGGTTTCACCTAATTCAGAACGGCGACGATTCCACTGGGCATAGAGATGTTTTTTACTGTAAAAAGTCAGCCTATCTGGATGAAACCGCGGTAATTCTGAAATATGTAACATTTTTAAAATAAATTATATTATCTCTCACTCCTCTGCGATCGAGCACTTTATGATTTATTTTCAATATAACCTGACACACTATATATGTGTGTGTGTATATATATAAAATATGTATATCTAGGCAGCATTTCTCTTGCAGGCAAGTATTGTTGAATATAAGAGACAACTCATGTCTAGATATCCGTTGGTAGATCCTTTGAATAGTCCGAATTAGGATTTTAGTTTCGGAGGGGAATTGGCTGATGAATTTGCCATAATTTGGATTTTTCTCCCAAGTACTTTCGGACCTATCTTGTCGTTAGTTAAGTGTTGGGTTATGGCGTTTGTATCAGACAAATGAATCGTCAATCTTCTCGACAAAGTCGTTGTAGTAAAACTTATGTATATGTTATTTTCTTGGTTGTCGGAGACACAGTCTCCCAAAGGACATTTAAACTCATAAACAAGGTTTGTCTAATCCAAAACTCTAATCGAGGGGGAAGAATTATTTGTGATGATAAGGTTAGTGGTTTTTACTCTATTGTAGAAAATGATCAGTTAAAACTTTTTTATGGTCTATACCTGATTTACCTCATTCCCCCGAAGATGGACCCAGATGGGTCCGAAAGTACTTAAGAGACAACTGCAAATTATGACAAATTCATCAACCAATTCCCCTCCGACACTAAGATCCTAATTTGGACTATTAAAAGGATATCTAGACATGAGTTTTCCCTTATATCCAATAATGTATATATAAGTGTATGTGTATGTATGTGTACGTATATGAGTATGTTTCCCTAATCTAAATGTATTGATTTCTATCTATGTATGACCACTTTCCTAGTCAGATTCGACTTAGTGAATTTCTTGTCTCCCTTTAATTTGTTATGTTTACTCTAAATGTTTGACCTTAATTGATCTAAATAAAATTCTATTCGTTCAATTTATTCTCTCCCTGTTATTGGCTGCATCGATTCTAAATATTAGCATAGATCAGAATTACCTCCGTTAAATATCTAAAATCCCGCTACGTTTGGATTAGTTGTCAAATATTCATTTTGTGTTTCGTATAATTTAAGCAATATTAGATACTCTTTCAATTTACATTTTCTTGATATTCTGGTTTGGAACGTGTTAATATTGACATCATAAAAATATCTGGTGCAAAGAATCTATTATTGATCTTGAAATTACATTATCAGCAAATATCTACATGTATTGACTTGGTACTTATTTTTTAATCTATACTCCTGAGCGATTTTAACATTTAAAATAGTTGCCTCTTATTTTTGTTATTTTTTAAATTGCTTTCTGATATTTTTTTTCTTTTATGTATTTTTTTTAATTGTTTATAAATTTGTTGTGTTTTGTATGTCAAAGCGCTTTTTATGTTTGTAAGTAATTATATGTAGATTTAATTCTATATGTGTGATTTTATATGTATATATGTGTTTGTATTAAGCTTGATATATAGAATATTTTGTAAAATGTTGTCAATTACTGCATAACTATTTTGTATTATTTATTTATTTTTACTTGTATTCTTATTTATTTATCTCATCATTATTATTATTTAATTTTCATTATTTTTTTATTGTTTTCTTCATTATTTATTTATTTATATTTTTAATTTTTTTAACATAGTTTACCCCAAACAAGACAGGCTGCCACTGTAGACGTAAGGGGCTACTGAGAAAAACGGTGAAAGTTTGGGGGTATCAACCTAAATTGGGAGCTGTGCAGCGAGATGTCTGTTTACATTAGTTTTAAATGTCTGCATGTAAGTACCGTCAGGAAAACAAGGAGCAAGGCGGGATTTCCAGAGTCCAGCAGCATGAGGAAAGAAGCTTTTGGAGTAGAGCTCTTCGGCATCTGTGGACCTCCACAGTCAATGAATGGGATTTGGCAGATTGTCGGGTTAGTCTAATGAATTTGCGTCGTGGGGGCAGAAGAGCAGCAAGCTCATCAGGGCACAATCCATTGAAGTTCTTGTAAAACAGACACAAGGAAGCAACATTGCGGCGATGGGACAAGGGCTGGAGCTTGGTAGATAGTGAGGGACCTATCAAGATGGCGACTCTTTTTTGGACCTTGTTTAAGAGGAAGAGACAAGTGAATGATGCCCCATCCCAGATGTGGCAACAATACTCAATGCATGGGCGGGTGGTGGCTTTGTAGAGATACAGGATAATGTCAGGTGTCAGAAGTTTACTTCCATGGTAGAGGGAGCCCACCTTCTTTGCAGCAGCCTTGGCGATGTCTTCTATGTATGTGTTCCAATTCATGTTATCTGTGAAAGTTAGGCCGAGGAGTTTTAATGATGAGCTCTCAGGTAGGGTATAATTTGCCATGGCAATCGGTGATTGAAGAGGTTTCTTGTAGTTATTGAATGAAAGTAGCTTTGTCTTTGCGGCATTAAAAGTTACCATCCATTTTTTACTCCATTCCACTACAGACTGGAGGTCATTGTCTAAGGATTCAACCATTGCCTCAGATATCTGCGCGTCGGTTTTGCAAACATGACGAGAGTTAAGTGTGGTGTCGTCAGCAAATATTCCTATCTCAGTCTCAATTACATCAGGTAGGTCATTTATGAAAATCAGGATCCTGGAGCACACCAACATTTATGTCATGTGGTTTAGATGAACGGCCATCTAGGACAACCTGGATGTTCTTTTTGTTAGGAAGGATTTAATTATTTTAAATATTTGTCCAGTAATACCATATGAGTTCAGTTTTAGAAGAATCCCTTCATGCCAAACCTTGTCAAAGGCCTTGGATATATCGAGTGCTACCGCCCTAACTTCACCAACCTTGTCCAGTGTATGGTATATGCGTTCAGAGATGACCGTTTGGATATCTGTAGTAGATTGTACTTGTCTAAATCCGTATTGATGATCAGAAAGAAGTTTAGCATTAACTAAGTGCCGGACTATCGCTAAGTTGATTTTAGCAAAGATCGGGACAAGACTGATTGGGCGGTAGTTAAGAGGATCAATTCTATCTCCAGAATTCTTAAAGACTGGTACCACAGATGCAATTTTCCAACTATCAGGGAAACAAGATTCAGTAAGGCATTTGTTGTATAATTTTGAGAGAACAGGGGCCAGCTCAGCAGAGCATTTCTTTATTACTATTACTTGTATAAGATCAGGCCCACAGGTTTTGGAAGTGCCAAGGTGTTTTATGATGTCTTTGACTTGAGATGGGGTGATGACCAGGTTCTCAAATGGGGTTTCAGTCCGCAATGGGAATTTAGGGAGGGGGTGATTTTCTGAGTCCGAAGTGGAGTTTAAGGCGACACGCTGGGTAAGTAATTCAGCCTAATCAGTGGCCGTGCAAACCACATAGTTGTGATTTGATAGTGTGTGTGTATGTTATCAGCAGACAGCTGTTTCACCGTATCACAACTCTTCAGTGTGGCTATACGTGACAAGTGTCTTCACGCTGATATTCTAAACAAGATTACCAGATGTCTTGCCACTTTGACGAACAGTAAAAACAATCTTACCTCTACATTACCAAACTCACCCCCATAGCGATAGACATCACAGCGCTTATGTTATTTTGTTTACATTCAAAGTACCGGTTACTCTATTCGATAATATAAGAATAATGATTTGCGCTAAGTGTCATTATTTTGTCTACTACCGAGATCAACTCATGTTGGTAGCATATTTATATTGTTATTCATATCAATATATATGTTGACAAATTGATTTCAAATCCAACAGCATAGTTATTGGAGTGTACATTTTTAAAGAATAGCCGTATGTTACGTAGGCAAATACCGTATTAAATTGACCGATAATATGATCAACAGGGATGGAATATAGAAAATCCACAAAAATAAAAAATGAAACTCAGATCGGATTGGAACTTACAGCTAAGAATAAGGATGAATTTAAGCCATCGGCGACTTTACTATATGACTTCACCAACGTTCATTTGATACGGTATTTGTCTGCGCAAAACATCCATTAAAAAGCAATGTTTTCCCTAAAAACTCTACTACAGATTTAGAATCCATTATATAAGTCATTTAAGGAATTATATTATCTGTTGGTGATGTGGTAAAAATATAAACAAAACAAAGCGTAGAACATCCCAGATTACGCAGTTGATTCCGTTCTATTTATCTTCCTCCCACGACGGTAAGATGTGACACAAGTTCGGGAAAGTAGGATGTGAAAATGAAGAGCGATCTGGCCTACAAAAAATGCCTGTGCAGCCCCGTCGGCATTCCCCGGTAGGGGCGCTTCAGGCGATTAGCAATAAACTAACCCTTTCTCAAAAGGTGAGACAGCAAAGCCTGGGAGGCTGTATCTCCTAGAACTGCACAGAACAAACCCACAGACCGGCGGAATCAAGGCCCGAAGGCCAAGACGATACCGGTCTATAGGGTGTAGTATCCATCGGAACAGATACTACACTTTGATTCGTTAATCACTCAACAGCCTTTGTTAATCATATAAGTTCAGTGGAATAGTCGCTAGCTTAAAGAGTCTCAAGTTTTATTTTTGTAGAGTTCAACGCCGTAGATATTTTCATATTCCTATTTAATACAGTATACGATTTTTTACGCAAAACACACAGAGATCCTTTAATAAGCAACGTCTACCCCCTCTCTCTCTCTCTCTCGTTTTATGCCATATATATATATATATATATATATATATATATATATATATATATATATATATATAGTCTTGGAAGTTTCTCAACCATTAAAACTATATTTAAAAAAAAGTCCCAAGTCGTTCAGTGGAAAATCACTCATGTAAGTCAATTTAACTTTTTCAGTTATTATATTAGTTTGCTTCTAACATTATTTAAGGGATCATCAGTTGTTTAGCATCAAAAACTGTTTCGGGAATTTAAAAACAAGACAGTATTTAATTTCATGGCTTCCCAGCAGAGTTGATCAGACCTCACTTCCCTTAAAAGACAAAAACATAAACGTTCCGTATACTAAACCTAAGTTTTGTTCCGTATAAATGTTTTGCTAACTTATATTAGTTATTAAAAAAAAGTAAAAAGTCCTCCTTACCTGTGTTGTTCGTCTGTCTAATAAAATGTTTCCGTTACTTACAAATATGTTGCTGCATCTTAAAGTGTGTAGACGAATCCATTAACATTTTTTTAATTATATATATATACATACATATACTTTTAGTCCTTTTTCTCCCCCTCCTCCTCCTCCTCCTCCTCCTCCTTTGTTGTTCAATTCCTTGACATCAATTTCAAATAAATATTAAATCCCCCTTGTCAACTCAGAGCGTTCATAAGCTTATCTGCCGATTTTTCTCTTTCTTTTCCTTTTTTAACTCACAGCGCCTCCAACCGGCGTTCATAAGCCAACTGTCCATCCTTTCTCTCTTTCTTCTTCTTTTTTTTAAACTCACAGCGTCTCCAATCGGCGTTATAAGCTAACTGTCGATTTATTCTCTTTCTTCTCTTTCTTTTTTAACTTTTTCAA
This sequence comes from Sepiola atlantica, assembly GCA_963556195.1. Lineage (NCBI taxonomy): Eukaryota > Metazoa > Mollusca > Cephalopoda > Sepiida > Sepiolidae > Sepiola > Sepiola atlantica. Next base: position 63,097,583 of record OY744539.1, on the reverse strand, counting down.
CATTTATTTCCTTCTTCATTCCTTTTCTATTGTCTATTAAACGTAACTATTTTTTATATAATTAGTATATGTTTTATATGTACATATTCAACATTATTTTATTTATATTTAGATAGCTTTGGATTTGTTCTATCAATTTAATTTGATTAATTTGATAAGACTTAAAAGCATCAGGATGACGAGTAATTGCCTTATTTAATTGTCTAAATATTTTATTCTGATCGCCACATTGTTTAATCATTCTTATTATTAGGTCAGAAATTGGGGGCATAAAATCTACCAATGTTAAGGTAACACGAGCAATCCTAAGAAATTCGGACATAATACTCCCGTAAAATATATACACAGAGCAGGTACTATTTTTATGTGGCATCCGTACGATACGAAAAAGAAATGAATTTCTTTTATCAAACAGTTTATAGATAAATATTTTATCTTCAATTTTTATATCCAAATCAAGAAAAGTAGCTTGCGTTCCCTTATGTTCACAGTTTAATTTTAACTCTTTAGGATATATTAAATTGTTTAGTATTTGCAAACTCATCGCTATCATTAATGCAAACAAGGTCGTCAATATATCGCCTACATCTATGATAACTATACCCTCTAGATATATCGTTTTTATTTTTATTAATGATGATATATACCTATATTCAAGTCTATGTAAATATAGATTTGCCCAAAATGGAGAAGGATCCAAACCCATTGGAATAGCTATTGTTTGGAGTAGTACTTTATTTCCTATTTTAAAGTAACTCTCTTTTATAAGGTGA